>CM034703.1:278149609-278169399 GCA_020142125.1 Phrynosoma platyrhinos
AACAGGGGCAGGTTACAGAGATCATACAACGTCCCTGTTGAAACAGCTTCACTGACTGCTAGTTTGTTTCTGGGCACAATTCAAAGTGGTGGTCATGACCTATGTGGCTCAGGTCCAGGCTATTTGACAGACCATATCTCCCTGTATGAGCTGGCCTGGGCAATGTGATCCTCAGGAGAGGCCCTTCTCTCCATCCCACCACCATCACAAGCATGGTTGGCAGAGACACAAGAGAGGGCCTTTTCTGTGGTTGCCCCTGGACTGTGGAACTCCCTTTCCAGGGAGACCAGAATGGCCCCCTTCTTGTTGGCTTTCCGCCAGCAGGCAAAAGCCTTTCAAGAACGGGCTGGATGTTATATTCTTTTAAAGTATTTTAAATACCTTTATCTTTTAAACTATATTTTATTTTTTATGCAATCTGTTTTAATGTTATAATAATTTAATTCTGTTTTAATGTAACATTTTTCTATCTTTTTAATTGTACTGTTTTTAATCTTGTAAGCCACTCTGAGTCCCAGTTTTGGGGAAAGGGCAAGATATTAATAATAATAATAATAATAATAATAATAATAATAATAATGTATCTTAGAGACGGGACCTAGGTTTAAATATGAAATTCATTTATGTTTTGTATCACTTTACATACATATCCTGAAAGTAATTTTATACATAGTTTCTTAAATAATTTTATGCATGAAACAAAGTTTGTGTATAGTAAACCATCAAAAAGCAAAGGTCTCACTATCTCAGCCAACCACTTGGACAGTTTTTGGATTTCAGCATACCATATAAGGGATACTCAACCTGTAATGTGCTGGGAAAATACACATTTTATTTTGGAAGCAACTAAAATATAACTCAAGTCATCTAGAACTCCTCAGAAAAATAGCTGGGTATTGTAATCTGTATGCTAATTATTCTACCATATACCAATTATTTTAAACTATGATTCAGAGAATGAGAGATAAGACTACATAGGACATGACATCCAAAATTATCAAATACGGTTTAGGATTAAAATATCTGTTTATGAAAGAATAATCTCTGGAGCTCTATGCCATTCTAACTTCATTCTCAGGCAGCCTTCTCTAACCTGTCTTCAAGATGTGTTGGCTCACAATTTTCATCATGTCCAGTCAGCATGTAGTCCCATCTTTCCAACCAGCCTAAAGTGCTAAATATACAGAAACTCAATAATACCTACAATAATCTCATAAGATAGATATGGTTTGTCATAGGTGAAAGTGCAACATTTTAGAGGATTCTGTACAGCTGGGCTGGAGAGCATGCGGCCCTCCAGATGTTACTGGACTACAGATCCCATCACCCATAGTCAGTGATGAAAGACTGTGGTATATGCAGTCCAGCAATACTCAGATGACCATGTGTTCCCTACTGTGTTATATTTTAAATGTCTACATCAAGCTCAGAATGGGTTTGTGGAAAATCTGATATCCCAGAGCAGCTGGCTGTCACTGGCTTGTCCTAAATCCTGCATGCCTGGTTGAGGGGATGTGTGAAGTCTGCAGCTGCATTCAGCTTGAAGCTTCTGCAGTTCACTGTGTGTTAAAGGCGAAGACCCATCTTTGGTTCCCATTCCTAGCTTCAAAGTAGCAGAAATCTAAATGTCACATTTGTGAGGCTAAAATGCCAAAGTAGAACTACTGCCATAAATGCCACTTATAGGCTTTTTCTTCCTCCAGATCACTGGACCTTACTGGGCCTTTGCTCCTTGGAGGGGTCCCCAATCTGCCTGAGAATTTTCCTGTTGAGCACAGGGAATTTGTGGGATGCATGAGAGATCTGTACATTGACAATAAACGCATTGACCTGGCTTCCTACATTGCAAACAATGGGACATCCACAGGTAATAACAGATGCTTCACCACAGCTGCTGCAAAGTCATTCGTCTCCCAGATCTTCCCTCCCTTCAATTTGTAAAATTGAAAGGGGCTTTACCACTGCTGGCTTGATAGGAGCACTTAATGCTCTTCAGCAAAACTCAGGCCGCTGATCCCCACCTGCATCTTCTGGCTTACTACCAAAAAAAAAAAAGGGGGGGGGGTGTGCTTGTCTATTGTGAATTTCTTCGGACTGGCCAAGCCAGAAAGGTATTGACAGCCTAGTACTTAGGTTTCTGAATGAGCAAGCCTTTCAAGAAAATTCTAGTGTCTAGTCTTAATTTCATTTAAAACAGGCCTACTAAAATCAATGAGGCTTAAAATGATCATGACTGATTTAAGTCCATTGATTTTAGCAGGCCTACCATTAATATGCTTAAGTCTGGATTCAGTCCAACATGACATAATGCCACATTTGAGAACCAGAGGGTTGATGTCAGAAAACAGAGATGGTAGGCAATCTAGTGTTGTTCAGAGGTTTTGGAATACAGCTTCTATAACCCTTGACAACTAGACATGATGGCTGGGGCTGGTGGGAGTTTTAGACCAAACCATCTGGAAAGTACCAGAGTACCTCTCCCTAGTTTAGAGCCTGCTCTCATAATCTGAAGAAGTTGGGAAATTAGGCCAAAATAGAAACCAGTTGATTAACCATTTGGTCCTTTGTCTCCATCCCTGTGCCATTCATGTGTCACATCCCCAGGCTGCCATGCCAAGCATTCCTTCTGTGATTCAAACCCTTGTAAGAACAGTGGTACCTGCATTGTTGGCTGGTCATCCTTCACTTGCAAGTGCCCAGTAGGCTTTGGAGGCAATGACTGCAGACACGGTGAGTGTAATGTGGATGAAGGTGAAAAGTAAGTGAACTTGGCTCTTGGTTGCCTTATAAATACCTGTTTCTTTAAACTCATACTTGAAACCCCAACAAGATTTACCTGGCCCTTCAGTTTACACAGGGATATGTCTTCAGCTACTGATGTTCAAATTCAGAACACACGAAGTTGTCTTACATAAGTGGTTTGTGTTGCTGTGTGCCTTCAAGGTGTTTCTGACCTGAGGTGGCCCTATCATAGGGTTTCCTTGACAAGATTAGTTCAGAGAGGGTTTGCCTTTGCTTTCCCCTGAGGCTGAGAGGGTCTGACTTGTCCAGGGTGACCCAGTGAGTGTCCATTGCTGAATGGTGAATCAAATCCTAGTGCCCTAGAGCTGTAGTCCAACACTCAAATCACTGTACCATGCTGGCTCTACAGAAGGAAAATACAGACTGGTATCTAAATCCTAATTTTCTTTTTTATAACTCATGTAGTATGCAGGAAAGAATCAGACATCATTTTTGAGCATTTTGAAGAAGAATGTATAATTAGAATGTAATTGATGCTAAATTATCCATTTTATATGCATTTTGGTGTGCTTTTTGAGCCATACTGTATCACAAACTATTTCACAAAATTTATAAAAATGTGCTATTTGACGGATAGATGCATTCCAGTCCAGGCAGTTGTCTGGAAAGTTAAGATCACATTGTTTCATTTTGATAAGTTTGAGCATCACCACTCCTGAATTTCTTCTATGGAGATCTCAGTATTTTAAGCAGGATAAACCTCCAACCCCTCTTTCCAGACCCAATTCAGGTGACTTTTCTTAGTGGCTTGAGAGTCCATAAAGTGAAGGTTAAAGCAATGGATGAAAAGAGACTTCTACTGTGACAATATTCTTCACACAGTTTTAAACTCCAGCATATTTTATAATCCTTTTTTCCTCCCAGCTATGCATCATCCTCACAATTTCCATGGCAACAGTATTCTTTTCTGGGATTTCAAGAATGAGATGAAGATCTCCACACCTTGGTATATGGGCCTGGCATTCCGGACACGCCAGTTGAATGGAGTGTTACTTCAGGCCCATGCTGGCCAGTACATCACCATACGCTGCCAGGTACTCACAAGGGGTCTCTGCTGCTACCAAAGCTTGTATAAAACAAATTCTGAGAGGATTTTCTTGTGTACTCAATGGAAGTGGAGATTTCCATAGTGTGCAAAATTAGAATGAGTTGCTGCAGCAAGGATCCCTCTTTAGTAAAGGATCACTGGGATCCTCCTGTAGTGTAAGATTTATAACATAGCAAATTATGATTGCTGTGGAAACAACCTGTGTTGTGGCTTCGCCCTGACCTTCAAGATGTATAGCCCTGCATGAGCTGAGCAGCTTCCCTAATGTGCAATGCTTCTGAGAGTAATTAAGAACATGAAGTAAAGCTAGCTGTCATAGCCTTGCTTGCAAGATAGAATTTGCTCTGTTCTGGCATTAGTTTCAGATTTTCAAATACCACTCAACTGACAAATGTCATTGGATTGGTTTACAAATATAAAAACACAAGACAGTCAACAAAATCATGATGAAAAGAAATAAATCAGCCAAATGATTTATTATTAGGATAGGAAATGGAAATTCTAAAGCTGAAACAGTAAAAGCAACAACAATAGTAACCATAATCACACACAGAATGCATGCCAGAAGAGAAAGGTCTCAGCTTGGTGCCTAAATATTACCAGATTCAGCTTTTTTGGGAGGGCCACTCTTCATAGGCAGGGGACCTTGTGGAGAAGGCACTTCCTTTGCTACTTTGCCTTTTCTTTAGCTGGACTCTGGGCTGCTCTCCTTCATGGTGAACAGGAGTTCTGGACGTACCACAAAACTCCTTCTGGATCAAATGCAGCTGAATGATGGAGCATGGCATGATCTTCAGCTGCAGCTACAGGACAGACGCAGTGGTCAAGATGCTCGTTACATCATCACCCTCAATCTGGATTTTGGATCCTATCAGGTGAGCCCTGAGGATAGTTACATACTATGAGTAACCACACTGGGGTGCATTACACACACTAGATCCGGAGTCCTTCCTGTGAGTCCTGTCCTTTCCCTCTGCCCCTGCTGTGTTTAACCATCTAGTACCCCTCACCTTGAGATCTAATTCTTATTGTGTCCATCTCTCTGTACATCAGGAGGTGGCAACCTGTGGCTTGCTTTCTTATTGTACAGGGATGGGAACGTGTGACCATCCAAATGTTGTTTGACTTCAACTGGCTAGAGATGGTGGGAATCACTGTTCAGCATAATTTGGAGCAAATGTTTTTAACCTTTTTATCCTGGAGGAACCCTTGAAATAATTTTCAGGGGTCAGGGAACACCTGTATAAAAATTATAGCTCTCAGGGACCCCCTGCATAATCACTATTATAGCTAACTCGAAAAAGTTTGTCTTTTAAAAAATCAAGATTTCTCGCAGAACCCCAGTGACCTCTCAAGTATCCTAGGGTTCCAGGGACCCCTGATGGTAAAACCCTTATCTGGAGGTTACAAGTTGCCACTCCTGCTCTATATGGTTAATACTAACAGCCTCTTCCTGGCCTATGGCTTTCTCTGAGTCTCTTTAGGGAATATGTTATCTCTCAGGGATTCTCACAGAGTGGGCGTGTCAGGAAAGTGAAATGGCAGTCTACAGGTTTAGCTAAGGGATGTGAGCCATGGTGCGCATATTACGTTCCTATGAGTTGGGTTTCTTTTCTCAGGACACTGTAGTTGTTGGCAATGAGCTGCATGGCTTGAAGGTGAAGCATCTCCATGTTGGGGGAATCCTAGAGTCTGGTAAAGTGCATCATGGTTTCACAGGCTGTATCCAGGTGAGTTCCAGCAGGCTTCCAAATTCCCAGCTTTCTCTGCTTATCCATGTTTTGATTCAGAGATGGGAAGCATTCACCAATGGGAAATTGACCTCCTTCCCCCAGCCATATGCAGAAATCAAACCATAGGTCCTTCCTTTTGGAGGCTGTCACTCTTTCTGGATTGCTATCTGGCTTGGATTCTTGAAGATAGCTACAGCCTCTGAATATTTGATAGTAAGGGTTTCAAGGAAGAGGAAAATGATGACAGAGTTTGGCAAAGTCTCCATGACCAGTTGCCAGCAGTCTAGTACATGAATAACATGCAGTTTAAAATGGGGTTAGGAACACTCTTGTAAAGCTGGGAGAAACTGTAGCTCAGTTGGAGAACCTTTGTATGTAGAACCTATGAGGTTCGATCTCTGGCATTTCCAGGTAGGGCTGGAAAAACTCCTGCCTGCAACCCTGGAATGCCTTTGCCACTTAGAGCCAACAGTACTGGGCTGGATGGACCATTGGTCTGACTCACTATAAGAAAGCCCCTTGTATTTCTACCACAGTATTGTTGAAGGTAACCAAGTTCTTTTCATTCAAGTCCAGCCCTTTTGGTGGAAAACTGCAGTGCCTTTTTCACTTGGGTTTCAGGGAGTACGCCTGGGTGACACAGCCACTGGGACTGCATTGCCCAAGCCCAGCAGCACTTTGAACGTGGAGGCAGGATGTACAGTGCCCAACCCTTGTGACTCCAATCCTTGTCCTGCCAACAGTATATGTCAGGACCAGTGGCAAAGCTATTCTTGTGTATGCCAGCCAGGTAGGAGATTTACAAGCAGCACAGGCTCCAGTTCTTGTCCTTTTAACCTTTGTTTTGTGTTCCCTTTCCTGTTTCTCTTTTCATTTTGTTTCTTTTAAGTGTTTCTCTTCCTATTTTTTCTCCTTTGTATTTTTGGGAGGTATTTTTTTCTCTTCAACTGCTGGCACATAAGGGTAATTTATGCGCATCGTTCATGTACAAACATATCTCTCTCACACAATGTCTCTTTACTTATTTTGTGCCTGTAGAAAAGCCAAAAAAAATGCCTCTGTCTTAACTACGGGCCTTTACAAACTGCCAGAAATAATGCAGCTTGAATCCACTTTAACTGCCCTGGCTCAGTGCTAAGGAATCATGGGAACTGTAATTTATTGTGGCACCAGAGCTCTCTGACAGAGAAGGCTCAATATCTCAGGGAAAAAACCTACAATTCCCATGGTTCCCTAGCACTGAGCCAGAGCTGTTAAAGTAGACTCAAGCTGCATTATTTCTGGCAGTCTGTAATGGCCCTAAGATTATAAAAAAAACAAAAGACAAGTATGAAATGTTCCTCTTGAAAGGCGCAATGGACATACATATATACAATGTATATTTGGAAATATTGTAGTTTCAAAGTTCTTGCATAAATCTGCCAGGAATCACAAGAGAACAACCACTATGGGGCTGGCGTGGCACTCATTGTTGGTCTGAATGATGCAACATTGTCCCCTTCTCTTGTAATTTTCCAATGTCTTCATTTAGATCATTTAGCAAAAGTTTCTGCAAGCCGACTAGTGACTGAGAAATAAAAATAAATACCCAATGTAATCATCAAGTAAGCTGAATATGTTGCCTAGAGATATGGAAATCAGATTTGTATAACCCTTATAATGTTATCCTGAACACAGCCATCTTTTTTGCACCATTTCAATTGGAGGGCAAGAAAAGGGGCTTGATTATGCCACTTGATTTCCATTAATGAACTACATGCTCTGTTAGCATTTTCCCACTGTCAGAGCATTTCTCATATGGAGCCCAAGATATTGACATTGATATGTTTTTTGCAAGGCCACCATGTATTTATTCCTCCAGGGTATTATGGCGGGACCTGTGTTGATGCCTGTCATCTGAACCCCTGCAAAAACAAGTCAGCGTGTCGGAGGAAGCCTGCTGCTCCCCATGGTTATGTCTGTGAGTGTGGAGAAAATCACTTTGGGCAGTATTGTGAGCACAGGTGAGATCAAGGATCCTTCCTGTATTTTCCAGCATCCCATAAAAATGACTAAGGCTGCACCCACACTGCAGAGATAATATACTTTGACACCACTTGTCATGGCTCAGTGTTGTGGAATTCTGGGAAGTGTAGTTGTAGTACCAGAGCTCTCTGACAGAGAAAGCTAAATGTCTCACAAGACTATAATTCCCAAAATTTCAAAGCATTGAGCCATGGCAGTTAAAGTGGTGTCAAACTGGTTTATTTCTGCAGTGAGGATTCAGACTATAAGAAATGCTGATCTCTCCTCTTTGTAGGGTCTCCTCCAGTCTAGAAATCTCTAGTCATTAATGATTATATCACTGGGAAGAACCAGGGTGAAACCATACTCCTGTTTTTGACAACTGAGGTTTGCTTTCTGTATGTCAATTTATTCTTAGTCTAAGGGCTGATTCACAAATTATGTTTCACATGATAAGTTCAGAATGAAGTTAATTCACCTAATCAATTTCAAATGAGGCAAGTCTGGACAATTTGTGTCCATCCCACCTCCAAGGTATGATTTACCCACATACATATATCCTACAAATATTTTTGTAGTCTCAGCAAGGCAGCAGAAACACGTGGTTTATCAGGCTTCTGAATGACCAGAGTCTGGAAAAGTTACTTTTTTTGGACCACAGTGCCTAAAGTCCCTCAGTGGGAAATTCTTGGAGTTGCATTGTTCCAAAAATAATGTTTCCATGCTCTCTGAAAAACTGTAAAGTTCTTGCAAACTCCATTCACCTTATTAGGCTCTACATTCTGAACAGAGTTTGGACAGTTACTTTAAAAATAGTTAGCTGCAATTCCACTTCCAGCCTAGTCATTATTATAGTTGCAATTTTAACTATAATGTTTGCTTTCTAGTTATTCAACAGTAAGTAAAACAGATGATTTTAGTTGCTTAAACAAAACATCGGCTGCTAGCCTACATATAAAATACACCTCACTAGTGAGGCCACACCATCCTCTGTAATTATAAAAGTAATTGGGACAGTTACACTACAAAACACATGTTATCTCTTATCATGTTACAGTTGTAATGTAACTTAATTATTCTCTAGTGATTACAAAAAGGAATTAATTAAAAATATCTAATTATTTCTAAAGTTACTTCCAAGCTCTCATTCTGCTAGTCGAATACTGTACTGGGAATCCATGGTGAATGCTTGTAGCTACCATGTGAGCATTGACTTTTCTATTTCAGTGCTTGATAAATTTCTGCTCCCCCCACACTTTACAGAGCACCAGCCAGCCAGTATTCTCACTCTGCAAAACTGGCATAATAAAGGTGCATGGTGGCATACCTGCAAGGGATGTATAGTGGTGTACCTTCAAAGAATGCATACCTTCCCTTGCAAATTATCACTATTCAGTTATTGCTTGGCACACTGGAAAAGCCAGGAATGGGTGATTGCTCTTAGAATGCTTGTCTGTCTTGAGAGGAGATGGAGAAGGAATGGTTAGATGAAAAAGTTAATAAAAGTGTACACCATAATTAATAATAATGAACATGTGGTCCTTGTTTACTCTGTGCTGTGTATAGTCAGAACAGTTATTGCTTTGACCCATAATCCAAATGAGATATACAGCATTACTGAGAACCATCCCTTAGGAATGGCTTCCATGCAGCTTTCCATCAGTATTTAAAGGGATCTTTTAGTGCCTTTGATTTTACTGTGCAAAAGAAATTGTACTATAAGCTTTCGAAGGTTTGGCCTACTTCCTCAGATGCATGAAGTAAACTGGTGCCCAGAGGGGGACTTTGTAATCAAAATAACTATAGAAATGCAAAACATGGGGTACGGTGATGAGGCAACAAGTTCAGTTTTAACTATGATCTGTTCCAGACTAACATAGCTATGGAGTTTATCACACAGGGAGCCCCGTGCAAAATCGCTCTTTAAAATGAAAAAAAGCCACAAAAGTGGAAGCTTTTGTGTGAAATGTGAAAGCGCTGTTAAAAGGAGGTTAATTCGAATGAAAACCCCTCATTTTTACTTTTGGGTTTTTCCGAAAGTAAAAAGAAGTGTAAATGAGGGGTTTTCATGCAGATTAACCTCCTTTTAACATCAATTTAACAGCGACGTCGTGTGAAATCATGACCGCTTTTGTGGTTTTTTTCTAATTTAAAGCCCCGTTTTTGCATGGGATTTCCCCCATGTGATAAACTCCCATATCTTTGAATTCTTTCCATCAGTGATCATGCCATTGCTCCCAGCTTCCTCTGGTCAAAACACATAGAGAAGAAGCACACTGATGATGATTAAATGTTTGCTTATTTTGTTGTGAGCTCGTAAAATTGTGCTTTGGGGGCTGAAATGATTTCCCCAGGAATCCTTTCCCACTGCTGATATTTTCTCAATCTTCTGCAGCTGCTTTATGATTTTAAAAATATTGAGTAATTCCCATCAGGAATAGTTATTTGAGCTAATGGAACTTTATATAGTGAGCGTGCTAATGTTTTAACACTATATAGCCAATCAGATTAGCTTTTTGATGATGTCACAAATCCCATTGAGAGTGTAGGCAGTGCTTCCTTTCTTGGAAAAATAGTGCCTCCCCCACCATGGTACTACTAAGTTTCCAAAAAATGTAATGCAATAATTGATTATCTTTCTCTGAAATATTGTGCAAACCCAGGAAAAAAACCTTTATGTCAGTAAAATGTCAAAACTATCAATATTTCATGTATTCTATATGCTATAAGACTAATAATAAAGTAGTGTTCTGAATTCAGTACATCAGATATCCATCCACCTGACTTTTTCCCTGCAGGATGGATCAACAATGTCCCAAGGGCTGGTGGGGGAATCCAACATGTGGGCCCTGCAACTGTGAAGCGGCCAAGGGATTTGACCCGGACTGTAATAAAACCAATGGTCAATGTCACTGTAAGGTGAGGGGACAGTCATGCCTCTGGTTTTGCAGAAATGTTTGGGAATTCTGCTCTCCTTTGGATCTGAAATGACACTTGACTCACTTTGCCCATGAACTGTAGTCTTGTCTCACTCCCATTCCTGGCTCTGCAATCTCGTTGCATTCATACTTGGCTATGGAGAGATAGGAGCTCATTCTGATGTCCACTTCAACACATTTTCAGTTTTCTTTTTGGGTTTCTTTACTCTTTAGGGGCCCCACTTCTCCCAAAGTTATCCCTCCACCCCTCACGTCTCCCTTCCTCCATTCCTGCCATGTCAGCACACCACAGCTTGACCCCAGTCTAATACCTCAAGCGTAGGGTAAGTGTTTGAAAGACCCTGGATTCTTTAAAGATCCTAGTAGGGACCTGAGCTTCATTCTGCTACCTCAGAGATGTTATAGATAAGAGGAAGACGTGCAGCTATAAAAGAAGGCTGAAAGCAGTGTGGGCACTCAGCAGAGACAGAGCTTTCCCCAATGGAGGAAGAGACTGCTTGTTTTGTTGTGTAATCTTCCTGTTCTTGCTGGCTGAGGGCGGGGGCTGCCTCTGCTTTCTGCTTTCCTAATGCTGCCCCTTTCTTTATCCCACCAGGCCTCCCCCTTTCTCCTGCTGTTTTGCTATGTTCCTTGTGTTGGCTCTTTCCCCTTGCCTGCAGTCTTGTCCACCCTTTGCTCCCACCACTCCTCTTCCTGTGACCCAGCTCTCTAACCACCTACCCTGCCCCTCTCCCTTCTTTCCATAGGAATTCCATTATCATCCCAAAGGGAGCGATGCTTGCTTTCCCTGTGACTGCTACCCCGTTGGCTCCTCCTCACGTTCCTGTGATCAGGAGACAGGCCAGTGCCACTGCAGACCAGGTGTGATTGGAAGACAGTGTAACAGCTGTGACAGCCCCTTTGCAGAGGTGACTTCCAGTGGCTGCCAAGGTGAGTACCAGCGGAGGGGGTCATGGTCCAAGCAGGGAAGCATCTCTTCCCCTCTCTATTTAGGGGTATTGAATCATAGAGTTGGGAGAGATCTCAAGGGCCATCCAGTCCAACTCCCTGCCATGCAGGAACACAGTATCAAAGCACCCCTGAGAGATGGCTATCCAGCCTCTGTTTAAAAGCCTCCAAAGAAGGAGACATGGTACCCTTCCTCTGTCCACGTTTTTCAGACGTGGGTGTGTTTTTAAACCATTCTCAGGGAGGCTCTCTCCATCAACCTAGGCCTCAGAGCCAGGCTTTCACTGGAACAAGAAACTGCACTTCTAAAATTCTGAAGCAATGGATAAAATTATATGTCCAAAGAAAGGATTATGGGAGATAGCAGCCATTTGACACTGTTGTTTAGAAGGAGTAATATATGTCTCAGCCAGCATAGAGACTGAGGTTCAAATCCCCACTTGGCCATGGAAACCAACTGGGTGACCTTGGGAAAGTCCCATTCTCTCAGCCTTAGGAGAAGGCAATGGCAAAACTCTTCTGAAGAAATCTTGCCAAGAGACTAGACTGATAGATTCACCTTAGGGTCATCAGAAATGACTTGAAGGCACACAACAACAACAACAACAACAGTTATGTCTCCTCTTATTAGGCAATACCTATGGCACATAAGTATGGGCAAATGTAATAGCCTGGATTGAATTTCATTCAAAAGGCTAGCCCTGGTGGAAAATGGGAGCTTAAAGTTAAACCTTAATACTTCTTGATGTTCATGTCCTTGTTAATCTCTCTTATTAAAAAGTAGATACATTAAGCAGCATTAAAATGCTCACAGTAAAGATAACATAGCATAAGTCTGTATTGAATCATTAATCATTATCTGGTTTAAATAAACTAGCTTTCCTGTAGTTTTTCTTGTTTGGTGACATAATTGATTATCTTGAAACACCCCACCTTACCCACATTAGTTAGCCATAGAATTTCCCTGTTTCTTCTTCCCAGCTAATGTACTAATTCTAGCCCCAAATGTGTGTAATTCACTTATGCCCTGCAATTTTTGAATCAAAATTAATGGATCCTTTTTAGGAGTTCATATCCAAACATTTATTTTATTAGTTGCATGATCGTTCCCTAATAAGTTAGGAGGTAGGTATATAAAATCATCTGACTTCATATATCTAGGGCCAAGTATCAGTTTACTGTAAATAATATGCTTTTAAATCCCAGTGAAATCCAATTTTATGCAGACTCTTTCCAAATCATGTTGATCAGTTCTGAGAGATCATTTGCAGTCTTTGGAAGACCTCTCTGCCTCAGCTTAGTTGGGAACAACAAGACCCCCTCCCTAGACTTCAAGTGACTCTGTTTTTGTGTTTGGTGTTACAGTACTCTATGATGCCTGTCCTAAGTCTCTGAAAGCTGGAGTGTGGTGGCCTCAAACCAAGTTTGGCTTGCCAGCTGTAGTGCCTTGTCCCAAAGGTTCACTGGGTAAGTGTTTTCTACTGACAGGAATATGTGTTTGTGAGCAATGTGTTAATATCCATCCTCTGATTTCAGCATACTGAAAAAGTTGAAAATGCCTCTTCTGCTAAGGCGTTCCATGTCTTTATGTCTTATTCTTTTAGCCCTATCTTAGCTGATCACTGGGAGCCATTATCAATATGATTTTCAAATATGTAGAGCAGACTTGAATCCCATCCCAGGAGAAAGACAAGATATATATGCAATAGATAGAGAAAGAAAGAAAGAAGGAAAGCTGGTCGTTGCCCAGGCAAGTGAAGGATAGAGTAGTTATGAGAAGTAAACAAAAATGGTGTTAGTGAGGCAGCCAGGGTTCAGAAACAGCTGGTTTGAGTATGAACATCCAGTACCTTGCGCCTTAGGGTATTGTTCTGTAAAGATCCAGGCTTAATTAAAGCCAAAAGTATCAGACATTTTTCTATTGCCAGCTAAAGGTGATGGTTTGCTAAAGCAAGCATGGTGAAAGGGCAGCCTGTGGCTCCAAGTCCCTTTTTTTCTATAAAGGACACCCATAAGTCATTGCACCAAATAAATAAATAAATAAATAAATAAATAAATAAATATTGGGGCATTTTTGACCACAAAACATTCAAAAATGGCACAAAACTGCCCCCAAGTGGTGGTTTTTCTAAATTCACTTCTCACTACTACCCCAACCCCCACCAAAAAGGACTGTGAAAAGAGTTCCAAATAGGCCAAAAGTGAAAGTGACATTAACTCACTTTCAGTCTGCCAAAAAGACACCCATGTGGCCCACTGGGAAGGTATGGAATCCAAAATTGTAAGCCTGAGGGCAGGGAACCGTCATTAATCTACTTGTAAGCCGCTCTGATAGCCTTTGGCTGAAGAGCGGGGTATAAATACTTCATATTATTATTATTATTAAAACTGCCCAGCATCCCAGTGCTGTTGCCACCACATGTTATAGGAAGAGTTCTAAGCCTCATTGTGTTCTTGATTGTATCACTGGGACCATGATGACATCTCAAACATCCCAAAATAAGGGTCAAATTTTAAAAGGATTCTGGCTCATTCCAAATGAATTCATTTTATGCATGGGCCTATTTCAAATCAAGCCCAAAGAAAGTTATGTGTCACCTTTTCTTAGCAGTAAAATTGGGGTGGTGTTGTAAGGCAGGTCTTCTGATGGTTCAATGGATTCCTGTGTGCTGCTGAATGACTCCTGGCATGGCATTTGGAAAGCTTGGCCCGGTAGTCCACCAAATTGTAGCCATCCTGCATCTCTGTGTTTACCAGTAGGAAAAATTATACTAAGTCTATATTGAATTTATAGATACTTGGGATCTAGTTCTAACTTAAAACTCTGTATTGTTACACTGAAACAGGAAAGTCTTGTGCAGCTTCTTTTCTGCAGAGATCCTTACCCCACCCAGGATACATGCATAAAGCTTTTAATGTTGTCTTTTCTCTACATTTTTCTTTTCCTCCTACTCAGGTTTGCGGGGTTCAGGTAAGGCCTGTTGCTTTCCCTACCCTCCCTCCTGCTTTCTCAGGGCTGCTCCTTGTGGCTTACCCATTCCCTGCTTCCTGCCACCACCAGACCCCACACTTTCCCCCAGATGCTGCAAAGTCTGCTGGTTCTATTAAAATGTCTTGCTTGACTCCTGATTTTTTCCTTGTCATCCTGTCTGATCTTCAGCATATTTATCTTTTCACTAAACACTAACTGCAGAAATTACCCGCTGTCACTTACATCCGCTTATGCTTATGCTTATGCTTGTTGCCTTCACATTCCTTTGTGGATTTGATGTAACTTAATAGACTGGAGAATTTTTACGCTCCAACCCGGTGGATGTTGTATTTTGCACAGAGCTTGGAATTTAATGTGTTTCAAGTAAGAATATTACCTGCAACACATTGCTTTTGGGATAGTGACAGTACCAAAATTGTTAATTTTAAAAAGTGACATCCCAGCTGGTTAGCACTGTTACTTTTTGGGGTGCGTGTAATGAACAACATTTAGTTGTTATTTCTAAAATGTTGGAGGTCATTTGAAGGGATTTGGGACCATTTTTGTATTTTTAATGTAGATTTTTTAAAAAAAATAATTTAAAGCAACATGTCAGTAACACATTGCTCTTCAAATATGGAGCAATAAGTCATGTCAGTGAGTTACTTTGAAAAACAATGAGGAAGGTGTATCAAATTACTTTTTAAAAATAACATACCAAGCTCTGGTTTTGCATTGCTGTGGGATGTGCATTGTTTCCCTTCTCAAATCATGGGCCTTGGTCAGAAATGTGATATTAGAACATATACGGTATATTACTTTGTTAAGAAAGCTAGTAAAAACAAGAAATGGAGCTAACTGCTGCCTGGTGTATTCTTCTTTTGCATTCAGTTGATTAGGGAAGTGAACACAGGGATTGTCTTTTAGCCACTGCATATACTTCAGCAAGGAGCTATAATCAATACTGGCTTACTGGGCAAATGCATTTAAATAATAGTGTTTGCAATCATTTATCATTGCAGTCCCATATGACATTTTAACTTGTATGCTTAAACAGTGTTGGTATACCTCTGAAAAAATAATGTATGAAAAAGCACAGAGGGCCACTTTCTACCAATAAAGAAAACAGTAGGCAGTTGAATCATGAGACAAGAGGTTTTGGCTGTACCAGTTATGGGACTTAATTAATTAAATGTGTAATACTAGCCTTGGCAGAATGTCACCTTTTTCTCTTTGTATAGCAGCAATAATGACCTACTATGCTTGAAATCATAAGGGATCACAGCTATTGTTACCTTGAACATGTCTTTCTTGTTTAGGTCATTGCTGAACACATTTCTAGGCTACTGGTGAGGATGTTGCAGGTCATGTTAACTATGGTGCTGGTGCTGTTTGTGATACGGATAGAAGCATTAAGGATGCCTTAATGTTCCTACTAGATAGCTATATAGCTTTTGTATAGACATTGATAGTGCAGACTTGTTGGCTTTGGTGATCTTGGTGACCTTCAAATGCATGGCAGTGATTGTTCCACAAATGGCAGAATCTTGTGCTATAGTGCTGCATCCTGTGGTTTATGTTAAGGACTTTATCACACCAGGCTCTTCTCTCACTAAAATCATATTGTTTTCAAAAGGACTATGCAGTCAGGAATACTCTCTTCCTCATTACACCTTCATAATTTTTCTGGCATTAGTTGTTCACAATAATATCTTATCCCATGCAGCATTTGGCACTTCCCACCCAGTACCACCAAGTACTGCCCAGTGTGTTGACACAAACACACACACAGCCACCAAATCCAAAGAAATATAAATTAAAAGGTGCCTGATCTTTTAAAAAGGCTTTTTTTCTGGGGTGGGGGGAGAAACCTCCTGGTTCAGGGTAGATTAATCACTGTTAAATAAAAACAATTAATCTGCCAATGATTAATCTAGCAGAAAAGGCTGGTTTTGTCAAATTTTGAGGTGTTAATGTACTTATTTATGTATATATTTCTGGTAATTATCATAGTCCAGATAATAGAGTTTGGGTTGCAATAAGTGGATTTCAGAATTAAAACAACAGCATGGAACTCTAGAATCATGAATCACTGGAAATGAGTTGCTCAAAGAATCTCACAATTACAGGTCTAATATCATCTTTTACATTCAGTTGATTAGGAAAGTTAACACAGGGATTATCTTTTAGCCACAACATATGTTTATGTTTTGGAAGAAAAATTAAAATTAAAAAATACATGTGCATACCAAGAAGAAAAGGGAGTAGAGGCTGGCATCATGTGCGTTGTATGGAAAACAGAGACCAGAAACATTCATAATAAAATACGGACTATCATGCTATTGATAGGTAATGCAGAAGTAAGTGCATTAATAGTGTTATTGCTACTGTTAGCACAATGAAGGAATTGTGTGATTACAGTGCAATAGCACCCTTGTGTGGTAATCTGTCTAGTCTGCTCAAGTCAGGAATTCCCCTATGCCTCATCACTGACCAGCAAAGGGCAAGAAACACCAAAAGAAACACCACTGACCACCCAAAATTGGAATTAAAGCAGAATTGATTTATTGTACTACAAATGCTAGTAGCACAGAAGGGGGAAGGGAGGCTATTCATGAAGGTTTTGCGTGAATGAAAAGAAATGCCTACCAAATGATCTCTCACTGAGATAACAACAGAAAAGAGGTGACATCCTGTGATAAGTCCCAGCAAAAGTTGCTATTAACCAGCTGTTACTGTGATTTACTGCCTCATGTGATAAAGTCCTAAATCTCTAGCCTTTAGGATTACTGTATACATATTTGTCTGCATATATTCTGAAGTGTACAAGGCACTGCTGGGATCATTGCTGTTACCCCAAAAAGGAACTGTGGCGCTCCTGTTTTTCTTCACTTCCTACTTTAAACTATGATAAGAAGCTTTTTCCACTTTCTGCCTCTTTTGTAATCTTAGGAGGTTAGCATCTATGACATGGGTCTCTCCTGTGTCCCAGGAACCTTAAGTGCCTGAGAGAGCCCTCTCCATTTTTCTAGCTTAAAAAAATTGTGGTAAGTTGTGGTAGCCCCCATTTTTGCTTCTAGGATACCTCATTTTGAATTTTAACTTGAAACTGGCCCATTGAAACTAAGGCCTTATCTGCAGAAACCAAATAAATCCTCCTCCCCCTCCCCCCACATCCTCTTGGTGGGGAGTCTGGACAACACATTGTCCAATTCCCAGTTCTGGTACAAACAGAGCGGATGACATCTGGCACGTTCAGCACAATACCCAGGCTATACCTCCCATTACAACAAATTTTAAAAGCTCATTTTTTGCTCTGGATCTTTCTGGAAAATCTGGAGCCTCTGTTGTGACACTAGGGAGCTGTTTAAAATACATCCTGGTGTGCCACACACTGCCTTCAATGCTGGGCACCTCGTTCTGATCTCAGCATTAGTAACTCTCTCAAGGCAGTGATGGACAACCCAGCAGGATTTGTGTGTGAACAGGCACCCAGTGTCATGCTGTAGGGCCTCAGATAACAGGGGAGGGGTGCCAGGGTAGCTCTGGAGCCAGAATAGTCTGGGTGGCCACTGGAATATTCTGGCCCATGCAGACAGGACCTTAGATGACAATGGAGCACTGTCAAATTTTGAGGAATCTAGAATGATTTCTATGAGTTATGACAGCCTCCCCTTTTGGCTTCTGCCGAACTCCCTGTTTGGAATTTCAGTATGAAATGCAGCCTCTAAACTTGAACCACAACCAAAAATAGTCTTGTCATTTTTTGAGACATCACTACTATTTTCTGATGAACTACAGCTGCCCACTTCTTTTTTATTCTAGCAGCCCCCCATTGGGAATTCAACTTGAAATGTAGCACTGCAGCTAGGATAGCAATCCAAAACACTCCTTAAAGCATTTAGCATGAAGCTGCAAGGTGCTACAGCTGCCACAGAAACACACATATTCTCTTTTATTACATCTATGTATACAGGCATACCTCAGTTGACAAAGCCTCGACAAACATACTCCTTTTTACAAATAAATTGCTTTTACATTTGTTACACCTGCCCAGTGCCACTTTCCTCTTCATCCTCTCTCTGGCTGGAAGTTTTTTAGGAGTATCAACATTGGGAGGATGGTAAAGAAGGGCTGGAGAA
Organism: Phrynosoma platyrhinos; assembly: GCA_020142125.1. Taxonomy (NCBI): domain Eukaryota; kingdom Metazoa; phylum Chordata; class Lepidosauria; order Squamata; family Phrynosomatidae; genus Phrynosoma; species Phrynosoma platyrhinos. Next base: position 278,168,197 of record CM034703.1, read on the forward strand.
ACACAGACTTTCAGTGTCAGCTTTCAGCAGTGTGTTTGCAGTAATCAATGCAATGAAGTTTGAATTGAGAAAGAATGGGATTGTGCTCTAGGTGATCCTACTGTAGGTATGTGTGCCTGCCTGGAACAGGCAAGGTAAACAGCAGCTGCTTCCAGAATCCTTCACTGACTATGTGTGAATAACAACACATCCCCAGCATGTTAAAAATGCCTAATCTATAAGTCTGGTCACCAAAATGGAAATCATTTCTTAAAAAGTTCAGGCTGATGAAATTAACTCATCCCTGGATGTATTCTGGAAGAAGCCTTCAAGTGGTCTTTAGAAGGTTCAGAATGTTTTTACTTACTTATGCAAAGTTTACCTGACCTGGTTATTTCATTTCACACATGTATATTGCTCAGGTTTGAACAAAATGCTTGCTGAACATCTTGAGCTGCTCTTTTGTGTGGTATAGGAACCTATCCCTATTCTTTCCATGTTATTTCTGTTTCTGGTACCAGGGTTTGTTCGTTTGCTTGTTTGTTAAAGAAGTAATGCACAGGAATACAGCAACTTCTTTAACTGAAGTATACCTGTATACTGAAAATATGAAGGTGGTATTAGGACTAACCTAAGTTTAAATCTAAACAGTATGCAGAAAATGAGGTTCAGAAGAGGGTCATTTGGAGCAGAGAATGCATGTAAGGGATGTTTAACCCTTTCCTTGCATACTGGTTTTCTGGTTCATATTCCTGCCCTTGCACACACATGTACCTTTATAGTCTTTCATTCTTTCCCAGACAAATCTGACGTTGCATGCAATTTCCTGTCTAGCTATCACTTGTATTCTAAGCAGTTTGGCAAGGGATCCTCACTGCTCAAGTAATGGTTTGTCTTGTCCTGCAGACATTATCATCCCCTTTCCTTTCTTTGTACATACTCATCTCCCCACAGTGTCCTCCCAAATTGTTCCCCTTGAATAAATAATTCAGGTCTTTCCACCTAAATAAATAAATGAATGCAGATTCTGCATATGAAACTATCAGGGAAATAAAATGTACAAATAGCCCCATTACACATGGTTGTGTCCTATGCAAGTTAGTCCAAATGTATGCTGAACTTCTCAAATTTTGATTACCATAAATGTTCTGACCACTCTTTAGAGTAGAGTATGGACTTATTTTCTGGCGTATAAGACTACTTTTTAACCCAGGAAAATCTTCT
>CM034703.1:278169499-278190862 GCA_020142125.1 Phrynosoma platyrhinos
TCCCCCATTGGAAGAGGGGTCGTCTTATACGGCGAGCATATCCCAAACGCTATATTTTGACTGGGAAAGTTGGGGGTCGTCTTATACGCCCAATCGTCTTATACGCCGGAAAATGCGGTAATATATTTCTTAAAAAATCAGTGGCACTTGATATATCATTGTCAGGATTCTTTTCATTTTACAGGTTCCATTCTCAGAAGTACATGAAATGGTAGCATTTAGCCAGAGCTGATAAAGGGATGCATTCATCAATTAAATTTCATAGTGATTCCAATTTCCAGTAACTGTGTGTTTATCTTTCCTCATGAATTTGAGTGACTGATATAATCTTTCAGAAAGACTTATTGACCTGGAAGAATTCATGGATTTTAGCATCACCGATATAGTCTCACATAACATGACATTTGCTGTTCTCCCTTTATTCATTCATTCATGGAGCCACTATCATGCCATGTGACGTGGTAGACGCATTACAGAGAATCTGTGACTAATGAATTCCTTTCTGTATAACTTTCCCAGCTTGGAAATAATTAATCATAGCCCTTGAGGGAACTTGCACCAAACTCCAATTAGTGGAGATGGAATCAGGACTGTTAGCATAGCAAATTGCTTGTAGATGCTAATGAAACAAAGCCTGTATGCAGCCTCCTCTGAATCTGTTCCCTCACTGGTGCTGGTCTTCAGTGTCAGTGGTATTTCCAACACTTTGTTCAGTGCATCCAATTTGGCATGGTGCTGTCATCCTGGCAGCCTTCTCCTGGACAGCAGCAATGGGGGAATGGCAATTTTAGGCTCTTGACGTCTAATCTGACATTTATTCCCCATTAGGTGCAGCCGTCCGACAGTGCAATGAGGAAAGAGGTTGGCTGGAACCAGATCTGTTCAACTGCACTTCACCAGCCTTCAAGGAGCTCTCAGCCTTGGTAAGCCTCTCTCTGTGTATCCAGAAGTACTTTTCTAGGTGGCTATTGTGTGCTTCTCAAGTGCACCTGACAGCATACTGTGAAAAGCTTACAATGATGTATTTATGTCAGCATATCTGGACTTGATGGGCTGCACATGTGATGTACAGTCTGAACAGTGATTGATGCACATGACATCTCTCACAAGTTCATTTCTTAAGTCTTCTATATTTGTGCCAAACCACAATATTCTGTATTGGTTCTAAACTTTCAACATGTCTCACATTGATTTGTCTGTCATGAAGCCTGCAAGCAGCTTCCATGGCATACTTACACATTATGTGTTTAGCTCATGAAGACCAATGCAGAAGACTGCATATTGTGTGCAAGATGTCCAGTGTCCACAAATCTCTTTTGGCCTGCATGAATGGAGAATAAAACTGAGAATGACAATATCTTGCATCTGCACATTTTAGAGGGAAAATTGGGGAAGATTAATAGCGATGGGCAGTCTTATCACTGAAGAATCCAATGATATGGGGCCCCAGCTTTCCCAAAGCATAGTTTAAAATTGCTGTGCTTGATCACCAAATCAGGAAGGTAGGAATCTCCCATTATGTGTCTGTCCTAGGATGTAGCACATGCAACCAGCTCCTTTTACATATGCCCCAACTTCTAGCTAAGGCCTGAGTAGACTTCAGGCCTATATTGTCTACTTTTTCTAGAACTGAGATACCCCAAGTAGAGTCATATACAGAATAGTAGCTTAGGCAGGCAGCATATGCTAAAAATGCAGCCTTATCACTTGTGATCATTAACCAGCTCCATACCACATATCCTTTCACATAGAAAATACACTTCTGCTCCTTCTCTTGTCCCCACCAAGCATTCTTTTCAAGCAACCTAATTTGTGAGTGTGCATGTGGAAAAACTTTTTAATTATTCCTTTCGTTAGTTAATTGAATGTTAAAATTCTATCCTGATGTATTGCAAATCACCCAGGTATCTACTACTAGGTCCAGACCTGTCTAGTCATTATTTAGCTGATGCATTCGACACACTGATGCATTCGACAGGGCGAGGTCCTGGCTTTTTCCATGCTTATTATCTGTTTTGACTATTTTTGTTGCTGCTATTGGTTGCTATTATTCTTTTTATTTGCTACAACACCCAGAATCTCCCAGCCAGTATGGCAAGTGGAAGGATTTGTAAGTTGTCCAAAGTTTTTCCAGCCTGTATTAACTGGTTTAGTGATTTGCCAGAGAAGCACAGCTGAGCTCCATTGCTTCAATATCCACTGAACTCTTTTGGAAAAATGACTCTAATATGAGATGAATAGCTGAAGTCCTGAAGACAGATGGAGAAGTAGCATGGAAAAACTTTGGACATTTTCCTGCAAAAGTCTATACCAAATCTAGTAGCTTGATTTTATTGATCCACAGTAGCTGCATCTACACTGCAGAAATAATCTAGGCTGACACACTTTATTTGCCATGGCTGTGGAATGCTGTGGAATTCTGGGAATTGTACTGTAGTTTGTTGTGGCACTAGAGCTCTCTGATAGAGAATGCTAAATGTTTCTCAAAACTACAGTTCCCAGAATTCCATAGCATTGAGCCATGGTAATTAAAGTGCTGTCATCCTGGATTATTTCTGCAGTGCAGATGCATTCAATGTAAACTGTTACATAGTTTGTGAAACTAACTTCTGAAGCATCAGGTATGCCGGTACCTGAGAACATCTGACTGAAAATGACTAGCCTAGGCAATGGAGAACTTCCCATTGAGATTGTAACTGAATAAAGTCCAGTGCCCCATCTAGTGATATCAATTTCACCACTGTTGTGTTACATGTTATTGGAAGAGACAGCTAACCAGAAATTGGGAAACCAAAGAGCATGGCTTCTTCCCAACTCCCTTCTGCAGGAAGGCTCTTCCTGCCTGTACTTCTTGTATATAAGTAAATCGACATACTGGGTCAGTGTTGCCCTAATAGTAAGGGAGAAGCATCTCTTAAAATGCTAGCACTACTTGTATCATGTGTCAGTCCATCAAAATATGTTCTTTTTTATTTTATTTTTAAAATCTTTTTATTAAACATAAACACAAACATATTTTATATATGAATGAAACAAACCTATATGAACAGTTGCAATATAGTTAAGCTAAAATGAAACTAAACTAAATCAAAACATTTTCAAAATGAAAAGTATAGACTGAGGGGGGGAAACATCATACACCATCAGTATAGCAAATTTACTAGTGTTAGAGGTCCATCTTATATTTGTATGGCTCTTTCAAACACCAGTCATGAAAAGGGGAAAGGTAGTGGGATTCCTCTCTCAGGGACTGAGGCTCTGACTCCACATATTTGTGCTGGGTACAGAGGGCGAGGTCCTGGCTTTTTCCATGCTTATTATCTGTTTTGACTATTTTTGTTCTTATTATTTGTCTGTCTGTTTAGTGGACTGTTTTTTAATAGGCACTAGCCTGTTGGCCTAAAAGAGGAAGGATGTGCTTTTCAGAGGAGAGAAGGGAGACACAGTTTCAGGGAGCAGCCAATGGAGTTGTTCAGGGCAGAGGGCGATATGGAGGGAGGGGACAATTAAAATATCAAGGAAGAAGGGAGAACAAGAGGGTGCTTGTTGTTCCCAAACTGTCTCCCAGTCCAAATAGCTTGGATAGCCTTGGTGACAGCCCCCCTGGGTTGAAGATACTGCTGCTGAATGCCAGGTCAGTGAATGGCAAAATAGCTGCCATTCAGGACCTGATCCTGGAGGAACAAGCTAACCTGGCCTTTATTACAGAAACCTGGTTGGATGAGGCTGGGTGTGTTAATCTCTCTTAGCTTTGCCCACTAGGATTCTCTGTGCAGCAGCAGGCAAAACCTGGGGGGCAGGGAGGTGGAGTTGCAGTGGTCTATTGTGATTCCATTCCCCTGACCAGATGCCCCCTCACACAGCCTACAGGTTTTGAGTGTATGTACCTAAAGATGGGTAGCTGGGACAGAATAGGGATTCTGTTGGTGTATTGCCCACCCTGCTGCTCAACAGTCTCCCTTCCCAAGCTAGCCAGGGTGGTGTTGGTGTTGGTGTTGGAGTCTCCTTGTCTGGTAGTGCTGGGGGGCTTCAACATCCGTGCTGAGACTGCCGTTTCAGGAGTGGCTCAGGACTTCATGGCCTCCATGACAACCATGGGTCTGTCGCAAGTGGTATCTGGCCCTACTTATGCTACCAGGCACACTCTGGACCTTATTTTCTGTGCTGGTGGGGTGATGATGATCTTGGTGTGGATGAACTCTCCACAGTTCCGTTGTCATGGACAGATCATCATCTGGTCAGGTTTAGACTTAATTGGGACTCAGAACTTCTGCAGGGGTGGGGGACCGATTAGGATGGTCCACCCCAGGAGGCTAATGGATCCAGATGGATTCCTGAGGACTCTTGGGGAGTTTCCTGTCACCTCGGCAGACAATTCTGTTGAAGCTCTGGCTGATATTTAGAATGGAGAAATGGCCAGGGCAATGGACACAATTGCTCCTCAGCATCCTCTTACAGAGTGGAGCCAAACCAGCCCCCTGGTTCTCCAGGGAGCTGATGGTGACGAAGTGAGTAAAACAGAAACTAGAGCAGGGATAGGCAACCTTTCCCCTTTAAGGGCCGAGGGACTTCAGCTCCCAGAAGCCTCAGCCATGTTGGCCAGTAATCCCATGTTGGCCAATAGCTCCTGGGATTCTGGGAGCTGAAGTCCCTCGGCCCTTAAAGGGGAAAGGTTGCCTACCCCTGAACTAGAGCAACATTGGTGGAACACTCGAAGCGAATCTAACCAAACACTGATTAGAGCCTATTTGTAGGCCTACTCTGTGGCAGTGCAGGCAGCAAAGAAATTATTTTGTGTTGTCAACATTGCATCTGCACGAAGTCATCCAGCAGAGTTGTTCCAAGTGGTCAGGGGTCTCTTACACACCCACACAAGTAGAAAATGCAAACCACTTGAAAGCCCACTGTTAAGAATTTGCATGACATTTTGCAGATAAAGTTGCTCAGATCTGTTCTGACTTGGATGCTGCAGTTGATACAGTGCCAGTGGATGTAACCTTGGCACCTGTCTGTCCAGTGTTAATAGATATTTTTCAACTTGTGCAGTCTGATGATGTGGACAGGATCCTTGGAGGGGTAAAAACCACCACATACGTCTTGGACCTTTGTCCTTCTTGGCTAATTAAACAGGCCAGAGGGGGACTGGCTGAGTGGGTAAATGAGGTAGTCAGTGCCTCCCTACAACAAGACAGAGTTCTATCTTGCCTGAAGGAGGCAGTTGTGAGGTCTTTGGTTAAAAAGTCATCCCTGAATCCCACAATAATTGAATAATTATTGGTCAGTGTCCAACCAACAATTTTTGGCAAGGTTTTGGAACGTCTGGTGACTTCCCAACTCCAGGAGTTTCTGGATGAAACAGATTATTTGGATCCATTTCAATCTAGTTTCAGGCCTGGCTATGGAACAGAGACATCCTTGGTCACCTTGGTGGATGACTTATGCAGGGAACTGGACAGGGGAAGTGTGTCCCTGTTGGTTCTGCTGGACCTCTCAGCGGCTTTCGATACCATCAACCATGGTATCCTTCTGGACCGCCTCTCTGGGATGGGACTGGGAGGTACTGTTTTACAGTGGCTCTGTTCCTTCCTGGAGGGGTGAACTCAGAAGGTGGTGCTAGGAGACTCCTGCTCTCCCCCCTGGCCATTGGCCTGTAGGGTTCCCTATACTATTTAACATATACATGAAGCCACTGGGAGTGGTCGTCCAGAGTTTTGGGATGCAGGGTCATCAATATGCCGATGGCACTAAATTCTACTACTTTCCACCCCAATCCAAGGAGGCTGTCCTGATCCTAAACCAGTGCCTGTCATCAGTAATGGATTGGATGAGAGCAAACAAGTTGAAACTTAATCCAGATCAGACAGAGATGCTCCTGTGACAGATCACATTCCCCCTGAAGATGCAGGTTTGCAGTTTGGGGATACTCCTGGACTCAGCTTTGAACCTGGAGGCCCAGGTCTCTCCAGTGACCAGGAGTACTTTTGCACATTTAAAACTTGTGCGCCAACTGCACCCATTCCTTGAGATGTCAGATCTGGCCTTGGTGGTATGTGCCTTGGCTACATCCTGTTTGGACTACTACAACACACTCTACTTGAGGCTCCTTTGAAGAGTGTTTGGAAACTTCATCTGGTCCAAAGAGCTGCAGCCAGGCTGCTAACAGGGGCAAGTTACAGAGATCATACAATGTCCCTGTTCAAACAGCTCCACTGGCTACCAGTTTGTTTCTGGACACAATTCAAAATGCTGTTGATAACCTATAAAGCCCTATGTCACTCAGGTCTAGGCTATTTGACAAACCATATCTCCTTGTATGAGCTGGCCTGGGCTCTGAGATCCTCAGAGGAGACCCTTCTCTCCATTCCATCACCATCACAAGCGTGGTTGGTGGAGACACGAAAGAAGGCCGTTTCTGTGGCTGCCCCTAGACTCCCTGCCCAGCGATACCAGAATGGCCCTTCCATGATGGCCTTCTGCCGACAGGTGAAAACCTTCCTTTTCAGACAAGCTTTCAAAACAGAAAGCTTTTAAAGAACAGCCTTGGGAGCAATATTGTTTTAATATATTTTAAACATTTTTATCTTCTTAAAGTATTTGTAATCTGTTTTAATTATTGTAATAAATTAATTTTGTTTTTAATGTACTATTTTTGTATGTTTTTAATTGTATTGTTTTTTCAGTGTTATAAGCCACCCTGAGTCCCAGTCTTGGGAGAAGGGTGGGATAATAATAATAATAATAATAATAATAATAATAATAATAATATGGTGGTGGAGGAAGATGTGAGGTGAAATTTAGAAAATTATTAAGAGAGCATATAGACAAGGCAGACTCTTGAAACTGTTTCAAAACTTTAATTTAAAGTCGTTGATTTCTACAGGAGATCATTGTTTAACCCAATAATCATTTTGCGGGTGAGGAGTATCAAAACTCAGAACCATCTGTTAACCAGATGTTACTTTCCTCATGAGTAAACAAAATGCTGAGATATGATTTCCTGATTAAGAGAGTAAATGCTAGCTTTTGGCCATTGACACAATGATTTTTCCCTGTTGGTAACAGTTTTGCTCTCCATTGTGTTCCAACAATGATTTATAGCAAACTCCAGTTTTCTAGTGGCCTCCATGCCTAGTTACTTTCATCAGAAAATAGACAAGGCAGGCTCTTGAAACTGTTTCAAAACTTTCATTTAACATTGATTTCTACATGAGATTGTTGTTTCACCTGATAATCATTTTGGGGGTGGGGAGTTTCATATTTCTCTCTATTTATTTGTGCCTCTTAAACTCTCCATTCTGGGAAGTGTTGCCTGATCATCATCCATGTTTTCTGTATTTGTAGCTGGAGGGTCTGGAAAGAAATGAGACAGAACTGAACACCATAGAAGCGAAGAAGCTGGCCCACCAGCTACGGGCAGTGACAGATCAGATGGAGCGCTACTTTGGCAATGATGTTCATATCACCTATCGCCTGCTCTCCCACTTGATGGCATTTGAGAGCAGGCAACATGGCTTTGGTCTGACAGCCACCCAGGATGCCCATTTCAATGAGGTGAGGGCACTGTTTTTGACAAAGTATGCCATGAAAATAGTTAAAAGGGGGGCAGTTAGGTTGCTGGGAAGCTTATGTCCCTGCAACAACAAAGGGTTATATATACCTAGCATGACTCAAAGAAAAGAAAAAAAGTGAGTTAGGTATTATTGAAAGGTGACACAGTCTGTATGGATATTGTCCAAAATATTTATCTACTGTTTAAAATTCAGTTAAAAAAAATCAAATAGCATAACAATGATAAAAATGGAAAACATAAAATGAGGACTAAGGTCCTATGTTCTTTAGGAAATAATAACCAGTCTCTATAGTCATAAAAGTTCTTGAGGAACCAAGCCTGTATCTAGAGACTTGACTGTTCATTGTAAGCAAGCATAAAGTGATGCATATAGGGAATCACCTGTGTATGCCTACTGCAGTCAGCACCATGAAAAACCCAATATCAGAACAATACAGGAAAGCCAGAGCCAGAGCAGCTGTGAGAGACAGCAGCCCAGCCTCTGTTTGGAGAATTTCCCCCTCAACTTCACACGTGCTTTGATGGGTTCTGAGCTGACAGTGATCAACTGGAAAAGGGAATTCCGAGATGTGGGGAGAGGCTGACTGAAAACCTTGAACAAGTGTGTAGTGAAAAGGGCAAATTCCAAGTGGGAATCATTAGAAAATAAAGAAAAGAAAACTGTCAATGTGGTTGGCCATTAAAAAGTTATAAAACCATATAAAGAAGGAAAACAGCAGCCCTGTAATGAAATAAACCCAGCAATAGGATAAAACCCAAAGTAAAATTAACAGAATCAAATATTATTTGAGTGAGAGATCTGAAAGGTTTCAAGCCTGAAAGCCATGGAAAATAAACAGAGATCCAAAATGCACTGCAGAAATAATCCAATTTGAGATTGCTTTAACTGCCCTGGCTCAGTGCTAGGGAATCCTGGGATTTGTAGTTTATTGTGGAACCAGAGCTCTCTGACAGAAAAGGCTAAATGTCTCACAAAACTACAGTCCCCAGAATTCCATAGCATTAAGCCAGGGCAGTTGAAGCCTGGCAGTTAAAGCCCTGGACCAGAATTTCAGAAACCATCAAAAACCCCACAAGATTTCTAGATGATGATGATGATGATGATGATGATTATTATTATTATTATTATTATTATTATTATTATTATTATTATTATTATTTTGATGGCCAGTTTATAAAAGTTTGGCCTTCAGACATGAAGATATGTGATGGAGCCACCATACTGAGGCAGATAAATTTCATCTAGTGCCTGGTTGGGAAACTGTATGTGAATCCCATTAATATGGAAAAAATATATAAATGTAATATATAAGACACCAAATGGTATCCACAGCTTTCCAAAGACCTTTGGTAATGATTTAAAATGAGGGAGGACTTTATATCATTTCAAGTCTTCTGAAGTTCTACCTCTAACTTCTGTAGAACTTGTTGCAAGCTGGTAGCTCAGTGCTGACCTTAGAGAACCATGAGCACTGGGACACATTGCTGCAGAATGGTCATGGCAGCGCAGGTCTGATGGAGCAGCTGAGAAAGTATACAAGCACCCTGGCCAGCAACATGAAACTCACCTACCTCAATCCAGTTGGTGTGGTGACCCCCAATATTGGTAAGTATAAGCATTGCTAGGGGTGGTAGTTTTGCTGAGTAGCTCTGAAATGTTAACTGATATAGCACTCCAAAGGTCTGCATGAGGTTGCCTTGCTTCTGTACCAGCCCAAGATAGGATGCTGCAGGGATAGGACATTGTGTGAGCTTGGTTGCAGAGCTGGAGAACCTGTAGCCCTCCAGAAGTTGGGATTTCAGTTCTGATCAGTCGCAGACAGCTTAACCTATGGTGAAAGATCATGGGAGTAGTAGTTAATTAACTTCTAAAAGGCCACAGTTTCACCACTCCCGATTATTTGAATTGCAGAATTAGAGACAGGAGAGCAAATGTTTTTTCCAATCTGTTCTGCTGTCTTCCCTTGCTTTATCAACATCAGGCTTATTAAGGCCCCAGACAGTCTTGTAATGTTGGTGGGACTGGGAATGGGCAGAGCATTTCTGGAAGCTAGGGTGTGGGTTAGGGGGCAATATCCAATGTCTAGCACATATTCTGGAATTCACATATATAGTAAGGTGAGTGATGGCTTTGAGAGAAGGTTGAAGAGAATGCTACCCTTCTTGTGTCAGGTACTTGTCCACATATGGTGATGGCTCCAGTTAGCTGACTGTGGCACCTTATAGTTTGTGACCACTGTATGGATGCAGATAGTGTGCCAGTGTACAAATTGATCCATGATTTCATGGTACCAGAGTCTAGTGTCCAGTCTGGATTACTCATCCAGTGTAGCTGGTGTACATATCTTGGATGCTTCGTTGCTCATTACTTGCATGCTGCATTGCTCTTCAAGACTTTACACTCCCACTTACAATTCAATGCCAAAACTGAGGTGGGGGGGGAGGAGCAGGTGTACCAATTTGTTGCTGCAAAAACTGCAGGTGCCCTGTCTTATATACTAACATGTTTATCTGACATAAGCTTTTTTGGACTCCACCCCATTTCATCAGATGTATGGTGTTTAATACTAGAAAGTCAAAATCAAAGTCCCAATAGCTGCAATGCCCCAGGGAAGGGGTGGAGGAGGAAGTTCTTCAGACTGTCAACTGACCAAGTGGGGAACCTTTATGATCCAAATTAGGTCCATGGACTGGAGGTTACCCTGCACTGATATAGATCATCTGTACAATAGATTAGGCTATATATTCCTCATGACCCACATGATATCACTCTGACCATCCTCAGTGTTGTGGACAACTATGCAAGTAGGGGCCCCATCCCATATTATGTTTTAAAAAATACACACTCATCTAATGCATGCAGAAATAAGATATATGTGTTTTCTATGCTTGTACAGGAAATCTGAAATGGACCACAAGATACTTGTTGTCTCTTAAAAATAGATCCACACACTTCATTTCTTATGCATATTTACACTATTAGAAAATAGTGTGGAAAGTGGCCCTGAAAGCATGAAACATGTTTCACAGACAAATATAAGCCAATGTGTTTTTTGAGGTCAGACATTGGAACCATTTTTCTGGCCCGAGGGCAATTGTATTTCTCTGTATTAACACTGAAAGACTTAACTCTGAAAGCTCAAACCCATTCTTTTTCAAATCTATTCTCTTTTTTTCCCTTTTCTCCACAAAGTGCTCAGTATTGATCGTATGGAGAACCACACCCACTTTAGGAGACGCTACCCTCGCTATCACAGCAGCCTCTTCCGTGGCCAGTCTATGTGGGACCCACACACCCATGTAGTGCTCCCCCTCTCAGTCCTTACACCCCACAAAGTAGAAGGTAAGTGACTCTTCTGAGCACCCCAGGCCAGCATGAAAGGAACCAGTAGTCATTTGCTCATTGGTTTAGCTTCCATTTTGCAGCCCTAACTGTTTATTGTTCCATGAAGAAAGGACACAACTGAGATGGATGTCTCATTGCAGAAATTCCAGCCCAGATCTTCTGTTTCTTTCTCAGGGAAGTGCCTCTTAATTCACTTCAAAAGTTGTTCAAAAACATGCTAGCAAGATGTTTTGTGAGAGAATGAGCCTTTTGCTTTGCTCAAGAAAGGGACTGGGAAAACTTATGTTCCCTGACTGGGAGGCAACTTTTCCTCAACAGTGGAGGATCTACTCCACTATACAGTTGTCCAGCTCTTGGACTTTGAAGAAAAGAAGAGAAACTTCCTTTCACTACAAAAGAATTGAACATGGCCTTTTGGGCTCACTGGGTCTAGCTGATGTCAGATTGTAAGACCCTTGGGAAATGATATAGTGACAGTCCTGAATATCTCTGTATTCCTTGCCGTACCTAAACATGGGGCAAGTCAACAGTGTTGTTGTTGTTTTGCTGTTTTGTTTTTCGAATTCCAGCACCAACCATGGCAGCTCCTGTACCAGCAAATAGTGAAACCAATGACACTGTGGAAAGTTCCCCCCCAAACCACTCTCTGCCAGAAACTGAGCCTGCAGTAACCATCCTCATCCTCATCATTTACCGCACCCTTGGAGGATTACTGCCTGCTCGCTACCAGGTGGATCGACGTAATCTGAGGTAACACCAATTGCTCACTTGTTTCCTGGGCTCTTTGCCAATTTGCCAAGCAATGCAAGCCCAGCTGAGCCCTCTATTTAGAATGGATAAAAAACATCTTGTTTAGAGGTCATTGACCAGAGGTCATGCTCTACTGCTGATTTGTCGCTTGAAACATTCTTAGATTAGTTGTGTTGCCAAGTGGCATTGATTAAGAAGGTTTCTTTGTTCTTTGCAGGCTGCCCAAAAACCCTGTTATGAATTCCCCCATAGTGAGTGTGTCACTGTTCAGCAACCATACTTTTCTCCAGAGCACTTTGGAGATGCCATTAGTGCTAGAATTCCGCCTGCTTGAGACAGACAACCGCAGCAAGCCCCTCTGTGTTCAGTGGAATAGTTCTAGCCAGTAAGTTACTTTTCTGCCTGCATCATGACTTGATTGCCTTTCCGAAAAGGCCACAAAGCATCTGTGGAATTCAGATGCTGATATTCAACACAACTTTTTTGTCAGTTCACTTCAGGTATATTTCTAATGGGACAAAGTTTACATATTCAGCCATAAGTCATACATCAGTATATAATGTAAACAAGTGTAAATTGGTACTCAGTTTTCTTCACACACAGGATAATGATTCTTGTTTGTATTTACAAAAATAAAAAAATATTTATTTTTCACTTTACAGACCAAAGAGGCTCATAGCAGTATATACAAATATTACCACAACAAAATCATATTCATATGTAACATCCAGAAAAAAGATAACCTGGTGTTTTATATATTGCTAGACTATTCTGTCTATGGTCTTCTGCAGAGCATCTTTGAAGCCTGCCTGATTTCTGAAAACCAAGTTCCTAAGATTCATTCATCTGCACTACTTTAGATACAATTTTGAGACCTAAATCCAAGTATTAGTCCCAACTAATGTAGGTCTATTCTGCCAGTAGGAACTTAGCAAGTCAATGTTTATACAAGGTCCATTGATGCAGTGAACTAACAATTGGATTTAGACTAAGTAATTATCTTCTGAAGCCTCAAAAGAAGTACTTAAGTTATCCCATAGAAAACGAGACTGGCAGAAAGAAGATTGTCTAGCATATTTCCTTGATTCAGTAGAGACCTGTTAAGGTCCCTTGATGTCCCTCCTTGCCTGCCTCTTTTAAAAAATTATCTTGAAGACTCTTTCCCTTGAGGCTTTTTTCTGGATATTTTTTATTTTTATTTTTTTTACTGCAGGCTTGAACCCACTGGCTTCTGGACAGCACGGGATTGTGATCTTGTGTACCGAAACACCACATATGTCCGCTGCCACTGCTCCCAGTTTGGCACTTTTGGGGTCCTGATGGACAGCTCCCACCGAGAGGTAACTATTTAGCAAGAAGGGAACAAGAAGGAGCAAGAAAGAGAACTGTCTTGAATTTTATTTTGTGCAGGAGGAAAATATTTCTGTTGTATGGGAACAGAAAAGCCACTGGTGAACATCAAAACAGTAGGGTAGTAGTTATCAGCAAGGGCCAAATTACATGTGACAGAGATGCCTTTGTTTATTACTCGAGTGCTTACCTCATGCATGGATAAGCAGTCAGTCAACTGGAGGAGATTCTGATTTGGGGATTGAACTCTGTCTTTACCCCATCTTATTTTACCATACTCCATCATGAACCCCTCCCCCCACCCTATACCATTGACTTCTAGTATTGAAATCGGGCTGGGAGAAAAATATTTACAGTGATGTAGTTCAGTGGGTGACAGCCAGAGTTCAGCTCCCCTTACTTACTTATCACATGCAGAAAAAGTGCTGATATAGATTCAGGATTGGAAATTCAAAAGCGAATGTTATTGCACTCACTGGTGGCTAGGTGACTGCAACCTGGATGCAGCATGGACCCCAACCACACTTATTTGGATAAATTTCAAAAGCTGGAGCTTTCTGTTTTTGAAATTTGGATGGATAAACACAGCTGGGGTCCAGGCTGCAGCCAGGTTGCTGTCGCCTAGCTGCCAGTGAGTGCAATAACATGTTTTTGAATTTACAATCACAAATCTACATCGGGACTTTTTCTCTATGCGATAATCTCCACAGTTTTATTGTAAAATTAAAGGTCCCTCCCAGCTCCACAATATATGTCAGTGGTATTGACAATAAACAATAAAGATGGTAACCTGTTCACAACTAGTTAGGCTCTGCCAATTAGCAGAAGCAGCATGGCCCCTGATTGACAAGCCCAGAGACAGATGGCTATTTGAAAAAGTGCAGAAGTTTCAGTTCATCATCTATTCAGAAATGCTGAGCAAGCAAAACCATTACAGGAGTCTGATGAGAAAAGCCCTAGGTACTTCTCTCTTACTGCTTTGTGTGGAGGAAGAGGATTCTAAGTATACTCATTGAAAGCTGTTAGGTTTGGCAAAACAATTCCACCCGCTCTCCTCTTTTGAAATGTTTCTGTTGTTTCCTGCCTTTATGCTGCTTTAGTTTTGGTTTAATCCGTTCTATTTATATACATCTTATTTTTATGTAGGAGTAAGACAGTTTTTAAAAAATGGCTGCCTCCTTCACATCTAGTCTAGCCCTTAGCAGTATTTACAGTGTAGTGTTTTGTCTGCAGTCTAGGGTGTGGACATTTTTCATTATTGTTTCCACACATGGGGACAGCACAGACTTTTAAAAGGATCCTATAATGTATTCATGTTTCACTTACTGACAGCCACCTCAGAGACCTGTTGCCAGGCAGAGAGGCAGAATATAAATATTTTAATTAACAATGATTAGTTTGCTTTAGGGTTGCCATAAGTTAGAAATGACTTGAAGGCACACAACAAAAACAACAGCAGCAGCAACAACAACAACAAATATTGCCTTATATCTTTATTATGCTTGATGAATTGTTTTATGTTGTTGCTTTTTATTTTGTATGCCAGCTTCAAGGCCCTTTTGACATAGAAGTGGGTAAAAATATAAGTATAATGCATGCTTCCTTCATGCTTTGACATCTCCTTTTGTCTTTGGTTTCCCTCTGCAGCAGCTGGAAGGTGACCTGGAGACCTTGGCCATTGTCACCTATTCCTTGGTGTCCTTTTCCCTTCTGTGCTTACTGCTGACATTCTCCTTCCTGATCTGCCTGAAAGGTCTCAAGTCCAACACTCGAGGCATTCACTGCAACATCTCTGTCACTCTCTTCTTCTCTGAGCTGATCTTCCTCGTGGGTATCAATCGTACTGAAAATCAGGTGAGAAGAGGAAGGGCAATGTTAAAGTTCTGGAAACAGCAAGGAATCTTAACACCTAGAGGAAATAAACTGCCAGGAATTTTTGAGCTAGGGCATTAAAAATGGAGTATTAGCCTTGCAAAACAAGTGGAGAATGAGAGGATTGTTGGCTAATTAGGTGTCGAGTTCACATCCTTTGGAATTCTCATACAGGCTTGTCAACATCTCCTGCTGAAGCATAGGTTAGAGAGGAGATGTGTTACTGTGTTCTCTATTTCTGAAAATTAAATAGAAATCTTAAGGGCAATTGTTGAAAATATTAGCTTCAAGAAAGAGAACAGTGAATTGGTTAGATATGCTATTTTAGAAGATTCCTTTGACTGGCATGTTTTCTTTTTTTCCCCTCCAGTTCTTTTGCACTGTGATTGCCATCTTGCTGCACTATTTCTTCCTCTCAAATTTTGCTTGGCTCTTTGTGCAAGGCCTACATATTTACCGCATGCAGACTGAAGCTCGCAACATCAACTATGGGGCTATGAGGTTCTATTATGCCATTGGTTGGGGGGTCCCTGCCATCATTACAGGTAAATGAAAGGGTATTTAGCCAGTGAATACCAGGTGTTGCAGGCTGTATTTCAGATGTAGGAGCTGGAGAGCCCACCTCTGAGTATTCCTTGCCTAAGAAAGCCCTATAAAATTAAGTGGGTCACCATAAGTCAACAGGAAATTTGAAGGCACATACATTTAGGAAGACAGGATTTGCCTTCTCTATAGAAGGAAACATTACCTGTCAAACTGACATGCCAGCTTGCATAATTAGGAACAAAGCTATAAAGTTTGCCTCACTGACCTGCTATTCTCCAGATCTGCAGGACTACAGTTCAGTTCATCCCTATCAGCTGTGTTTACTGGTATGCCATATTCGAGAAGGTTGCTACAGAGGCATTGGTCTACCAAATTATGTTTGTTCATTGTCGGTGTAACATGCTACTAAACATGCTTGATTGTCACAATAAGCCATGGTATGTTTTACTGAAATTGGGCTTTGTTGTAATGTGTAAATCAACCTGTGCTAACAAGCCATGGTTTGTCAACCAGCTACAAACCATAATCTAAATGCATGGTGTGCTGTTGCCTTCAGAACTTGGGCTTGTTTAACCCATACCTTGTTGCGACATCTGAACCTGCACCAAGGACTTGTCTATGGCTTGTTTCCTCAGTTGCCCACCCTGAAACAAGATCTGACAAAAAGGATGCTAGAAACATGCTGAAACAAACCAGAAATAGAGAAAACAGCATGATTTGTTTGATCATCTACTATGTGTTTTGCAGCTTAATTAAAAAATGGATGTGCTCAATTTGTTCTTTTTCGAGTAACAGGCTAATATACCTACCCCTCTGAAAGATACTTTGGGAGAATCCATAGTTTTGTGACACCTTTGTGGTGCTAGCCAGGAGTAGTAGCAGTGACCAGGATCTCTCATCTGTATCATCACAGGCCCCCATTAGTATCATATCCAAAACAAGGTTTCTAGAGAGTTCTGCTTTCAGCTTTTGTTCCTCACACTAGAGACAAGGAGATAAACAGAAAAAAGGAAGGAGCAGATTTGCATTGTCCCAACAAGGATACAGAAAGAATATTGCTGAGGGCTGCGGAAAACTCATTGTACAACTAACCTTCTCTTTCATTTTGGCCAGGGTTATCAGTTGGCTTGGATCCAGAGGGTTATGGGAACCCAGATTTCTGTTGGATTTCCATCCATGATAAACTGATCTGGAGTTTTGCAGGGCCTATTGTTGTTGTCATTGGGGTAAGCACTTCTCTTTTTATTCAGTCTTTGCACCAGGATTCTGTATCCTTTTTCATTGTTCAGCATACCTTGTCCCTGTTCTCCTTTTCTTCTGCTTCCTTTTCCTGTCATAAATATTTAGAGTTTGACAACCTGTTTCCTTCCTATCAGAACCTAACCCATTAACCTACTTCCTCCTTTTCCTGTACCTCTTCTCTTCTGTCCCTGGAGATCTGTGAACCTCATTAAAATGCTTTGGTGTGAGGATTTGTGAACATTTGACCTTTATGACATCATTGTTTGTGGTCTTTTCTGTTACACTTTGCTGTGTGTTTGAACAGTAGTTAGAAAGACAGCTGACCATGTTAGTTATGCAGTTTTACCCTATATATAGAGAGATCTTATAGCACCTTTGAAACTAACTGAAAGAAAGAAGTTGGCAGCATGAGCTTTCATAGCAATTAAAAGCATCTGAGGAAGTAGACTGAAGTCTGCGAAAGCTCATGCTGCCAACTTCTTTCTTTCAGTTAGTTTCAGAGGTGCAATAAGATCTCTCTACATACTGATCCTATAGATTAACACAGCTATATCTTTGGATTTTACCCCTATATAGCAGCTTTCACTGGGGAAAGTGTGGTGAAGGTAGAACTGAGAGTGGGGGGGCTATCTTACTCTGTCCCTAACCAGCCAGTCTGTTTCCAGATGAATGGGGTGATGTTTCTGCTGGTAGCAAAGATGCTGTGTTTACCAGGTCAGAAGGAAGCTAAGAAGAAATCTGTTCTGTGAGTATTTACTAGTTACAATGATCTGCTCAGCTCAAATTTTTTTGTTCTTTTGACAAGGATCTAAGCATGACTTCTTGCTCTCCATAAATACCTTTCCATTTTCCTCACAATTCTGATTGTTTAAAACAACCCCAGCATGTTTTCTGTCCATCAGTCTTGTGATCCTCTCCTTTTTTGGCCTTCCAAATGTCATTTGTATTGTCTCCCTCCACAGCTGATGTTTGCTCAAGGCAGGAACTTTGGGATTTTGTCAACTCTACACTAGTATTGTTTTGTTCTCCTTGGGTTATGACAAGAAAACCTCCCCTTCACCCTTTTCTGCACTGCGACAGTTGAGTTAGACTGTAGGGGCCCATTCCTAGTGGGTACACCTGGATTGTAGATTGTGGAGAGTGGGCTAAAGTAGTAGTGTCTCTCGAGCTGATGCTCAGCTGACCGTACATTCTAACCTCTGTATCTGTCCTTCTTGGTGGCTCTTTCTTCCCTGTCTCTCTCCAGCATGACACTCCGAAGCTCCTTCGTTCTGCTTCTAATTATTAGCACTGCTTGGGTCTTTGGCCTCTTGGCTGTCAACAACAGTGTCCTGGCTTTCCACTACCTCTACACTATCCTCTGCAGCCTTCAGGTAATGCCACTCTGTATTATCATGAAGATCATTAGGCAGAGAGGAGGATGACTGGCTTCTGGTGGGAACTACCCTGCAGGACTCCCAAATCCTTGCCTGTTCCTCAGATGAGTCATGCAATTTGGGTGCTGCTGTTTGGGAAACATCAGGCCATGCCCTACTCATTTATGCACAGGGCTGCCTCTACCATTAGGTAGAATGAGGCAAATGCTGAGGGCCAGAATGGTAGTGTCCTGGCTGTTTCCCCTCATCCCCTCGACCATTGGAGGACAGACCTGTTTGTACTGTTCAGCCTTTCTTGAATCCCTTATTGCCTTCCAGTGTGATGGGGGACCCTTTTCAAATAATGAAAGTAAGAGTAAGGTGTCACTCTAGACAACTCTACTGCCTAGAATGGAGGGGAGCTCCACCTTCTGTTTTATCTCAAACTTCAAATTTCTTGAGCGAGCCCTGCATGAACAGAACTTCTTGCAAAGATTTTTGGCTCTCTCAACCCACTGTCTCTCCAGATTCTGGTTAAGTTGCTCCCTTATGTAAAAATCTAACCAGTTTGCAGTTGGCATAATTGTAGAAACTTGCGAAGAGCACATTGTAATTTTGCACTCTGAATAAGTTCACCAAATGACAGGCATATGACAAAATAGTATATCTCACAATGCTAGATGGTAGTCTCCTAGCTGGAAGCAAGATTATCAGATAATTTAAATACATTTTATTGAAAGCATTTAAGGAACAATCCTCACCCAGAAAACCAACTCCCCCCCCCCACTAAATGGGGAAATGGAATGAATAAATATGTAATAGAGAAAAAAGCAGAAATTACCATTCTCACCAGCATAGAAATCATTTGCTAAGACTCACACAAGAATTATTTAAAATCAAACTTTCTTGATGTAGTTTCACAAACACTTTTAAATAATTGGTGGTAGTTCTCTTTACTTGTGTGTCTTCCTTTAGCAGCTAAAGGGAGATCCTCATTAGCTGAAATCCTGTTGGTGACACATACAGGAATTATGCTTCTGTATGTCCTTTTGGGGTAATTGTGGAAGGAGGTGTCCAGCACCTCCATCACACAACAACCCCACAGGCATGCAATCTACCTTTCTTCTTGACTACCCCACACCCTCCCCCAGCTGCTAAATGGCTGTCCTATCTACACACAGCCATTTAGCAGCTGGGGGAGGGTGTGGGGTAGTCAAGAAGCACCCAGCTGTGTTTTTGAAGCCACAATCATGAAGTTGATGGTATCCTCCAGAACCTCCCGGGGGGCCTGAACCTCCTGGGGCCGATCTTTGTGCATCCAACTGCAGAAACACAGCCAGACACTCCCTGATTACCTGGACCCAGACACTTAATGACACTCATTGAGGAAGGAGGAGTGGAGTCCAGCAGGAGATCAACAGGTTGTATGTGTGTGGGATAGGGGGAGGAAGCAGACCTACATCTGGATTTATGCTCTGCCAGTGCTTTGCAGGATCTCAGTTAATGTTGAAAATGTGAATATGGAAGTTGTCTGTCCAGAGCTTTGCCAGCCTTGAGCTCATGCATAGACCAATTTTGCCATCTAGTGGAAAGTGGAAGTATTCATTCAGACAATAAAATCCAAAATCCACATGCAGTGATGCCTTTTTGGGGCCAAAATGACTCTTTCATTAGACTACAATTTAGGACTAGAATTTAGCAAGTTTTACTTATTCACTAGCTAAAAGTTTTCCCAGATGTAACAGTACAGAGACTCCTTGAGAAAGTCAATGTTCTTCACCTTAAAAAAGGATCAACTAATTGCCTGTCTTTTATTGCTCTTTGTCTGTAATCCTCATATGGTTAATAAGGAGAGTGGCCTCTGCCTGCACTGAAATCCCTCAATACCATCTTAACTGACAACATCTCAGACAGAACATAGGCCTGTGACTAACATAATCGCCATTTTTCTCCTTTATGATTTTTAGCATGTTTGCCTGATGAAGAAGCCAGTGAAGCTTTGAAAGCTTGCATAAAGTATTTTGTGCTTTGAAAAGGTATCACTGCTTATTGAATTTGTTGCACTTTGCTGCATGGCCAACGTGGCTACCCCTGAATATTTTATTTAGGCAATAAGATTTCTTATGGCCATAAAGATTATTAACAATGGCTGAAAACAGAGGGGCCAAACAGAGCAGTTTCCGGCCACTTTGGGGGCAAGGCATGCAGATGATGCACATCCTCAGAGTGGCCAGAAGCTGCTCTGAAGCTGCCTAAGGTGGCCCAAAGCTGCTGGCAAAAGGAGCAGCAAAAATCTGCTCCTTCCATTCTCTTTCTAAAGGAGAAGGTCATAAAAGTGTGTCTTTTGTTGCACTGGAAAAAATGTGTTCAACAAAAGGCACATTTTTATAACCATCTCCCTTGGGAAGAGAACAGAAATGCTATGATGGGCATGCATAGAGGCACAGAAAAAGCTGCTACTCACCCGCTCCATGTTGGCTTTCTTTTCTCATGCAGTAAGGCTCTGGGATTCTACTAAGCACCAAAGCAGATCCTGCAAACCTGTACTCTGCTTACCTTTGCTGTCTATTCCATCTGAATAGTTTGGGGAGCTCAAATGATGGGAAGAACTATAATTTAATGACAAAGCACATGTTCACTGTTTCAGTCCCTGACATTTCAGGTAATTCTGAGAGACACTCCCTCTCTGAATCCCTGAAGGGATGCTGCCAGTCTAGGGGAGATGATACTGAGCTGAATGGAGAAAAGGGCTAACTGAGTATAAGGCAGTTTCCTGTGTTCCATATTCAAAGCTTCTCTTTCTCCTATCCACAGGGTTTGGCAGTACTGGCTCTGTTCTGTGTGCTGAACAAAGAAGTACAGGAAGCCTGGAAATCAGCCTGTCTTGGCAAGAAAGGTCAGGGTGAGGAAGCTACCAGAAGTGGTCAGGTGAGAGTTGGTATTCTTACAATTTGAATGAAAGATAATAGCTTGCTTCAGGCCTCAGCCTTTGCCTTAATTCTGTTCTCTCTTCAAGAGATGTAAAACTGTGCTCATAGACTACAGGGGTCTTGTCTTCTTCTTACTTTGCTGTACCACTATTCTTTTTTATTTTTTTTTTATTTTTAATATAAAACATATACATATACAGTAGTAATACAAAACTTAAAATCAAATGACTTATTACAACAATACAAACAATCAAATAACAGACAAACAGATAAATTGTACTAATTCTATACTTACAATCAACTAAAAAAAAGAAAGTGAAACAAACCAAGCCCTCGCCCCCCCAAAAAAAGAAGATACAGTGGTACCTCGACATACGAGTTTAATTCATTCCGTAACCTTGC
>CM034703.1:278190962-278217791 GCA_020142125.1 Phrynosoma platyrhinos
TGTTTAAGCACAGTACATATCATTGATGTGCTACGCCTGTACATCCTCACCAAGTCAATTACTCGCACACATTGCTCATGTTTTTCTATGATTTCATGCTTTAATTCAATAGACATCATCTTCTTCGGACCTATGGTTATAAAAATAAATGTGATAATGTTTTGTAAATGTACAAAAAGCAAAAAACGCGAACCCAACTTATCAAAAATGCTTCAAAAACGAGGGAAACAAGCACACAGACTGAGGTCTAGTCTGAGGTGGGAGAAACTGTTAGATGCCCCAACTGTTAGATGCTGCACACGGCCCGCATGTTGGGGTCGTGTGCAGCGGTGTAGTGTGCGATTCCTCGTATCTCAAATCTTGCTCTCATCTCAAAGCAAAATATTGCTCGCTCGGCGGCTCGTATCTCAAAACACTCGTATATCAGGGCACTCGTATGTCGAGGTACCACTGTAAGGGAAAAAAAGAAGAAGAATCTGAAAATAACAAACAAACAAAAACAAAACAAAATAAGGAAGGTACAACAGCAATTTAGGAGAGAATCATTGACATGTTTAAGTGTTATGTATCACTAACAACTACAAAACTTATTTTTACACTTCCTATTACTCTTAACATTCTGTATATTCCTTTATATGCCTCTAACAAAATTATCAGTAAAAATTATAATTTATCGTATTTTCTTAAATTCGCTAGTTTCACTCTTCAATGAAATCAATCTGAAAAGAAAAAAATCAAGTTAATTTTTTTCCTTAATTCTTTTCATACTTAATAACTTCTTTTAATATTGCTATTAATATTGTTTTTTCAGATTTGTAGCCCAAATTCCCCATTTATGTTCTAAAAAGGTAAAGACTTTTTCCCAGACATTGACAAATACATCGGATTTTTCATCTCTTAAATTTCTTGTAATTTTGTCTAAATCCAGAACCTCATAGAGTTTAAACAGCCATTCCTCCGTAGTATGTGCTTTCTTATTTTTCCAATTTTTGGCAAACACCATTCTTGCCGATGAAATCATATAAAATAACACACAACCGTACTTCTTTTCTAATTGTTTATCTAGCATATTTAATAGAAAAACTTTTGGTTCGGGCTGCATTTTTATTTCTAGTATATTATTAATTATACAACAAATGTTCTTCCAGAATTTTTTAGCCTCTTTACATCCCCACCAAATATGAAAAAGGGGCTGTACCACTATTCTTGAAGGAAATCATGACTCCTTCCTACTCCCTAAAGGAAGAGGCCTCCTAACAAATGGAAGAATCTCAAAAAGATCCTTCATCTTTTTACTTTTCTATATCAGGGTCCAAATGCCTACAACAACACAGCTCTGTTTGAGGAGAGCGGCCTCATCCGTATTACCCTGGGAGCTTCCACCATCTCTTCTGTCAGCAGTGTGCGCTCAGCCCGAACCCATTCTAGTCAGCGAGGCTACCTCAGGTAGGAATCAGTATGAATGAGTCTTTGGAGACATTGTAACCATCACTGATGGATTTTATTGCCGTTTTTGAAAAGCTGCTGGAGAAGCCTGGGTTGGGTACGGGCTGCCTACTGCCCAGGCACAGGGCAGTGCGAGAAGATCCATCAGTGATTGTTACAACCTGTGCCTATCCTGGCACAGATTTGGTGTGCAATAATCTCCTTCGTTTCCTCCTTCCCCTCTTTACACTGTGGAGGTGTATTTGTGTGTTTATGTTTATCTTGAAATGGGAGCTATCTTCTGGGCCACAGCTGTGGTGCCTCTGTTTGTGAACAAGAGTCTGAAACAGGGCTTGCCCAAGACATATTTCTGCCTGAGGCTAACAATGTTGGCACTCCCTTCTATTGCCATCTACTAAAGCTGGAGCAGGGGTGACATTGTTATATCTAGCATCTGCTGCCTGAGGCAGTTGCCTCACTCTAGCTAATGGCACTCTAGCTAATGGCAGGGCCTGCCTTTGTTTGAAAGCATGTGGAATAACAATATGGACATTACTTCTACTATCACTCACAAGAGTTTCCTCCTTTGCTTTTCTTGCTATGTGCTCATCCACAGTTTCACTGAGAACTCATAGCTATGGTTGTACTCCTGTTGTTAATCCAGTGAGTGAACTAGATGGTTGTTTATAGCAGAAACTGTATTTGGCAGGGGACACAAAACAAAATGTGACTCTGAATTTATAGAGGGATAACAATGTTTTGGGTTTTTAAAGATTTCTCTTTCCATCCACCCTTATTATAACTTCCCACAGTGGCCAGCTAGGTGCTCATAAAAGTGTGCAAGTACATAATGAGAGCAAGAGCCCTTTCATGGTTTTGTTTCCTAGCAACTAATATCCAGAAACTCCTAGAAATAGCTTGTAACCATCATATGTAGTAGTCACAGGTGGCTTTATCATCCATAAATTTGTCTCATCCCCTTTTAAGGTCCTCTAACCTAGGAGACTATTGCATAACAAGTTAAACCGTCTTACCTGAGCCAGCTTAAAATTTTAAATGGGTGGCATCCTGATTTTATCACAAGGATTTAGCCACCGAAATTGATGCCCGGGTGCAACCCAGGTCCATCACTACTCCCACGGGCTCTCCGGTGGCCATTTCTTTAAGCTGGAAAACTCCTGGCTTTGAAAAAAGCCATGCTGTGCTACTGGGAGCAGAAATGGACCCAGGCTGCACCCGGGCAGTGATTTCGGTGGCTAAATCCTTGTGATAAAATCAAGATGCCACACATTTTAAATTTTAAGCTGTTTCGGGTAACCCAACTTAATATTATGCGATAAGCTTCCTAGTGTGCATCATCACATCTCTTGGAAGCAAATTCTGTAGTTTAATTATGGTCTTATGAAGAAGTATTTCCTTTTCTCTATCTTTAATCTGACGCCATTCAGCTTCATCAGTAAAGCCTAGTATTATAAGAGAGAGAATAACTTCTGTTTATCCACCTTCTCCACACCATTTGCAATATAAAAATGTCTCCCCTTATTCATTTTTCTTATTTTAGTTTAGTTTATTCATATAACCTTTTATTTATAAATTTAATGAGGCCAAGATCTAGTAACCTTTCCATGTAGTAGAATTCTTCCAATCTCCTGATAAGTCTGGTTGCCATCTTGCTGGAACTTTACAAAATGATGTACAGGATAGAAAACGCTAGAATATTATAGAGTGCACACCATAACCTTGTCTCCTAATGGGGTCCATGGAGTAGGCCTGCCTATAAACCTCTTTGGCTATTCTAGTTCCATGCTACTGGCAGGTGGCTTAGTTTGTACTATGTGTTCATGACAACAAAGACTAAGAACATTATACATTCATTAGGAGTGTCCTTATATTGATTAGGACCAACAGATCTTTAGCTTGAATACCGTTTATCTAAATGACAGTCATTCCCTGGGGACTCAAACAGGTCTTGGCTCTGAAGAGATGACCAAGAGCTTCTATTTCACTCCCAATTTACAGTGCCTCACTTGATGTGAAAGATGCAAGCTGATTTTCTCTGTTGTGGGTTTCAGAGATAACATGATGGCACATCAAGGCTCAGCTCTGGATCACAGTTTGCTGAATCATGCTGGTCCCACTGACCTAGATGTAGCCATGTTCCATCGTGATGCAGGACCAGGTAAGGCATGCTTCCACTGTGGCAGTCTGTGAGTATGAAGTGCAATGCAATGATGTGCACACACAAACACAGGCAAGCCTAAAGAACAAATTCCAATACAAGAAACCTTTTTGATGCTGTTTGGTATCTTGCTTCTTGTTTTATGAATATACAGAGCGTTTAACAATCCTTTTGCTGCAAGAACAATTCAACTCTGTGATCATGCTCAGACTTTTCTAGGGAAGGAGGCAATAGCAAATGTCCCTCAGCAGCATCTTGCTTTCTCAGAAGAAAAAAAATCTGTTTGTTCTTGCTACCACAGTGTTGTGCTTGAGAGATTTTGAATGGCTGGTACAAGTGAACACTACTGGAACAAACCATGGTTTCACTTTCCTAGGCTGTTAAACCACTCTGATTGTTTGTGTGAAGGCAATGTATGTATTGGGAAACTATTAGCTATCATGTCTCAGAATGTAACTGCTGCTCCCTCAGCCCTCTCTTCTTTCACAAATATCACTTATCTTGCTCAGATCAGGATTCTGACTCAGACAGTGACCTCTCCCTCGACGAGGAACACAGCCTCTCAATCCCATCATCGGAGAGTGAGGAAAATGTGCATCTGCGGGGCAGGTTCCCACGCCAGTTCAAAAGGGCAGCGCACAGCGAAAGGCTCCTCACCAATCCTTCTAATACCACCCCCAAAGGCAAGTACTGCTGGACTAAGAACAGCTTGACTCCCAGAGATGAGTCCATTGGGCCAACCTGGACAACATAGGCCAGAGCCAAGACTGCTCTATGTGCTATATACCAAGATAAATTACAAAATGTGAAGGACGCATCTTAAGCATAATATGACTTGTGAAAATAGTTTACTAACAGTGGATGATACAGATATAGATTTAGGTATAGATAGATAGATAGATAGATAGATAGATAGATAGATAGATAGATAATGTGTGCTGAACCCAATTGAAATAAATAGTGTTTACTGATAGAGGATTTTGGTTGTATCAAGAGGCTTCTATTTTGTTGTAAAGGAAAAAAGTGCATGTAAATAAGGTGAATCCATGAAAAAAAATGTTATCTGTACATGTGCATGATCTCTTCCAACTCATGAAGGTGCACTGAGATCACTGCAGATATCCCAAAGGGCTCATTTGATGGTGGATATAGTATGCAAAGGGATCTTGTTGCATTTTTGAAACTAAATGAAAGAAAGAAGTTGGTAGCATGAGCTTTCATAAACTTGAGCCTACTTCCTCAGATGCATGTTTGGAAGTAGGCTCAAATCTACAAAAGTCTACAAAAGCTTGTGCTATCAACTTCTTTCTTTCACTTAGGGCCTTTATAGACTGCCAGAAATAGTGCAGCTTGAGGCCACTTTAACTGTCCTGGCTCAGTGCTAAGGAATCACGGGAATTGTATTTTTTCTGAGGCATTGAGCCTTCTCTGTCAGAGAGCACTGGTGCCACAATAAACAACAATTCACATGATTCCTTAGCACTGAGCCAGGGCAGTTAAAGTGGCCTCAATTTGCACTATTTCTGGCAGTCTGTAAAGGCCCTTAGTCTCAAAAGGTGCTGCAAGACCCCTTTGCATACTGGTTTTCCAGACTGACATGGCTATGTCTTTGATATGACAGATATATTATCTTTAGTATGGGTGCAGCTCAGGCAATGGTAATTTGTTGTTGGCTTTACCTAGCTGAGCAGTGATGGAGTACCATACCAATAACATTTGGCAATCTGTCACTCACTACCAGTTCTCTACCATCTGCTGAAGAGAATGAAATTATTAGCCATCCTTCAACACTTATCCTATATCATGGCAAAATATTCACTAATTAGTGGGATATATTTCATACACCTCTACGTGCCTGGCATTCTGCTATGTCCTTCCACAGATGTAGATGGCAATGACTTGATGTCCTATTGGCCAGTACTGGGCGAATGCGAAGTTCATCCTTGCTCCCTCCAAAAATGGGGTTCAGAGCGGAAACTTGGGTTTGATGTTAATAAGGATGCTGCCAACAACAACCAGCCAGACCTGGCCTTGACCAGTGGGGATGAGAATTCCCTCACCCAGAGCCATCGACAGAGGAAAGGTAAGGAGACTGGGCATAGAGCCAATAGGGTGCAATTGTAAGACTGTTGGGCTACCCAGCCACAAAATTTATTGGGTTACTTTGAATCAAGTTGCCATTTTCTCATTCTGACCCTGCTTATGTGTACTTTGATGGACAATTCTGCAAGGTCTCAGATAGTGCAAGGTATCAGCATTCAACCTTGCCCATGAGTGAAGCCTGAGATCTCCTTGGAAGAAGAGCAGGGTAAGCAGGACTCCCCATCCCAGCAGACTCCATACCACGAGTGACCCCGAAGAGTCTTCAGAACATGACAGTCATGAGACCCTCCAGTATCAGTGCCAGACACTTGGACTCCCAAGCTGCTTCTCCATGGCCCCTCCCACACCCATCATCTCCTGAGTGGCAGGAATGGATCCGATGGTATCCTGGATAGGAACTTCAGGGCCACTTGTAAGATATCTGTTAGCTACATGTTAGTCTGTGAGAGATAGGGACAGGAAACTCATGAAAGCACCTGCCTAGATCACATGCCTGGCTAGAACCAAGGAAGGGCAGCTCCTCATATGGAGACACTTCAACCTTCTTTTGACCCAGACCTTTGAGTTATTATTTTAAAAACAAACAAATATCTTGCTCGTTAGTTTTTTGCAATTAGTATATTGCTCATTACGGAGATAATGAGCTATTAACATGTTATTGACAATGCTATCCCCCCTCAACAGAAAATATTACTTGTTACTTGTTAAAATTCCCCCAAAGCCCCACAATGTAATATTTCTTCAATTATGACTAAATATTAATATTATATAAAATACTAACATTTGGGCCTTTGCAGATGGCGCAGAGCGCTGTCTTGGAGGCAGGGAAGGGGAGGGGCAGCCGCACGCCGGCCGCCTCAACCCCTCCCGAGGACATCATCAGGGCACACGCCATTACACTCAGTGAGTGCCCTGATGATGTCCTCCCAACGTAGCGTCTTCACGTCCTGCGTCGGAAGAGATGCGGAAGAGCTGCGTGTCAACTCTTCTGCTGCCCTTTCCGCGGCTTGGGAAAGGAGCACTATTTTGGCACTCCTTTCCCATTTGCCAAAAGGGTGGATTGGGGCCGAGGCGTGGGGCAGCCTCGGCCCCAATCCTCTGCTTTTCAGGGCGGCCCATGACCGCCAGTCTGCATCCCCCCATTTGTCTCATTTTTGTTAAAACAATCTGAAATAAAACATTGGCCCTCATTAATTTTTTAAAAAGCAATGAGTAAGCAGTAATGGCATTGTTTTCAACATGTTATCTCCAAGCACTGATCTGAATTGTTTCTTTCTTGAAGCTTCAAACTCTGGTAGTGCAAAGTCTTCCTGAGCCCTGTCCCTCCTCTTCCTCTTCTTGCTAGCCCTGCTCCAGTTCTACTGGACACAGTATCTCTGTTGTCTCCACATAATAGACAAGATATAGCTTGGCTTCGAGGAAATCCATGTTTTCTGCTTTAAATCAGGCTGGTTGAGTGTTCAGCAGCAGTTTTGCAAGAAGAATGCACAGTCAGCAAAGAAAACTAGAAATCCTCCTTAACAACAGGCCAGTGAGAATGAGAAGTCATGGGTTAATTGAATTTCAAATTTTAAAAAAAACCAAACCCAACAACATTAGTCCTGGTTGGGCAGGCATTCTTGCCTTACAGAACAGTAAATACCTCTGAGAGTGCACAGTCCCTGAGGATTTGAAATCAACACTCTTCAGCCAACTTGTATGCCTGAGCTGGCAAGATTGCTAGATGATACAGCTGGAGAAATACTACTGCAGCTGCCACCATTACTACTACTACCACCTCAATTTATGTTAGGCTGGGGAGCCTTTAGCCCTCCAGGTGTTGTTGTACAGCAACTCCCTCCAGCCCCAGCAAGTATTGCCAGTGTTGAAGGATCATAGGAGTGATTTTCACCGTCTGGAGGACCACATTTTCTCCAGCTCTGATTTATGTACTACCAGCAGAAGTGACTGAACAGACTGCCAGAAATAATCCAGTTTGAGACCACTTTAACTGCCCTTGCTCAGTGCTAGGGAATCATGGTAATTCTAGCTTTTTCTGAGACATTGAGCCTTCTCTGTCAGAGAGCTCTGGTGCCACAATAAACTACAGTTCCCATGATTCCCTAGCACTGAGCCAGGGCAGTTAAAGTGGTCTCAAACCGGATTATTTCTGGCAGTCTGTTCAGGCCCTTAGTCCCTGAGAGAGATCTTCCTACCCACATTAGATGAACAATACAAGAATGGTGGGATTTACAGTGGGTAAAGAAACGTAAGCCTGAGGGAACAAAGGAGAGGTGGCTGGGTTGATTTGGGAAGAGTGTTGTTAGAGAAGTAAGCCTTAAATAGGAGTTTGAACAGAGAACTGAAAAGCAGGCCAAAGGAGCATGTCACAGGCATAGAAATGCAAAGACAGCAGAAGTAAAAGAAGCAGATACAGACTACCATGAGATGGAATTGGCAAAAGCAAGCAAGGAGGAGGAAGCATAGAAGGAAAGAGGAGAAGCGGTATAGACAGTCTTGAAGCAGGCTTCTCCAATCTGATACTGTCTAGATATGTTGGTCTACTACTCCCACTACTACTTCCACCATTCCTAGCTGGCTTTGATTATTGTCCAAATGTCTGGAGGGCACTAGATTGAAGAAGCCTTGGCTAGAGAGCTAGTGAAACTGAAGTTGTTCCAGACTGGCACAGGAAACCTTTCTCCTTCAAACATGAGGACAAATGTGACATGATCATAGAAATAAAGCATCACTCAGTCAAACCATTGGTCATCTGTGATGTACAGCAGCTCTCAGGGTGTCAGGTAGGATTCTTTCCTAGCCCTACCTGGAAGTTCCTGGTATTCCTTGGTAGTTTCCCATGCAGGTTACTAACAAAGCCTAACCCTGCTTAACTTCTGAAATCAGATAAGGCCAAGTACCTTCCAGGTAATGGTTGGGAGAAAGTGATATGTTTATCCATTTTTGATTTTTCTTCTTCCCTTTGTTTCCTGTGATGTAGGCATCCTGAAGAATCGCCTCCAGTACCCTCCAGCTTTGCAAGGCTTGTCATCTGTGGGGAGAATGACCAATGACCTTTCCTGGTACAAAACCTCCACCCTGGGTCACAGGGCTGTTCCTGCTGCTTCTTATGGCAGGATCTATTCAGGTGCAGGCAGTCTCTCTCAACCAGCAAGCCGTTACTCTTCCCGGGAGCAACTTGACATGCTGATGAGAAGGCAGATGTCCAGAGAACAGTTGAGCCGAAATGATTCTGGCGAGTGCCTAGAAGTTGGAGGCAGCCGTCATGGGTCCCGGGAACAACTGGACACCATTCTGAACAGGCCAAGATCAAGGGAGCACCTGGATACAATCCTTAGTCGACATGGCTCTAGAGAGCACCTTGCAAGCATATCCAGCAGGCATGGGTCTACAGAAAACTTAGGCGAAATATCTACTGGACACAATCAGAGAAATCACAGGAACACTCTACCCAGGAGGCAGGGATCTAGAGACCATCTAGATACTTTGCCGTGTAGATTTGGGTCACGAGAACACCTAGACTCTGGTGGAGCAGTAAGAGAGATCTCGAGAGAATGGCTAAACACTGTGCCAAGCAGGCAATCCTCTCGAGATCACATGGACACTTTGCTAAATCGAGACACTTCTCGAGAACAGTTGGATCTGCTTTTTAGAAGGCAGCCTTCAAGGGACCAACTAACATCAGCTAGACAAACATCAAGAGAACAGCTGGACTTTTTTTCCAGAAGATCTAATTCCAGAGAGCATCTAGACATAATGCCTAGCAGGCAGGCTCCTCGGGAAAATCTAGAGCCTCTTTCTAGACAGCAACCTTCTAGAGAAAACCTTGAACTCCTCTCCAGAAGGTCCCCTTCTAGAGAAAATCTAGAAGCGGTCCCCAGTCGTCACCCCTCTACAGAGCAATTAGATATCCTTTCTTCCATCCTAGCCTCTTTTAACTCTTCTGTTTTATCCTCTGTGCAATCATCCAGTACTCCCTCAGGCCCACAGACGACACCTTCTGTGGCACAGATGTCCTCCACACCCTCCATGCCCTCCATGCCATACCCTTCGCCACCTCGCTCTGCTACTTCTCACAGTATTTCCGAGCTGTCACCAGACTCAGAGTAAGTGGCTCCTCCTTCTGAGGGAAAATTTTCTCTCCTTGGCCCACTTCAGGCTGTGGACTGCCTAGTAAGGTGGCCATGTTCAAATTATGAATCACTTTATTGAAGAGAAATAAGGTGAGCTAAAGAGAAGTTCACTTCAGAAGGTCATAACATTTCCAAAAGGCTGTGGTCTTCTCATAAAACATACTTTGATTTATCATCTGTTCGCTCTCTGTGTTGAGGTTCACCATCACCCTATGTGATTTAAGAACTTATGTATATGAGAACTGAGGTGAACTTTCTCACTGGGGAACTTTCAGATCAAAATGAGAGAGGCTGTTGTGGGTGGGGGTAAGGGCTGGGAAACTGTACAAAGGGCTTGGCTGGACCTTATTGGTAAGTGAAATGTATGGTTCTTTTCTCCATTCATCCCCCCCCCCCCATTGCTTCTTTAACTGTGGAGCTCCTCATAGACATTAGTTGCTGTTTTTCCTAACTGAATTCTTCTGGGAAAATGCTCTGATAGGATTTAAAAATTGTAGAAATTTGGTCTTTAATTTTCTACCCCAAAACCATCTCAGAACAAGGTAATGATGTTCTGGAACAGAATGGAGGTCTGGGAATGGTAGCCAATGTCCATTAAGTGAAACTCACCTGCCATCTCATAAAGAAGCAATGAAATAATACAACAGATGCAAATTATTGGTGGTCCAAAAATTCCAGTCAGTAACACCTGGTAGACTGTGAATCCAATTGATGATGACAGTGATGACGATGGATGGATGGCCCTTGTAGTCTCTTGCACCTCTATGATTCTATGATGATGATACCACTGATAAGGACCTTCTCAAAAATCATCTTAATGTATTGGCAATAATGAAGAGCCATTTCAGCCCAGCATTAAGTGCACTGCAAACTTATGTCACTGTATCTCTTGTAGGGTGCATCTGTGCTGTAGAAATAATGCATTTTGATACTACTTTAACTGTCATGGCCCATCCTACAGAATCCTGGGATTTGTAGTTTTGTGAGGCATCAGCACTCACTCTTTAGGTTCTACAAGGATAAAGACCTTGTAAAACTACAAATCCAAGGATTCTATAGAATGGAGCTACAGCACATAAAGTGTTAAGTGTAGATTTCCCATTGATTCTCACAAAGAGCTTTGGAATTGTAACCATGGTGTAGTGGTTTGGTTACAACTCTGGCTCAAATCCCAACTCAGCCATGGAAACCCACTGGGTGACTTTGGGCAAGTCACACTCTCTCAGCCTCAGAGGATGGCAATGGCAAACTCCTTCTGAAGAACCATGCCAAGAAAACCACATGATAAGGTTACCTTAGGATCCTGTAGAAACAACTTGAAGGCACACAGCAACAACAACTCGCACAACAACAGGTTGAAGATATGCTAAGATATCACTCCCATTCTAAGATATCACTCCCTGCTCACCCAACCCCACCAATCCCAATTGAAAATGCTAAGGTTCCCTGCAAAAATGGAATGCTTTAAATAACAGTGGTGAATTCTCATGGGACATGTGGTAGATTCAGCTGATTGGCTCGGTCTTGTGGAGCTATATTATCTTGTGAGAGAATACAGTGATCCAACTATTAATCTTACAAAGGGCTTCAAATAAGGTCAGTTTGACCCTCCCATTAGGGACTGACCTGACTCCTGGTAGATTACCAGGAGCAATGAATTGTGCCACTTGACACCTTCCCACCAGCTTTGTCATGAGGAGCTTGATTTTTCAGAACCAGACAGGCCCCAAACACCTGGCTCAGAGGGGTCACAGGCAATGTACAGCTCTGAAGAAGGAGCCCTCTGAGACAGGTATTTGGAGGTGTCATCTGCTCTCTGTCTCATTCTCAGACCGACAAGGAGGGGTGACAAGGTCTGGTGGTAGTGCTTCTCCTCCGACTTCAGATGATGGGGATCTTGGACCAGAGCTGCAAAAGGTTTTGTGCAGGTGTTCAGTCTTTTCTGCCTCAAGAGAGTTTTTAAAAAGATACACAAGACATGAAAACAGAAAAAGCAGTAGTAAAACATGGGAGAGTTTCCTACAAGTGGAAGATAAAATTTGGACTCTCACCAAAATTTGTTAAATCCCATTAACAAAACTAGGAGATTGCATGAGAAGAGCCTAATCTGGATGCACTAAGTAGAAACTGGAGACAATAGAGTGCTCATCCTTTCTTTGAAGCACATCTTCTCATAAGCAAAGGCCTAGGACACACTAGCAATGTGAAACATTGCTATCTCTGTGTGAATATTTTGTCTAATTGGGACACTTCTTCAGAATATTACAGGTTGTATCAGTAGCATGAGAGTCAGTGTGGTGTAGTGGTTTGAGTGTTGGACTATGACTCTGGAGACCAGGGTTTCATTCCCCACTCGGTCATGAAACCATTGGATGACCTTGGGGAAGTCACATGCCCTCAGCCTCAGGAGAAGATAATGGCAAACCTTATCTGAATGAATCTTGCCAAGAAAACCCCACGATATGTTCACCTTAGGGTCATCATAAGTCGAAAATGACTTGAAGGCACACACATCAGTAGCATAATTTGTTCAATTTGGAAATACTCAGCAAATCCACACTGGTGTATAATGAGGCACCAGTGTCTAGATCTGGGTTCAGATCCTCCAGCTGGATATGTTGTGTTTTCTCCCTTGCCAGTTAAGGTGTCGGCAGGAAAGTCTGTTGTGTTGTGGATTGAACAGAACCATTTGTTTTCTGTGAGCTAAGAGTCTACACTGGGATACAGACACCAGCACCCCACAGTTCAAATGGATTGGGGATGTTTCATCTTATCACTGCAGAATGAGCCTTACCTCTACTCAGACCACACACTACCAGTGGATACAGAATTTGACATGCTGGCAAACTCACTTTCAGAAAGCTTCTAGCCTTCATGGCTAAATAGAAAATTTGAAAAGACACAGGCGTGCAGCTAATGGTTCAAAAATGCAAGGATCCTGCAGCAAGGTTTCCATGATTACAATTATAGTATGTCATAGCTCCTAGTCTCTAATTCATCCATGCGCCTCACTCCTTTGGGAATTATCAGAATAATGGGTGGGGTGGCGGTAGATTTCCACTGGTTTAATCATCTGATTTTGAATGCAGTCTCAATGTTTATGCTACATTGTGGAGTATCTTAATTATGCTTTTCTTCTCCCCTGCCTCTCCTGAGAAGAGTTACAAGAAGTGAAGGCCATTCCTGAGGAGCCCAGCGACTCCTGTGAGAGCCAAGGAAGAAGCAGGAATGATTGCCAGGCCAGACACTTCCACAGAGGATGGTATCCCTCCATGTGCCTACAAGGAAAGGACTGAGTCTGAACTGGAGGCCCAGATCAATTGTGCCCTCCTCCAGCACTCAGCAGTGGAGAACTTGAGTGGTGAGAGTCAGGCAAAATACACAGACCTGGCTGTGGAATTAAGGTGTCTCTTGGTCCCTCTATGCCCCACTGGGCCACTCTCCATGCTCAGAGAGAAAACTCCAAATTGGGAGTAGGGGGGGAATTAACCACACCATGAACAACACCCAATTAGTTACATATTCAAAACAGACCAATTGAAATCTTCCTTTCCCTTCTGGACTCTGTGCAAACATGAAAGGGTGGGGTGGCTGCAGAGGGAGGGTCAGGGAAAGGGTTTTATACATTTTTGTATCTTTGTAATCAGAGAGATGAGAAATTTCTATGGTTATTTTTACGGTTCTTCTGTTCCCATTGCTATGATGCTGAACTCATTTGTCTTGGCAGTGATATGTCCAAACAGTGGCAAGATGCTATGCAGGCTTCTCACCAGTTAGGGCTTGAGAGCAGGAAAATGAGGCTACAGATATCTCACCAGCCCTACTCACAATGCCCCTTAGCTTAGGCATATTCTATTGTATGCCTATTTTGCATCCTGGCAACCATCTCACTGGAAGCTGGGGAAGGGGAAGAACCACAAACACACTGGTAGCTCAAGCCAAGCAACCTTTAACCAGGTCCTGGACTCCATGGACTTTTCTCACTTTCTCCAAATTAATCTGACCCTCCACCCCGTATGAATGCTTCCACATGCTGACACAACTTTATTATTTCGACCCGAAAGCCTTCACATATTTATACATTCTTCTATGTATAAGAATAGCTGAGATTCTGTGGCTTAGCTTTGACTAAACTGTGATTGGAGCAGTTTTTAAACATGAATCCATTTTTCTGAATTTTGGCTTTAGCTGAGCCCCTATAGCAGCACTATGTGGAAGAAACTTGTGATTGTTCTTCCTTTTTTGGAGTGGACTTTGTTTTCTTCCTTCCTGATGAGAAAGTTAAAGCTGTGCTGTGTCTTAGGCAGGCTGTGGGGAACACCAGGTCCTCCAAATGTTGGATTGCAGCTCCTATAAGCCTTACCCAGAATACCCAGTGAAGAAGAATGATAGGAGTTGCAGTTCAGCAGTATCTGGAGGACCACACATTCCACTTTCCCACCTTATGGTTCCTATATTTTGAGTCTGGATAAAAGTATGCATATGGAAGGCAATCTTAGAACTTGTTTCTTCCCTGCAGAGACAGGGATCTTGTTTTTAATGCCAGTATGAACAGTGGGTCAGGATTTGTCCCTTACCAAACATGCAGAATTATTCCATGTTATATACCTTTTAAAGGTTGGGGCAAAAACATTGATGACAATAAAGTTGAAAAGGCACCTGAACAATTCTCCCGTTTGCCAATTT
Source organism: Phrynosoma platyrhinos (assembly GCA_020142125.1). Taxonomy (NCBI): domain Eukaryota; kingdom Metazoa; phylum Chordata; class Lepidosauria; order Squamata; family Phrynosomatidae; genus Phrynosoma; species Phrynosoma platyrhinos. The sequence goes on from CM034703.1 coordinate 278,205,489, forward strand.
TAGTATACGGCTTTCAAAAAACAATAATCCAACTCCTCTATTAGTCTTGCTTCCACTAAACCCTTCATGCACACTCCTTCTGAATCATGTGAAAGAATAAGGAATTTCTGGAAGTTCTCTAAACATTAGAATTTTGAAAAGATCCTTGAGCAGCTTCCCTATAGTGAAGCGTTGCTTGATATTTATGCAGCAGTATGTTGCTGACATAATCTCCTTTATTTATTTATTTATTTATTTATTTATTTATTTAAAATATTTATATCCTACCCTATATCTGGAGATGTACAATAAATTAATTTACAATAATATATAATAACAATAACTTTCAAATACTAAAAATATATTAAATCATTCATCAATGAAAACCAGACAATTTAAAACCAGTTAAAATAGAGTAAAATAATACCAGGCATTAGTACATGTTCAAATTGGATAAAATCATTTAGGTCCCAAAGGTGGCAATGAAAAGCCATCTTTTGATTTGGCATTGGAATGACACCAGGGTTGGCACCAATTGGGCCTTTGAAAGGAGGGTATTCCATAACCAAGATGCCACAGCAGAGAAGCCCCTCTCCCATGTGCTCCAGCAATGTATTGTTCCCACCAGTGGGACACAGAGGAGGGCCACTCCAACAGACCTCAGTTCTTGAGCAGGCCTATATAGAAAGTGCTCCCTCGGTTATCAAGGTGTCATGCTATTTAGGCTTCTAATGCTATCACCATCTGTTGCGGTTCTTGATTACTCAAAATTGTGTATATGTCAATTCATTGCTTACACCAGTGGTGATGTTACCCAAACTGATGTAGGGCAGTGCTCTGGCACACTGCCACCACTTTTCCATCTTTTGTGAGACACTGCTGAGTGCTCCGCCTGACTCTTCTTGACAATCCTACCTTCAGGAGTCATCACCAAATCTGCCAGAAGTAACCTGTGAGCAACACAGATCTGCAGCTGATGCGGATCTAGAAAAGCTAACAATGGGGGAAATTCTCCATTAATTCCTATAATTTAGCATATTGTGCATATATACTCACATGGGCTCTAGTGAAAGACACGTTGGACTTAAACTGCATTCCTTATACAGGTTGAGTCTCCCTTATCTGAAATGCTTGGGACCAGAAGTGTTTGAGGTTTTAAGTTTTTCAGGTTTTGGAATATTTGCATATACACATTAAGATATCTTGGATATGGAACCCAGGTCTAAACATGACTCATTTTTCTTTCATATGCACCTTATATACATAGCCTGAAGGTAATTTTACATACAGTATTTTAAAAATTTTGCGCATTAAACAAAGTCTGTGTATGTTGAATAATCAGAAAACAAAGGTGTCACTCAGCTACCTACGTGGACAAATTTGGATTTGGAAGTGTTTTGGATTTCGGAATTACAAATAAGGGCGACTCAACCTGCAATGGCAGATACACCACTGATGGAAATCTTAATGCTGTGCATCCCATCATAAGCTTCTTTGGCTTATATCCTTGGAAATGTAAGCAGAATATCAAGATATTTCTGGGTTCTGTTTGATTAAACTGTGCATAAATACAATGTATAAGGCTCTTGGGTACGAAATGTTTGCTCTTGAAACCTTTTCCTTCCCTTGCCCACATTCAGAACTGAGAACAGATCTGAATGTCCAGACACAATACAGCCTTTTAATGTCAATTTGTTGCCCCAGACTGCTCATCAGAATTATCTGTTTGAAAGCATGACCTCTACGTACAGTCTCTTTGCCTGGTGTACTACTTTTCCAAATACACAGGGAGATTTTATGTTAAGGTTTTCAAACTAGAGGTTTCCCCCTTCCCCGGGTATTTTGAGGTGTTATAGTCTTGCAGAAGACTGTACCACATACCTGTCCAAATGTTTGACTGTCGCCAGATCTGGTGGTGGAGAGAGTTGTGTTTAATCTGGAAATGACTGGTCTCATGGTGCTATAAGATCTGTCTCCAAACTCAGGCTCCCTTCATGTGTTTGTGTCTTGCTCACCTAGCATGGTGACAGTGCTCCATTTACTGCCTTATTAGCACAGGACACTGTAGCTTAATTGTTAAACAAAACAGACTTAATGTTTACACTGAGGAGCTTTCTTCCTATGATCAACAGAGGTGGGTGGCAGCTGCCTTGCAGACGCCCCATTCCTCTGCTTGGCCCGGAAGCCTTTCAATTGGTCTAACTGCAATGAAGAAAAGGGGAAGATTTTAATTATTCTCCAGTACATTCCACCTCCTGTAGCTCTGGGAGGAAAAGGGCTCCATTAAGCCTCCTGACCTTTTACACTTTCCTCATAGGAATGGAGGAAACCATTCCATGCCCAGAATGGGTGCCCAGGCTGAGGCCATGCAGTACTGAACTTCCTTCTGCCTGGGGGCAAAAAGTGAGAGATTGGGCCAAGATGCATTCAGTGCAGCTTAATTTGTTTACAAGAATCAAACTAGGGAATCATTTGGCTGTGGAGACAGCACTGGCCAGGGCATGATTTTATGCAAAAAGGGGAGAGATAAATAAAAGGAAACCCCTTTTTCTTGTGAAAGTGCAGACCATTTCAAGTGTGCTGAATGCAAAGTCCTTTGTGTGCTCATCATTCCCTCAGTATGATGTACTAGGCTCTAAGAAAGAGCTTGTTTACACTATTTATTTCCAATTTATATATGTGTGTATATACAGAGATATTGCCAAACCAGGGTTCAGATTTTCTATGTCACATGGATTTCTGCAAAGACTTGCCTCCTGTTTTCTTTCAATACTGTTTATAGGCTTCCCACCTCTGTGACTTAATGGATGTCAGTACTATTTATTAATCACCAAAAAACTGGTTTGTTGGTCAGGTTATTTTTGGGGTTTCTGTTCTTGTTTTTAGATGGATTTATATTGGAACCAGACGTTTTAAAAAATATTACCAGAAGGGCTTGGTTGGGTGAGTGACTTGATTTGTTTTAGATTTGGTTCAGTGTAGAAGAGGGCTTGTTGTCAAAAGAAAGCCCCATCTTTCTCTCTCTCTCTCTCTCTCTCTTGCACACACCAGAAACTCTTACCATTAACAGAGGAAATGCATTTGCATGTCACAGTAAGATATAATGTGGTTTGTTGAACTCTGGCTTATTATGATGTACAAATCGACCTGTGCTGACAAGATGTTTGTGAGCCAGTCTCAAAACAGAAGCTGAATCTGTGGTTTGTTGTTGACTTACAAATTCTGGCTTGTTTAACCATGTTTTGTTGTGACATCCATACCAACACCTGTAGGACATGTGTTTGGCTATTTCCTGAGCTGCTCACCCTGAAATAAAAGTTACCAAAAGGGAAAGAAACAAAACAGAAATAGGGAGGGCAAGGTATGATTTGTTTGATCTTCTGCTGTGCAATTCATAGTTTAAGCAACAAATCATGGTTAATCCAAACCACAACTTTTCTGGCTGTACTTCTGTGGCTGGTTTCCCATTCCTCCAAAAGTGGTGTGGGGAAAAATAAATAAATAAATAAATAAATGGAGCACATAAAACTTATGTGCAAATCTTCTTGGTCAATGAAATCTATCTTTTAGTAATGCTTCACCTGTTTGTAAGTTTGGTGAAGAAAGCAGATGCCTTGCCTATAGGCCCCTCTTCTGTCTGAGAGGTTTCATGTCTTTCTGGTTGAGGAAAGAATCCACAGAATTCCCAAACATTCAACAAGGGATGTGTGCCAAAAAAGAGAAAGACACTGAACAAATAGGATGAAGTGTTGGCCTCTTTCATGCCTTCCTAGAGTCTGCTGAGTTGCTGCTGCTGACAACCAGCGCTCCTAGTACTGCCTTGAAGCTCAGAATGTTCCTGGAAAGAAGGATCTCCATCTCTTTCCTCGGAGTGGTAGTTATCTTGCAAATCTGCATAGCAGTTCTTTGATTGTACATGTGGTGCCCTAGGCTCCAGAGAGCATTTGTTTCGGTTGGTCAATAATATTTTTGTCCCTTTCCCCTGGTTTGTTGGCGGGGGCAGAGAGGTCAGTGGGCTTCCTCTCTAGCCATGTAAAATTGTATCATGAAAGCGACACATTTGGAAATAAAATATAAAACACAGTGCAGCTGCCTTGTGTGTATTATCTGGCTGCTTTTCCCCTTTCACTTCTCTCTTGTCTTCAGTAACATCAGAGTACAAAGGAGGTGCCTATGCGATGAACCTATTTGAGAGGGCTTGAAAATTTTGCTTTGAGGTAATGGAAGTCACATGTGGGGAAGGCATTGTATAAAAGGCTTTTACAATAAGGGGGTATATGAAGAAAACAGGCAAACAAGAGAGTGAAATCAGAGTGAGGGAGGAGATAAGATTGAAAGGTCACTGAGTTTCTGCAATAGCTTCTTTTATAGCTTAATTGAGTCTCACTTATTTAAGGGGCAAAATCAGCCTTGAAAGTACAGAACAAACAAGCAGATAAGAAAAGAAATGGTTCAGTGAGAATCAAATATCAAGTCCAGCATCACCAGATAACTGAATAAAGCTTACAGTTTACCATAACACTACCATTTGGTGGACCAAGGTGGAGAACCTTAGGTGCTAGAACTGAATCTGGGACTGTTTGTTCCTAATCCAGTCATGAGAAAGTCCCCAGATTACTACACCCTTTCTCCATGACACTTGGCTTTGCTGATTTTCCAGGTTTTGTACTGTTTGTTTTCCCATTCTAAAAAGTTGAAATGCCTTTCTTAAAAACTTGGTTATGAGCACTAAGAACTTTAGGCTAAAATGTGATAGTATTTTGGGTTTCTCTCTCTTGCCCTTCATTCCACCCAGCTCTGAAATGTGTGTTTCTGGCATAGAGATAGACAGTCCACCTTAGATGAAGATGGAGGCAGTTCTTACAGCAAAGCAACTGTTAAGTGTGGCGTGAACTCCTGTCACCATTCACCTTTAGCACTGACTTTTTGGATGGCAGTCCTGTGGGAACTCATTATCCCACTCCTGCCACCAAATTATGTATACAGGACCCACACTATTCTTTGTATGATGTCCCACACCAAAACTTTAAAATGTTAATAGCGTGGTTTGTTCAGAAAACGCAGGCCAAGTGATGTCAAATAAGAGGAAAAGTTTAGTTTAAAACAGCATGGAATAACTATAACTTGTTTCAAAGCTTGTTTCTGTAGGTTGGCTTGGTTACATATAAGAATGTTTGTTTCCACTTCACTTCTAATACTTCAGCCACACTGGCTAACAATATATCTCAGAAGATGACACTACAGCAACTCCCTTCTTTAGAGTCCCGTATGTGTTCTGAGTCCCTCCAGTCTGGACTCTAAATAACAAAATTACAGTTCCCTCAGGAACTCCCCAAAACACAGCCCTCTCTGTGGCTTAACTCTGACCACCCTCTTCAACTGTCGAATTCCCACTCTTCACTCCAACTGTCAGCTTGGAATTTTCAAGTGCTCCCAGCTTGAATTCTGTTGGTTGGCCCTCAGCTGCTTCCTGATTGGCCAGCTGGACATTCTATTCACCACAGCGACCCACACTTAGTTTAGGGAATCCAGATGTTGGTCTGGAAACCCCAGCATTCTGCAGCACTGGCCATGTTGGCTAAGGCTGCTGGAACTAAGGGCCTTTGCAGACTGCCAGAAATAGTGCACATTAAATTGAGGCACTGCCCTGTCTCAGTGCTAGGGAATCATGGGAACTGTAATTTATTGTGGCCCCAGAGCTCTCTGATGGAGAAGGCTCAATGTCCCAGAAAAAAATACAATTCCCATGACTCCCTAGCACTGAGCCAGGGCAGTGCCTCAATTTAATGTGCACTATTTCTGGCAATCTGCAAAGGCCTTTAGAGTCCAACCACTTCTGAAGGACCACATAGTTCCGATCCCTGATTTCGTTGGGCTGTCCTTTTCTTTGGACATTTCCATTGCCAAGCATAACTTTGAAGATGATCTTGTTGCATGCGTGCACACAAACACACTTTGCTGACTTATGCAGGCAAAATCAGCCTTGAAAGTACAGAACAAACAGGCAGATAAGAAAAGAAATGGTTCAGTGAAAATCAAATATCAAGTCCAGCATCACCAGATAACTGAATAAAGCTTACATTTTACCATAACACTACCATTTGGTGGACCAAGGTGGAGAACCTTAGGTGCTAGAACTGAATCTGGGACTGTTTGTTTCTAATCCAATCAGAAGTATATGTTTGTCCCAGATAAGTGATTTGGTTTATATCAATAGATTAAATATTGGACCTAGCTGTGGTCTTTGAATTTTTTATTAAGGCCTGTTTTGAAAAACACTGAATAGCCAACATTATGGCTGTCACACTGAAATGTTATGGCTATGTTGTATACAATGAAGGCTAGAATTCACTGAGACAGTTAATGGCCTAGAGTTATGCATTCATGATTGGTTCATTTTCATGATCTCTACATATTCCATATTTTAGGGGATATGTAGAGACCATGAAAGTTCCCCCAATCCCCACTCTGATCAGCAGGGGTCTGTTCCTTTCTCAAGTCAGGAAACTACTCACTGATGTTCCCACCCACCCATTTGTGTGAGAAGTCTCTGGTGCAAGAGGAAATTATGACAGGGACCCTCCTGGCTGGTGCAGAAGAGATTACTCACAGGAGGGGGTGGAAATTCAGTTGGCTGCTTCCTGATCGATGGGGGGACGACACACATGCATCAATAGCAGCTGCTGCTGTCATGTATGTCAGGATTTGGGGGAGGATTGGGCGAGGAGACACTACGCAGCTATGTAACTAAGGTGATCATGCATTCACAACTACCTTAGTGAATTCCATCCTAAAGCTTTCCAAGAAGACTGCAGTCTTAGAAAATCAATGATCACACCCATTAAGATCATCATGTCAAGAAGAAAAGCTTAAAAAACACTTCAGAAGCAAAAGGATTCTCACAAATTTCTCGTACATAACAGCCAGTTACCATGTCAGTTGCCAATCCATGATGACATACCCCATCATACCTCCTGGACAACTTAAAGGCACACCTCTGTCAATCCATAGACAATGGGAAGGGGGGCGGGTTTGAGAATTCTCAAAGAGACCTTCTAATGCATTAGTCATCCACCATCCAAACATGATGGATTTCTACAAATGAACTCAATCTCAAAGATGTAACTTGCTGCATTTTTTAAAAACCTTACTGACATCTGGCACATGAAAAAAAATATTTGGCTGTTGTCTGGTATGGCACTGAGTGTAGATTTTCTTTGGGGTCGGTCAATAGCATTTCAAATGGCAAAACCTCTGTGAGCTTTCCCTTTCAATTCACCCCTTGGACATGGCTACATATCTCACAAAGAAGTCCAGATTCAAAAGCAGAACTGGCCCTTTTGACTAAGGACTGAAGAATCAGTACCGTACATATGTAATCAGATGTAAGCAGCAGATCTTGGGTGTCATGAAGGGGCAGCAAAATATCTCAGGGGACCACAGTCCTTCATGGAATCATTCTGAAAAATAAAAATTATAGCCTTAAAGAATTTGGTATCCTGGCAGGGACAGTGGTTACAGTGATGCTGGTATTTCTTTTCTTCAAAAGCCCATTATGGTTTGGAGTGGAACAAAAAGTATGATAAGTTTTGACTAACGACTTACAAACAAGAGAAATGAGCAGGAGAATTCAGCTGATATTTCTGGTCTTCACTGAAATCCTAATCCCTGCCCCACTGTCCATATAAACTTTATCTACTAGTATTCTAAAGGACTGTTCACACATGCTTGACTCTCACTTCATGACTGCAGCATCAACAAGTACTTGTATGTACAACTAAGCTATCATCCATTAAACCTCAGAAACAGAATTTCATCTCAATGCACGTCAACTCAAACCAGGTGTTTTTTCAGCAGAATCAGTTCATGCATTCAACTATGAATCCCATGTTGTGGTATTTCTGTGTGTGCATGTGTGTGTGTGTGTGTGTGTGTGTGTTATTCAAGTGTCTGCCTTTTTCTCTCTGAACTCCCCCTCTTTCAATTCTCCAGTTTATGATAAAGGAGCTGGATTTGGAATAAATGTGACCAAAATATGAGAAATGCACCCACATACACATGCACATAGCACAGCCAAATTAAGAATATGCTCATCTTGCTTACATTTTAGCTTTATTGTCACAGATTGTTTATATTTTCCTCCTCAAGCTATCTATATGCATACATGGAATATAGCACTTTGCATATCAAATGAAATAACTTTAGTATAAAAAAGGCATGTGCTAGCATAAATTTGTTGTTTCATAATGGGGATGGACAACCTGTGGCCCTCTAAATATTATTTTACTAAAGTTCCCTACCCTATATAGCCAATGGAAATGAATAATGGGAACTGCAGTCCAACAAAATCCATACAACCACTAGTTGTGCCAATGTGTGCTCTATATTGTGCTGCAAAACTTCTTCTGGATTGAGCACACACCTCTTTGAATATATTTCAGTTTTAAATGTGGGTTTCTAATTGCAAAATTGTAGGTTTCTTGAGTCTATTCACTTGGCAAATTGTGTGATTATTCAACCTGGTTTTGCTGTGTCATGTTTTAGTGGCATGCACTATAAGGCTCATTCTTTATTGTTGTGATTTAATTCTGCATACAAAAGCCTAAAAATAGTGAGGAGGAATATCTCCTTAGACCTTGATTCATCATCAAAGAACTTAATGATACAAAAACAAACCCTCACCGGTCCAACATCTGAACTTCACTCTATCACAGTGCTTATCACAGGTTTAGTTGTCCTCCATGACCTATAATTCTAAAATAAAATATGATAAGGACGATCAGTAGGCCGTTCAGTGTATGTATCTGATAACAGCATGTACCACAATCCCACAGGAAGCAGCACACCTTGTTCCACAGTGTTTTGCAAACACTGGCACTTGCCAACAAATACAGATTCTGGCACACATTTGCTGGTGGCATCCATTTCTTGCTACCATGACTTTTCCTATGTGCAAAATCTAGGGATATATGTGCAAAGATCTCCAGCTTGGTTGAGACCCTAGTTCATTCCTTTAGAAAATGACCTACATTTGCTCAGATAAATTCAGAAGCAATCTGTCTCAATTCATTTTCCCTTCTCTCCTTGGCTCCCCTTGCCCACCAATCAATTTAATGAAAACAGCACACATTACAGAAATATTTCCAAGCCAAAAAACTGAAATGTTTCTGAAAGAAGTGTTCAAAGGATAGGGAGTTATGATGTCAGATACCAGTATAATGCTTTTTCAGCATAAAGCAAAAAAGAAAGCTGGAATCTTCTTTTACAGAAGCCACAGCCACTACCACAAAGCACAATGAATAGAAATCTGATCATAAAATATTTGCTAGGATTAGAAAGTGATGCTGGCAATCACTCAAACTCACTCCCTTCCTCCCCCTCTCCTCCACCCCAGGCCTACTTCCACAACCTCCAAATGCTGAATGAAGCTTTGAATGGGGTCCATTTTTAGTTCTGTTAGCTTCGGGGAAACCAATATTGCCGTCAAGAAGAACATCAGACAGTTGAAAGGGGCCTTCTTTCTGCTCGGATGTCAGCCAAATTCAATATCTGTTACTAGCAAAAATAATCAGTAGGAAAGAAAAGAAACTGGGAGCCACATGAATTATGGATTTATGTCCACAAGTGAGAGAGGCACTGAATTGCTTTGTTAGTCCACAGCATTAATCAACACAACTGGTAAAGACACACAACTAACTTGTGTTATGTTGCTCTCAGGAAGCTATGGACTTCACTGTACTTGGAAAATATTGATAGCCACTAGCTTAGATTGTTTTAAAGGGGGATTAGACAAACCCATGAAGAGGATAAAGCTAGAAATGGCTGCCAGGTCCCAGTGCTCATACACAACTTCCAGCAATATCACATAGAGAGGTCTTCTTGGCCTCAGTTGTTGGGGAACAGTAGGCTAATGCTATTGTCCTCATATCTTGCTTCTGAATTCACAGAAGCATCTGATTTTCTATTGTATGAAGAATCTACTAGACTAGATAGGCCTTTGCTACGATCCAGGAGGACCTTTCCCACTGTATGCTTCACCTGACCTCATGAACCATCTTAAATTTGCTTTCTCCCTCCTTTTCTACTCTAATCTGACTTCAAAATAAAAAGTCAGGAAGTAACAGAAGAGCCATCACTTTCCTAAATCAGACCAAATGTCCACCTACCCAGCATACCATATCCAACAGAATACAGCCAAATGCCTCTGGGTGCTTGCAAGCAAGCTAAGAAGAGGATGGCCCTCATCCACTCCTGCCAAGGGGTTTAGATATCATGACCAGTGGCCATTCACGGACATAACAGCAAGAAGAGCACATCGCCCTTCTCCAGCTTTGGAAGAAATCTCATTCAAAAATGAAGAATCTTCAACCCATTAACTCTCATTGCTGGAATATCAGCTGTGTATCCTGGACTGTCAATTAACATCCCTCCTAATAAAAGAATGGCCACCCAACAGCCATGGTGGTATGTAAGGTGCAGTGTTAAACTGTTACACTGTTTGAAGTTAAACTGTTACACTGTCCCAGTTTTAGGAAAGAACCAGGATTCTATCCTACAAAGGGTCTGTCCATTATTAGTTTAAATAAATGAGGATCATACATTGGCTTTCAGGCAATAGAAGTCATGTGTGGATTTGTATATAAAAGCTGACTACAATAAGGGAGGAGAGAAAACAGGCAAGCAAAGGGGAGAATGAAAGAATAAAAGATGAGATAAGATGAAAGTGTCACTGGGTTCCCTTTGGCAAGACCTTCTTTTATAGCTTAATGGAGAGCTATTATTAGCCATAATTGCTAAAGACAGCTACCAGATTCAGGGGTCATATGCCTCTTACTCTAAATAGGTAATGGGAGAGATCAGGGGTGGGGAACCCGTAACCTTTCAGATATTCAGTGACTACTCCCATCGTGCCATATCCTTGGCCAGGCTAGCTGAAAATGATAAGAAGTGCAGCCACTTAACATCTGAAAAGTTACTTTTACAGAATCTCCCATCTAGCATAGCTGTATATTCTGTAGATTCTGGAACTTTTTTCTAAATTGTAAATGCTAATCTGAAGAAGCACAGGGTCCCCATCCCATGAGTAGAGTGTAATTTACTTGTGGGCTTCTTGGGAATATTTGACTGGCCATTATGTCAACAAGATATCTAGTCTAGATGGACATCTGGCCTCAGATCTAGTAGTGTTTTTCTTAAAGGTAGACCAGTCTGAGAGAAGACACAAGATGGACTACTTCATCAGAATCTGCACCTATATGCCAATGCATAGGGCTTGTGGACGATACCACACATATTTGGGAATGGCTTCTTAAACTGTGAAGGAGAAGGGGGAATGCACAGAGTGAAAATGAAAATTGAGTATGGTGCAAATGAAAGTGCTCTGCTTTAGAATTTGGAACAGTTTTTTTTAACTACAACTCCCAGAACCCCTAGCAAGCATGGCCATTGGGATAGAGGGAATTGTAGTCCAAAAGGTAAAGCCCAATGTTTTACTCTCTTTTCTAATTCTGACTGGAATCTGTATGTTCATGCATCTACACACACATAGTGACCAAGTTGTTGAAATTTCCCTATTTAAGATACTAAGGATATTATCACATGAGCCTAACTCTCAGAGCAATTGTGTCAGTTAAAAAAAAAATTGGAAACATACTGATTTCAGAGCAGCCATTATTACATGTCTTGTCAATTGTGTGACTGGGGCTGCTGCTGTCATTGTGCTCTCTACAGGACAACCCTGACCCCCTGCCTATGCCCTAACCAGCATGTTTTTCAGGGTTTATTTTATTTTATTTTTCACTGTTTCACATAGTTGCAGAGTTCTGCTAATGCGATTTAAGTTAAAAAGAAAATAAATAGAAATTAATAATAAATGAAATCATCCTTCTGGTGAATAGGGATGAGGAGAGGAGATAGTGACACCACATGGCTACCAATCTTGCAACTGTCCTAGCAACAATGCTTCACATCAGAGGACTAGTGTGATGCAAGCTCAGTGATGGGTTTTCCCCATCGATGAAAAGGGATGTCCTAACCATGATTCAGGGACACAGCAGCTACAGATCCAAGGTGTCATCATGTGATAATTATCACTCTATGCACTTTTTTTCTGGCTGACTGTAATTGTGGTTTAAAAGCCACATGTGGTAATCTAACTCTTCCATGATTATTATAATTATCTGATTTACTGTGTTCTATAGCCTTTCATGATATATGCAGTCACAAGCTTTGCTATAGTCTATAAAGCACAAACTGATTTTCTTCTGGAATTCCCTAGTGCACTTCATTAGCCATCATATGTTTGCAATGTGGTCCCTAGTGCCT
>CM034703.1:278252861-278263100 GCA_020142125.1 Phrynosoma platyrhinos
TGCCTCTTCCTTTCCTGAACCCTACTTGGACCTCTGGGATTTCTCTCTTCATTTATGGTTGGAGTCTATGTTGCAGAATTTTGAGCATACTTTTGCTTGCATGGGAGATCAGTACTATGGTCCTATAGTTGCTGCAATCTCTTGTGTCTCCCTTTTTGTGGATGGGGAGGTATATTAATCGCTTCCAATCTGTTGGCCATTTTTTTATTTTCCATATTTGTTGACATATGTAGGTCAGCACTAAAGTTGACTCTGCCAATGTGGATTGCAAAAGTTCAATTGGAATATCGTCTGTTCCTGATGATTTGTTTTTCGCTATTTCTCTTATTGCAGTTTCCACCTTGTTTTTTAGAATTTGGGGTTCATATTCATACAGCTCTTCATTCCATGTGTCCTTCATTTTGTCATCTCTTTTGCATAATTCTTATGTGTATTGCATCCAACGTCTTTTTTTATTCTTTCCTGGTCTTGAATTATGTTATTTTTATTGTCATAGAGCATCCCAGTCCTTGGTTTGAATTTTCCTTTTTCTCAGATCTTGTGAAATAGGTCTCTTGCTCTTCCCTTTTTGTTGTTCTTTTCTATTTCTCTGCATTGATTGTTGTAATAATTTTCTTTATCTTTGTGCACAAGCCGTTGTACTGTTGCATTCATAATTCTTAGTTTAGGAAAACCTTTACCTTTTTTCCCTTCCTAAATTCAGAAGGCTTACAACACTGATCCCCTGCATTAGACACTGTTTTCCCCCACACTTACAGTGCCATTGTTTAACTTCTGAGGGATGTACTTATTCCTTTTCACTTTTTCTACAGTGGCTTTACAAAGGAAAGGAAGGGATGTTTTAACAATGAGAGATGCTTTGTCTCACCTTGCCACTTCTTTTCAGATTATTGTCTCCACAGGGATCTCCTATGGTGCCAAACTGAATGAACGATTCATGATTAGTGTTGTGGGTGACATCCCTAACGGGTGAGTGCTTCCCATAAGCCCATGTTAGAGATATCATCTGCCAAATGAATTCACTTCAAGGCTGACCAGAACCTCTTTTACCCTTGCTTCAGCCCAACGAAACAAAATGAAGCCTTTTTGCCTGCTACTCCCATCCTCCCCCATCCCCAAGGAAGAAGAATAACCCAGGAGAAAAATACTGTTCCTCATGAATTTTGCCCCAATTGGCCTTCAGACCAGGCATTTCTCATTGCATTTCTCTTTTTGAATTGTAGGTTGATCCCACCTAAAGCCCCTAACATCAACTACTTTGGGCAGGTGATAGGAAATGCTTTTGCCATTGCTGTGGTTAGTTACGTCATTTGTATCTCTCTTGGCAAGATCTTTGCACTCAAGCATGGTTACAAAGTGGACAGCAACCAGGTAAGTGACAGTCTCCTATTCTTGTTGCTACTGAGCTTCTGGTTTCTCTCCCACCTTTTCTTCTCCTACTATTTAAAGAGGCTTCTTTCACTTATATGGGTGTTTCCAGATGATTGGTTCCTAGTTCTACTGAACAAAATATATTGTGCCACTATTCAGTCTTTTCTTCCACAAAGATTTTTTGGGGAAAGAAAAAAAAACCCAAGGAGTACTGAAGGAAAAAAAAGGAGTGGTACTAGCAGTAGGCAAATTGTTTGGATACCTGGTAATTTTCTATGAAAGCAAGAGGACAAGGAAAGCCTTGCCTAGGAGTACCATTATTTCTAGTCTCTGTTTCTTAAAAGAGAAGGCAGCAGTTACAATCAATATATTCTGTCAGTTTTACTTCTTCTTCTTCTTCTTCGCTCTCTCTTTCTTTTTTTTTAAAAAAAAGAAGGCAGCTCTTGTGCAATTTATGGCCAGGATGGCTGAGGCATCTGGTGGCTCTCATGGTAATGGGGTAGTGGATCTACTCAAGTACAACTCCAGTACTTTTAAGGAGTTATCCAAGGTGCTAAAGCTATTTAGGGGCTAGGACTCCTCAAACAAAAACTTGGAATGTATTCACTGCCCTACTGAATTATTTAAGAAATTATGGAGAACAGAAGTCCCAGCAGCTGGAGGAGGGCAAATGTCCCCACCTTCAAAATGGGGAGAAAAAGAGGACCCAAATAATTACCACCCAGTCAACCTGGCATCAGTACTAGATAATAGAGCAAATCATTAAGCAGATAGTTTGCAAACCATTAGGAAGGAATGCTGTGATTGTTAAAAGTCAACATGGCATTAATGAATTGAAAGCATGTCATATTAAAGAAGGATCAAGCTTGTTTTCTGCTACTGCAGAAACTAGGACACAGAGCAATGGATTCAAGCTACAGGAAAAGAGATTCCACCTAGACAGGAACTTTCTGATGGTAAGAACAGTTCAACAATGGAACACTGAAGAACAGTGGACAGCTGAGTGGTGCAGTTTCCTTCTTTGTAGGTTTTCAAGCAGACACTGGATGGCCATCTTTTGGGAATAATTTGATTTTCTATTCCTGCATGGCAGGGGGTTGGACTAGATGGCTTTTCTGGACTCTTCCCACAATATGATTCTATGATTCCAACTACCAAAGCACCATTCATTCAAACGTACCACTATTTTACTGGTTGAACTTGCTTTTTGGACTGACTCAATTACTTACAGAATCCTGGTTTATTACCATATTTACAAACTTTGGATGATTGTAGCACAGATCAGAGTACAATGTGGGACATGTAGGTAGCATGCTCAAGATCACTAGAGCTTGGAAAACCTAGGCCACATTCTTATGATCCATAGACATTAATCTTCTACAGATTCTCAGCCTTTGTTTGCTATATGCTGATTGCATTTGCAGAGGGGTGGGATACAAATAAATTTTACTATTATTATTATTATTATTATTATTATTATTATTATTATTATTATTATTATGTCTCTTGCAGGAGCTGATAGCCTTGGGGCTCAGTAATTTCATGGGTGGTTTTTTCCAGTGTTACAGCATCAGCTGCTCCATGTCTCGCTCCCTAGTGCAGGAGAACACAGGAGGTCACAGTCAGGTAAGTCCCACATGTTGATGTTGAAAAGATGTTGCAAATTTAGGGGCTGTTAGTTGAGAAAAAGGTGTGTGAGAGGAGACATGGGCCAAGTCTACCCTTACCATGAAATCTAAGTGGGTCATGGGTTTCTCAGATTTGCAATGACCCTAGACTTAGCTACACTATTACTATGGACACTAAGGCAAATTGTAGAAAATTTGGCTTAAGCAGCCACACATTCCCCCATTCCAAGGTTGCCTCATTGTAAAATAGTGACCCACAAGCTAGTTTTCTTAGCTTTTTTGGCCACATGTCCATGTCTGTTAAGCATATGAACATATGCATTTCTGGGCCAGGACACTCCTCTGGCTCCTTTTTTACCATGAGAGGATTGGCCTTCAGCTATCACTAAAGCTAAGCCTAGCAGTTAATCAGAAGTGTATAGATACAGTATCAATATCTATCAAGCAAATTTACTGATCCCCACCTATGCACACAACTTTTAAAATGCAGCACCCTTTTAAAAATGGCATTTGACAGTCACACATCCACTCATCCAAATTTTCTAGGAAAATCCCCACCAAAAAACAACAATCCCAGATCCTTTTTTCTGTGGATTATAGCCGTCATGTGCCTAAACATCCTGTACCCACCACAAATCGGTCAGAGCATCATGTGTCCAGATCACCACCAATTCAAAATGAGTGAGGGTTTTTTAAACTGTGTAGATAACCATATGGTAGAGGCACATGCAATAGTGCTTAATATGAAGTGGATAGGGATTTTTTTTCTCTCCCTCTTCCACAATCCTAGACCTCAGGGTCACCCACTGAAACTGTATGTGGGAGATTTAGAACAGATAAAAGGATGTATATTGTTTAGTTAAAGTATAAGGCCAGTGATGATGGTTATGGACTGATGGGAATTGTAGTCCATCACATTTGAAGGACAGCAGGCTGAGGAAGGCTCGTTTAGGGTTCTTCATAATCAAAACCAATGGAATGTCCTTGATGTCTCTTGGATGCCCGTGACACAACAGGAAAAAAATAGAGGGATCTGTGTTTTCTTCCCTTGCTTCTTCCAATCAGCCATGCCCCTATTTTCTGTTCTACAGGTAGCTGCGTTGGTGTCTTGTCTCATTATCCTAGTAACCATCTTGAAGGTTAGCGAGCTGTTCCGAGAACTGCCAAAAGTACGTCCAAAATCCTTCCATTTTAGTTTTTAGCCTGCAGTTTTAAACACCCTATCTTGATATTAAGTGCTACAGAACTCAGTAGGGATTTAGTGTGTGAATAAACCTGCACAAAATTGCATAAGAGGTCATAATTATTATTTTCTGGGACCTGTAAATATGATGCTGTTGTTTCTGTGTGCTTTCAAGTTAACTCTGTGTGTTAACTTTCTTATTGCTTATTGCACACATAAATAAACTGGTTTACCTGATCCAGCTTATAAATAAATATGGGTGGCATCCGGACCCTATCGCAAAGGTTTTGCCACAGAAATCGCTACCCAGGGCTATCCCGGGGCCATCCCCACTCCTAGAGCCACTCGGCGCAACTCTTTTCAAAGCCAGGAGTTTTCTGGCTTGAGAAAATGGCCACTGGAGCAGCTCCGGGAGCAGAGATAGCCCCAGGATGGTCCTGGGATAGTCCAGGGCAGCAATTTTGGTGGCAAACCTTTGCGATAGGTCCAGACTCTGCCCACATTTATTTTTAAGCTGGATCTGGTAAACCAGTTTATTTAAGTGTGCGATAATCTTTTGTAGTGTTTTCCTGGTCAGATTTGTTCAGAGGATTGTTTGTCAATGTATTTCTCTGAGTCTAAAAGAGTGTGGTTTGCCAAAGGTCATCCAGTGGGGTCTTGATGACTGAATGGGGCATTCAAACCCTGGTCTCCCAAAGTCTTAGGGGGTTGCAGACTGCCAGAAATAGTGCAAATTGAGTCCACTTTTAGGATTAGGGTTAGTGCTAGGGAATCATGGGATTTTTTTCTGACACATTGAGCCTTCTCTGTCAGAGAGCTCTGGTGCCACAATAAAATACAGTTCCCATGATTCCCAAACCCTAACCCCAACCCCAAAAGTGGACTCAATTTGCACTATTTCTGGCAGTCTGCGACCCCCCTTAGTCTAACACTCAAACTACTGTGCCACATTGGCTCTTATCTATCTCACTATTGGTTGGCAAGTGTGCAGGGCTGGGGAGGGCACATCAAACACACACCCCTCAAGACCTTGGAAATCTGGACCCTATCCTAGTACATCTCCATGAGAAAATAATCAAAAATGTTTTGGTCCAAAATTCCCTCTGGCATCCCTCAGAATTTTTGGTCCAAAATTCCCTCTGGCATCTGGTCAAGCTGTTTTGTTTTGTTTTGTTTTGGCTCCTTGGCCATTTTAGGCCCAGAAAGGCTTTTTTTAGCAACAGGAAGTGACAATTGCTAAAAGTACTTTCTTGTGCACTTTCTGCTTTAGAAAAAGGCCTCTCCTGGCCTAAAATGGCTTCAGGTAGCCAAAGAAGCACACTCTGATACACAGAACTGACTGTTCTCTAAACCTTTATGTTTTAACTTTGCATTTTCTTTTTTAGGCCATCTTAGCTGCCATTATTCTTGTCAACCTGAAGGGTATGTTCAAGCAGTTTAAAGATATCCCTACACTTTGGAGATCCAACTATATTGACCTGGTAAGAGAGAGAATCAGACCCCCATCTAATATTGGAAATTAAGCAGGATCAGCCCTCATTAGTACCCAGATTGGAGACCATCTATGAATACTAAGTGCTGTAGGCAATATTTCAGACGAAGGAATTAGCAAAACCACCTCTGAGTATTTTGTTGTTGTTGTTGTTGTTGTATGCCTTCAAGTTGTTGCTGCTTTAAGGTGACCCTAAGGCAATTATGGGATTTTCTTGGCAAGTTTCTTGAGAGGGGGTTTGCCATTGCCATCCTGTGAAGCTGTGACTTGCCCAAGGTCAGCCAGTGGATTTCCATGCCCAGGCCAGGATTTGAACCTTGGTCTTCCAGTGTCCCAGTCCAATGCTCAAACCACTACACCACGCTATGTGTATTCCTTGCCTAAAAAACCCTACAAAATCTATGAAGTTGTTCTAAGCATACAGGCAATGTGAAGGCATATGCATGTATGCACTCTCATGCACACACATGGAATAGAAGAGGACTTGAGCCAAAGGTAATTTAACACCAACATTTAATTACATCATCCCCCTTCATCTCTTCCAGATATTTTCATTTTTTTATGTGTGGGAAGATTTTTTTTTAAAAAAGGAAGTGCATTCAACTATATCATTCCTGCATTTCTAATTGTTAAACAGGTTGTTCTTATAACAATATTTTCAAAGCATATGCTGGGTGTCTATTTTTGTTGTTTTGCTCCACATTATAAAGGCTGTAGCAAGCATAGTGATTAAGGTCATGACTTTGGCCATTTATTTATTTGTTAGATAAGTTTATATCCTTCCTTTTTGCCAGTGAGTGTGTAGGCTTATTTGGCTATCCTCCTTTCTACATTATTTGAGGAGGTCTGTCAGAGATGTTACCAGTATGAGATAAGTCAGTATGAGATAGGAACACATTGATGCAAGCTCACTCAGTTTCACAGCTCAGTGTGGATCTGAACATGAATCTCCTAAGTCCCAGTCTAATTACCCACACTAACTACTGCATTTCACTGAATGGGCTCCAATCTGGTCCTTTCCAGATATGTTGGATGACAACTCTCATCATCCCACCAGTTTGGGATAGGAATCACTGGCGTTGTAGTCTGACTCATTGAAGGGTGGGTCAGGTTGGCAGTGAGCAATTTATATCACTGTCATTTACTGGAGCAGCAGGTAAATCTGACACCAGAATAACAAAATCAGACAACAAGCAGGTGCATTTAAAATTTGAAGACTGTGAGGCCATACAGACGGCCCCTAAGGGGTGGCTCTGTGCCACCCCTGGGAGCGGCTGATCAGGGCTGCAGCAACTACACCCCGTGGCCCCAACCTGGCTTTTTGCCACTCCAAAAAGAGCTGGCAAATGCTGCTTCTTTTGGGGGCGGCAAAAAGCTGCCCTTAGTGCCGCCACCATGGCTCTTTTGTGTCCCTTTGGCACAACATGTCTACACATTGCACCAACAGGGCACCCTGACTCCGTGTGCCATGTGGTGGGGCACGCGGCATGACAGCAGCGTTAGGGCAGCTGGCATGCGGTCACCCTGCCCCAACTCCACCCCCAGGCTGGCCCTTTTGGCTAGTCTGCATAGGCCCTGTGTTTCTACTGGATTTGTTTTATTCTGTGATTTTCATGATAATAGGAGTAGTAGGTTTATTTATCTTTTACATTGACCATATTATGTTCTTTTGACCATTCAGTCAACATGGTCCATTGAATATACAGTCGTCCTTCCACATTTGCTGGACCCCCATGAATGTGGGGAAACAGCAAATAACAAAAACACTATGTTTTTACCTGAGAGAACACCTCTCTAGGAATCTCTGGGTCCTCCAGTGAAACTCTGTGGTCAACATCTGCCAGACATTGATCATAGAATTGCACTGGAGGAGCTACAGATGCCTAGTGGAGTGTTCTCTCTAGCAATCTCTAGGTCCTTCAGTGCAACTTTTGGTTAAAGTTGACCATAGAGTTGAGCTGGAGGACCTAGATATTCCTAGAGAGAAAATATAAATTAAATAAAACCTGCAAAAGTCAAAGCCGGAAACGTGGAGGGACAAGCGTATTATGTTTTGTGTTCTGTTATGAGATTTTCCTAGATAAGCCACCTTGTGTTATTTCCATAAAGAGGCAGGATAAAATTAATTAACATAATAATAATATCCACTTAGAGCTTCCAGGACTCCAGTATCTGCTGTAGGTTGTGCAGTGTAAATTTTCCCGGCCATTCCCATTCCTTGCACTGTGGATAATTTCACAGGGTAGTTTAGTTGGACCAAGTCTGTTGTGTAGACCAAGGCCTATTGTCCCAGGGCAGGCCCAAATGCCTAGGCCAACAAAACATTTAAGAGCAGCACAGACTTACTCCAGAAATTCAGTAAGCTTCTGCTTAACCTTATTTCTACATTATGGACTTTTCTGAAATTTGGTGGCAACACCATTTATGCCTTCTCTCTTGCTGTTTTCACCTCCCCCATCCTCACCACCAGCTGATCTGGCTTGTGACCTTTGTAGCTACCATTTTGCTGAACCTCGACATAGGACTTGGGGTGGCTGTGGTCTTTTCCCTTCTCACTGTCATCTTCCGGACCCAGATGTGAGTATTGCTTAGGCTTGAGGGGAATAAAAGGTTAACAGCTTGGGGAAGGGTTGCTTTTTGCAGGGTAAGATTATGCACGAAAACAGGAGATAGAAGTATGCTTCCAGCAGAGCAGACTGTTAAAGTGACATCTTGACATGGCCACTCATTTGAAGTGTCAGAGCCAAACCACAGACAGGTGTTGAGCAGGAACCAAATACCGTGTAATAATTGTCAATTTTCAATAATCAGGCAATTTGGCTATATGAAATTGGCAATTTCTTGTCAAAAACTTGCTAAATCATGTGTAACTGTTGTCATGAAGTCTTAAAGATGGAAGGAAGCACAGATAGAAGGAAGCACTTCTTTAAACAGGGCATACAAAACTGTGAAAGCTACTGCCCCAAGATATTATGATGGTTAATACATTAGATGGTTTTAAAAGAGGACTGGATAAATTCATAGAGGATAGGGCCATCGATGCCTACAAGTCAGGAGGGCTATGTATCACCCTTTTGTCAGAAGTATGCCTCTATATTTATCAGTTGTAAAAAAAAATAGCAGGCAAGTGCATTGCATTCAGGTACTGCTTTCTGAGCTTCCTATAGGCATCTGGTTAGCCACTGTGTGAATAAACTGCTGGACTAGATAGGCCTTTGGTCTTATGTACTGACTTCCTAATATGGCTGGCTGGAGCTTTTGCTAACTTCTTTCTCTTTTCCATCTTCTCTAAGGCCCCATTATTCCATTTTGGGGCAAGTGTCCAGGACAGGAATTTACAAAGATGTAGCTGAGTATCAAAAGGTAAGTGTGTTGTGGAAATAATTGAAGGAGATGGCTGTAATGGTGATAGTGTAGTAAATGGTCTAGGTCAGCGGTGGTGAACCCATGGTATACGTGCCAGAGGGGGCACTCACAGATAGAGGGAGCGGGAACACTGGGAGGACTCTTTATGTCCTTTCTGAGTGGCCAAGATTCCTATGCCTTCTTGTGGCTCAGCTTGGCCGGAGGAGGCATGGGGATGAAAGTGGTGCGGTTGTGAGTTTTAAAAACCTAGAGGGTGAGAAGGGCTGTTTCCTTTCTCCCACTGGCCGTTCTTTTGGGTCCTGGAAGAGCCTTGCTGGCCTCAGATACTGCTGCCACTGCCACTGGTGCTGCCAGACGGGAGGCTTGCAACTTGGGTATGAATTCAAGGAACCAACCATTTTGGCCATTGCTATCATTTGAGGCTGAGATTGTGTGACTTTCCAGTGGGTTTCATAGCTGAGCTGGGAATTGAGCCCTGGTCTCCAAAGTCGCAAGCTCAAACCACTACACCATGCTGGCTATCTATATTACATATTTGTTGTTCTTGTTATTATAGTGTGCCCTCTGTGCTTTATTATGTTTGTTGTTGTTGTGTGCCTCCAAGTCATTTCCAACTTATGGCAACCTTAAGGCAAACCTATTCTGGGATTTTCTTGGCAAGATTTGTTCAGAAGGGATTTTTGCCATTGCTGAGAGAGTGTAACTTGCCCAAGGCCATCCAGTTGGTTTCATGGCCGAGTTCAGGTCATCCATTTTTTCCTTTTGTGTTCCCCCTAGAGGTCCCACCCCCCAGAAGCCCCTCCCCAGCACTGGGTGGCACTTGTTGCAGAAATGCCACTAAGGGGCATTGCAGACCAGGCTAAAGGGCTGGACTGGGGGTGGAGTTAGGGTGGGGCAGCCGCATGCCACCTACCCCAACTCCATCCCGACACCATCCTGATGCCACACACCCATTTGCATGGCGTGCGGCATCAGGACGCCCTCCTGGTGCAGCTTGTAGACACGCTGCGCCAAAAGGGCATGGAAGAGCCACGGTGCCAGCTCTTGGGGCGGCCTTTTGCCCCCCTAAAAGGAGTGGCATTTTGCTGCTCTTTGGGAGGGCAGCAAAAGGGAGAATTGGGGCAGCGGCATGGGGTTGCCACAGCCCCAATCCGCTGCTAGCAGGGGCGGGCCAGAGCCACCCCAAACGGGCTGTCTGT
>CM034703.1:278265358-278276766 GCA_020142125.1 Phrynosoma platyrhinos
GACTAGTGATGGGAGCTCACTCCATCACATGGTGCTTGGGTCTCAAACTGCCAACCTTCCGACCTACGATCCTCAGAATTGGTCTCTTCACCCCAAATGCCCCCAAAACACTCTCTACAGCCAGTGAGAATGCTAATTGTGGGATTCTGTGAACTTCAGTCCAAAGAAAGTAATTTTTCAAGCTCTGAGCAGATTCAAGGCCACCTCTTTTGGAACATATGATCCACAACAACAACAATTATACTTCCTTCTTGTTTGACTGGGTTTTAAGGTATAATAAGTAAATAAAAATATCAGAAAACCATATGATACTTCCGTGCACATGATAAAGATGGTAAAAGTGTACTGAAATAATTCTGGTTTAAATTCATTTGTTATTCCCAAGTAGAGTAGACCCATCAAATCAATAGGAACCTGGGAAGTCAACAATTACATAGGATTCAGTGGATCTGCTCTGGTTGTGATTAACAATTGTTAGCTTCTGGGTATTTATCTATTACTCTCTATTTGTGGTAACTTTCCATGTTTTCTTTGAATGGCACATCTTTCAAAAAGTAAACAGGATTAATCATTTTCCTATGAACATGTGGAAGAAGGCTCTCCAGATGTGATTGGACTGCAGCAACCAGCATCCCTCACCATTAGCTATGGTGGCTATGGCTGATAGAAGTTGGAGTCCACCAACATCTGAAGAACTACACATTCTCTAACCAGTCCATAGACCATGACCCTTGATGTCATTGGTAGCATGTACAAGGAGCACATGGGAAGTAAGCAAATAAGCCATGTAATTACAGACTATAGCTACCAGTGCAATGAATATCTGTCTCTTTTTCAGTGTGGCTTTGATGTAGAGCATCTCATTAAAAAGAAAAAGAAAGCCTTGAAGAAGAAGCAAAACAAAGACAAGAAAGAAGAGAAGAAAATGAAGGTGTGTCTTTCATTCTAACAGCTTGTCTTCTAAATGACAAATACATGTCTTTTCTGGAAAGTTTCCTACGAATGATCAGTCCATAAACAATCAAAGAGAGAAGAAAATGGGTTTAAGCCAATCTTTCCCAGCTTCCTGTAATATAGACATATTGATCTGCAATCACCATTATCTCCAGGCCGCATAGTCAATAATCTACGGACGTTTTCACACTTGGGGTCTCAAAGCCACCTGGAAGCAATCAAGAGCCATTCCAGAATGGATCCTGCAGCTTCAGACCTGTGAAAGCAGCATCATTCCAGAATGGCTCTTGATTGCTTCCGGCAGCGGCAACTCAATTCCTTTTTAAAAAAGGAATTGAAAAGAATGGGGATGATGCAGAAATGCACTGGGGATGGCACTGGATGGGGCGGGGCGGGGCGGGGCTTGCTGCGACGTCGTGTGAACACGCGGAGCAAGGACCCGGACTGACGCAGGATTGCGCTGGGGATGGCACTGGATGGGGCGGGGCTTGCTGCGACGTCGTGTGAAAACTTTGCAAAGGAGCCAGACTGGGGCCGAACGGAGGTAGGATTGCGTCTGCCTTAAGCCCCGTGTGAAAACATCCTACATCTGGAGGGCACTAATTTGGGGGAAGTTTCTCTACATCAAGATGAGGATCATGTGAGCCTCCAAATGTTGTTCAATTGCAACTTTCATTATCTGTGAACACTTGCTGTTCTAGGTAGGCTTGATGCAAAGGTCCATTTCAACAACATCTGTAGGGTCACATGTCCCACCCATGATATGGCTGCTCATATCATGACAGTTGCATCTTCAGAAGTTGATATGCAGCTATCAGTTTTGTTTAACAGAGGGTGGAAGGACTATATCCTAATTTTGGAGGTGAAAAATTGAAAACCTCTTTTCACATGGTGTAGAAGAAAATTATTTCTCTCTTTTTTTTTCTGAGCAAGGTATAGGATTTGAAGCCTTCTATAGAAACTAGAGTTAGAAGCAAACATCTGCCTTTCTTCTCCTTTGTACTCTTCATTCCAAAAGTCTTGTCTGAAGTTCAGTGGTGTCACTGAGGGGGTGCGGGGTGTGTGAACCGAGCCAGATGACACCCCAGAGGGGGGTGACACCCCATCAGACCCTCCACCCCCACCCCTCCTTGCCGCAGCTCCATTTTCCTTGGGAAAACCGAACCATGGCAAGGAGCTGGGCCAAGCGTGTGCACGCCTCCTGCACCTCCTTACCGTGACTCGGTTCTCCCCTGGGGAAAATGATCCATGGCAAGGAGGAGTGGGGTGTGTGCATGCGCTTGGCCCAGCTGAGCCTACCCCCACCTCCTTGTGGAACCCCCCCCCCCAGTTCTGAAGCCCCACCCCTATCCTGCCCAATAACCCTGCCTTCAGTAACAGGTGACACTATAGTCTGGGATGCCACTGCTGAAGTTCTGAAAATGTCACAAGGAAAAATAGTTGTTGCGAGTCTCCTATGACTTATATCCTACTCTTGTTGTTTTTAAACAGAAAATTGCTTCTGTGATCAAAAAAACACATGATTCTGGTACCAACAACCTTGCATTCATAGATATAGATGTGGAGGCAAAGTCACAGGTATTTATCAATCTGGACTTATTAAAATGTTGTTTGCACATTTAGCATTACCACGTTCCAATGAAGCCAAACACACACACACATTCATTTTATATATATATTAGGAAACACTATTTAGATTTTATGCCTCAGGCATTCAGGTTGTTTCTTACTGGAGTTACCTAAAACTGCCTATGCTAGTGATGAAGAGACAGACACACCATGCACAAGCATTTATACCAGACATGGCAAAGGGAGAAGGATGCACAGCCTACCTCAACCTTCTGTTTCCCCCTCATCATCATCTTCTGTGAAATAGGTCCTATGCATTTTGTCTCACTGAGAAGTTTAGTGCACTCCCATTGTGGAGATACCTTGCACATTGCCCCAGCAGGCAAATACATGACTCCTCTGAGCTTCAAAATGCAATTTTATGGGCCACTCCAGTCTATGACATGAAAGCATAATATATTAATCAGTTGACAAGAGAAAGATTTCAAAAGAAGCTGTATCCTCCTTGCATTATCTGAGAGGCTGTGTGCCAAC
The DNA here is from genome assembly GCA_020142125.1 of Phrynosoma platyrhinos. Classification (NCBI taxonomy): domain Eukaryota; kingdom Metazoa; phylum Chordata; class Lepidosauria; order Squamata; family Phrynosomatidae; genus Phrynosoma; species Phrynosoma platyrhinos. The sequence goes on from CM034703.1 coordinate 278,268,416, forward strand.
CCTGAAACAACTTGCAAAACTCTATGATCAATAAATTGTTATATTTCCAAAGCTGACTCTGTTCATTTGTTTCTCACAGGAACCAGGAGGTGACACAACAGTGAATGGGCCCAATGGAACTGTGAAGGACTGGAGATCCCAAAACCACAACCAGCAAGAGTCTTGTTATCAATTTGGATTGAAAGCCCTCGGACTAGAAAAGCCTCCTTTTCACTCCATTATATTGGATTTCAGTCCTGTCAACTTTGTGGACACTGTCTGTATAAAGACCCTAAAAAATGTAAGGACCCACAAGACACAAAAAACTATTCAATAATTTTTTCCCACTTGCAATCAAATCTACCTTACAGGACGAAATTGTAGAAGGAGAGAGCTTTCAGAAGCCCAGAGCTGTTTTATTGGCAGCTAAATAAATCGATCCATAGGGAGAGGCAGGAAATATAAATAAAACTTATTATTATTATTATTATTATTATTATTATTATTATTATTATTATTATTATTAAATGCCTTTTGGGCCAAACAGCATATAAAATGCAGATATTTAAAAATAAAAATAAAATCAAATGAGTTGTGGGCTGATGAGATCTGAACATACCACAACCATGATCATCCATAGCGAATTTAACTTTTCCTCCCCTACTGCAATCCTGAGGAAACTTCCTCTTCTACAGCTGGTCTTTGTTTTGAGGGACACCCTTCTCCAGTGGAAGCAGCCATCTTTTTTTACCGGTGATGTCCCTGGGAACCACACTATGTCATAATGTAACACTGAACTCTATTCACCAAATGTTCAGTACTGAATTACTACTTCTTATTTGTACTTTGCCATTTATTAAGCAGTGGCAAATCTTCTTTTAACCTATAGATGGCTAAGTGTGGCTCTCCAAATTTTGTTATACTTCAGTTCCCACCAACCATAGCCAACACAGCCAATAATGAGGGGTCATAAACATTATTTGATCACATCTAAGGGAACCTTGTCTTCACAGTTATTTAAAATATAGTTTGCAACCTTCTCCCATCTCATGTAATTTCTCTAGAGACAGGATGCTACTGTGATAGACATGAGATGGGAGAAGGTTACAAACTATATTTTAAATAACTGTGAAGACAAGGGTGGACAACTGTGCTCCCTTAGATGTGATCATCTGATAAGTTATTTCTTTCAACCCCAAAAGAGCACAGAAATTTTCAGGATCAATCTTTTCTTGGAAAAAGACGTTTGTAATGGCAATAAAAGATTACAGAGATTTGCATAAAATGTACATATGTCAAAGTGCATGTACTGATGCAAACTCAGGGCATCTCACTGTTGAAGGGGAGACTGTGATCAAATTATCTTGGAGTCTACTCAGATTCCTGTATAGGAATTAACTGTGAATGGATAATGAATTTCAGAATGGATAAAAAAAAAATTATACCACAAAATAGCCAAATACTATCCTTTGGTAGTTGTTTCAACAAGGAATTGTACAGTACAATGTGTGCCCACCTCACTTTCATCTCCCTAACCACCATCAGCTATCTAGTTTGTCCTAGCTATCCAGTTTGCCTCTAAAGTGCACTCACATTTTTACCTCTTGGTAATAACTGTCTTGCCATTATTAATCTTCCTCATCATGGATCCAGAATGGCCAAGACATTTATTTCCCCAGCTTTCCTTCTTACTGTTACTGCACATTGCCAATTGGTTATTGCTACTCAGGAATAAACAGGAATAGAAAGATCACTGACAGCATGAGTTTTATATAAAAGCTTCACAGTGTCTCTCTTATGCTGGCCAGTCATGATAAGATAGCAAAAGCATTCTGTAAATATCTACAAAGCTTTAATTCCCCATTATGTGTCTTGATCTTGGCAGATATTTAGAGATTTCCAGGAGATTGAAGTGGATGTATTTCTCGTTGGGTGCAATGGTAAGGAAGCTTACAATGAATATGGTCTGCAGTGCAGTGAACAAGCACGAATCTCAGAGACCGAAATGTATGCCTTACTTGTTCATGTAAAAGCCTAGAACTTGGAAAAGTCAATTTCCTAGACTAGAATCTCACAGATCCCCCATTGGCTACTTTTCCAAGCTTTGTGAAAGCTGTATGAAATGTGAACCTATATCTTCTTATTGCTAAGGTGAGGCTTATTCAAGAGTTATGCTTCATTGGGGTAAACTAACATGACTACAAAGGACATGCCAAGGCTCACAGGTTGTGCCTTTTCACTCCCAGACCATATCTGCTTTATTGAGGGTCACAATCACACAAAAAGGCCATCACAATTTCCAGTCACAATGTGTAGTAGATCACTTGTTCTACTCATGTTCAAGTGACAAGAAGTCTATTATAGATCTCCCTATTCAAAACAAAATGATGGTGTTTCTGAGGGCCATATTATATGTGACACAGGAAATCTGTGATTTGGATGTCCCAAGTGTTTTTTGTTGTTGATGTTAATGGGAGAAGTCCTCTGGGAAAGTGTTTATCTCTTTCCTCCATCTAAATCCCTTTCTCAGAAAATGCTATCAGATTAGCATGGGTAAGCTCCCTATGGAGCTAACAGCAACTGGGGATGATTTAAATCAAGGCAAGAGCTAGTGTGGTGTAGTACTGTGGGATGTAATTTTAGTTTCCCAAGGTGTTAACCCTTTTAAACTAAGGGCTGATGCAGATGGCTCTGTGCCACCCTGGGAGTGCCAGATTGGGGCCGCAGCAACCATACGCCGCAGCCCTGAAACTCCTTTTTGCCGTTCCAAAAAGAGATGGCAAATGCCACTCTTTTTTGGGGATGGCAAAAAGCTGCCCTTAGAGCCACGGCGGCGGCTCTTTTGCACCCCTTTGACGCAGCATGTGTGCACAATGCGCCAACGGGGCGCCCTGACGCCATGCACCATATGGTTGGGCACGCGGAGTGATGGCAGAGTGGACCCTTTCGGCCGGACTGCATTGGCCCTAAAATATGCAGGTATGAAAGTTAAACTTGTTAGAGTTCAACTTTCATCAGTAAAGCAACAAAAACATGGGTCAGACTATAATTTAATATGTCCTCCTAAAGAATAAAGACTAAATCAAAAAATGACAAACGTGTAGTTTGTGGTTTAAAAACAAAAAATAATGACTTTGATAAATAATTATACAACAAACTAAATCCTATCCTAGCTGATGTTAATATAGCAGGAAGAAAGCTGTTAGAGAAAGAAAGACTTAGAGGAGGCAGTTACTGTATCAGAGATTGAGAGGAGACTGTTTAGAATGTTCAGAGAGTCTGTTAAACTGACTCCAAGAGTGACAGTTAGAATGAGAGAGGGGGGAGGGAGGGAGGAGGTCCCTATCTAACTAAAGAGGCAAAAGATTATTATTATTATTATTATTATTATTATTATTATTATTATTATTATTATTATTTCTATCCCACCCCTCTGCAAAAGCAATTGGGGAGCCTTATACAGAATGCAATGTATAATTCTCCCAACAAGTACTCTGAGCACTGGATTACAACTATGGAAATCAGGTTTTGAATCCCTTCTTGGGAGTTTATCGCATGCACATTTCAGCCTGATCCGTGCATGGGACGGGATTGGCCTGGAATGGGGAAAACAGGTTTTACTGCACATGAAATTGCTGCTGCACTGCCAGCCGACTACCAGCTGTCCCCAATCTGGCCTTTGCTGGCCAGTTTTGGTACTACGAAGCTTTCCATACTGCCAAAATGGGCCAGCAGAGTCCACCAACATCTAAAGGGTCACACATTGGCCATCCATGCTGTAAATGACATAGAAGAGGATATGCATATTTGTATACTTCAGGGATGGATAAGTGTGACTCTCCAGATCAGGGGTAGGCAACCTTTCCCCTTTAAGGGCCGAGGGACTTCAGCTCCCAGAAGCCTCAGCCATGTTGGCCAATAGTCCCATGTTGGCCAATAGCTCCTGGGATTCTGGGAGCTGAAGTCCCTCGGCCCTTGAAGGGGAAAGGTTGCCTACCCCTGCTCCAGTTGATGAACTGCAATTCCTGGGAACCCTCGTCAACATTAGGGGATAATGGAAATTGCAATATCTAGACTCTAGAACAATCACAATTGTTCACTTCCGAGTTCCTGCCAGGAATCTCAAGGTTCACAGTTGGAAGACAGAGCCTTGATCTGATTCATCAAGGATATTCCTATCCTCTTGGCTCAGGAAAAATAAACTGGTAGTCAAAAGATGGATTTGAGTTTTCCATTGAAGTTTGCTAGCAGGGCATGGATGTGGTAATGTCAGTCTAGAACTTAATATGGCACCCTTGTGTGGCTGCTATTCCTTATTTCTTTTCTATGTAGATTCTGTCATTTCCCAGCTGGAAAGAGGCAACTTCTTCAGCCAAACTATCACCAAGCACCACCTTTTTGCATCATTGCACGATGCTATTACTTATGTCACCAGGAACCAGGGAGAGGGATCACCACCAACTGACAGAGTAAGCAATCAGTCTTTTGGCTTTGTGTCTCGAAAATCATGTTTCTAGATATATCATTTGGCTCATGCATATATGTATGTGGGTCCTGTTGCTACTTCTACAACAGACATGCCCTCTGAATCAATAGGCTTGGATTATTGGTCTTAGTGTACCATTTGCTATTCCCTGCAGTGCTGTACCTTATCTTGTTTATCCATTCACCTCCTCATTCAATGTATAGTATTTAACTCTCACAGTCAGATAGAGCTAATGTTCAACCTGTGCAGACCAGGAAGTCCACAGTTCAAATATTGTCTCCTCCATGAACTCACTTTAAAAATCCATAACTTTCTGGACTCAAACCCTACCCTGTATCTGCTCTATTGGGGTAAATATTTAATTTTTTTAAGCCATATGCATTGTAAAGACTGCTATAACAACATCTCCTGCCACCCACCAGCATACTGGAATTTTTATATTTACAGAGCAGGACACAGTGTCTTGATGCTGAGCTTGTGTCTATTGAAGCAAGTAAATATTCTTATAAGTTTTCATTTTATTGTTTCTGGAACTCCACTCAGAGGTTGATCAGAACAAAAATTCTAAATTGTTTTGTAAAATTTCCTGTATCTGTCTTTCATAAGTATGAGTGTGCTGGTAGGTATTATGGAGATAATAATGGCTACCTTTTCCAAAGAAAGGATAAGAAATAACCCTTGTGATGAAGAAGCAATATGGAATTAAAGAATTATAGTCTGTGTATCAACAAGTAATTACTGAGAAAGACAAGAATATGGGAAGACAGTTGGGTCTATTTGAATATCTTTCTGTCTATAAACCCCATTGGTTCAGGTTGATGTTTAGCTTCCAGTACTGCATCTGTGGACTTTATTTTTTTAAACAGTAAAGAAGGAGGAGAGTGATCTACAGACAAAGAATGATGTAGAGAGAGGGAGGCTTCATTCTGTAACATTTGTATGTTGTACTTTGGATCATTCATTGTGCTGGTATCCAATTGAGAGGTAGAATTCATTGATACAGACTGAAAGAATCAATATCTAGCTTAATGTGAATTCGTTTTATGGCTGGCATCCATAGTTTTTTGTGGGTTTTGGGGTTCTGTGGCCATGTCATGGAAGAATTTATTCCTGACATTTTACCTGCATCTGTGGCTGGCACCTTCAGAGAACAGTGGCATGGAAGTGAGTGGGGTATACTGTGTGACCCTTGGTTGGGAGGAAGTGATTTACATGTTAATTTGTGTGTTGGTCTGTTATTGAATGGCAAAGCCTCAGGGTGGGAGGACATGTGGGAGGATGTGTGTGTCTATTTAATTAGCAATCCATTGTCTGCTGGGAAATCCCCTGACCCAGCAGACAATGGATTGCATCTAGCTCTCTTGGAGAAATCAGTACCCTGGGTAGTGAACAAGAAATCCAAGAAATATACTGAGTCAATCTGAACTGCTCTCAAAAGAAACCAATGCTAATATCTGTTTTTTCTCCCTTCATAGGTCAACCGCAGCACAAAAATGTAATCAGTGGAATTGACTGATAATTTCTCAAAGAGGAGCAGAAAACACCAGTGAAAATTTAGAAGAGTAACAGAATTACTTTTTGTCATTGTTGGTACAAATAAATGATGCAGGATTTCCTATGACTGAATCCACTGAAGAAAGGGACAAATACCTAAGAGCCTAAGATGGCTCTTCCTTAAGACTCTTATACAGACTTCAAAGAAACTAAGTATCTATCATTGCTGAAGGCATGTTATTTCATGTGTTTGAGGCACAGGACCTTCTTGTCCTCCTGTGAACAGACTGCAAGGCACCAGCCATTCCTGCCATGGAAGAATTCCTTTCAGACATTGGAAGCATCTCATCTCCTGCTGCAGCTTCTCCCAAGAAGAGGATTTTCCATGCACCATACTTGCACTTGATTATTGAAAAATACGATCAACCAAAACATCCTCTGCCTATGTGAAAGTCCTTCTTAATATGGACAGGCAGAAAAACAATATTATGTTCTTTTTTAGAACATCTACTCCCCATTTGTTACTTATTTTTTATACTAGAATTTTAAAACCATGTCTTAGAAAGCAGGCTATTCACACATTGGATATGTATTTCTATGTCTGTCCATCTCTCTCACTCTCCATGTCTGGATATAGAGGCAGCACATGATCTGCATGCAGAGTCCCAGGTGCAATCTCTGGCATCTCTGGTTAAAAGGATTAGGTAGCAGGCAATAATAGACACACATTTCCATCTGAAACCCTGGAAAGCCAATACTAGCCACAGAAGGCTAGGTGGCTTTATGTTTGTTCTCTCTGAATTTTCCCATTTGGTAACCCTAACTAAAGGTTACCTAGACACTGCATAGCAAGGAAAATATGGAGATATCACTGATATATTGTAAAAAGAAAAACAAGATGCATACTATTTTTTCTTTTTAAAAATCATATAGATGTTGAATGGAACTCTGATATACAAAAGACTTCATCAGCAAGCATCCCATTAAAATTAGTGGGCTGTGAAAACCTCTGAATTTGTTTTAGATAGGTAGAATTTCATATGTCAGACATTCTTGTCGATTCTGCATGAAGTGTTAAACTAAACTATGTGTGACTAGCATCTGGCACATAACATCTGGATGTAATTCTGCTTTGGAAACTGTCACACTCCATTTGCTTTAGAGGATATCAGTGAATGCAGAATCTGACACTGAAGGTCAAGACAGAAGTTGTAAATATGTATATTATGTGGTTAGAAAACAAGAAATGAGACACTATGCCTTATGTTATTATTTATTGCAAATACAATTTATGTTTCAATCATACACATGTTCTACATGTTCTGCTGTGGACTGCCTTAGGTCCCATGTTGGGAGAAAGGCAGGAAATAAAACGAAATAAAATAAAATAAAATTTTAATTCTGCAGATGGTTAACTCTCTACTATGCTTCCTAATGCCTATTATATTTGCTTTCTAATTATTTCCAGAAGAATAATCTAGTTTTATATTAAAACAGAACAGAAAGACAGGTCATTCTGAATAACACTCAAAGTAAATAATGAGGTTATATTTACACTTCTTAGATATTAAAATCTTAACACCTCCAAAATGAATAATGTTATTAATTTAATATTCTGGAATTGCAGATTGCTGAAAACTATTCAATTAACATCTGTCTCTGCTTTATGAAACAGAAGTGGAACCAACATGCACTTAATGCTAACAGGCACATTGTACAAAATGCATCATCAGATCAATGCAGTAACATTTTGGTAAATTTTCACAAACAATTTACCAAACTATATCCTAGTATGGTATGTACTAGGGATTGTTATTTTGAATTGTTCTCCCATGTAAAAAGCTCCTTGAAAAAAGTTGCACACCAGGGACACAGCTATCCTAACTACCGGTACATAATTTCTAGCATGTTTGGTTTCTGTATGAAGTGTGGGAGATATAGATACATATGCTTTCAAGTCACCTGACAACTTATGATGACCTCATGAAGTTCATAGGGTTTTCTTAGGCAAGAGAATATGCAGTGGTTGTTTAGAGTCTTCAAACTATCCATGAAACAAAACCTTTCTTCCTTGTCTTGGTAAGTAGTTTGAAAGTGATGATGAAGCTAAAATAAGTTGACTATTGGCTCCAATTTGGAATGGTGGTGAATCCACTCTCGGTTTTAGCTGGAACTTCAGAGGAGTTGTCAATGGTGCTGAATCTAACGTTCAGGCTAACACCTGGTGTGGATTCACTGTGCTACTGACATGGAAGCCAGCAGCCAATGTTAGCCCATGTTTGGACCCCAAAATAAACCCTCTTATATTTGATATCAACTTCATATTTAAAAAAGGGTCTCTGATGGAAGGTGACCTATGAAAGGCCTAGGACTGCCCCAGAGCAGGCAGTTG
>CM034703.1:278294575-278309245 GCA_020142125.1 Phrynosoma platyrhinos
AGAAAAGCCAGAGAGATTTCTGGCAGTCTGCAAAGGCCCTATGTTAATCTGTGTCCGCATAAAAAGGATGATACTATTCTTATCAGGGTATCTGAAGAAGTGGATTGACATCCATGACATCTATTTTATGCTAAAATAGTTCAGTCTGTCTTAAAGATGCTGCTATATTCTCTCTCCTTCCCTATTCCTTTTTGTACAACAGAGGAAGTCTCTGCTAGTGATAGATTATAGGTACCGTATTTTCCGGCGTATAAGACGACCCCCCATTTTCCAGTCAAAATATAAAGTTTTAGCACCTCTATCTTCATTATCCTTATACCCGGCGTATAAGACGACCCCCCCCCCACTTTAGCCACAGATTTTGCAGGTTAAAAGGTCGTCTTATACGCCGGAAAATACAGTATATTTGTCCATAGACAGTAAGGGCACTGTATTATAATGATTGGCTTGTCTGTTTTAATGGTAACAGTTTGGTAAATTTAATTGTTGTTCTCCCATTTGAATAGTTGCTCCAGAATGGTATCACAGATGAGTTACCCAGAGTAACTAAGGTAAAATAGTTAGTCATAACATTTCATAATTATATATTTACAGAATCAATCTAGTAAGCTGGCTGCAATTGCTGCTGAGACACAAATATGCCATAGTTTCCAAGCCTTCAATACTTGTTACTCCGACACTGGGCTGTTTGGTTTCTATTTTGTTTCTGATGGCTTGCATATTGAGGATACACTGCATTTTGCCCAGGGTGAATGGTGAGTGTGATTCCCTTTTCAACTGCACCTTCTGGCAGGAGAATCAGTACAAGTGGTTAGTTTTATAAATTATTGGTCTAGACAACGCTGTAGAAGGTTTAAAAACATATCACTGTTGTCTGTTTTCCTGTAAATTTCTAGGGGCCTAGGTAGTGACATCACTGTTCTATTGACTAGAAACTTCCCTAGACTTGGAAACTAAACACAACCAAATAACATTATTCTTTGCTTAATCTGTACATATTCCCTTGCTTTATCATCTTGGAATTCCAGCAAGGAGCAATTTGCCATTCCTCACTGTTGTACTCACTTAAATGAAATGCTTAAAATCACTTAGAAATCCAATTCACGGACTCGCATGGTATCAGATGTAATAGAATTTTAATAGTATAGTGTAATACCTAAGTAATAGTTTATATAATAGTACCTTAATATAAGATTACATATAATTTATAGTCTGGTAATCTCTCTAGATACAGTAGTTGGCATGTAGTCTATGCCATAGATAGACTGCTGATTGTGTCCTTGAACAGTAAGAAGGAAAAGGATGTTTGAGAAAGGGAAAATAATCCCCATAGCAGTGATCATTGAGGTAATGTCTAGAAATAAGCATTCAGAGTATTTACTCTTTTTACCATCTGTTTCTATCTTTAGTATTTCCTACTAGTATTTCCTCTGCATCGATTGCGATGCAGAGAGGCGGGTTATAAATAAAATTTATTATTATTATTATTATTATTATTATTATTATTATTATTATTATTATTATTATTACCTTAGTCCTGGTATGGCTAGTGGGCCTGAGTACCTTTGCAGCCCTTAATTCTGTTCTGTTCTATTACATTAAATTACATTATATTATTTATTTTATAAAATATGAGATATTATAAAATATATTGTAAGAGTGTGTAATATATATTGTCTACCAGCCACCATGATATATAATTTTGATACCATAAGAAAGGAAAGGAATGCAGCATCATGTAAAGGCAGTTGATATTAGTTTAAGATTTCCACATCACATTTTGCTTCCTGTATAGGATGAGCCTCTGCACCAGTGTGACAGACAGTGACGTGAAGAGAGCCAAAAACACTCTTCGAAATTCCTTGGTGGCTCAACTGGATGGTATGTCTTATACTTGGCATATTCTAAGCAGATTTTAAGTATTGCCCCATGTGAGAATTGCACTTTCTGCCAATACCCCCCCACACACACACACAGACACACTTTGGGGACAGAAGCTGAAACAATGTGGTCTGCACAAATTTTTAGAAGCAAAAATTATTGCCCTGCACTGATAGCTTGCTGCTTTTTCAGTCTGTATCTACACCATCTTAGAACAGGAAGCTTGCCCTAATTGTGTACTAATTTCTGCCACTCACAAAACAGGCAATTTTATTGTTTAAATTTGCCACCCTGCAGAGAACATGATGGTGGTCTTTTGGAAGCAAAGCTTGCTGTATCCCTTTTATACCTTTAGTATTGTTTCTCATACTTCTTATCCTTATGCTCAGTTCAGAAGATTTGAGGGTTTCTGGATGAGATCTGTTATCTGTGTCCTGGAAAATAAGTACAGCTGTTCTTCGGTATAAAGAAACTTAATTGGAAGTAATCAATCTATTGAGTTCGTATATGAGTAAAAACAGTACTTCTGAATTAAGAGTTGTATGTAATCTTTAGGTGATGCATCTATATGTTGTAGCAAATATCTTAGAAAAGTGCAATGTATTTTGTAATAAAACTGCCTCCCAAGATAGATAGTACTTGATATCTTCAATTTTTAAAGTAGTTAATATTAACATGTCTTTAGCACTGAAAATGGGGCCATATATTCTACCCAGAGATTTACAGTGATATATAAGTGGTATAAAGTCTTAAGTAGATATAAAAATATATACCTCATCTCAACAAGCACTCCAGTGTTTCCCATTAAATAAGCCTTACTTTAAGGCATATTGCATCACTTTAAGCCACATTTCTCTGAGCAATGTGAATTATCAGTATACCAAAGAGAGAGAACCTAGGTTACTTTAGTGGCCTAATTTGCAAATCTGCGTACTGTTAAAATAGTTATAGCCCTACCAGTGTGACCCTCCTGAAATTTATATAAATGAGAAAAATAAATTCAAAAAGCTATGTTCAGTTAAGCTGAATCTCTTGAAAGTGAAATCAAGGCTTTGTTGTCACTTTCTTGAATGAAGTACCAATGGAACCCATGCCTACAAGAGTCTGTTAAATGTTTATCAGTTGATTTTGCATCTGCACAGTTTTAGAAGATGATTGGTGTCAGAAAATGCTGCTTAAGATTTCTACTGTAAACTATTTTGATTATTATTATTTTATTTATTTATATCCCCATTATAGGGACTCAAGGCAGCAAACAGCAAATTTAAAACAATACAATTAAAAACAACACAAAAGCATTGAAGTGTATAAATATAACATTTAAAAACAATTTTAAAAGTTAAAATAGCTATTCATTAAAATGTTAAATATGTTTAAAATCTATACAAACCTCGAAATCTAAACAGTTTTTAAAGTGCAACCCTTGTTAGTTTGAAAAAATCTAATGGCACAAAAATGTTTTTATCTGCCCCCGAAAGGAGAGCAAGATTGGACCACCCTGACCTCTCTAGGGAGTGAGTTCCTGAGCCTGGGAACAACCATTGAGAAGGCCCTCTCTCTTGTTCCCACCAAATGCACCTGAGAGGGTAGTGGGACAGAGAGAACACCCTCTCCATAAGATTTCAACACTAGTAGGCATGTAAAAGGAGGTATGGTCCTTCAAATAACCTGGACCCAAGCCATACAGGATTTTATAGGTCAAAACCAGCACTTTGAATTGTGCCCAATGGAGCTGATTCAACAAGGGTGTTGCGTACTCCCTGTAGCCAGCTCCAGTTAACTAACTCATATTTTCCAGGTACTACTCCAATATGTGAGAATATTGGAAGTCAGCTGCTGAACTATGGACGACGGATATCACTGGCAGAATGGGATGCCAGAATTTCTGTAAGTACTGTCATCCCTCTGTATCCATGGATTCCACCATCCATTACTTGAAAATATTTACAAATATTTATAAGATCCAAAAGCAGACCTTGATTTTGCCATTTTATATAAGGGACACCATTTCATGCCATTGTATTTAATGGGACTTGAGCAGCCACAGATCATGGTATCCACAGGGGGTCCTGGAAGCAAACTCCAGCAGATACCAAGGGTCCACTATAATATTGATTTATGGAACAGACCATTTTGGGGATATAATGTCTCTATTGGCAACTGTGGCTTTTGCATTGTTAACATTATAACTAAAACATTATAACATTAATAACTAAAATTAAATACTCAATTTATATACTTGGAAATACAATTTCCAATACAATTTTCACATCAAACCTCAAGTTCACAAATGAAGCCTCTGAATGTGTCCTTTTTCTACAGATTCAGAACCCATATTGCAAAGTGCAGAAACTTTTAAAGGGGAAAGTGGTTTATTCCTTGAATAACACATTCATAATCTGAGCTACAAAAATACTTGTTGAACAGTAGCTAGGGAAATAATGGTAGTGAATGAAGCCGCCCTTAGTGTCTAGAGAGAAATATTGTAGATGCTGGAAATGGCTTTAGAAGGCTCTGAACCAGGTAATACCAGTTTTGCTAGCAATTAGATGCATCCTGTGCTGACAGCCTGGCACGTTAAAGCTTCTAGCTTTATGGTTTATATTGAAATGTAAGTCTGCTTTTCTTTTGCACTTCTTCAAGGAGGTTGATGCCAAAATTGTTCGAGAAGTGTGCAGTAAATATCTTTATGACAAATGCCCAGCTGTTGCAGCAGTAGGTAAGTTGCTATGTCTTGGGTAAGCATCTGTTCCTTGGAAGGTGGGAGGGCAGAGGATGTAAGGAGGAGATGGCTTCATTAAACACATTCCTGGCTTCCCTGGAAGTTTTCATGAAGCCTTTTGTCTGTTTTGGCTTTTCTTTGCCTCGGCCCCATGTCAGCTGCTTCAGGTTGGCTGTGCCAAATTAATCATTGACTGACTTAGAGTTGGGGCTGACTGCTGAGGTGGTAACAAAGCAGCATGCCACCCATATAATCCCATTGTATCAGTGCTACAGATATAGTGGAGCAGGCCTCAAGCAGTGCTTGCAAAATGCTCTTTGGGGGTCAGATTCATTTATGTAACACTTAACAGGTTGGCTGGCTTTCTGCAACAATACTACTGTAATCTTTGTCTGTCGGCCAAGAAGATATTTCCTTCAGAAAACCTGCCTGAACAGCTCAACTACTTAAAGTAGCTGGTGATTCCCCCTTCATACCCTGCAATCATTAAGAATGAGGCTGAACATTCACAGCCAAGCTCTTTAGAGAAGGTAGGGTTTCCAGACAAGATGGAGAGTCTACAAAATCCCCCCAGACACCATCTTGTCTGAAACCATTCAGACTTGGATTTTGCCCTGTTATTAGTCTGTGGATTTAGACTGTTTAAGAAGCAAAGAACAGAGGTATATTGTTACATTTGGTCTTACATGCATTCATAGTAGTCCAGTAAGACTTCTGTATAATTCTCCTGTAATGATATAAGACCTTAATAGTTTTAGAGAGCATTGCAGCGGAGTAAGACTAAAGGGCAAAACAGATGACATTGAAGGGTTGACGTCAAGCAACCCCTGCCAGTGCGAGGTTGGGGCCAGAGCAGCTGGACACTACAGGCCCACTCCAGCTGTTTGCTGGTGCAAAAAGAAGCGACAGATTGCCACTCCTTTTTGAGCTGGCAAAAAGCTGGCTTTTCTGCGCCGTTGTGGCTTTGCAGCGCTCCAGAGTGCCATAAAGCCAGCTGCTGTGTGGTCAGCAGGGTGGCATGATGCTGACTTCCCGGCGTCTTGGGGGTGTGCGTCGTGGGTACACCACACCTCCTAGCCACTGGGAAACCATATTATGCCAGTCTTTTTTGGCCCAAAGATGATGCCAGAAGTTTCTTTACAGTATTTCAAATGACCTCCTCCCTTTCTTTCTCAGGTCCTGTTGAACAACTTCCGGATTACAACCGTATTCGCAGTGCTATGTACTGGCTCCGTTTCTAGCCTGTGTTGTGTAGAATGGAACTAAGGCACTGTGGCCAATGAAAAATGTGTCCTCCGGGTCTATTCTTGTGGATTTCTTGTATGCCAGTGGCAAGCTGGGTTTCATAATTCCTGCACAACATTCTTTGTTGAGGTTATGTAGGTGACATATCTGAGAGAACTAAATAAATTAAACTTATATAACATTAGCATCCAGTGTTTATGGTTAGACAGCAGTGAAAGTGAATCATGGTGCTGAGGGAATTTTTCTTTCCCAGTCCTTAAAAGGAGGTTTTGCTTTTTCATCCTAAATCTTACTTACACTTTAGTTTTTTGTGGGTTTTTCAGGCTGTGTGGCCATGTTCTAGAAGAGTTTCTTTCTTCTAGAACTCTTCTAGAACATGGCTACACAGTCCGAAAAACCCACAAAAAACTATGGATGCTGGCCATGAAAGCCTACGACTTCACTTACTTACACTTGCTTGTGTTACCATTTTGCCTGAATAGAGAAATGTCTTGATAATTTTTACCACTTTGATTTCACCGTCTTCAACTATCCAAAGTCATGAAAAAAGATAGAAAAAACAGAGATTCGCCTTTTCTTTTTGCCCTTAGGTCATTATGACACTTTATTCCCTTTTGCATCAAATAGTGAAAGGGAGTGTTACTCATGCTGTTTGTCTATTAGACAGGAGAGCAGTGCATGGATTTTAATGCCATTGGCCCTTTCTCTTGTTGAAGAAAAAAAAAGGCCTTTTTTTCTTTTTTCTTTTTTTCTTTTTTTCTTTTTTAAGGTCAGATTGCTGGGTATATTTGGAAATAGTCCAATATAAGTTGAATATCCCTTATCCAGAATTCCGAAATCCAAAATATCCCCCAAATCATCCATGCGGGTGGTTGAGATAGTGATGGTTCAGTGTACACAAACTTTGTTTCATGCACAAAATTGTTAAAAATGTTGTGTACAAAATTACCTTCTGATTATGTATATAAGGTGTGGTGGGGTGTTTTTTTTTTGGTTTTGTTGTTGTTTGTTTGTTTGTTTTTTCTTGTTATGTGCCTTCAAGGCGTTTCCAGATTACAGCACCACTAAGGTGAATCTATCATGGGGTTGTCTTGGCAAGATTTGTTCAGAGGAGGTTTGGCATTGCCTTGCCTTGAGGCTGAGAGCATGTCACTTGCCCAGTATAAGTATATGAAACATAAATGAATGTCATGTCTAGACTTGGATCCCATCTCCAAATATCTCATTATGTATGTACAAATATTCCAAAATCCACAAAACTTCAAAATCCAAAACGTCCGGTCCCAAGCATTTTGGTTAAGGGAGACATGTATAATTCATTGCTCCTCCTTCCCAAAATAACATTGCAAATATAAAATCAGTGTTGCAAGTTTGCATTATGAGACAGCAGAATAAAGCCAACTTGGCAAATTTAGTTCCTGGTGTGAAATTGACTCTTGGGGTCCAATAGATCTCTATGGTACTTGGTTGTGATTTTCTTCAATGCACAGGAATGTATTAGGTAGGATGATGTTAAAGACCCAAAAAAAAAATCTATACTAGTGCTCTCCAATTGATATTCCCACACACACATTCTGGAATATATGGTGTAGAAAAAATGGTAAGCAATAAGAATGGAATCTAGTTACCTTAGGTGAGGGGTAAGCAACTGCACCGGAGGCAGAGGCAAATGGGCTTCACTGATACATTTGGATGCACCTGAAGGGATGCAATATCACTTCTGACTGCCACTTGGGCATTTTTCAGCTGATTTGTTTATTTGGGGTGTGCGTGAAGATTTCAGGGGCTTTGGTGGGTTAAGGGAAATAAGTGGCCATCTGTTCAGGCAATTTTGGCACTTTTGTGTGGTTTTCAGGCAAAAAATTGCCTGAAAATCAACCCCCAAAATAGGACTATAGGGGCTTTGCATGCCTCCTGGGGGGGCTTCAGGAGTTGTACTTAGGGTCTCAAGGGCTGTATGCTGTTCACAGGCTCAGTTTACCCCCCTCTGCCATGCATATTTGCTAGTTTTAGTTTCCATTCATTTCATTAGGGATAAATTGAACCCTTGATACCTTAGTGAAGTGAATTTCTAAAAATTAAGCAGGGATCAGCTGATAACAAGACAGCTGACTGTATAATTGTTGCAGAGTACATGGAATGGAAAATGGTTATGATTTACAAATACTTCAAAATAGCTACTCTGGTCTGTAACATCCTCACTGTTCTAGAAGTGTTCACCGTGCTTTATTTTATTAGAACACACATTGAAAAAAGTATGATTCATTTAAATGGTCAGGAGCTTTGCCGAGGCAGTCAGAGTAGAGGGTAGCCTGGTGGGTAGCTAAATTCTAATCCATAAAGTTGTGAGCAGTCTGGATCAGATTAATTTATACACTTAATTTGTATAGATACAGGTTGAGGCTCCCTTTCTATTCTCCTTGAACAAAAGAAGCCTTCCTCCCCCCCCCCCCCCCCCCCCCCTTACCTGGAGGTCAGATTTCTGGGTATGTTTAGAAATAATCCAATACAGATTGAGTCTCCCTTGCCCAGAATTCAAATATTCCAAAATCCAAAATTGTTCACATAGGGGGCTAAGATAGTGACACCTTTGCTTTCTGATGGTTCAGTGTACACAAACTTTGTTCCATGCACACACTTATTAAAATTATTATATATAAAATTACCTTCAGGCTATGGGTATAAGGTATATACAAAATAGAAATGACTTTCATGTTTAGACTTGGGTCCCATCTCCAAGATATCTTATTACGTACATGAAAATATTACAGAATCTTTTTAAAAAAAACCCACTTCTGGTCCCAAGCCTTTTGGATAAGGGAGATTCAATCTCTATCTACGAAGATCAAAATCCAAAATTTGGTGTACATCTTACTTGATTGGTTCACATCAGTGAATTTTTTAAACAAGTTGGAGTGCCGCCTGTTACTGTGTTGGTCAGACTGTACGAAAAGTCAGATCGGACTGCCTGAAATGTCTGGGTCATTTATTTTCAGAGCCAAGCTGATCTTATGCCTTCTAAAAACCACAGTATTACTCTAGCAAAATTCCCCACAAGGTGGCACTAGTTTATCACCTTTAAGCTCCTGTACTGCAGTCACTTAATGTTCTGTTTTTAGATGATACCTACATTTTGCTTCATTTCTAAATGTTGTCCTGACAAGTGAATTTAGGAATAATGTCAAAACTTCCACGAGTTAGTCATATGACTTGAGACAAGTCCAGCAAATAAACCATTTGGGCTGAATCTGGATTTGTACTGACTGTCGGAGTGACTGAACTCACACTGTTTTAGACAAGTTTGAAATTGTTAAGCGTTCTTGCTGTAATTTGTGCTGCAACTGCCATTGCAAGCTGTGGCTCGTCAAATCTGCCATTGAACACCTTGAAGCAAACTTATTGTTGCTTGAAACTGATAAAGTAGTCGGCCTTAGCTTATAGGTATAATTTTGCCCTAAATTTCCTTTGCTTCAGTTTGGCATGCTTCATGACAGCAACACCCTTGTACAGAGGTGGGTGAATGTCGTGTACCACCCATACGTACGTTCCCATATACTTAGTTACAGGGCAGAGGTGGAATGCCAGATTGGTCATTTTACTCCTATTAAGTTGTCTTTTCCCTAGGTCATATTCTGTAAGGAGCAATTTGCTGTGTAGTAATTTGTCATGGAAGAAGCTACAGTTGACCCTCCATATCCATCGATTCAATCATCTGTGGTTTGAAAACATTTTTAAAAATATAAATTCCAAAAGCAAACCTTGATTTTGACATTTTATATAAGAGACATCATCTTACCATTTTACTATACCACCATATTTAATGGGACTTGAGCACCCACAGATTTTAGTATCCACAGGTAGTCCTGGAACCAAACCCCAGCAGATACCAATGGCCCACTACTTCATAACTTGTCAGGTTGCTTGAATCAGTACAGTTAGATCAGGGGTAGGCAACCTTTCCCCTTTAAGGGCTGAGGGACTTCAGCTCCCCAGAAGCCTCAGCCATGTTGGCCAATAGTCCCATGTTGGCCAATAGCTCGGCCCTTAAAGGGGAAAGGTTGCCTACTCCTGAGTTAGATGATCTAAAATGTACCTAGGCTTATAGGTCTGTGAAAAAATACATTTAAGATGGCAGAAAAGCAAGATGTACATCAAATAGCAATTGGCTTGATTTTGAAGATAATTTAGGGCCTTTGCAGACTGCCAGAAATCGTGCAAATTGAGTCCACTTTAAGGGTTAGGGTTAGTGCTAGGGAATCATGGGAATTGTTTTTTCTGAGACATTGAGCCTTCTCTGTCAGAGAGCTCTGGTGCAACAATAAAATACACTTCCCATGATCCCCTAACCCTTAAAGTGGACTCAATTTGCACTATTTCTGGCAGTCTGCAAAGGCCCTTAGTAACAGAAGAAATGTGACCTCTTCTCCTCCTAAAGTAAAAAGTAGGAAGGCAGGTTCTGATCCATTTCATTCAGGCTCTGGTCCTGATTGGAGAAAGCTTTTGAGATGTTGGATCATTCCATAGTGGAGTACCTTTCAATCAGGTAGTTTTACCTGTCAGGTAATAGCAATGTACAGAATCCTAATTATAGTGTCCAGTAATAACATTAGCTGTTAACATTTTGTAGATACAGCACTAAAATTGTATGCTGTTTCAAGGACAGGTAATAACAGTTTTATCATTTTTTAAAATTGGCGCATGATTCTTTATATTTTAAAAAATACTGCTAGAGATGTCTTCTTGCTAACCAGTAAAAGCTAGTATCACTTTCAGAGCCTAATTAACTTGATTTGTCTGAACTTTCACAGATTCCTAGTCACATAAATATTACTACTTGCATTTACCACCAAGCAACTCTTCATAAAGACCCTTTGAATCTGGGTTAAGGGAATGCAGTGGTTGCTACTCGGAGTGCACAGACATGGAAATACAAGGCTTTCTTCTATTGTTTTGTGAAGGAATCTTGCCTGGAGCTTTCCAAGGGGCATGCATTTGGATCATCTCTCAGTGGGTTGCTGAGTCACAGGGTCGCCATGTACTTGCTGTTGCTGGCTCAAGAATTCAGTACTTAGGGAGATGAAACTTAAAACTAGCTGGCACAAAACTAGTGTTAAATGAGCCACCCAGCTCAGCTTTGCTGTTCATTCAGGGAAAGCAATGTGAACAAATCTTGGATTTGGAAAAGGGCACATTCAAAACTTTGCATAACTTCATTGTTGTGTACACATTTTTCACTGCTGCTTGAAAAACACAAGGCCATCTGCTTTCTACTCTAGATTGTCTTTCCCCCCTATTGTCTGGAACTGCAGAAAAGAGATTTTAAAAGGAAAAAAATCCTTTATGGGGAAAGAAGAGAATTCTGATTGAAATCGGAGATGGGTGTCTCAGTGACCTGTTTGATCTGTCTGCCAGACAATGTGGGATTGTTCTGTGCTGAAATTTTGTGGAGCTTTGAATTTAGATCCCCCTTGCCAGACTTCAGCTCTTCTGCCTGAATAGTGGATTTCTGATAGTATATTAATACAAGCTAATGTTTATTTTTTTTAAAAAATCCCAAGTTAGCAAGACTAATACCGTATTGTATAAATCATTCAGATACATGAAATAATGATTTTCCTGGTACACATTTAACTGATCAGTTTATTATACCCCTTCAGCCTCACTGTTTGCTCCTTGTTACACTCCTGTGTGCTTATATGATGGGTGAACAGACATCAGACTTGCAGAATCTAATTTAATTCTAATTCTAATTTTGCTAGATTCATTAACCACAACCTGATGCAAAAGACATACACCTTAGAATTAAAATAATACAAAGTAAAGGAATTTGAATGAAATCCAGTCTTTTCATATAGAAATCCTCTCATGGTTACTACCAAGTTTCTTCATTTTGACAAAATAATTAGGATATCTTTGAGGCTCACTTTGCTGCTGGGCATATGGAATAAACGGGAGTCAGAAATCCATGATTTATTGTAGATCACCCTAGATCTACCAGTAGCTACAGATCTATGATTACCTACCCTTGGCTTATACCACTACTAGGGCATCTTGCATGCAATCCCTTCAGAACAGCCAGAAGTGCTCACACTGGTATTTATGAAAATGGCACAGAAAGTAAACATAGTTCTGATTACTTGCTGGGGAACTCCCAAAACAGAGTTTAGCACAGTGTTTCAACTTGTTTCAAGGGTGAATGATTTTTATAAGATTGTAATTGAAATATTTTCAGCTCCCAGCCCTGCAATGGGAGTTGTAGGGTACAGATGTGCAAGGAGTATTTTCCCCTTGGAACAAGCTGCTCCTTTGATATGGGAGAAGTACCTGTTTGGAATTCTCATCTCTTGCCAAGTGACACTCAGTAGCAGCCAATTGTCTCTAATTGCCCCACCTGAACGAAATTACTGCCCTCTCCCCACTTTGGAATGGCTGTTGATACCAATCACAGCTACAAAGCTCTGCTTGTCCTCAGAGAACCCTTCAACTACAAAGAGCTGCTTGCAGCGGAAAGGATTGTAGCTGTTTCTCATCATTCTGCTGCTAGACCTCTTCTATTTGTTCATATTCATAACATGATGGGTCAATGGAGCCACTCCTGCCTTTGATAGTTATGTAGACTCAGGACTGCAGGATCCCAGGAAATCTTTAATTCTGTTTGGGCTTGTTTATACAGTAACAGGCGATAAGCATGTAACATGTTAATGATGACAGCTCTGATTTGTCCTACCTTAAAACTGTGTTAAGATTGTGGCACTTCTTGAATCTAGGATCATACAGCATAAGCCTCAGCATGAAAGGGTGCTTGTAAGCAGAAAGTCCCCAGTTATTGTAAATCACCACGAACACACTTGATCTTGCCTGGTTTTTGGAAGCTAAGCAGGATCAGGCCTGGTTACTACTTGGATGATTGACCACTAGTGATTCCTCAGACAGAGCAAGGAAAGAATCCTATTGGAAACCATGAAGAGCCATTGTTGCAAATCAGAGTTGACAGTATTGAGCTAGACCACAGCTTCTCAAACGTTGATCCTCCAGGTGGTTTTGACTTCACTTCCCAAAGGTTTCACCCAATACAGCCAGTGCACAAATTCTAGAGACTTGAAGTCCCTAACATCTGGAGAACCAAAGGTTGAGAACCACTATTAGCACCCCCTTCTGTTGGGTATGGGGTTACATAATTAATATATTGCATGGAGTGTGTGTGGAAGTCCCAATAACCTGATACACATGTTGGGGTCACACTGACTGGAGGAATTGTGCAAGTGTTGAGGTCACACTGATCAAGGACATACGAGATCTAGATAAAAAAAAGATTTTGCTAAACACTTCCCATTCCTCCCACTTTTCTCTTTTGCATTTCCTCTTGCAGTAGAAACAAAAGCAATTGCTAAAACATTCAGAGACTACACCTTGTGTCTTTCCTCTTGATGTCCCTCCATTTTCCTTTCTGCCCAATCATAAAAGGGGTTGTCATAGATCCCACTGATGCATTGACATGATGGCAAAACCATTAAGCTTTCTGGACCCTTTTTGTTCATTCCTTGGGAAAACCATCAAAACTTTTGTTACACCTTTTGGTAATACAGCATATATCTCAAGGACAGGAAATAAGGTATAACCCCCTACCCAACTCTAGCTATGCTGTTCACTTTTCCCAGTGCAATCCTCAGATGCTGTTTGAGACACTTGGCACTTTCCTATGGACCTCTGTCTTCAGGATTGCTAATTATTTCCCTCTTAACCCTTAACTTTCCACTATCCAATCTTTCCAACCTTCCTTTTCTGTAGCCTTGTAGGAACCCTTGATTGAATGCTCCCTTGCACATTTCTCAGTTGTTCGTTTGTTTTTTAACTTATTTACTGGAGTCTCTCTTTGCAGTCAGTACTGATATGCATAGATGGAAAGGTACCTGTTGGGGATTCTGCAACTTAAGCATGCTGATCTTGCTAGGAAGACAAATGCATGTCTATGGTTGTTTATTGTTTTATGACCCCTTCAATTTCCTCCTTCTCTAAGAGCACACTTCTTCTTTGTCTCTAGAGGAATGGCCATTATGTTTCTCCTTCTCTTTTGTCCCTTTGACCAGAGAATCATTACTTTCTAGCCCACTGATAAGAAATTTTCTCTGCAAGCATGTAGACTATTTTCTACCTCATTTTCCTTGCAATATGAAGCTTTACCTGTGTATGAATATGCACATGATTTTGTAAGTAATTTATCTTTTTATATTACTCTAAGAACTTTGCCTTAGTTCTTTATTGAAAGACACATGGAGGTTGGAGATTAAAAGTGGACTAGTTTGATTTTTCCTGCTCATGTATTTTTTGCTGTGTTTACTTTGCTGGTGAGATTAAATCAATCTCTCCTATTCTTCTGAGCTTTCTAACGAAACTCAAGAAAAAAATCCATCAAACTGGAGTCTCTTTTTGCAGTCAGTACTGATATGCATAGATGGAAAGGTCACTGTAGTTAGCCCCCTCTTGCAAACTGTCTGAGCTATATTTCCCCATATTTATAAAGAGATGCTGATATTGCTAGTGGGGACTCCCAGCTTCTCCCACCTTTTAGGGTAACACCACTGGTCAAGATGGTCTGGTGGTTTGCTTCCCGTGATTCTGTATCATCCTCATCCACTAACAGAAGAGATTGACTTTTGTTTGACATTATATTATATATTACATGGTGTTGCTGCTAGCCAGGGAGGGCTGTATTGGCTGGATAAAGTGAGGATTGGTAAAGAAGTTTCATATGTTTATTGTGGAGAAAGGTGCTGCAGCTAATAAAAACAAAGCTGTCCACAACCTCCCAGAGGGCCTTTTCA
>CM034703.1:278312286-278327363 GCA_020142125.1 Phrynosoma platyrhinos
ATGTGTGACATAGTGGTTTGAATGTTAAGTCTGACTCTCAAGGCGAGGGTTCGATTCTCAACTTGGCCATGAAACCCACCAGGTGACCTTGAGCAAGTCACATGTTCTCAGCCTCAGGGGAAGGCAGTGGCAAACCTCTGAACAAATCTTGCCCAGAAAACCCCTTGATAGGGTTGCCATGAGACAGAAATGACTTGAAGGCACACAACAACAACAAAAACTGAAGATGTACATTTTTCCTTTCAAATCATTGAAGAATGAAAATCTTCTTCCATGCTGAAGTTAAATTTTAATAATAAATAATAATAATAAAATTTATTTCTATCCTTCCCCTTTGCAGTGCAATCGGGCGGCTTACTTCTGAATAAGTAGGCCAAAGCATAGCTTACATTTTTTAAGAGAACAACTTAAACACAGTAAAAGCAATACACATTGGATCTCCTTTATCACAAATGCTTGGGACCACAAGTGTTTTAGTTTGGAGCTTTTCAGGTTTTGGAATATTTGCATATACATAATGAGATAGTTCAGAGATGGGACCCAAGTCTAAACATGAAATTCATTAATGTGTTGTGTGCACCTTATATACATAGCCTGAAGATAATTTTATACACAACATTTTTAATAATTTTGTGCATGAAACAAAGTTTGTGTACATCAGACCATCAGAAAGTTGAGGTGTCACTATCTCAGCCACCCATGTGGACAATTTGGATTTTGGAATATTTTGGAATTCAGAATTCCAGATAAGGGAGACTCATGCTGTACTAATTTAAGAGTCTGTCTATATGACAACACTGTCTCAGTGAAAATGACTGTCAGAAACCAGTTTTGAAGTGATTGCTATCCCTGTTTGCCCTCATAATGGTTGATATTCTTCCCATAGTTGTCATATTGGTTTGACCACTTTTCTGTTTCATACTCTGGAGTTCATGTATGGTCTGGAAGCAAAGTTTAATTGGTTGAAGATCAAAGTTTTTAGTTTCCAGAAATATTTGTATGGTGGTGTGGATTGTTTTTTTAATTTTATTTTATGTTAGTCATGTAAATTGATTCATCATGCTAAGTGGAGAAAATATTCATCATGCTAAGTGGTTTGGTTACGAACAAGGAGAATGTGGGCTAACCCCTTGTTTGATGCCATTCAAGGTGATAAACTGCACTGTTGCCCTGTGCTCAGGTTCATTTGATGCACACTGGTATGCATAAAAATACTGCTCCAAGTAGTCATTTCAGTTTCTTGAGCAGGTGGGTTGACCTTGAGAAGAACTACTTTTCTTTTGATAGACTGAAACAGTTTCTGGCCTGGTTAATTTTCTTCTGTCTGGTGTTGAGCTGGCCTGCAATGCCATTTAGTTTGTTTATATCTCACACTCATACCTATAATCATTCTCTAACAAATTAGCTTACTGAGTTTGCCAAAATCCTATCAAAATTCAATTGATATATCTAGAAGAATTATAATGTAAAGAAAATTTCTGCTCTTAAAATCAGTTCAGCTTTCAGTGAGTTATCTCTGTATTTAACAAGAATTCAGTTTTCAGTAGAGAGAGATAATGGTTTCCCTGATGTAACATGATGGTGGTCATATTATGTGCCTTACACATGCCTCAAATTAGTGCTAATTTTCAAGGTATTGGCCTATGTATAGTGCCACCTGGCTAGGGAATCTTACAAGAAATACCTAACTGGTATCCAATATCAAACCATCAACAAGGATAACAATAACAACAATATACAGTTAAGCATAGAAATCTCCCACTTGAGGCTGAAATCTCATCACTTCAGCCCCAAGTGCAAGATTCCTCAGCCTTTAATGGTGAAATTTTTGTTTCTGCTGTTGGTTTTAGATTGCTCTCTAAAGCTAACGTTACACAGAAAAACACATACCTACCTAGAGTAAAGTTCCACTGAGCTTAGACTTTTCTGTAGACATGCACAGGATTGTGCATGTTTTACTGCTTTAAAACTTTTGAGGCAGTTTTTAATGATGTCTTTATGTTGTTGTTTTGTAAGCTCCTCTGGGAAAGTTTTTGAAAAATAGGATAATAATGTCTAAAAGTCATAAAACCTCATGAGGCCAGACAAGGCATGAGTGTGGTGTTCCCTGAAATAAAAAGATCCAGACTAATAGGGATGCAATCCTGTGAGTTTGAATCTACCGTATATAATTGATGATTCTGGTTAAAAAACAAAAGGAGGAAAGATATGGCCTTTTCTTTCTTTCTCTCTTCCTTAGACATGGAGAAAGATAGAGGTGCACATCTGGCTTCTGCTAGTAATATCTGAAGAATTTATGTGTAATTCACAGAGAATGTATGATATCAGCCACTTATAAACCGCCATGTGGGATCTAAAGATCAGTAACCATCTCTCTAAAGATGGGGTTAAGGGCCTGCATCTATCTCACAGCTGCTTATAATTTTGCTGCTAAAGAGCAATGTCTGAAGGAGTAATATTCTTAGGTTGATCTGTTGAGAAAATACTATTGAAGCTGGACTGGATTCCCTCCTAAATGACATCTTCACACTTTCTTTGCATTGCACAAAGCAAAATGGGCTCAGTGTCAGAGGACTGCATGGATGCAGGACATCCAGATCCTTCACATTGAAACATTATAACAGGGCAAGCCCAAGCCATTTAGTTATAAAAGGTGAAGGTTCAGACACCTGAACCTGATATGTATAGTTTGGAGTAAGAGTCAAATGTTGGGGGATGTTGTTCCATCATCAGTTATGAAGTAAAATTCAACTGCCTGAGCAGTTCAGTTCCCTATAGGACAAAGTGGAGAACTTGTGATCCTCCAAAATATTGATTTTTGGAGGATCACAAATTCATAGAATCATAGAGTTAGAAGAGACCTCAAGGGCCAACCAGTCCAACCCCTTGTCATGCAGGAACACACAATCAAAGCGCCCCCGACAGATGGCCATCCAGCCATCTGTTCTCCTATAAGGAACCAGACTGGACAAGCTGTTGAATTTTACTTCAGAGCTGGTGATGGAACAACATCCCCATTGAGGGCAGCAACCTAGCTGAGGGGGCACAGCCCAGTTGGTATGGTACACACAACTTGATTCTTCAGCACATTGTCATTTGCCCATCTGCCACCTGGAGAGGCTGTTTCATTCTGCCTCATAGTATGGCTGGCCTGGCTTCCAAATATCCCTGAAATGTGCTTTCCCACAGCAGTACTGATGAGAAAGCAGGGCAGGGGAGGGTGCACTTGCTATAAATAATGGCTCCCAGTGGTGGCAGCAGTGGCAGCAACAAGCTCCAGTTCAAGCCTGGGAATGTGCCAGGATCTTGTTGTGGCATCTGAAAAGCGGACTGATGTCATGGCACTGGGCATGTTTGGTCAGGAATTGTTTTGCTCAAATAAGGCGATTGGTTCACACAGAGCAGGACCCCAGGAACAGCTCCAGTTTCCCAGGCTCAGAAGCAAGAAGGGAAATGAAAGGCTCTTGAGCTCCCATTTAACATTTGCACTCCATCTGCATCCTTTTCCTTTGCTCCCTCCACTGCTCTTCCATTTTGAATGTACCCCATTGTACATTCCTCTCAAAAGGTGTTCTCATTCATTCTCTCACCCCATTAATTCCTGTTCTGCCCCCTTCCTAAATACTCACACACACACCATGCCCATCCTGGACTTTCTTTGCATGTCCAGGAACCACAATGTGGAATAGGGTGAAGCCAGGAGATAAAAACACCATCCACACAACCAATTCAAATACTTGCCAATAGGGGGCACTGTAGCTTGATGCAAGGAACACAGCTTGTTAAAACTTTTCCCTGGACTCCTGTACTAGACTTTCAGATTTGTGTTACCTCTCCCTCTTGGCCTTCATTCACAAATGTCAAAAGGATTATTTTTAGATTGCTTTTAGGAGCTTTTTAGACTACTACTCTGGAGATCAGAGTTTGATTCCCAGCTGGGCCATGAAAGCCACTGGGTGACCTTGGACAAGTCACAAGCTCTCAGCCTCAAGGGAAGGCAATGGCAAACCACCTCTAAACAAATCTTGCCAAGAAGACCCCATAATAGGTATGCCTTAGGGCTGCCATAAGTCGGAAACAACTTGAACCTGCACATAAAGAGTATTTCAATATGTTTTAATAATGTGTTTATTTTTATATTGTTTAAATTGTTTTTTATTTGTTCATTGCCTCAGGAGCCTTTGTGGGCTGGGAGGTGAGGCAGAAATACTTTAAATAGAGTTAACATTGTATAACAGAAAACTGGCTAATACCTCATATAAGTGGTATCTGGTGTGAGAGCCAATGCCCTTTACCAGAGAAAAGGTGGCCATGAAACCTTGCTAAAGCTACAAGAAAATATGGATATGCTAAATCATGTGGAACCATGTACAGTATGCTACACAGCCTGCCTCTATTCACCCACTCCCCAAATTTCTAACATGGTTCTATGTTAACTGGAGTGGAGTCTTTGTCTTGACAGTGGAAGTCCCTGTATGGTCATTTCCTAGCCTGTAATAGATGAGCCAGCATGGTTAGTGGTTTGACTGGAGACCAGGCTTCAATTCCCAGCTCAGCCATGAAACCCACTGGGTTGACCTTGGGCAAGTCACATGCTCTCAGCCTCAGGGGAAGGCAATGGCAAACTTCCTCTGAACAAATCTGGACAAGAAAGTCCCATGATAGGTTCACCTTAGGGTCGCTATATGTCAGAAATTACTTGAAGGCACACAACAACCCCCACCCCTAATTCCTGGTTTGTCAACATTGTGGAAATAGCCTGTTACAGCCTCTAGAAGAGGGATAGGGGGCTTGTACACTTCCAGATATGTGGCACCAACTCCTGCCTGCTCCAGCCTAGAATAGCCAGTGATCATGGATGGTGGGAGTTCAAGTCATCAACGTTTGGAGGACACTCTTGGCCTAAAACCCTAAGTAGAGAGAAACTATATTAGGAAACAGGATGCAAGGGAAAGCAGGAGTTGAATGAGTGCCGAAGCAGAGGTGGGTTTGTGCGCTTCCTCTGGAGGCTTTTTTCCATTCCATTCATCCGCTCAGGCCAGCCCTTTTCGGCTTGATTTTAGCTCTAGCTGGGTTTACAGCCTCACCATATGGCTAAGTGTTCCTGGAGGCAGTGGGAGGCTGGTTTGGCTCACACAGACAAATACAAGGCTGACTTGCCGCTGCTCATATAACTTTCAAAGGCAAAAAGGAGTTTCAGTCTGTCACCGGCCAGATGCTGAGTCCTTTTCTCCCTGCCTCTTCAAAGCATTTTTTGTGGAACGGTTTGCCAAGGTCTTCTTAACCCCTCAGCCCCTTCAGAGAGACTGCTGAATGAAATGAAACAGCAGTCCCTTTCCTGACTCATATGACTTAGCTGCTTTCTCCATTAAGTGCAATTACGCCCTCCATTTATCAAGACCCCCCTCCGCTCCTCCAAACTGGATATGTACAGTGTGCCAAATGCAACATCCACCTTGGCCAGCTTTAACTACCGGCTTGTGTAGGGAGATGGCTCTTCTTCACTGGCCCTAGGCATGTTGCTTATGACTATCTCTGAAGCTAATGTATAAAGAAGGAAGGAAGGAAAAAGCAATCACTTCATTTAGAAAGGGATGGTCAGAAGGAGCAGTGCTGAATGCCAGTGTTTTGATGGTGACTGTTACATACTGGGTGAGAAAGAGATTTTCTGCAACTGGCCACTGAACCTGCCTGTATGTTGTACATGGAGAATTTTGTAAGGCTCATTCCTTTGAACTCTTTGTATTCACTTTACAAGATATATCACCCCCAGCCTATCACAACTGACCTACTGGCTCGCCCACTCTGCTTGTTGTCCAAGTGCTTCCTGAGAATTCAGGCCAATTCACTCCTGCTGTTGATCAGAGAGATTTTCTTCAGTGATGTTCCAGTGACCAGCAGGTTCTTTCTAGTGCCAGGTGACAGAGTTAAACTTTGCTATCAAAGCATCATGGATTTCCATCAAAATATTTCACCCACATCCATAGCTATGATGAGACTTCAGGAAATGTTATCTTCTGCCAGGGATAGCACAAGATATCTTGGTTCCAGATGGGAAGGTCAAGATTGTGTCAATTCTCCATTCTGTACAGTCTGGACTGGCAACTGAATCTTAAAATACTGGCCACAGGACAGCGTCTTTCATAGAACTTGGAAAAATTACTTTTTTCACTGCAGTTCCAAGAATCTCCCTGACAGTTGTTGTGGGAGACTAGGAATTGTAGTCCAAAAATAACTTTCCCATAGTTTAATCATCGGATGTACCTGTGGGCCACAAGGTAGTTGAAGGCAACCTGCATGGTGCACTCAATTCTGCTCAACATCTGCCACCCAAAGCAACTGACTCATTTTCCTTCCTCATGGGGGCAGCTCTGCAAACTCCTTTCACCAGTTCTTATCCTACATTTCTTTTATTCTGTTATCATACCTGGACTACTTTCATTATCATAAGGTTATGCCTTACAAAAAGGGCTGAATCTGAGAACACAAGAAATGCAACATTTCTTGCTCAAACTTCTGCAAATGGTGTCATCATATTTTACCCTAAATTTTACTGTGGGATTCTGGAGTTGTAGTCCAAAAAATAACGTTTTCAAGCTCTGCACACAGGATTCAGACTTGCTCTAAAAACTATGACACAAACTTTGACCAGGTTTGGATATCTTATTAAACCATATTTTAACTGCTAAACTAGAGGATAATGAGAATGATCATATTATTCCTGGCTCTGGATCTATATCTCCTCCATTGATGCTGCCTACATGAAGGAGCTCAGGATGTTTTGCTTCTGGATTAATTTAACCACCATTTGCCTTGTGGTGAACCTTACAAACAGTGGCTAACCTCCACTATGGTGAGAGGAATAGTGATTTCTGAAGTTGGATTGTTTTTAATAACCACAGTTAAGATTAACCACAATTTAATGACTAACATACTTCCATTCTCCCCTGCACACAAGAAGAGAAGGAGGAATGTGTGCAAACCCTAGGCTCACCAAGTTTAGTTAATTCTTATTACACTGTTAATTTTATTACATTTTTGTCCCAAAATAGCAAGAGTGTTCATGGCAGCTAACAACATCACTGAAATTAATTAAAAAAGGTCATAACTTTCAAAGGTCATAATCAATACCAATAAACATAAGAACACCAGTTTGAAGAGACATGTCTTTGCACTCTTCCTAAAAGGAGGGAGAGGGGGAACTATCTGCAATTCAGAGGGTTGTGCATTCCACAGTCTGAGGGCAACACAGAGGAAAACGACCAAGCCCTCCCTTATGTCCCCATCAAATGGGCCTCAGCAGGTGACAGCATCCTCAAGAAGGTCTCCTCCTGAAGATCTTATATCCAGGCAGATTCGTAATGTGACAGGCAGTCTCTTGGATAAACCAGGGTGGGGGCAACTTCCAGGTGGATTAAAAAATAAACCCCAAAAAAACCACTTTTCCAAACTCTCATATTATTTAATGGATTACAAAGAATGAGCCATCATAAGGATGCATATTTTTGGCTCTTAGAAATTTGTTCTGTCAGTTCTGCGAGCTAGCTGCTGAATGGGACATGCCAGCCCTATGACTCAGATCTGAGGAGGCTGTTGAGTTATGCACTGCAGATACTGAGCTGCAGCCCACCCAAACCTGAATGAACTCTTCAGGGATTCAGTCTGGAACGAGTAGCAGGGACATCAGACACAGCCAATTCAACAAGGTCTCAGAGTCTGCTCCTCTTGCCAGTTTCTCTTTCTGTGCTGTTTCTCCTCTGGACTGGTGTTTGGGTGCTATGAGTATAGGACAACTTTCCCCCAATCTGGTGCCTCCTAGATGTGTTGCTGTTGTGTTTTTTCAAATAATTTCCAACTTATGGCGATGCTAAGGCGAACCTATGATGGGGTTTTCTTGGCAAGATTTATTCAGATGTTTGCCACAGCCTTTCCTTGAGGGTGAGGGCATGTGGCTTGTCCAAGGTCTCCCAGTGGGTTTCATGGCCAAGCTGAGAATTGAGCTGGAGCACAAACCCCATCCCATCTCCATGCTGGCTGGGGATAATGACAGATACAGTCTAATAAGTTTGGATGGTGCTGGGTTTGGGGAAGGACTGACACATGGGCACTGATTGTGGGCTTTTCAGAAGCATTCCTGAATACATGTGTAAAGGAGACATTTCAAACAAGGGAGCAAATTTCACGCAATCTCATCTTCCTGAAGCCATTAATATTGGATTTTTTTTTCAAAGCTGTATCATCACCTATAATATTTTCTCTTCAGGTTGTTCTAGTGCAGTGCTGGAGATCCCATTTCATGCTGTCCTGGCCACTCAAAACTGCTTACTACAATACATTTTGTCCTTGGAATCGGTTTCTGAAAACACAACATGCACATGTCGTGTCTGTTTATGAAAGATACCTGCATGAATAAATCATAGTTTTTGCTTTCAAAAATGTTTGCATCGTCCATTTACTTCAGTCTGTATATTCCAGAACTTAACTCATAAACCAGGTCTCAAGTAGCTTAGGAGCAATTAGGATACAAGAAAGACCACCGCATGCCACGCATAATTAGAATGCTTGTCTTCAGTAGCTGTTTTTTGCCCAATTATTTTACACCTCAAAGACCCCTGTAGACATACAGTCTTCACTAGCCTACAAACACATGCAAGGGAGCTGTTGACTAATGAACCTGCTGCAGCAAGGAAAATCTCCTGGGATATGGTACAGTGGGCACATGGCATCAGAGAGAAAACTTCCAAAAAATATGCAAGTGACTGTGCTCCTCACCAGCAGGGGAACATGGAGTAGAATAGAGCCTTCCCAAGATGTCCCTAAAACACATTGAAGAACATTTGGGAGGAAGCATTCCTTCAGGTATCTTACCAGGGTGGCTACATGTCCTACTTTACAGAGGGCAACAAGTCCTTTGGTTGAATGGCTGCCAGGGACAGTTGCCTGGATGAAGGTATCCTGTGTTTGAAGGCTTTCTAGTCCAAGTCTGGTTCAAAGACAAAGACCCCGAGAAGAGAGAGCAGAAGCAGACACCTGGGTCCCCTCATCTCAGTCTTCTCCACTATGGCAAGACAGAAATTATAATTATGAAGTCTACATTTGCACTTCAACAGGATATGTCTATGGTTGGCATACTATTGAATAATAACAAATGTGTGAGTGTAACAAATACAATTTGGTATTTATGCTTGCAATTGTGCTCTGTTGCCATGATTCCCATTTCCCCCCTCCCACCCAGTGTACCTTTACAGCCAGAAGCCACACCAAGTGATGGAAACCTATTCTTCAGGGCACAGCAGGATGACATTT
The DNA here is from genome assembly GCA_020142125.1 of Phrynosoma platyrhinos. Taxonomy (NCBI): domain Eukaryota; kingdom Metazoa; phylum Chordata; class Lepidosauria; order Squamata; family Phrynosomatidae; genus Phrynosoma; species Phrynosoma platyrhinos. The sequence continues at coordinate 278,321,593 of CM034703.1, forward strand.
CTAGCCCCTGAAGCAGGATCTCATTGCAACTCCTCATACCACACAGGGGGCTTGAAACATCATCCTGCTGCACTCTAATAACCAGACATCCATTGCTTAGTGCATCTGATTAAGGTAGGTAGGTATGTAGGCCTACCTTTTTGTTCTTAAGGTAGTTTGGGGGGTCAAATCAGGGGACATCGCAGGCTTTATTTTTTATTTATCCTGTTTTCTGCAATACAGCCCTTCTTTGTGGAGATACTTGGCCTCCCCCTCTCATTTTGTTCTCCAAACTAGCTGGAAAAACATTTTTACCCCATCCCATGTGCTTTCTTTGGATTATGCCTGCTATAGTGCCTGAGATAGGCAGACAGCTTTCAGAGGCAACCTCGTGTAAAGTTCATTGTTGTAGATCAGTCTGGAAGTATTCCAGTAGCCAAGTGCATGTGTGAACAGCACCCTTTGCTAGGCATTGTTTGTATGGCCTTGCAGATTAAAATTCTCAATTTGTGAGCAATTTATTTATGTGGTTAGCTGCCTGTGCTCATGTCTTTGATAGCAAGAAGTGCCACAGGGTGACACAAACTAGAAATCCACACCATCTGACTTCTATGTTCCACTCGGTATAAGCTTCAGCTTAGCATTCTCATTGTCTCAACTGTTGTAAAAATGTATTATTATTATTATTATTATTATTATTATTATTATTATTATTATTATTATTATTATTATTATTATTATTATTATTTTATTATTTTATTATTATTATTATTTTGTTATTTAATTGCCTGCCTGCAAAATAAGCTCTGCTGTAGGTCTGGCATATGTTGCCTTTGTGACGATCACTCTGTTCTTCACAATGATGGCTTCAAAAGACATTCTGAGCTGAGGAATCCCAAGGGGGAAACATACCTTTTAATAACAGGTGCAAGTTGTTGTGAATGTGTGCTATCAGAGTTTAACTTTGTCGGTATACTTACGGCCTCACTCAGAAGAATATGTGGGAGAGGCCCCCACATGCAGAAAGATAGCCTTACACATTTTGAAGTAAGTGAAGCATGGGCTGAAGAACAAGGTACCACCTCCCCTGTTACACCTGTAGAAACCAGACTGGACTGCTAGTTGAATACTGGCAATAGGATAGCAGCTTCCACTATTTAGAATAGGACTATCTAGGGCAGGGGTAGGCAACCTTTCCCCTTTAAGAGCTGAGGGACTTCAGCTCCCAGAAGCTTCAGCCATGTTGGCCAATAGTCCCATGTTGGCCAATAGCTCCTGGGATTCTGGGAGCTGAAGTCCCTCGGCCCTTAAAGGGGAAAGATTGCCTACCCCTGATCTAGGGTAATAGGACCAGCCATGAAGTACATCCACCATTTGGCCCTACAACAGTGGAGAAGAGTTGGGAGGGGAGGCTCAGAAGGAGCAGCCAGGCAGATCATTGTTACTCTCCTTCAGCATCAGCCGCTTTAGGTTGCTGCCTCACTTTGTTTGCGGTGGAGCTTGCCCTATAGTGAAGCAGCCCCAAATAGCACTGAAAGCAACAGTGAGCAATTGTAGACCTCCAGATGTTGTTGATTATAATTCCCGTCATCCCCTCAATTGGCTATGCTAGCTACACCTTCTAGGTGCTACAGACAAAGAAGATCTGGAGGGCTAAAAATTGCCCAGCCCTGATGGAAAGAGAGCCTCTCCCTTCCTTAGCCGAAAATGATCTAACTCCACAACTGCCTGTGCTTGTGCCCTGGCTTTAGAGGCAGAGGCTTGGCACCTCCTGACTGCCTGAAACGCAGCCCTGCTGAGAGGCCCAGCTCAAGAGACAGGTTTTGTCTAGGCAGTCCTTTTAATTCAAAGTGTGCCAAAGTGCCCTCCAGGGCCTGGTAATTAAACTGCCTTTCTGAAGAGGCATGAAACTTCCTTGTTATGGTTTGATAAGTACTCTGTGAGTCATGTTTTTTAGATCCGGGCCAAATGGAATCCACTGCGGTTGAGCCCAGCTGCTCTGCCCTCCAGATACAGTGCAAGAGACTTGCTTGCCTGCCTGCCTGCCTGCCTGCCTGCCTCTCCCACCCACTGGAGATCTGACCCCACCTGGTGAAGCTGAGCCGCCCCTGTCTGGTACAGCACGTAGCACTCACAAGCGGCAGGCACACTGTTAGTCAGAGGTAGTGGCACGGTGCGGTTTCTCAGCCTTTGCAGATTATCTGCAAGATCTCTCTACATACTACAAGATCTCTCTATATACTGATTCTACAGACTAAGGAGACTATTGCACCAGTTTATAAACCGGCTTACCTGAGCTGGCTTAAAATTAGAAGCGGGTGACATCCTGATAGTATCACACACATTTAGCTGCCAAAATTATCACCTGGCTGCAGCCCGGCTCCATCACTGCTCAGAGGGGCACTCCAGCCACCATTTTTTCAAGCCAGAAAACTCCCGGCTTCAAAAAGAGGCGTGAGGAGTTCCCCTTGGAGCAGAGATAGAGCCGGGCTGTAGCCGGGCAGCAATTTCGGCGGCTAAAGGTGTGTGATACTATCAGGATGCCACCCGCTTCTAATTTTATGCTGGCTCAGGTAAACTGGTTTATAAGCTAGTGCGATAGCCTAACACAGCTATATCTTTGAATTTGCAGACGATTGTAAGTGTAAAGAGCAAAGGAGAGCTATCTTCCTCCTTTGGGCAAGGGTTAGCCCCCAAGGTGTGTCCACACTGGGAGTGTGGTTTACAGCAGTTTGATATCACTTTAATTACCATTTGTTCCATCCTATGGAATCCCAGGATCTGCAGTTTTGTAGAATACTGTACTTAGAAATGTCTGCTAGAGGACTATGATGATAACTATAACTCCATGGCAAAGAATCTTCAATATTTCTCCAAATCAGAAATTCCAGAATTCCTTGGGATGCAACTATGATAAATAAAGTGACATCAAACTGCTATAACTATGTATTATGGTTACACCCCAGGATCTATTCAGAGAGCTAAGCAAGAGGGTCGACCAAGTGGACCTATGGAAATCAGGGAACAATTTGTAGCTATCGTAAAGTTATATTAGCATTTATCAGCCCAAAGTGAAATCCAAATATCCTACAAGGTCACTCAATTTGTTTTGGACAGCCTTCCAATAAATGTAGGCTTATTTGCATGAACACATTCAGATTTTCTACTCCTTAGGGCTCCTGAAGGCCAAATGGCCAGCCAAACATGAAAACCAAGAACAATGTAGAAGTATTTGGAAATTCATTTCTTTGGAATAACAAAGAATTTGTCAGGCTAGTGAAGATCAGGAGAGCTTGGGTGAAAAGGCCCTCCATTAACACATGCCCACATACAGGAGACAATCCAAGGAAGAATGGCTGGAGTCATAACTACAGAGCACTTATATGTTCCCCAGATGGACTGAAGACTTCTTCCAACTTCTGGGGAGACCCACCTCCAGCCATTGATAGAGTAATAGAATCATAGAGCTGGAAGAAACCACAAGAATCATCCAGTCCAACTCCTTGCCATGCAGGAATTCAAAATCAAAGCATCCCCGACAGATGGTCATCCAGCCTCTGTTTAAAGACCTCCAAAGAAAGAGACTCTACCACTCTCTGAGGCAGTGCATTCTGCTGTTAGCTCTTACTGTCTGGAAGTTCTACCTAATGTTTAGGTGGAATCTTTTTTTCTGTGACTTGAATTCATTGTCCTAGTCTCTGGAGATGCAGAAAACAAACTTGCTCCATCTTCAGTATAACATTCTTTCAAATATTTAAACAGGGCTATCAAGTCAACCTCTCTTCTCCAGGCTCTCTAAGACACTCCTCACAGGGCATGATTTCCATTCAGGCAGCCTCCACATACTGGTTTCTCCTGCCATTTGCAGGAAGCCTGTGCTTGTCACGGGAGTCTGTGGAAAGAAGGCATGGTGCCAGGCACAGAAAATGGTGATATCTTTCACCTCTGCCCTCCTGCACCCTGCAAAGGGATGCTTTCAGTGGGCCATACTTTGTATGTTAAATGGGGGGGGGGGGGGAGAGAGAGAGAGAGAGAGCTTGCACTTTCATGGCAGTTAACTCTTTCTTCATGGCCAGAAAAGTGACAGTCCAGACAGTCAAGATGTTGAAGACCACAAAAACAACCTTGTGACCCCAAGCCACCCTTTGCCCATCCTTGTCATATCATCTAGCTCTATGACTAGAAGAATGCCCTCTTTAAGAGAAAAATTTTTCCCTTATCAAAGCCATTACTGTTGTGCCCTTCGCACTGATGTATGACCCCAGGTATTAAGCACAAATAAGGAAATAGAGGCATGAAGACCACAATAACCTTTGGGCTGCCCTGAAATGATGCAGCCACTCTTCCAGGAGAGGAATGGCTTTAAGTCCCATCCTCACAGCTCCTTATGCATTGTGAGCTCAGTTTCAGTTATGTGCAAATAAAAAATTGACCAGGGACCAATAGCTCACTTCAGCATCATCTGTCAATCTGTGTACTCTCCATTTTTCCTAGTGCTGCACTTTGGTAGTTCCTTTGGGCCTTCTCAGCCTCCTCCAAAGCAGACAAAAGCTACACTTGTTACCCTGCAAGGGCCCAGGCTGCCTGGTGTGGCTGTTTCATGAAAGCCTTTTCTTCTCTGCTCCCTCCTGCTTTCCGTGTCACTGTCCTTTCCGCTGGTGTTTTATTGCTGAGGACATCTCCCTTCCCCCTAGCCAAGGACAGATGCTGAAAGCAAAACAGTGGGCACATCTTTCTTGGTCCTCCTTCCTTTCCTCCTTCTAAGAGGAAACTTGGTAGATTGTGGTGGAAAGAGGAGAATACAGATCTCTTGCTCTCTTTGTTAATATACATAGGATTCCTTGGGGATGAGGCAGACTTTGCTCTGCTGTGTGGGTGGTCGCTCCGCTTATGTCTTCCTCACAGTCGGAAAGCAGAGGAGGCCTCGGCCAGCTGCAGGAGGGCTCCTAAACACAACCTGCTTCAGCAGTGCTCAGCTGCAGCCTTTTGGCTTCTAGTCCCTTGGGGAGTTCACCCTCCCTCCTGCTTCCTTTTGGCAGACTCTGGCATGCGAGACCTCCTCCTGAGCTGCTTCAGAAGCAGCCATGGATGACAAATGATGACTTCACATGGCAGGGAGATCAAAAGATGAATGGAAAGAGTCTAGAAATCCCTCTGCCTGGAATTGTTTAGTGAGGGGCTTGTGTGTGCCCGTAAATTGTACCCAAAACCCTCACTTAAGGCCCCTGTTTCCCTGTTTGCTGCACAGGAAATTTAGGAAACTGCAGCCAAGATCGAGTAGGAAGTACACACAGGCTTCATTCCCACTACGTTATAAACCGGATCGCTAACCAGTTTGAAGTGGTTTAAATGACCGTGGTTCACACTTGAGCCGAATCGCTGAAGCAATTTGGTGAGCCCCCCCCCATGCTAGACCCATTTAATGCATGCCTTTTTTGATGCTAATTTTTTACACATCGTTTGCAATAAATCGATTCACTGCAAGTGTGAACAGGATGTGGATCAGAATCGGTTTAAGTTTGCCTTTTAAATTTGCCAGGTGAAGAGGGTCCATTTTTAATTGATTTATTGGTCAATGTGAACAACAAGTGAATAACATTATTCTACAACAAGAAAATGCGATCGGGGCAAATGCAGTGTGAACTACACTCTGCTGTCGAACTGATCCATCAATTTGGCTAGCAAACTGATTTATTTGTAAGTGGGAATGAGGCCTGAAAAAGCTGTCTCCACCACTGTAGGGTGGAGGTGCCGGAGGACGCTTGGAGGACGCAGGGCCTTGCCTGGTAACA
>CM034703.1:278341849-278353597 GCA_020142125.1 Phrynosoma platyrhinos
AACCATTCTGTTTCTCCATGTTCTGTTCTGACAGTAGCCTCTTCTCCTAAGTACAAATTCCTCATCAGGACTATTGGATGTGTTGGCACTCCCATGTCTTCAAGGGCGTTCCATAGCCTTTCATGATCTTTGCAGTCAAAGGCTTTGTCTATAAAGCACATTACAAAAGTTAAAAAATAATTAAATACTATTAACAATTAAAACATAGATAAAAACAACATAATTCAAAACAATAATAATCATAAAACATTAAAACAGCACACCAGATTACTCAAATAAAATTTACCCACCAAGCGCCTGCTTAAATAAAAATGTCTTCAGCTGCAGGCAGAAAGAAAGCAGGGAGGGGGCCAACCTGACCTCCTGTGGCAGGGAGTTGCACAGTGTGGGAGCAGCCACAGAGAAGGCTCTCTCCTGAGTCCTCACCAACTGCACTTGCGGAGATGGTGGGATCGAGAGAAAGCCCTCTCCTGCTGATCTCAGTGCTCGGGCTGGCTTATATAGGGAGATACAGTCCTTCAAATAGATATTTGAAAGTATGTCATATGGAAGAAGGAGCAAATTTGTTTTCTGCTGCTCCAGAATGCAGAGCAATCAATTCAAACTACAAGAAAAGAAATCCTACTTAAACATTCAGTAAGAGCTGTTTGACAGTGGCACACAGTCCCTCGGAGTGTGGTGGAGTCTCCTCCTTTGGAGGTTTTTAAACAGAGGCTGGATGGCCATCTGTCTGGAGTGCTTTGGTTGTGTATTCCTGCATGGCAGGGGGCTGGACTAGATGGACCTTGTGGTTTCTTCCAACTCTGTGATTCTATGATTTTAATGTATCTTTTGATTCTTTCATTTCAAATTTTAAACTTTCAAATTTTCAAGCTCAGGGTCTGGAATGGATACACTATTTTTTTTATAAAATTTACACAGATAAGACAGATCTAATTTCTTCATTCTCATGATTCTGCTGGAGGCTTAGAAAAGTAACTCTTTTTGACCAGAACACCCAGAATATCTCAGTTGGCTGGGGACCTCTGACAGTTATGGTCAAAAAAAGAGACCTTTTTCAGCTCTGGTTTTCTGCAGTGATTTTTCATATTCTCTTGCTCACTCTGGCCTAGTGCAAGGATCTTATTCTCAGAGGACTGAGGGGCAAAAGGAAAGGGAGGTGCTCAGCAGAGATGTAATTAGGAGAGCCACCTTGGCAAAGCGGGCGCCAGTGTCTGTGATGCTCCCTTTAATTTTGCTACTTTGCTCCTGAATGTAATTAGTGATATGAAGCTTTGCTGGTGGCACCACTCTTTAGCCTTGCCCTGGACCCATTGTATTTGATGCCCCCAGTCTCCCGCGATAGCCACCCCCTCTGCCATGTTGCTTGTCGCCATTGGGGATTTACTACTTGCTTGGGAGTTCTTTGTATTTAAAGGCTTAGCACAGAGTCGCCAAGTCTCAGCCTACTGAGAGCAGAGAACTGTGCGTGCCTTGAGAGCAGCCCCCTGAATACATTGCCTGTTCTCTTAGCTTGGAAAGAAAGGCACATGGGAGAGGTCCAAGGCAAGCTCCCCTTACCTCGTAGTCAAGGGATTAAATCTTGCCATTACAGGATTAAGACAAATATGGAGAGCTCAACAGAGCAGGTGTGCACATGGGCATGTATGCCACAGCCTGACAAAGTTTGTTTTTTGGACTACAGCTTGCAGTATCCACCAGCCACTATGTTGGCCATTCTGGAAAGAGGATTCTAGGAGTTATAATCTGAAAAAACCTCTGAAGCACACATATTGGGTGTGTGTTTGTGTGAAAGGAGAACAGATTTTACGGTATACCTCTTACCAGACGTTCCTGTTCTGATTGTGACTTAAATAAAGAGTTCATCTGGGTTGGTCTAATGCATGGGTGGGCAACTGTGAGATGCTAGAGGGCCACATTGGTTCCCAGGAGACCTCAAAGGGCCGCACCTCCCAACCACACCCCTTGCAAAAAAGAAAAGATCAAAAAGTGGGAGGCCTTCCACAAATGGCCCCAAACACCCTTTGGGGGCATGGAGGACTTTTCAACATTTGAGGGGGTGCTTTCCTGGGCCATTTTAGGCCTGTTCAGTACCCTTTAAAAATATTTTCCAGATTTTATTTGGTCCAGGGACCCCCCAAAATGTGGCAGAAATGCTTCTGATGCTCCCAAGAGAGCATTTAGGGACCTACATAGTTTTTTTTTGGGGGGGGGGAATTACAAAATGTTTCCAACCATGATGGAAATGCCCTCCACACCCCAGGGGCCATGTGGGAGCATTTCATAGCAAAAGCTTGTTGCTAAAATCTCTGCATCCACTCAATCCATACTTTTGGTATGGGGGGGGACAGTTTGCACTGGAATGTTTCCAAAGTCATGGTTTGCTGAGGTGGTCCTGTGATTTGAAGGGCAAACTTCTTTCTCTTTTATTTTGTTTTGTTTTAAATTTAAAGTTATAGAATCATAGTGTAGAAGTACCATTTTAATGATGCACAATAGTACAGTGGGCCCTTTGTATTTGCTGGGATTTGGTTCCAGCCTCCGCCCACCTGCTGCCCATAGATACCAAAATCTGTGGACGTTCAAGCCCCATTTAATACAATGACATAGGGCCAAAGTGCATGGCCTGGAAGGAGCAGCCAGATGCTACTCTGGCCACGATTGGGACGGTACCGCAGTGACTGCATGGCCTACTCCCAAAGAAGAGCACCACCGCGTTTCCAAGAGGCAACCTTTTTGGACTGGCTTTTCCCCACTTAGAGCAGCCTTGGAGCAGCTTTCAACCACTTTGGTGGCATGCGTCATGTAAACACCAAGTTCTCAAAGCGTCCAGAAGCCTCCTTATTTGGCCCATGTGTTTCAGGCCATAGTAAAATGATGTACCTTATATAAAATGGCATAATCAAAGTTTGCTTTTTGGAATTTAAATATTTTTATAATATTATGAAGCCATGGCTAGTTGAATCCATGGATAAAGAATTCGTGGATATGGCAGGCCGACTGTACTATTATGCTAAAGAATATCTTTATAGAAAGAAAAGAGGAGAAGGGAAAAGAAGGCAACATATTGTTCTGCTGTTTCACTTGATGATGGGCAAAAATGTTGCAGCAGAATATAGTCCAGAACAATAAAATGCTGTTTGGATATTTTCAAGAAGCCTAAAAACTACCACAACATATACTGTAACCTCCTGACACTTTTGCCTCACCTGGAGGAGATCTGACACTAAACAACCTATATTCTCTGTTTGCCTTGTAGCAAACCATTGACTGAAGATGCTTTCACAACAGGACCATTTAGCGCTGCTGAATGATTGATTTGTATAATCAGCTAAAGGGAGTTATAAATATAATAGCACATAGCACTTAAAATAGTGCTGTATTCCCTATTACAATCTCATAATGCTTGTCACATGGGCCTAACATGAACATATCTATAGGCCAACCTATGCTCTCCGATTTAGCAAATGCCCTGCTTGCAATTCCCCCTTTAATTCAGTAGTTCTCAAACAGTGGGCATGTGAGAGTTTCTCCCAAAGCTCTGATCCCTCCTCCTTATCTTGCATTTTTTATGTGCAAAATTTACGTATTGAGTTAAATATTGAATTTACTTAAATAAAACTTTTCTAATTTGAACAATGCTATTTCTTTATAAAATGTTAAAGTATGAATGTACATTAATGTGCAAATGAAAATATGCATACTAAATAAACAAAATATTTTTATTTGTATACTACATCAAGGGGAAGGATTGACATCCACATGTAGATGTAAAGGGAGGTCCCAAGGATAAAAGGTTTGAGTACCATTGCTTTAATTAATGGCTTCTGTCATGCCCTTCTATTTTGCTTCAGATTTCCTGCTTATTTCCTTTTAATTTATCATTTCAGATTCACTCTCATGGTTATAAAATGCTTAACCTACACTGAAGTAGATACCTCAGATTTCCTGCCTGAAGTAACTGATGTTTGAACTAATATCACTACAGAACCACTGCAATCTTTAAACAGAAAACAGAAAAATATGCAATATTGTGGCTGCAAAAAGAAAATAATTAAATCACCACCACCACCAGCTCTAGGCAAGGAATAGAAGTTGACTAATTAAGATACAATTCAAGAATTTCATGGCCACCTTCTAGAACAGGAAGATGCTAAATAAAGGGTCACAAGCCAAGAAGTAGAAGTCATTTTAAATTACAATGGAAAGTAGGAAACCATTAATTAAAAGATTAGTTAATGTAAAATTCCAGTAGTGATTTGTCATCTCACATTGGCACTGCAATTGTATTTTTAAGTCTTTAACAAAATAATTGCAAATCAAATCTGAAGAAAAGAAAGAAGGACAATACTGGATCCCAGTGACTTGGCAATTACATTGCTTAGATTCTCTGTAAAAGTGGAACAAATATGTGATGAACATTTTAGAGGTGAAAGGTAATGTGAAAGCATCCCAAGATTATTTGTTACACACATACATTTCCAGCCAATGCGGACTGAAAAGATAACCCACAAAAGGAGGAATTGTGTGGATTTTTTTCATCCTCTGTTTGCCTTGCTTCCTGTTGCCATCCTATTCAGCTTACCACCCTTGAGGAGCACTGATTTGGTGAACCCTTTCACAGAGGAATGGGATGCATTCTCCATCTTCCTTTCAGAAATGAAGATGCGGTAGCAGCCAGAAGGCCCATGTAGTAGGAGATAATGCTGAAGGACTAGATGGGACTCCCTCTTGAGGCTCTCAGCAGCTGCTTTGTGTGGGAGCTGCCAAGTCTTGATATTTTTCCATTTTGCTTGAAGGGAACAGAAGTTGCTGCTTGAGCGGAGACCATTCATCCACTGAAGCTGAAGATTTAAGTAGTGTCCCAGGAGGTGCTCCCAGAACTTGGAAAAGTGACTTTCTTGTACTACATACAACTGCCAGAATTCTTCAGCTAGCTGTGGGGCACACTAGCAAAACAGCCTCCAAAAGTGACTTTTTCAAGCTTTGGCTTTCCCTTGCTCCTTCGGACTGATGGGAGTACAGGAAAAAAAATTAAAAAACAACCCCCCCCCCCGCCTCTCATTAGATTGAGTTGAAAATATCTGTGCTACAAGTATCAGCCTGAAGCTATGGTAGCCATGAAGAACAAAGAGGCACAGAGAAAGGCCTGGCAGAAGGCTGGGTGCAGTGTGTGTGAAGGGAGGAATAATCACATTCTTTTGTTATTTGGTGAGTGTCCAGCACAGAGAGCTCAAATGATCTGGTATTCGTCTCATCCAACACTTCCATGGGGAAATGAAATTGCTTTCTGGCTCACACCACCAGATTATTTCTGTAGAAAGCCAGTCGTCCACTTCCCACTTCTTCTGATACTTATCCCTCCTTATTATGTGTTCCATGCTATCATCCTTTTCTATGAATTGTTCACTTTCTCCAATATCACTCTTTGCCTCTCCTGCCAATCCACCATCCTCATGTCATCCTGAGTACAACATGATATGAGAAGTATAATTCCTGATTTTCACCTCTGGCTGTACTGGATGATCCCTAGTAGCCAGTTAGGACAAGAACAAAGGAGAGTGAATGCACGGCTAGCTGCCAAACGCAGATGAATTCAAAGAGGGTCCAATTCAAAGAGGGTCACCCCCATCCAGGATAAGGATTCTTGGGTCTGAAAGAATATAGGAATAGAAGCTCATATACTCACACTACGACATCTCCAGGCCATTTTCATGCTGGGAATAGCTGTCAGGAAATCCTGTCTACAAGATTCTGCCTGAACCCTAGATGCAAATGCAAAGGGATCTCATAGCAGCTTTGAGACTAACTGAAAGAAAGAAGTTGGCAGTACATGCTTTGCAGACTTCAGTCTACTTCCTCAGATGCATGTTAGGGATGGAGAACCCAGAGACAGACCTATTTAAGCCATTTGTGTGTAAGAATGTCAATTCAAATTGGAACTGGAATTGCCATTCCCACCCACAAAATGACTTATATAGGTCTGTCTCTGGTTTCTCAACTCCAAACATGCACCTGAAGAAGTAGACTGAAGTCTATGAAAGCTCAAGCTACCAACTTCTTTCTTTCAGTTAGTCTCAAAGGTGCTACAAAATCCCTTTGCATACTGATTTTCCAGAGTAATATAGCTATAGCTTTGAATGTCATTTTGCCCCCTTTCTTGGGCAGAATAATTGTGTCTCCTACCATGAGACATGTTGCTGGCCTGGATGTCCCATTAACCCCCAGGTTGTAAACTGTCCTCCCAAAGGTCATCATCATCATCCTCATTTTGATTTATATCCTGCCTTTTCCACAAGGCAGCATTCCTTTCTAGTATTCTTTCTCTCTGACTCCATCGCTCATGCCATTATCCCATGGGGGAATCAAACCATTCAGGAGATGTTTGCTGGTGCTGACACAGCATATTGGAAACCAGACCTGTGGGTTGAGCTCAGAAGCAGAGCCACTGACATGGTTTTCCTCTTAACATGTGTGGCAGGAGATATTGTCCTGTTTTGCCCTTGGGGGGCTAGCCAAACCCTCAGTCCAGTCTCAGTATTTCAAGCACTGAGAAAGAGAGAGAGAGAAAGGGAGCTTGTCTCACATTGGACGTTTTCACACGGGGCTTTAAACGGAGTCATTCCTACCTCCGTCCGGCCCCACTCCGGCTCTGTGCAGGATAAGTTCACACGACGTCGCAGCAAGCCCCACCCCATCCAGCGCCATCCCTGCCTCACTCCGGGGTCTTGCTGCGCGTGTTCACACGACGTCGCAGCAAGCCCCGCCCCATCTTGCGCAATCCCTGCGCCATCCCTGCCGCTAGCCGGCTTTAGCCCCGTTTTTGTAATTCCTTTTTTAAAAAGGAATTACAGGGGCTGCTGCCAGAGGCAATCAGGAGTCATTCCGGTGGCTGCTGTTTTCGCCGCCGGAATGGCTCTTGATTGCTTCCAGGGGGCTTCCAGGCGGCTTTAGAGCCGCCTGTGTGAAAACGTCCTAAGTCATTGGTAGTAAAAGCAAAAGCAAAAGCAGTGGTTGTATAATCCAGTCCAGGTTCATGACAAGACTTCAGTCAGTCCAGTACAGCAGGTTCAAAGGGAAAATCCAAAAGAGTCACAATTGCAAAGGAGGACAAGGCACCACAAAATATAGGACCTTTGTGGGAAAATGTAGGACACTACTAAAAAGCTAAAAACACTAATATAAATGTATATTCGTATTTCTTAATCAGGCTCAAAATGGATAATATTTCGAAATTCTTCCTGGGCAAAAGGGTGAAATGTAAGACATGTCCTGGAAAAGGAAAACATCTGGTCCTCCTGGAAAGAGTAGTCCAGCTCAAGAAAAAAAAATCAATCGCAGTCTCTCACAATCTCTTGCAATCTCTCACGTTCTAAGAACCCTTGAAAAAACCTTCTGTGTTCCATTCTCCCTCCCATCATTTTTCCATCTCCTGCCCACATACGTAGTCCTCATTGGACTGCTTGGAAGTGCCCTCCCTTTCAAAGTCCTCTTCCTCCAAGTTCCTTGGTACTTCTACAAATCTTGAGACTCTCTCAATCCTGCTTTGTTTTACAGGTGGTGCTGTGTATGCTGCTCAGAGAATGGAACTTGTCATTCATATTGGGGACACTTGAACTGCAGCTGTGTCCATTAATGTAGACCAGGGGTAGGCAACTTTTTTGAGCCAGGGGCCGGGTTGCTGTCCCTCAGACAATTGGGGGGCCGAAGCACCAAAAATAAATAATTTTTTTAAAATTAAAAAAATTAAAAAAATATGCATGCACACTCTCTCAGCCCCAGAAAAGCCATGGCAAAACCCCTGTGGAGATTTTGCCAAGAAAACCCCAAGAACAAGTAATAACAACAATAATCAATATCATCATGGCGGGGGGCGGTGGCGGTGGCAGGACCGGCCTGGGGCCAGTCCAAAGGCCTCGGGGGGCCGCATCCGGCCCCCGGGCCTTAGGTTGCCTACCCCTGATGTAGACAGTGAAGTGCTATGATTTCTGAAATATTTAAAACAGAAAAATAGCAACCAGATACTACCTGTCCCCCCTCATCCTTCTTTTTGCCTTACTTTGGGTTATGCTGCTGTGTCTGTGCCTGTTGTGTCTCCACAAGATTGTTGCTGTGTCCATGGAGACAATGGAGGGAAGTATGTGAGTTGCCTGCAGCCTCAGATTCCAGAAGTTCTTCTCACAAAAGTTCCTGAACGAAAGTGTTTCCTCTTGGAGAGAGAAGGGGGGAGTGTGTAGTGTTCAATGACTCCAGTATCCTCCCTGCCTCCTCCTTTTCTTGGCTTTTGTATGAATTAAAATGAAGGAAGGGATTGCTGGTAAGTGTCTTATTCACACCTGGCACTCTTTCGCTTCATAGAAGGCACTTGTTCTGCCTGGGGGCAGGATGGCGTATTCTCTCCTAAGCACAGGTATGTGCATCTGGTCTATGGATGGAAAGTAGTGAGAACTGAATGAGGCACCTCCTGCTTTGTTTGGCTTGCTGGCTGGGGATAATTTGAGTTGTAATCCAACCATGAGGGGTGCCCAGATGCGGGAAGGCTGCTTTACAGTGTGGTAGAATGGGAAATTGACTTCCCATTAGCCTACTTCTAATTGTTAATCCTAGCTACAGTCCATAAAATCAAAAGCTGAATGGTAAGTAAATTCCATTGATCAATTTAAATTCCATTGATCAATGGATCTACTCTAGCTGGTACTAGAATAGATTAAGGCCATTGATTTTCCTTACATGAAAAACCTAGTTTTCCTTCCTTCTATTCAAAATCACTTACTCATTTCTGACTATTTGGTTCAGTTGTTCATCTGAGAAAATTCCCTGCTAGTGTTCATTATGCCTATTCACAAGTTTCTTCTCTTTAAATACCCATCCAGCTATTCCTTTGTTGTTGTTAACTGCTCTCAAGTCAACCTTGATTCATGGTGAGCCTGTGAATGAGACATTTCCAAGACCCCTGTCCTCCACTGCTCAGACCATTCAGCGTGCAGTCATGCTCTGTTACTACTCTCTACTTTTCCTAGCGTTATTGTCTTTTCTAACAAATCGTGCCTTCTTAGGATGTGGCCAAAGTATGACAGCCTCAGTTTGATCTTCTTAGCTTCCAGGGAGAGTTCATGTTTGATCCGTTCTAGGATCTATTTGTTTGTCTTTTTGGTTGTCCACATTATCCTCATTGTTCTTCTCCAGAATCTCATCTCAAATTAGTTGATTTTCTTCCTGTCTGCTTTCTTCACTCTCCAGTTCTCATATCTGTACATGTTGATGGGGAATAGACCAACTTGGACTATTCTAACTTTAGCACTCATTTGTATATCCTTACACTTTAGAATCTTGTCTAGTTCTTTCATTGCTGTCCTTTCCATTCCTAGTCTTCTGATTTCTTGACCGCAGTCACCTTTCTAATTTTAACTGTTTTGATTTCCTCATTGAATTTATGTAGATTTTCTATGGTCAGTATTTTGTTTTCTTTATGTTCAGCAGTAAGCCTGCCTTTGCACTTTTTTTAAAAAAAATTTCACTCTTCTTTGCACTTTCTTCTTAGTAATTGTTCCAGGTCTGTGATGTTTGCCACTAGTAGCATGGTTTCATCCACATATCTTAGATTGTTGATGTTCCTTCCTCCTATCTTCACTCTTCCTTCTTTTGAGTCAAAACCTGCTCTTCATATATTTTCTGTGTACAGGTTGAATAAATAAAGTGATAGAATGCAGTCTTGTCTGACCCCTTTGCAAATTGGGAACCATTCTGTTTTACCATATTCTGTTCTTACAGTAGCCTCTTGTCCTAAATACAGATTCCTCATCAGGACTATCAGATGCAGTGGCAGTTCCACATCTTCAAATACCATCCATACCTTTTCATGGTCTATGCAGTCAAAGGCTTTGCTGTAGTCTATAAATGCTAATTTTATTTTGGAATTCCTTGCACTTCTGGGATGTCTCTCTCCATATATGATTAAAATTAATGCAATGGTCTTATAGTTGCTGCAGTCTTTTCTCTCTCTTTCTCTCTCTCTTTTGCAAATGGGGATATATATTTATTGTTTCCAGTCTGTTGGCCAGTTTTGTTTTCTATATTTGTTAACATATGTTAGTTAACACTAGAGTTCATTCTGTCTATGTGGATTGTATCAATTCAATGCTTATATTGAATAATATGGGGGTACGACTGTCCATTTCATTTATTGGTTAAATATTATCACCATAAAAAGATACCCATATGTGGAAGGGTATTTCTTTGTGTCACATGCCTATGTTTCACAGAATTCTAGGAACTCTGATCAGATCTTGTAAAACTTGGCATGTGTGTCCAGCCTATTGGAGCTCTGCATTCTATTCCTTAACAGCATTAATATTGCCCACTATAAGATGATTGATGCCAAGGCAAAAGAATACATCTAGGACAAATTTAATTCTGGTTCCCACTAATTTCCAGAACAAGGTGATGATCAAGCAGGACCACAATAGGTATTACTTTGGGCTTATCCTGACCATGGAACAATAATATTTTTAATGTGAAGTCGTAGGCTTTCATGGCCGGCACAGATGCTGGTGAAACGTCAGAAAGAAACTCTTCTAGAACATGGCCACACAGCCCGAAAAACCCACAAAAAACATAATATTTTTGTTTTAACACTCAAAGCCATTTTTATCATGTTAGATCAGACATTTGTAGAATGTGTACAGGTACATTCCCAAATGGCCGTCTGTTGCTTATTTCCTTCTAGCCAGATCACAAATTTTTGGCTGATTTTGATAGCTAATCAAACTTTTGTAATCACCAGGACCTCTTTCCTTGGCCTTCCCTTGTTTATCTGACCAGAAGAACCAAAACACTTGTTGAAGTGAATGTAACATTTAGTACTTTGGTTCTCTGTGAGTTTCTGTGCACATTTTTTAGATTTGATCACTTTTCCATTTCCCCAAATTTTGCCTGAGTTCAGATCTATATGATAAATGAAGACTGTAATTGCAAGCACACATGTTAAGACCATTGCCTTGGATCTGGGCCATACAGAGTAAAAGTCTGCACTGATTCTTCCTCTGAAGACCTGGATTTGGAACTCATTCCCATCAAGAGATAGCCAGGTGTCCAAAGCTAATCATACCAAGCCACCATCATAGTGCCTTGCAGGAGGATTCTAGGAGTTGTTTCTGACTTATAACTTATCACAGAATTTTCTTGAGAAGATTTGTTCAGTGAGGTTTTGCCTCTGTTTTCCTCTGAGGATGAAAGAATGTGGCTTGTCCAATGTCTCCCAGTGGTTTCCATGGCCAAGCAAGGATTTGAATCCTCATCCCCAGAGTGATGTCCAGTGCTCAAACCACTATACAATACTGGCTCTTTTTAGGAGTTGTAGTCCAGAAAAGTAATGTGTCATGGCTTTGAGTATGACCAGTTCAAAATTTATCACATCAATTTACTTTTCTCAACAGCTACACTTGCAGGATATTGTCAGGGATGTAGCTTCAAGAGAAAGCAAAATGAGGACACTGCCTTCCCATAAGAATTTTGCTCCCCTCCAATTAAATTTTCCTTTGGTCCTCAAATTTCTGTCTTTGCAGTAACTTAAAAACTTGAGTTGAGCATTTAGAAATGCATTTTAGGCATTTAGAAGTACATTTTAGGCATCCAAATATGAGGGGCAAACATATCAAATATAAGAGTCCTAAGTGTGAATGATTTTCAGTGTCTCACATTCTACAATGCTAGAAATTTGGGAGCTGGAGGAAAATTTCATTGGGAGGA
>CM034703.1:278368944-278394772 GCA_020142125.1 Phrynosoma platyrhinos
CTACAGTTCCCAGAATTCCATAGCAAACTGAACCATGGCAATTAAGGTGGTGTTAAACTGGATTATTTCTGCAGTTGGGATGCAGCCCAGAAGAGCATTAAGGCTCCAGAACTGCAGCTAATCCACATTCTGGTAGAAAATGGTGGTTGGTCTTTGATTGGTGTACCTTGTCTTTGGCTCTGGTGAAGTGACCAGACTCTCAAAAGATATCAAGTAGAGCTGATGTGATATTGAGGGCTTAATCCTCTTGCAAGACATCAGTACTAGATATGACAAGGCCACTCCAGGATTGGATCATTCAGCTTTCCCTTCCCCCTGAAACTAGTGTAGCTTGGTGTGTATTGAGTTTGATTGAGCTAATGGGGCACTGGCTTGGACCATTGGGGCAGGGAAAGGGGGCTGATTGTTTGCCCCTTTACCAATTGTCTAATGCACATTTTTTTCCCTTCCTGAAGCTTCTGTTAACCAGAGAGTGGAAAATGTGCACACACAGCATTGTGTCTATTTGTTTTCTGCACATCTTTAAAAAGATGCTGGACAACTACTTGCTGGGGATGCTTTAGCTGGAGATCCTGCACTGAGCAGAGGGTTGCACTTGATGGTGCAATCCTCTATGACTCTATGAATTTTTCAGGTTTTCTCCTTCTTGGGCTTCTCAAGAGGAACTGAAAATAAATTGTAACATGAGGGGGAAGGATTCCCCCATACCAGAGTCTTGATCCAAAGGAACAGGGGAGGGTTCTTTTTGAACATTGCAACATATGCCATGTATAGTTGGCTCTCTCATTTTTCTATTGGGTAGCAACTGTAAAGCCAGGAATATGGCTGTGCCTAGAGAAATGATAAATAGGATGCTGGCTGATAGGTTTTGTCCTGTGCCCAGTGTTCTTCAACATCTTTATAAATGCTTTTGAAGAAGGAGTGAGAGGGGATGTTCATCAGTTCTGCAGTTGACACCAAAGTAGGAGGAGACACTAGTACCTTAGAAGACAGAACTGATTTTCAAGATGACCTTAAAAGATTGGGAAAGTGGTCCCAAACAAAGTAAATTTCAACAGGAATGACAATAAAGTGCTACTGTAGCTATGAAGTTCTGCCTCAGTTTTACTTCTTTTGTTCCCATTCAACTCATGGCCATAAAGGCTTGACTTTTTCATCTACAGACCATTCCTCAATCATGTCTCAAAGCAAAAATGTAGATGCTTTGAGTCCAGCACTATCATTCTCCTTTCTTTGCATCTTAATCTATTTTAAACCATCTTTGCATGTTGAAGAGGACTGCTAGTTTCAAAAGATAGTGTGATGTATTTTGTACCTTTTGATTGACCTAATAAAGGTAACACTGTAAAGTTCTACATTTCAGTAGAAAAAAGTCAACTGAACAAATGTAGGATGGGGTGATGATTTCTTTGCCTAAGTTCAGAATGTATCTATTATAATGGTCTTTTTCTTGTCTCACTTGAATTAATCGCAGCTGTTTTACCCTGTGGCTATATTGTATCCTTCTCAGGCACAACATTAACTTCAAATTTCTGGCCGATTGTTCTTAAAGCTCTCCACTTTCACGCTTCACAAAGGATGAATTCAATCTCCCAACAGCACCTTGTGGCTTTGTCCAAAACCTGTTCACTGGGTAACTGCAACTACAGGGAGATCTAGTTGGTTTTAATGAACAGCATCTTTGGGAAAATGTAATCATGCCTTAGATACTCAGTCTGTTGTAAGGTGCAGTAAAGTTTCTTTTTCTGTGTAGCTGGAATCTGCAAATGACTACCTATGTACAGGGTAAAGTGGTATATGAATTGGATTCATTTGGATTCATTTGGGGATCTGAGCATTTTTACATTAACAATTTATTGTAAAGGCTGATAAAAAGTGATACTTTAAATTCAGGGTAAGCAACCACTGATGCTGTCCCAGTGCTTTGAATTACAACTTCCATCTGCCCAAGGCAGAATGATAAGGTATTATAATATCTAAGGAAATCAGATTACCTTCCCTTACGTTAATGAAGGTATTTATATATTTTATTATTATCCAAATTTATTTATGTATGTTATTATTTAAATGTATTAAATCCTATAGGAGCCCTGGTGGCGCAGTGGTTAAATGCCTGTACTGCAGCCACTCATAGACCACAAGGTTGTGAGTTCAATACTAGCCAGGGCTCAGGCTAGACTCAGGTTTGCATCCTTCCGAGGTTGTTAAAATGAGTACCCAACTGTTGGGGGGCAATGAGCGTACAGTTGTAAACCACTTAGACATCCCATAGCGCGATATGAAGCGGTATATACATGAAGCTGCTTTGCTATATCACTAAATTGCCTCTCCAACCAGCTTCTTCCTCTGGAGCTTACCTAGGACAATAGAGCAAAAAAATAAAAATCAATGGGTCTGTCTTCTAGTTGCTATCCTCTTGGGCAATATCTATACTGTTGATGTTAGCTGTTATCCTAGTCACCAGGCCTAAAACGTCATTATTTCCTGAGGAGAAAGACAGACGGTGTCCCTTCTCTGTTGTAACTACAGAAGCTGACCAGACCGGCAGCTAAGTCTGCTTTGACATGGATGATGGGACAGTTCCATCCACCATTTCTGAGGCCAACCAGCTAAACTTATGGAGTGCAGGACAGGATCATACCATTCATACTTAAGGAGTGCCTGGATTATACCATTTTCTTCTTCAGGGGAGAGGAGCAGCTTCAGAGCTCACACTGTTGACCCGTCCCTTTTGGGGCAGCTGCCCCCCTCTGCTTAACAGTAGGAATGGCACCACTAAGTGTCCTTATTTGGATGTATGTTCTACTGAAATCAGTGGAAATTAATTCAAAGTAATTGTGAGCAGGATCAACTTTTGAGGTAGTGTAATAGATGCTTCTCCCAACTCAGGCTGGCTGTGTTTAGGAGTGCCCATAAAACAGAGGATTCATAATTGAAATGGGTTGGGCTGACTAGATGCATCTGATTTTTGTTTAGCTGGAAGCTTAATTCCTTCCTTTTCAAGTTTTGGTGTTATACATAACTACTTTGCCTCCTCTTTTTTTAGACAGTACTGTATTTAAAATGTGTGTATTTTATAGCAGTATTCCACTGCTGGACATTATGGTGCTGCCACACACCTGAAGGTGTCTGCTTATTTCCCCTCCAGTGCAATCATGGAGTGA
This sequence comes from Phrynosoma platyrhinos, assembly GCA_020142125.1. NCBI lineage: Eukaryota > Metazoa > Chordata > Lepidosauria > Squamata > Phrynosomatidae > Phrynosoma > Phrynosoma platyrhinos. The sequence goes on from CM034703.1 coordinate 278,372,109, forward strand.
ATGTAGTGCTTTTGAAACAACTTACCAGTGGTCTTCTTCTGAGATTCTTGTTTCTCTTTGCCTCAGCTGAATGAGCATTTTCTCTTGTTCTCTCTTGCAGGCACTCACAATGAGAGGGGACATGCTGTTCCTCACCGCGCTCCATGCCACGCTTCTTGCTTCAGCCCAAGTTACAGCTCAGAAAAGGGGGAGAAGTAGGTGGATCCTTATTGACATAATGTTGTAGGATAGCATATCATTCAGAACAAATGCATTACAGGCTTAAGATCATGAAGCACATTTGGTTAAATTGATCTGGGACAGCAGGCTATGAGGTAGAAAACTTTCTGCTTGAGAACATGGAGAGTCACATACAATCAAAAAAACAGCAAGCTTTCTTGTAGTGTGTCAGAACATTGATCTATACGTGGCTGGGAAAAGATATTTGAGGGACTGAGTTCCCAGAATTCCGCAGTCAACATAGCCATAAGTCATAGTGGTTGGAGGTTCTGGGAGTGGCAGTCCTAAAAAGTTATCTTTCCCAGCTCTGGCCATGTAGGTCAGTATTTTCAGCACTGACACACAGTGGTCCTTCTAGGCTTCTGACAAGGGGGTCTAGACCACCAGCCCTACCTGAAGAGTCCAGGCATTGATCCTGCAACTTTCTGTATGCAAAGCAAATGTTCTGCCAACAAAGATGCCTGGTCTGACAGTGGATAGTAATTTCTTGTGTCTGTTGATGCATGATACTTTATGGAGTGGGATTAAATCATATTACCCAGGTTCCTGCCATAAAAGAATATAGTCTTAATTATCTGCACAAGTAAGGTAAAAAGAAATGCATAGCCAAAGACAGAGCATGGGGAGGAAGGGAAAAGACCACAAGGAGCTTCCTACACTACTTAAGAGTTCATGTTAAGGACATGAGAATTGGTTTTGGTTTCATTGACTGCTGAAAGGAGCATGTGTCCATTCCCTCCCATTATCCTTCATTACCCCTATTTTCTGATCCTTTTTTTTTAACTTGCTGTAGGGTTTCTGCATTGGTGTTTATATTTTGTTAGGGAAAGAGCATGGTATTTAGCTACCTTCTTTCTACCACTGGTTTTTTAGTTTTTCCTCTGGCCTGAGTGTTTTCACATTGAAGCACAGTTTGTATGTTTGCTAATTTGCTACCTATCAGGAGTCCCATTGTTTCTTTCCTTTATGTTTTCTTCAGTTTTCTTCCATATCACAGAAGTGATATGTGCATATCCACTTCTTTTGCCTACTGATATTCAGGGGAAAGCAAGTCCATAGTTTGACTTATTTGTTTACACATAGAAATAAAGCCTCTTGTAGCTTCACTCAGAAGGGGTGGGCAACTTCACTGGGCCTGAATCCCATCCCAGTTTCTGCCCATCTGATTCCACCATGGCCCACTCATACTTTCCAACACATGTTGCCAAAATTCAGGGGCAAACTGTAACTAGAGGTGGCAAAAATACCATGTCTGGTTTCCCCAAACCACATTTTCTGAGTAAAACAAGGCGCATATAGAATATGTGCCTTGAGTTTCTCCAAGGCTTCTACCAGTCATTGCTTGTGGTGCCAAAGGCAGTGGGGTGGATAATCTTCTCCAGGTGTTATACTGAATGTTAAAGGAACTATCCAAGGTTCTAAACCCTATCTCCAAAATATGTTGGGCACCTTGGATAGATCCTTTAAAGTCTTGGACAAAACCCAGAGCCATGTGGAAGCCATCAGCCCCTGTTGCTCTTGGCAGTGTGAATTTAGCCTAAAATAAAGTATACATCTCCTGTTTTACCAGGAAATTGTCTTCTTTAAAACCATAACTCTACTAGAATCCGATGATTCTACATTGAATTTGTCAAGGGTAGCAGGAGTTCTGAGGCCACAATAATGGCCCACACTGAAATATTGAGGATGGATGTCTCTACAGTACTCAAGATTTTTTAGTTTTTGGAGAGAGATCTGCATTTCCCCATAGCACTGGGAGAAAAGCAAATCTTATGTGTAAATAACATCTCCCTCCCATCACAAAATGTAGGTCTTCTGTCTATTATTTGGTCTGTCACACAGTGTTATGAGGGAAAGAGGAAGGCTCTCACTGGAATAGTCCTTCTAAGGGGCTGTACAGATGGCCCCTAAGGGGCAACAGGACGCCGCCACTTTCCTTGCTGGATTGGGGCCGCAGCAGCCCCATGACATGGGCCCGATCTGGGCTTTCCACAGCACAAAAAGAAGCTGAAAAAAGCAGGTCCTTTTTGCACCGCAAAAAGGGTGTTCTACCTGCAGCATTGCGCCAAAGAAGTTTTCTCCACTTCTTTAGCGCAGCGCATGTAAAATTTTGCCACCCACTGTGCAATTGCTTGGGTGGCATGACACCGGCCTGGGAGCATAGTTGGGGTGGCCATGCCCCCACTCTGCCCCCATGCCAGCTCTTTATGCCAGTCTGTATAGCCCCTTAATTTCCCTGTTAGCTCAGATCCCGGTGGTCTTCCACAGTGCATATTTTTCCTTCTCCTAGGCTGCTTATTAATCCAGAGCTGCTGTCTCTTCTATAGAGTGGAGACTGAAGGTCAAACTTTGGATTTGATATGTGATGAGTGGGAAAACAGCCCAGGTAACCTGTTGGAATAGAAGTGTTTCTGCTTGCCCCAGTTAGATTTGGAGCTCCAAGTTGGATCTTTCTGATGACTTAATTGCAAAGGAATGTAATGTGAATGAGGCACTGAAGAGCTCCTTACTTTAAAGACACCTCAATGACATACATATATATTCCTATCTTTGTGAGTAGCTGAAAACAGCAGCAAAATATGTGACACCAGCCTGAGAATATACACAATATTTGCTAAAATAACCATTTTGGAGACTGCTGACCCATGTGAGACAGGGTGCAAGCCACAACCTGCTCCTGGCACAAAACTGAATGCCTATTGTGCATCTGTTTCATAAGTTATGGTGATGGGGAGAAGCCCTCTAACTCTCGTCTGTTCCTCTGCAGCAATCTGCACCAATGTTTACTTGGCTGACATCGTATTCCTGGTGGATGGATCTTCTAGCATTGGAAGGGCAAACTTCCGCATGGTGCGGTCCTTCATGGAAGGGCTGGTTGTTCCTTTTGTCAATGTGGTGGGTGAGAATGGGGTGCGCTTTGGAGCTGTACAGTACAGTGATGAGCCCAGGTGAGTCCCATTTTCTCTTGCCTTCAGTGTTAGTCATATCAGAAGAATCGATGGACAGCTGTTCTGTAAATGACCATGATAATTAAAAGGAACCATTATGTCTGGAAGTACTAGATCCCTGAATCCCAGATGTTTGGGCAAACAATACGCCCTGCAGGTGGGCTACTTAAAGGCATCAGACCTAGGGAGCTAAGGGGATAGTCACTGAATAGAAACTAAGGGGGGAAGCAGACGAGGGCGTCTGGGACGCCGCGGGATGGTGCGCCGCGGGACCACGGCATCCGCACCACGGCGCACCGCCGGCGCCCCTGAAAGGAGCGCTAAATCAGTGCTCCTTTCAGAAGTCAGTGAAAGTGCGGCCCAAAAGCGTAGGGCGCACTTTCACTGACTTATCCGCCGCAGCGTGTGCGGACGCTGCGGCAGGAGATTGCCCTCGGAGCGCCAGCCGTGTGGAGGGCCAGCTGCTCCGAGGGCAACCTCGGGAGGAGGAAGGGGCACCGAGCGTGCGGCTGCCCCTCCTCTTCCCTGCCTCCAAGACGGCCCAATTAGCCGTCTGCCAAGGCCTTAAGTCTGATCCAGCAGGGCTTTACTTCATAAAAATGGTCCATAGCATAGTGGTAGAGCATGTGATTTCAAAGCAGAAGGTCCAAGGTTCAATCTCTAGTACAGGGGTAGGCAACCTTTCCCCTTTAAGGGCCGAGGGACTTCAGCTCCCAGAATCCCAGGAGCTATTGGCCAACATGGGACTATTGGCTAACATGGCTGAGGCTTCTGGGAGCTGAAATCCCTCGGCCCTTAAAGGGAAAAGGTTGCCTACCCCTGCTCTAGCATCTGGAAGTAATCCAAGGAAAACTCCTGAATTTCAAGAAAAACCCTGGAAAGCCCATTAGTCATTATTAATAATACTGAGCTAGATGCAGTAGATATATGGCAGCTTCCTATGTTCTGATGTCCTTATCCAGCAGAGCTTTCAGTTGTTGTTATATGGGTTTGGAGTAGATTAATGCTGCTTGTACTCCTGGGGTACAGTCTTCAAGGATGGCTGCCCCAAATGTCAAAGAGAATGAAAACCATGCCCAGGATATAGAACCATTTTTAGAGCTAGTGAGTGGGTGGGCTTTGAGCTGCCTGCTCAGCACCACAAGCTGGGCCTAAAGGAGTATCTGATGTATTTCTTTTCAGCTCCAAGTCCACTGGGGCCATGAGATGACTCTTTTTAAAAAATGCATTCACAACATAGCTTCTTTTTGCATATCTAAGATCTGGCTGTTCCATTAATAATGTAATGCCTGAAAGCCATAAAGCCATCCTGTAAATACTACAGCAGAGATGGATTTGAAGTATTGGGTTTTCTGCTCAGCCTCCCCTCCCATTTCATTTCCTTTTTGATCTCAGAACGGAATTCACATTCTCCAAGTTTCTCAATGGCACAGACGTGATGAGGGCTGTCCGAGAGATGGCTTACAAGGGTGGAAATACACGCACGGGTGCAGGTCTCCGTTACGTGGCAGACAATTTCTTTGGATCCAATCAGCTGCGGCCAGATGTTCCAAAGGTACCATGAGAGAGTTGTCTTCAGGAGATGAGAGACAAGACAGGAGTACCCAAACATCAGGGTCATAAGCTTATAGGATTTCTCAGCTCTGGGAGCCTCTGTCAGACTCCAGCAGTATTGCAGAAGACACATAATGAAGTGTTCACTGTCACTGTCACTATTTCTGGGCAGGTTGAGAAGGAGAGAACTGCAAAATTCCCAAGATCTAAGTGCCTTCTGAGCAATATCTATCCCGCTTAAACTCTTGACTTAGGGCCTTTACAAACTGCCAGAAATAATCCAGTTTGAGACCACTTTAACTGCCCTGTCTCAGTGCTAGGGATTCATGGGAACTGTAGTTTATTGTGGCATCAGAGCTCTCTGACAGAGAAGGCTCAGTGTCTCAGAAAAAACTACAGTTCCCATGATTCTCTAGTACTGAGACAGGCCAGTTAAAGTGGACTCAAGTTGCATTATTTCTGGCAGTCTGTAAAGGCCCTTACTAAGTCAGGCAGCACTCAATAAAAATGGAAAGGTCAAGTATCACCCTTCTTCAACCTGGCCCTCCAGATGTTTTGGGAGGCAGCTCCTATCATCTCTAGTCAGCAGGATCAGTGGCAATACAGACTAGAAATGATGGGAGTTGCAGTGGGTTGCATCAGGTTGGGAAATTGTTAGTATGAAATTTATTTATATCTCACCCCCCCCCCCTACAATTCAAAGCATACAAAAGTGAACATTAAAATAGAATTAAACTGTTACAGTTTAAACTGTTAAATGTGGTCAGTGTATCAAATTCAGCAAATAAAATACATATCAGACTGCATAGAAAAATTTGTGAACATCATGGAATTCTACAGGTTGTTCTTTAGTGTTTTGAAAGAGATATGGCACTTTCCCTTAAAATTAGGCACACATTTGGCATCCTCTCACCTTTATTCTTGTTTCTCACTTGTCAGTAAAGATGGACAATTATTAATTCTCATGATGAAAAATGCAGTCCCCCTACTGGGAAGAATAATGGACCAGTGAGAATTCTGTATAATTTTCTCCTGGCATTCGTTGTCTGGAATCATTGTGCAAGAATCATTCTCCAGAGAAAAACCCATATTTTATTGCACAATCTCTCTGTTTTGTCCACTAGTTGAATATGGAAATGGGGAGAATGCTGTGGAGGGAGAAAAGGTACTTTAATTATTTGGGCTCACATGCAAGGATGAAACAGTCAAGGGTTTACATCTAGAGTTGTCAGACTATCTTTTTAAGTGAGGATACAAACTCTTTCTGCTGTTGTAGATTCAGAAATAGGCAGTAAGCTGGGGCTGCTTGTTTAGATGTCTCCACAACTTGTCTCTTTCCTTTTTTGCCCTTCAGATATGTATCCTCATAACAGATGGAAAGTCTCAGGATGAGGTTGAGCAGGCAGCACTGAAACTGAAGAGTCAAGGGATTAAAGTCTTTGCTGTGGGTAAGTGGCTTCCACATTCAGGATTGGAATCCTGCTAGAATGCCAGGTCAGGATTGCTCCAATGCTCTGAAATATCAGGGTTAAAACCTGAGACCTAAGAATTACCCTTGTGATGTCCTGGTGAGGTCATTAAACATGATACATAAGGCCACATCCACAGTTTCACAGAGTATAACATTCAAATAAAAAACACCAAAGCTAACAGATGAACTACATGTGTGTGTGTGTTTTTGTGTGTACGTGTGTGAATGAATGTACACATGTACATTGAAGCCAATACTCTCACCCTAAGATTCCCTGCTGACCCTGAGTACTGGAGAAGATCATGTAAGCCCTGAGATCTGGCAACCATAGGCCCAGCTAAGAACAATATTTACAGATCCTTTCTCCTCTATGCATCTCTCATACAGATATTTCTTCCTACAGTCCCTACTTTCTACTACTTCTACCCACATTCTGCTGTTGACTTTGTCCTGAGAGAGAACAGAACTAGATGGGTGGAACTGATTCATGTCTGCTTGCTACAATAGGACTAGGTGGGGAATAGGAACATTGCTAGCATGTAATAGGTTTCTATATTTATTAATCCTGGAAATCGTCCTCTCTCACAATTTTCATTAGTGCCTGAAGCCTATAGAAGTGTATAGCTGAAAAAGAGGGTCAGCCATGGTGCAGCTCTAATACAATCTTTGTAGAAAAAAAGTCTATAGTGACTGCATTAATGCATTGAGTAAAATGTTTTTAATGCATGTCAGTTTGCTCAATCCTTTTTCCCAGATCAACCTCCTTACACACACCTCAATAATTTTAAAACCTTAGCAGCAACCAGATTCCTTCAGCTATACCCAAACATACCTAAAACATGAAAATATGAATTAATAGTTGACCACTGGTTCTTTATGACAAACATGTGGAAATATCCCTTCCTTAACAAGTAAGAAGACAGTGAAAGCCTTCCAGTGCAGGCCACAGCATTATGTAAGAGAGGAGAAGGAAAGTACCTCATAAGAATAGAAGAAGAGACATACTGTATCAGACCAAAAGCCTATCAGGTTCAACATTTGGCTCACACAGTGGCAAGTCAATTTCCCATTGGAATCCCAGAAGCCTGAAAAGGGGGCAACTATTGCTTCCTGCTCGTGTTTCCCATGAATAGATAGATAGAAGTATTTTGTCTCTGGGAATATATCCATGATCAGGAGCCATTTATAATCTTACAGTAGTACTATCACCTAGCATGAGGTTTGGTTTGATGCCATAGTTATTTTAGCACTGCAGTTGCTATATCATCCATACTGTAGCCTGTTTGGATTTGTGGTGATTAGAACAGGGACCCAGCACATTCTTTACAAGGTTTTCAGGTATCATGTGTCTATATTGCTCACTGCAATCTCCCAACTGGATGCACTTAAGTTGTGAGAAGGTTTTCTTTAGCCTTTAGTGATTGACAGCATTTTTCAACCAGATTTGAATGAAGAGAACCCAACACATGAATATCAAAAAAGCAGAAGACTGAGAAGTATTTCCTTCAGGAATGGCCTGTGTTGAAGGCAATCCTCCCTTGCCTCTTCTTTCCCCAATTTAGGTGTCAAGAATGCAGACCGCAAAGAGATTGACAGAGTGGCTTCCACACCCACAGAAGATTATTCCTTCTATGTTGAAGATTTTAAAATTCTGGCATCTCTCCTGCCATTGGTGTCCCGGAAGGTTTGCGCCAGCACAGGGGGCATCCTGCAAACCCCAGGTAAAAGGCATTGGAGAGGGACAGTTGACATTCATCTTGATGTCACATTGCTAAGGTTTTTTGGTCTCTGATTCTGGCGGTTGCCAGGAACTATTTCAGTCTGACCTGGCTCTGTTTCCATGGAAGCACCTAGGCCCTAAGTGGTCCTGGAAGAAACTCTTGATCTAATCAGTGTTGATGCTCCACTAGGATGACTGACCTAACCCTGGTGTTGGTTTAACCTTGCCCTGCGGGTGGTCAGCAGTCAATCCCATTACTCTTCAGTGCTTGCTGGTGTCAACAGAGTCACCATTCTTCACACCCTTTCAACTTTGGGGAGGGGAAAACATAGCATTTCTGAAATTCTTAGGCTTTGTTCTCTCAATATATCAGGCTTAAGATGAGTTGCTTGTGTCAATAAGGAGGCTGATTTTCCCTCTCTGTTTTTCTTTTTCCTCTTAAGGCACACAGGCATACATTGGCCCTTCGAACCTGGTCTTTTTGGAGCAAGGTACAGACATGCTGAGAATCCGCTGGACTGCAGCTGGTGGTCCTGTCACAGGCTATAAAGTTCAATATGTGCCTCTTACAGGCTTGGGGCAACAAATCGTGGCTGAAAGGCAGGAGGTGAGCCTTTTTCTTATAGCACAATCCTGTATATGTTTACTCAGAAGTAAGTAAGGATGGAAAAGAGTTCAACTGAGGTTTAAATTCTTGATGAAAATATCCCATGTTGCAACTTCTGAATTTGTCCTAGACAAAGTATCCATTTTCTTGGGAAATTCATTTTGAGGTTTACGGTATATTTTGGACAGTTAAAATCTAAACAAAACCAGACTTGATAAAGTCTAAAAGTGGGATGAGAATGCAGATGGGCTTCAGAAAAACAGAACAAAAGTCATCTATTTTTGTTATCCCTGTCTTCACATCAAATAGACATAATCCATAGTTGCCAGACTTCTGCCTCTTATCTCATTTTCATAATTACGGTATTAGCAAGCATCATCACCACTACTGTATACTGCAGAGTAAGCTTGTACGACCTCTCATTTATCACACACTAGCTTCTCTTATTTCCCTTATCTTAGAAAGCAAACTGGTAATAAAAACATAACTAATGTATGTTCAGAAGCCATGAGCAGACTGTCTTGAGAGCTGTTGGACTCTTCCTCATTGGGCTATTTAAGCAGAATCAGATGATTATCTGTCAGTGATGCGTTATTTGCATCTTATATTGAATAGGGTGTCAGACTATGACCTCCATAGTACCTATCACCCTCTTTGGTCCTGTCAAGACCCTTTGAAACAGCTCTTCTGTATTGCACATTCAGTTTGGTGCAAGTGAGGGAGGGAAGACAACACAGTTTGTTAGGTGGAATTTTTATCTTGCTTGGATCAACGGATTGAACTTTTAAAACTTATTGTGAGAGAGACTTGCTTTTGATCTTCAATTTGCAGCCTCTCCCTACCTTTCTAATAAAAGCCATTATGATGTATTGGTTAGAATTTTGGGTCAAAATTTGGGAAATCCAGATTCAAGTCCTCACACAGCCATTAAAACCATGGAATGTTGTTGGGCTAGTCATTCTTTATTTTAGCATGACTGACCTCACATTGTGAGAATAAAGTGGAGAGAAGGCAACCCATATACATCACCCTTAACCTAACTACTGGAAAGGCAGAATAAGTGTTGGGAATATTAGCATTAAAATTCATCCATTTTGTTAATTATGAGTGAGTTCCCAAAGGCATTTGTTATTGTTAGCATTAGTGCTTATTATGTAAATTGTAATGCTAATTGTTACTTTTTAAAGCAATCAGAGGCAGTCGGAAAATTAGAGTTGTTGATTCATGTAAAGTCCCAGAACTGCGAAACAGGGATAATTTCAGGGCAAAACGTTTTAATAGTATTTCTGATTTCTAATTGCTGACTGAAGATAAAGGCAGAACAGTAATGAAGTAGCAACTGAAAACTTACTATTAGCTAATACATAGTATAGTGAAAAGCAAAAAGAGATGTATACCAAGAAGTCTGGAATTGGTTCCCAGCCTTAAAAGCAACAAGAAGCCATAACAGAATTTGACTAGAGATGAACTGTAGTTCAGGTGGGGAATATTTAACTTTTTCCCTTTTGTAAAACAGCGCAGATTTAAATTGATGTACCCAAAGTTGCATTAGTAGAAAGAGGGGAAAAAAACAGGTGCATATATTATGTCTGCATTTTTCCTAGTGATGTTAATATAATTTTCAGAAGGGAGTATTCCCCAATTCCCTGTCTTCAGTTTTGAGCCTCAAATCCCAGACTTTGTTGTTACTTCCTCTCTCGTGTATGTGCAGCAAAATGGATACAAGTGCTATGTTCTCATGTGCAACTGGACTGGATGCATTAGTTATAATATCTGAATGGAAAAAAACAATATTATTCATTCTCTTGAATAGGTTAATTTGGGACCTGGTGAAACGAGTACTGTGCTCCGTGGTTTGAGGGCAGGGACAGATTACCAGGTCACCATTATTGCCCAGTATACCAACATCATTGGAGAATCAGTTTCTGGCAGAGGACGTACCCGTGAGTAATAAGATCAATTTTTAATAACGCCTTTTGACTTATTTGAGACTCCTTGATATGCCTGTATCTGGTGACTCCCCACAAGAGCCTGATTTAGCCTTCCCTGACATGGTGCCCTCCTGATGTTTAGACTACAGCTACCATCATGCACAGACAATGTGGACAATTGCCACACTAGCCAGGGAAGATGGCTGGGAGGATGACACTGTAGTCCAACACATCTGAAGCATGTCCAGGTGGGGAAGGATGGTGTGAGTAGTCCTGCTTTCCCTTTGGGCCAAAGACAAACCAGAGGACTGTCAGGTGCAGTAATCTTTATATGGATGTTGTATTTTTTCCCAATATGAAAGGGCTTTATATGTAGGGATACTGTAGTGACTGAAAGAGAAATGACTTGTTCATTATGCTGTATCAGTTAGAGCAGGGGTAGGCAACCTTTTTGAGTCAGGGGCCGGGTTGCTGTCCCGCAGACAATTGGGGGGCCAAAGCACCATAAATAAATAAATATTTAAAAAAATTTAAAAAATAAAAATAAAATAAAAAATATGCATGCACACTCTCTCAGCCATGGCAAAACCCCTGTGGAGATTTTGTCAAGAAAACCCCAAGATCAAGTAACAACAACAATAATCAATACCATCATGGTGGGCGGCGGCGGTGGCAGGACCAGCCTAGGGCCAGTCCAAAGGCCTCAGGGGGCCGCATCCGGCCCCCGGGCCTTAGGTTGCCTACCCCTGAGTTAGAGCAAGGGTGGAAGCAGACTGTCATTGTTTTTGATGTAGGTGTCTGCAATAATGAGAAGGTGACTGTTAGTGCTCTTCATTGATGCAGGTCAATTGTGAGACACCTTATGGCATTTAGCTCTTTTGTTGGCTAAGGCAAGTATACCAAGTACATGCCCTCTTAGACAGTGATGTCCTGGCCAGCCACAACTATCCACATGGAAGGAACTTTCTCTCTAAACTGTCAGGCTTGCCTTGTTAGATTTATTTGTAATGTTAGTTATTTAAATTTATTTGTTTACTTATAATGAAATATATACCACACCCTTCAAAAAGATTTTCCCCCAGGGCTGATAGTTCAGATTACAGCTGCTCAGCTGCTAATGGCTATTGGCCAAAATAAACCCATCCTACCTGTTTTGAAACAGTGACACTGCTACTACTGGTCTGTTTCCAAACACATTCGGAATGCTAGTTGGTAGTGCCCTTCAAAGTCCTGTTCAGCATAGGACCTGGGACCTAAAGAATTCCCTTTCTGTCATAGACCTTAGCTTTGCATTGAGATGATCATCAGAGGCTTTTTGTTGGGTGTCCCCACTTTCTGAAGTTAGAGAGGTGGAAACTGGTAGGAGAGCATTTTGGCCTGTGGCATATCTTTGTGTTCCTTTGACAAAGCTTGGAAATGTTAACCTGTTTTGACTACAGCTCCCAGAATTCCATAGCCAATATAACCAAAGGGATTCTAGGACCAGTAGTCCAAAAAGAAAAAGAAAAAAGTGGAATATTTCCAGAATCTGCTTTTTGATGGCAGGCTAAGATATTTTCATTTTCCTGAACCTTGAAAAGAATTAGTTGAAACTGTATAGCCTTACAATGACGACTTCTGCAGCTTGGTTCACTAGAAGATTCCCCACTAGGATGGCTTATGGTCAAAGGTGATGGGAGAAGTAGCCCAAAATTTTTGAAGAGGCTGCATTAATTGTCTACCAAAAAACAATTCTTCCTGTGTTCAATGAGAGTTACTCCCAAATTATTGTCCAAATGCATCTGAGGAAGTAGACTTCCTATGAAAGCTCATGCTGCCAACTTCTTTCTTTAGTTAGCCTCAAACATGCTACAAGATCTCTCCCAAATTATTGGTATAGCACTGAAACCTGAATCTGCTTTTGCTTCACTTTTCTGATGCCCATGCACATTCTTTTGAACATCAACTGTTAAATTATGTTGCAACTGTTAAGTTGTGTTTAATTATTTTAGCATATATATTCTATTACAAGGCAACCTCATGTATAGGTTGAGGGCAGGTTTGGGGCCCAGAATTGTGGATTTTGATATGATCCATAGATAGATCAAGGGTAAGGTCATGTAAGAAAGGATGTAAAATATAGCAAAGGAAAATAATGCCAAAGAACTTACAAAATTCCAGAGGTATAATTGTTTGTGCTCACCCTAAAGGCTGGTGCTTCTTTAAGGTGATCCCAAGGATGGACTAAGCTCTTGCCATTTGCTACTCTACCCAGAGGAGGGGATGGTTCCTTTCTTTAAATAAGAGTTAAAGTATTGTACTTACACTGACCTATGGATAAGTCTACCCAGGTGTGGGGTGTGTGTCATTTTTTTTTTTTGTTTACTATGTTTAAACTTATACAGGATTATATACAGAAATTGTTTTACTGACATTTAGCTACCCTGAAAATATATGTTTCTGAAGGACAGGATATCATATTTTAAAGGAATATATTAGTGCTGCTATCTTGGAATTTGTAGCAGGCCTTAGTGGTGGTGGTGGGGGGGGGGGGTGCTGACTGGATTTGTTAAGTACCTTTGGATTTCCACCAGAACTCCTTGTCCTTGATATAGTTAGAAGAACAGCAGCATGGATTTAGATTACATAGTGGTTATTTGCAATATTCTTCTTCACAATGTTAATGGTTTTATCCAAGGCTGGTTCTGCAGATGTTCTGAACTTGGTTCTGCAGATGTTTTGAACTTCAGTTCCCATAATACCTCACAGCTGATCATGTCTGAGGCTGCTGGAAGTTGTGAGCCAAAACATTTGGGAGGCAAGGCCGCCTTGTATGTTATATGATCAGTGAAAGTGTAAACTGTTTTGGATTGTTATGATTGTTAAGTGCCCCAAGGACATTTACCAGTTAAGCAATATGTAACTCCAATAAATAAATAAGCTCGGCCCAGCTTTTCCTTAGTATTTTTTAAGAGGAGAAAAAAATGTGAGGAGGGGATGGAGAAAGAGAAAAAGCAGGTGCAAAGAAAAAGTAGCAGAAAGATGGGCTTACACTGGTCTGTGTTTGTGTAAGAGGGCTAAAAGTGAGTTCCATTGTTGAAGTTTGGGATTAAAGAAAAATTCTCATTTACAAAAAGTTGAAGATCACTGGTCTGCAAAACAGATCTGAAATTCAGAGGTCAGCACCCATGCAACATTCAAAAAATTATTGTTTCCTTCTGCAGCATCTCATTCCTTAGCATCTCATTCCTATTCTTAAATCTTGATAGCTGTTGTGAGTCTTCTTTTGGCACTCTCAAGTAATCTGAAGCAGGTTTAGATAATCTGAGGCAGGATGGATAGTAACTGTGATAAGCAGGATGCAATTAACCTACCCCCCTAATTTCTTTTTACAGAGATCCTCTCTGGATTGACAAATTTTCGGGTGTTAGAAGCAGGACCATCCTCCCTTCGACTCTCATGGACAGCTGATCTGGGTGCCATACAGGGCTACAGGCTCACTTATGTAGCCAGAGGTTAGTGAAGGATTAGTAAAGACAGAACTTTGGGATCAGAAAATGCTGGGCATGAGAGATACCTGCCCCCCTACCCTCCTGAAATAAATGTTGTCAAACAGGTGAGCTTTTAAGATTCCCATGCCATTTCCTGTGCTGTGCCTGTTTGGAAGCTGCACCTGGACCTGCCTCTCCCCAGCCTGCAGCCATCCCAGTGCTTGTAGCCCTGGCAGCTCTCCCAGAGCCTCACCCACTCACTGCCTGGCCACACCTGCTGCCAAAGCAATCTGTTTCCCTAGCAGAGAATTCTGGCCCTGTGGGCACCAAAAGGCTGCTGAGCTCAACAGAACCAACCATTGCATTGTCTGATGCTTTGCTCTGCATGGTTCAAAAGATTGCAGTACAATCTTATTGTATTGTACCGCATTGGCTACAGGAGAACCTATGTCCACTATCAGGTCCACCATGCCCACTTTGTCTGCCTACCAATGGTAGCCAGTTACCCTAGTACTCATTTTGAGAGTAAATGAAATGGGCTACACTTCCTCCTTCCAGTCATTTAACCTCTTACTGTGAAGGAGTCCAAAAACAAAGGCTTTGGTCTCAGATATAGTGCTGCATTTCTGGAAGAGATCTACATGGGCAAGTGGAAGAAATGCAGTAATTCATAGTGAAAAGGGTTGACCTGCAGTGGCCTCCTCTAGCACTGCTAACAATGTGCATAAAAACATATACTGTCTCTCTCTCTCTCTCTCTCTCTCTCTCTCTCTCTCTCTCTCTCTCACACACACACACACACACACACACACACACACACACACGAAAGTGATTCTGAGAATTGTGGTTCAAAGCATTTGGAAGGTTCCTCATTCCTGGCCAAAGTGAATTGTGGAGTTTGAATACCTACCATAGATCTACAAAGCGAAATATCTCTAGCTTGGTTGTTCATATACTCATTGATTGAGTTCTGACACTGGATACAAGTCCCTCTGGGAAATTGTTGAAAGACCACATAGAGTATAACAGGCCCACCAAATAAAATGTTTGTTCTTATATCATGAAGCTGGGATCTGCATTCTATGAAATATCAAAGAGTCTGAAATAAGAGAGTATGCTATTAAAATAAAGGTTATCTGGTAATCTTTGTACAATTATACAATGTACACCTGTACTTTTCTGGCAAACATGCTCTATATCGTCTCTTAGTAAACACACTTTAGAGTAGCCTTTCCCTATCTGATTCCCTCCAGATATATTCAACTGCATACTGGTTTGTGGGAAAGGTTTTATTTGAATTACCATACTACACTCTTATAGTGCTGCTATTCCACTATAACTGCTATGTCTGCCTCCTGTTGCATCCTAGAATTTGCAGTTTAGGGAGGGGCACTTAGGATTCTCAGCCAGAGATCTCTTGGACCTCACTGAACTACAAATCCTAGAATGCTACAGGACGCTGCCAGAGCAGTTCGAGTGGAATAACAGCACTATTAGAGTGTAGTGTGGTTAAATAGTTAAATACAGGAGCCTTAAGGTTCAGTGGTTAAATGTCGGTACTGCAGTCACAAGGTTGTAAATTCAATCCCAAGGGCTCTAAGGTTGACTTAGCCTTCCATTCTTTTGTAGGTTGGTAAAATGAGTACCCAGTTTAGTGGAGGCAATTAGTTAGAAATTGTAAACTGCCTGGAGAGTGCTTAAGTGTACTGATGTGGTATAGAAATGTACATGCTATTACTATTGCTACAGTGGAGAGCAAGAATTTCTTGCAGTTGTCTCTTGTCTCCTGCAATGGATTCAAGCTGCTGTATGTTCCACTCAGAACAGTGTGGTTGCTTTGCTTTAAGACAGAAAAGTTTATTTTTCTGGATTCCAGCTTTCAGAATCCTTCAGCCTGCATACCCACTGACTTCAGTTCCCAGAATCCTTTAACTGTGAGGTTCTGGGAGTTCTTGTCCAAAAAACTAAAACCTTCTCTCCCAGAAGCATTTTCCCTCCAGCTTTAGGGGTTCCTGGATCTTCTCATCTTTCAATCTTTAGACTTTCCCCTGTTTTTGACTATTTTTGATTCATTAGGTAGCAAAATAAAATGTCAGAAATTCCTGCAGAGACATCCTTTACAACCATCAGTTTTACTTATATGGCAGGAGTGGGGAGGCTTGTATGGCCTTCATGGTTCTGTCCCTGAAATTCATTTTTTTCTTTTCTCCTCCTAGGTGAAGCTCAGGCTGAAGAGGTGAATCTTGGACCCAGAGCTACGTCATTCTTGCTCAGCAACCTTCGCCCTAATACTGACTATGTGATCACACTCTATCCCATCTCCCCACAGCAGACGGTAGCACCTGCTGTGGTTAGTGGCCGAACATGTAAGTCTCATTTAGTTAAGAAATCAGAGTCGAGATTTACAAAATTTTCCGTGACTCAGGAGAGGCTGCACTCAACTAATTTTAACAATGATATTGCCAGAAGTGTGAGTAATGACCCTTTGTAACCACTCTGTAAAAGGCCAGCCACTTCTTTTCAGTGTGGAGAGCACTGTTCAAATGATCAGAAGCCTGAAAACGTCATTCAAGTGATTTGTCGCATGCATCACACATATGCCAGCCTAGCAGTACATAGTAAATTGTATGCAGTATGAAGATTAAGTAAGTGTGATGTACAGTTTCATTTGAGGAAGTGGCCTCCAGTTTCATTTGAGGAAGTGGCCTCCAGTTCCATTTAAACAGGGCAGTGAGTGTCATTTGACAGCCAATTTTTTTTGCAACCCATAATGGAGCTAGGACTAGCAGTGAGTGTCTGATCCCTTGTGATGTCACAGTTGGCTTACATAGGTGTAGCTAAGGCAGAAATAGCTCCTCAGGTAGTATCATAGCATTGATTGAACAGTAACCTACCAAGGAGGGTCTTCAGACAGTCATGGAATTTTAATAAACCGAGGCCCAAGAGCATCTCCTGTATAAGCAGAAACGGACAACATTTGTTGACTTTCAAATGAGAGGGAATGGCAGGCAATGTATACTTTCCGCCATTAAATGTTATTATGTAGGAAATAATGAAAATAAACTTGTGCCTTCCATCACTGCCTTTCAGTCTTCCTCCTTCCTGCCACTGGCCAATGTTTGAGGGAAAGCACTGGGTTAGAGGGGCCATTGGCTTTGGCTTTACCCATGGTAGGCAAAGTGCAGCTCTGAACTAAAGACTGTCTCCCAAGGCTGTTTTTGCAGCCTTCCAACACCTTCAAAACTGAAGAGTGGAGTATAAATACTTCATAATAATAAAAATAATAATAACAAAGTCCCCCAACAAACCTTGTTTTGGCCTTAGAAGCTGCAATTTAACATTTAAACTTTTGTACTTTTGAACATGGAAAAAAGCAGAAATGGCCTTCTGGCCTCTTCCAAGTTTTTGTTTTCGTTTTTTGGCACTGCTGGTAGTGTCTGTACCCAAGAAGGTTGCAGGAGCAGAAATTTGGCCCCCAAGACCAACAGCAGTTGCCCATCCTAGCTTAACATAGCATGGTTGCTGCGAAGCTCAGTTTAACACATTTTTACTCAGCAGAAAATCATCCTGGGTTGAGGTTTACTTCTAAGTAAGAGCCCACAAGACTGGAGTTTCAGTGCATGGAACTAATGGTTCATATGGGGCATGACTAATGGTGTTGGGTTTGTTTTGTTTTCCAGTTAATATGAATATTTATATGATATGTGATCTTTGACTTTTGTCATACTTTTCTATTTTAAAACTACTTATGGGTACTGTTGTGCAACAAGTAAAGAGTACAAGAAAATATCAAATGAACAAAAATAGGATTTAAAATCTTACTGAAAATAAGAAATTACATAAATCACTTTATTAGTTTATATTAGCAAATAAGAAATTTAAGTAACCTATATTTAACTGGTATCGGGATACAAGCAGATATACAGATGGAGCAAAACACTAGAAATCTCCCAGTCCCCTGAGTGGGGTGGGGGGAGGGGGGAAATAACATTTCTGATTTGATTCTCTAAGGCAGAAGTTCTGTCTTGAAACATGCTCTTCCATCAGTGCCAGATGCAAGATCAGGCTTGGTCTAAAAGGCAGCCAAATTGAGAAGCATCCTTAGTGCCCTCTTTCCTTTGTACAATCTCTGGGTACCTAATGTTTGTATTGTTTTTGTAAACTATTTCACATCTCTTCTGCACAATCTACACATAGGATTTGTTCTTGTGTCTTAGCTTTTTTGTCTTCTGCTCTGAACTGATGAGCAAGGAAAGGAAGGCTAGCCCACTAGGAACTCCTGATCCCACACATTACTCACATGCTTTCTGGCAACCACACGTCCCTTTTCTCGAATGGGAAATGGAGCGGTGGGTAAACTGAAGCCAAAAACACTTTTCCCTTCCCTCTCCCTAGAGAAGCATGTATGTACCATGTGTACCAAGTAGCTGACAACATCACAAAGTGTAATGAAATGTTTTATTCTAAAATGGAAAGTATTAAATCAGGTGTTTTTTCCAGGTAGCATACAACCTGGAGCATCTTACTCTAGGTAGTAGCATAAGAATTTGCAGAGTTACAAGAACCAAGCTTCATTTAAAAACACTTTAAATTGACAGCTAGGTAAAACATAACAACAACAAAAACCCCTGTTGTCCCTACCTATAATGGTCTTTTGCCATGTGACACAGAAGTTGACATTCTCTTCTCAGGGTTTTCCATGGTTAGGGAAGTAGAAGTCTGATCCTTTTGGGGTTAGCTTCTACAGGATCTTCTTCATGCACCCAAATAGGAACAGGTGAGAACTAGAGAACAAAGACAGTATACACCTCTGCTTCTTGAAGATTCCAGACCTTTTGATACTTCTCACGCACATGAAACTTGATTCAACCTAACCATTCAAGCTTCCCAACCTTGCTAAGCCTTGGCTACCCTAAGTAGTAAATTAATCCCTTGTTAACTGGATGTTGCCTGGTTCATAGTCAGTGGATAATGCATGGAGTGGTTAATATCACAGTTTGTTTTTCAATGTTATGAATTGGTATGTTAGGCTCTATTAAAATATATTTATTCATGCCAAATGAATGGCTTGCACTATAGGTTTCAGATGTGAAGAACTGAGTAGGGAACCCATGAGAGGTAACCCAAACTAAATATGCTCCCCAAGCCCAGTACTCATGGCAATCTCCTGAGTTGTTTGCCCCTAAACATAGCCCTAACAAACCTAGCATTGGACTACAACTCTGAATATCAGGTTTTGAATCCCCAATCAGCCAATGAAAAGCCACTGGATGACCTTGGGCAAGTCACATTCTCGCAGCATCAGAGGAAGGCAGTGGGGGGGGGGGGGAACCTTTAACAACATTTTTCTAGGAAAACTCTGTGATAGGTTCACCTTAGGTTTGCCAAAAGTCAGAAACAATTTGAAAGCACACAACAGTGCTTAAAATAATGCTTTTTTAATTGTGTGAGTGTGTGGCTCAGCAGCATATGTACTATTGGATTAGTGAACAGTGGGCACATTATGGATGTGGAGTATTACCCTAATATCATTTACTGATTTGGCTTTGACTTTTCTGTCCTCAGTGAGTCTGACAGGAGTGCAACAACTATCTGCCCAGAACATTTCCTCCCAGGGCATGCTGGTGACCTGGCGGGGTGTGAGTGGAGCAACAGCATATCGCATTACTTGGGGACTCCTCTCAGGTAGGTCTGTTCACTGCTCAGTTTTCTTCCTAGGATGTACTGTCAAGATCAGGGGTAGGCAACCTTTCCCCTTTAAGGGCCAAGGGACTTCAGCTTCCAGAATCCCAGGAGCTATTGGCCAACATGGGACTATTGGCCAACATGGCTGAGGCTTCTGGGAGCTGAAGTCCCTCGGCCCTTAAAGGGGAAAGGTTGCCTACCCCTGGTCAAGATGATAGAGCAAGTATACTAAGTTTGGTTGGTATGATCACATAGGCCACTTGGCTGGCCCATAGCACTATGTACATATATAGTTGACCCTCGGTATCTGAAGTCATGCCATCCACAGATCCAAGCATCCACAGATGGCATGCCCTTGTCCCCAATGGTGGCGTGTGCACATGGCCATGCTGCCATTAGGGACAGCCCCCATTGTCCTGTGGCAGTGTGTGCAAGTGGCTGCACCTCCATTAAGTCCCATTGTCCCTAATGCAGCCAAGCCACCACTGGGGACAACGGAGGCTGTCCTTAATGGTGGAGTGGCCATGTGCACACGCTACTATTGGGGGATAATGAAACTTGAGCATCTGCAGATTTTGGTATCAGTGAGGGGGTCTGGAACAGATCCTCTGTGGATACTGAGGGTCGACTGTACTTCTCACATGCCCAATGTCCTGGTATCTTCAGAATATTCAATGGTATTTTACTTTCCAAATTATGAACACTTTAGTTGATTTGTGAGACATCTGAGCTTTGGTCATTACAAAAGAAGAAGAGAATTCTTTAATTAAGCATGTTTATTTGAAGATTTTTCTTGGTGAGTATGGCAAAAAGAGGAGTTTGAGAGACAGGGTTTTGAATTCATCCTTGGCAACCCAGAACTAAAGTCCAAATTATTTGACCTAAGCCATATAGAGGTGACTGGTCAAAGCAAGATCTTCACTCAGAACACAGATACAAGGTGAACCTGCATACTTAGCATCCATAAAAAACAATTACAATGATAAACTTATATAGGAAGTTCATGCATTATATGATAAATTAAGATAAAAGCTCCTCTAAAGAGGTGATAATCCTCTTATACAAAAGTCCTTAATGTTCTAAACATAATGTTACTTTCAGTTTTAAAGATCCTACTATGTTACTACATTACTGATTCACCAAAGGGTCAGCATTAGGTGATCAGATCTATTTTTATTTGATTTGATGGGAAGCTAGTCCGTTCAACTTTTTATTGATGTGCACTGAGAAAACCCCACAAAAGTATTTAGTGTTCCAATAAGTGGTCATAAGCTTGCAGCATTCACTGTTCCAATAAGCTGTCAAAATATGTCCTTGCTTCTAATCAAACTATTGCCTTCCTGTTGCAAAGGATATAATATATTAATTACATTAATATAATTAATATTTTATTTTATATTCATATGTTTTATATCTAAAGCTTTGCAAGGAGTGGCTGTGTCAGCAAGAAAGATCACCGCTTCTGTATAATTTCAGCAAATAAAGAATAAACCAGCCATGACTTGCAGGATCTCTTGCATCACAACTGAATTCCAGTTCACTAATAATTCATTCTGCACACTGACAGTAGACCTTCCATGTACTGTGAGAGCCATTGTGGGTTAGCTGACAGAGTGTTGACACAGAACTCGGAGGACTGAGTTCAGAGCTCTGCTCAGTCTCACAGCACTTTGAGTATCTTAAGTGTGCTGCATTATCCGAGCCTGACTTTCTTCCCAGTATTACTAGGGGAATAAAAAGTGATAAACCGTAATATGCCAACATGAGTTTCTTGGAGAAATGGTAGGACAGATAGAAATATATATATTAGGGTAACCTTTGGTTTCCAGGGAACTCCTTTTTTGCCTTCTTTTTGCTCTTGCCTAAATTAATATTGGTACATGTGCATGAACACAGCTGTACAGGGTTAAATGGGACATTAGTCACTTTCAAAATACCTCAGGTACTAGATTCTTTCTACTATTGACTGTTCTTATGATTTCCATGTAGACCAAAATACAATTCATTGAGGTTTTATGCCCAAATAAAATACAGTACTGAGAGGAAACTATAGGGAGAAGGCTGAATTCTATTCTCAGCTAGTATAGCAAGATTTGTAAATGGCATCAACTCATTACTCTGCCCCACTCTCACTATCATTGTGTGAACTGTCTCTCCCCTTTATGTTCTTACTATCACCACACCCAATAAAGAGATCTGAATGGAACTTCATTCATTCATTCATTCATTCATTTCTATTCTGAATGTCAGTACAAGCTTCATACCATTTAGAACCCTGTTCTTGTATGGTTTCCTAACCACTTACTTTTTTCTTCCATGCAAGAATGGATAATTTTATGTTTGCTGGGTATGATTACAGGTGTTTTTGCAAAAAAAATTCCCAATGACTTTGACATGTTTAATGAAAAGTTTATTTGCACAAAAAACCCTTGGTATGGCAAAAAAAACTTTTTTTTTGCACAGAAAACACAGCTTTTTATGTACACAAAATACAGTGTTTTCTATGCAATGTGTGTATGTGTGTGTGGAGTAAGAGTTTTACTCCGAAAAACAAGGAGTTTTCACAAATGAACTTTTCTCAAAAAGTCACAAAATGGGAAAATCTTGCAGTGGTTGGTTGTTTTCTCAGGTTTATTGAGAAGCTCTTTCCCAACAGAAATTAGAAAATTGGTTATTATTCTTTACATCATTACTGACCACACAAAGGATTTTTAAGTCATTATGAGTATAAACAATGAGTATAAACAATAATCTGAGATATGCTGACGACACCATAATACTACCAGGAAACCTCACAGACCTGGAATAACTACTAAGAAAGATCAAAGAAGAAAGTGCAAAGGCAGGCTTACTGTTGAACATAAAGAAAACAAAAATATTGATTACAGAGAACTTACACACATTCAAGCTAGAGAATGAGGAAATAGAAATAGTAAAAGAGTTCTCATATCTGGGATCAGACATTGATCGGAACGGGGACTGCATCCAGGAAATCAGGAGAAGATTAAGGCTGGGGAGGGCGGCTATGAAAGAACTGGAAAAGATCCTAAAATGCAAAG
>CM034703.1:278394872-278411590 GCA_020142125.1 Phrynosoma platyrhinos
GTTTGAAATGGGTCTAGATAATCGGTTTCATCCAATGAGTATAAACATCATTCAGGCCTCTCTGAACAACAATTGGAGAACAAGGAATTAGAGGGCACGAAGGGGAGTATTGAGTGTGGAGTTAGCCATGCCCTTGTTGCTGTTTTTCTTGTGCTCTCTTTGGGCATAATGGCTGATTAGGGCTAGAGCATGGCTACCTCAATAGACAACCTTGTTTTTTTCTCTCTGAAGCAGGTTTATGTGGTGTACAGGCCATTATAATGCATCCATGGCCAAGTCTCGTAGTGAACATATGTCTGTCTACAATAAACATCACTGCTACCAGGTTTTAAACATTTGGGTCCCCCCCCCCCCTTAGGTCAGGATATTCAGACAGCTGACGTGGATCTCAGCAAGAATTCTTATTTATTGACTGGCCTGCAGCCCAACACTGAGTACCTCGTGACTGTTGCTCCAGTCTATGGGCAAGTGGAAGGGCCCAAAGCATCCATCAGAAGGAGAACGGGTATGTGCACAAGGGAATTGCTTGTATTATCAGCAGCATCAGTTTTGTCAGTAGTAGTGGTAGTAGTATTAACTGAGCAAAGCGAGACTATGGAGATTATCCAATGCCTGAAAGTGACAGGAGCAAAGCGGGATGCTCCCGTCACAATTGGGGCAAGAATATCAGATGACGCCACATGATGTCGCCATTATCCCATCCTTGTCCCATCAGAGGGGAGGAATTCTTCCATTGTTTTTCATTAACAGAAATAATTCCTCCCCATGGATGGGACAAGGATGGGATAATGATGATGTCACGTGACATCATTTGATATTCTTGCCCCAATCACATGATTGTGACGGGAGCATCCCGTTTGCTGCCGTCACTTTCAGGTGTTTGATAATCTCCTAACATTGAATTAAACATTCCATTTGTAATCTGATTTATAATGTTATAACTTTGTAGATATAAAAATGAAATTCTTATAAGAATGAAATTTGATATGTGTGTTCAGGACACAGTTCTGTTTTATGTCTAAAATGCTAGCTCATCCTCCCACAACTGTAGTCAATAGAGGGAGATAGATGCAAAATAGAAAACAATGTTAATGAGGAGCAATAGTGTCTACTATAATAGTAGAACTGGATATTGGGTGGCTATATTTTACCCCCATAAATGATCTCTAACAGGTTCAGTTCTGAAATGTATTCAAAAGGTGAAGTAATTTATGACTGGTTGTCAAAGGCTTTTCTGTGAATTACAGTTTGCTGATCCCCTGTTTCTACTTTCTGTAGAAATAGTCCAGACTTTGAGGACAGTCAGTATTGACCCAACATCAATTCGGGTGGCCTGGAATATCATCCCTAATGCCCGAGGCTATCGGCTGGAGTGGAGAAAAGCAACAGGTAGGCTGTTAAACTCATTTGAAATGTAGTACTGGAGAAGGGTTCTACCAAAAAGACAAATAAATGGGTCCTAGAACAAGTCAAGCCTGAACTCTCCATAGAAGTCAAGTAGACTGAACTGAGATTGTCATACTTTGGATATGTTATGAGAAGACATGACTCACAAGAAAAGATAAGTTAGTTCCACATGTGTTCACTCATAAATTAGTCTGTCTTGCTTCTGCGTTAATCTGCATGAAAATTTACATTTTAATAAGTAGATAGTCTAAGCATTTTTTTAAAAAAAAAAATACACATTCCTAAATGTATTTTCTCTCATTTTTTAGTAATCTGTGAGCCATGACCTGCGTCAGAACATTAGGGGAGAGTGAAAATGATGCATTAATATTCCAGTCTGTATATTAATGCCAAAGATGGGAATAGTTTGTCTTATTTTTGAATTCATAATGTTTGTGTCCACACTACAGAAATAATGCAGTTTGACACCACTTTAACTGCTATGGCTCAATGCTATGGAATTCTGGGATCTGTAGTTTTTGAGATATTTAGCCTGCTCAGTCAGAAAGCTCTGGTTCCACAATAAACTACAAATCCCATGATTCCATAGGATGGAGCTATGACTGTTAAAATAGTTCAAACTGCATTATTTCTGCAGTGTGGATGCAGCCAATGGTCAAATATCTGGAGCATCCCTCATTGTCTTCTCCTTGTGCTGTACTTCAGGTGTAGAACCCCCCAAGACTGTGTCCTTGCCTACCAATGAGAACAGTTATACTCTGACAGGCCTGCAACCGGGCACTGAATATTATATTACCCTCTACACTTTGTATGATGGCAAGGAAGTGGCCACACCAGTTACCATCTCACAGACAGGTGAGTAATGCCCAGTGCTGTTTGCTGCTGGAAATGTGAAGACCTAGGTTGGGTAGGGGACTGGACAAATGAGAAAAGAAAAAATATCTTGTTTGTTTCTGAAATTCCCGGGAATATTGAAAAAATGGATTTTGCAGTATTGTCTTTTAGAATGATGAATAAAATATTTAAGACGAGTTGTTCATTGTATTTACTCCCCCTACATTATTTCTAAAAACTATGCAGCACGTACACCCTTTTGTAAGACTGTGTACAGTATCTCCTATCATTGCGATTTCTGGTCTTAGTTCTTTTTCTCTGTTCTTTTTGTGGGAAAGAGTGCTTTATGTCTGCTTGGCACTTCAGACTAGAGAAACCAAAATAATTTCCTTTGTTTTGCTAGCATTGATGGTTTTTTTCCATTTACTTTTTTGTTTGTTTGCTTCTCATAAACTGGCAAAACAAAGAGGTTTGATATAGTACAAGTGATCCTTACAGTTCTGGATGATATAGCTCCATTTGTAACATTTTAAGAAATAAATTAAATTTGTAATTATTTTCTGGATAAACTACGGTACCTTTAATTTGTAAAACATGATACTTTTGCCCAAGCCAGTGATACACAATGCATTCTATGTTCCTAAAGTATTAAAATGACTTTCAGTCTGTAAGGGAAGCTAATGTTGCATTTGTGTTCAGTTTTTCCAAAATTAAAATTTTTCCTAGAACAAAACGGGGAAAACACTGTTTTTTTCCACCTCCATGTATTCAAACTTTCTGGAAATTTTACGTCATTATTTACTACACATTTAGTCCTTGGATAAAGGGTGACCTTGTCTAGACAATGCATTTTGGTTTTATAGCTGGAGAGACTGAATGACATAAGTTGTATGGCTGCCAAGTTGACCTCTAGGCAGCAGATGGAAATTGCAACAAAAATGCATGCTTTCATCTTCTGAATCTTACTACTTATTGGTGAAATGCTTGTCTTCAATGCAAGTTCTAGTCACACTACTGGAAACAGTTTATTATTTCTCCAGCAGTGAAAGGCTGAACATCCTAAGATGGATTGTTCCTCCTTCTCACTCTGACAGGCAGGAATGAGGACTTTGAGGAATATCCTTTAGTGATCAACCCCTAGCAAGGTCAGTCTTCATTCTGGCCTCACACCCCGAAGATCATGTTTTTCTTGTGCTTCTCTTTGCTTCACAAGATCTCTCTTACACCACCAGCAACATCAGCAACAAGAAGTTTTTCTACCTTCCTCTTTTTCTTTGCTTGTGTGTGTGTGTGTTTTTTTGTTCTTAAAAAATTGATTTTTTTTCTAATATAGGGAAGGATCTTTTTGTTTTGTTAAGTGGTAGTTGTACTTAACTCCATCCACCCAATAACATTAGGAGGAACCTCCTGAAAGTAAGAGCTGTTTGACAGTGCAACACACTCCCTCAGAGAGTAGTGGAGTCTCCTTTGGAGATCTTTAAACAGAGGCTGGATGGCCATCTGTTGGGAGTGCTTTGATTGTGTGTTCCTGCATGTCAGGGGTTGGACTGGATGGCCTGTGAGGTCTCTTCCAACTCTATGATTATATCTCTATCTCTTCAGTGAGACACCACTACCCCAACTTGGAATTTTCTGTGACATGAAGAGGTGTTTTTTTATCCAGTATAGCCTTCTTCGGGAGCCAGTCCAGGCATGTCTGGAGCCTTTCCCTCCTCAAACATGGGGGAATTGATGCAGGGATGTAAGAATGTTTTTGGTGATGAGGGATGCAGAACGGCACTTTAGGCCGGCCTGGGGGTGGAGTTGGGGTTGGGCGACCACACACCGGCTGCCCTGACGCCTCACACCCATCCACATAGCGTACGGCACCAGGCCGCCCCGTTGCTGCAGCGTGCACACACGCTTTGCCAAAAGGCCGCAAAAGAGCCACAGCGGCAGCTCTAAGGCTGGCTTTTTGCCGCCCCCAAAAGGAGCAGCATTTGCCCACTCTTTTGGGGGTGGCAAAAAGGAGGATTGGGGCCGCGGTGTGTGGTTGTAACCCTTTCTCTGTACTAGAGCTGATCCTGTTACCTGGCATCCCTAGGACTGGCACCTTTGCTCCCCTCACTGGCCTCATTGATCTTTAAGCTGCAATTTGTTTTACAGAGGTGGCATCAGTGGGCAGTGTCTCTGACTTAAGGATCCTTGAGACCTCAGGAAACAGAGTCCGATTGACATGGACAGGTATCCCAGGAGCCACGGGCTATAAAATTGTGCTACGCAATACCCAGGGTGAGTATCTGAGAGAGAAAATGCTAGTGGTTGGGGTTAACTTAATTATGTTGGCCAACTGAACACCCAGGTGCATTCACAGTTATTAGGGTCCAAACGATGAGCAAATAGCCATGTAAGGAAATAAAACCTCATTCATTGACAACAAGAAGTACTGCCCTATTCAGAAACAGTTTATCAGTCAGCTCTATATATTCTGTGTTGTTTCTAGGCATAGCTATAGATGCACAACTATAAGAGCTAGAAATGTTCTCTTTTTTAAAAATTGCATTCTTGATTAGAAAGAGGATAGGACGCCTGCAAAATAAAACCATGAATACCTACATCAATGATGGCAAACCTTTTAGGGACTGAGTGCCCAAAATAAAAAAGTCTTCTGTCACCAGGGGAACTTCCATCTTCCAGGGGGAGACTTCTGCCTTGGGGGGGGGCAGGACTTCTGCCTTCCACGGGTGGGACTTCTGCTCCCAGGCCTTCAGCTGCCTCTCCAGAAGCAGCTGAAGGCCTGGGAAGAAGAAGAACAGGTGCACACCTGTTCCTCCCTCCACCCCCTTCCGTGCCTTCAGCTGCCTCTCCAGAGAGGCAGCTGAAGGCAAGGGATGGCTGGGAAGAGGAAGAACAGGCATGCCTCCATTCCTCCTCTAACCCACTCTCCATGTGCCGAGAAAAATGGTTTCGCGTGCCGTCTCTGGCATGCATGCCATAGGTTCGCCATCATGGCTCTACATGCAACCTGAGCATGCACATATGGTTCCTATGGTTTCATGTTACAGATGGCACGGAGAAGGTTCGGCGTATTCCAGGCTCACAGACAACTGAGGACCTGATTGATCTGAGAGAAGATGTCTCCTATGTGGTGCGTGTGTCAGCTCTTATTGGCAATCGTGAGGGGAGTGCCGTTCCTCTCAACATCCGAATCCGTAAGTGTCACCTGGCCAGGTTAATCCTACTGACATTGTTATTGCCACTTATTTACAACTGCTACCTACACAGAGGCAACTTTGAAACACATTAAAATAACTGTAATGCATTAATATTGCATTCACATTGCTCACATAATTCCTGCACATTTATTTATGCTTCATATTAGTTTAAATAAGTATTACTGAAACAGTCAAAAAACTGAGCAAAGGACTGTCCTATGGTAATTCCATCATCACTCTGTGGATCGTTGGAGAGGGAGATTTATTTCTGGCTGGAACTTGGAAAGATTACTTCTTTTTGACTGGAGGATTTTGGAAGTTGTGGTCCAAAAAAGTACTTTTTCTCAAAGTACCTTTGAGATTAATATTTACTAACTAACAGTTAGCCAGCTTGGGCTTTTAACGAAATGCAAGAAGTAATTTTTTAAATAACATCAACCAAGCCAAATAAATAAATATAAAGGGGAAAATGTTAATTAAATCACTTGAAACTAAATTAATACAGTGTACTGTTCAAAGGCAGCTTGTTTCCTAGCTTTGCTAGAAGTATTTCTAATAATTCTGGCACCAGTACTCAGAAGTCAGCCATCCAAGATGAAACTCATCTTCTTTCCTCTAATAAGTGCTTGCAGGCTTTCCCTGTTCCTGCCAACTCTCATCCTTCACAGGAGTTCAAGACGTTCTTGTAATTTAGCCAGGCTGTTCTTGTAACTACAGGGTTTTTCCCCCCTTGTGGCAGGGCCACCATTCATAGCCAGTGTGTCTAACCTGCGCATGGTGCCAGTGGGGCCAGGCCGTGTCCGGCTGCTGTGGACTCCCATCCCCAGGGCTACTGCTTACAGACTAGTGATTGTCAACACCCAGGGTAAGGCTTCATTTTTGTGTTTGTGGGTGTGGATTTGTGGATTTCTGAAATGGAGGACTAGATTTATTCAATGAAATGCTGGGCTTTACTCCACTTAAGTGTTGGATTTTTTAAAAAAATAAGTGCTATATCTGAAGTTGTATATAAAGCAGCTTCAAGCCATTTTAAACCATGTAATATATGAACAATATATGATTTTATGTATAATATCCACTCAGTCCTTAAGATCAAAATGCTAAACTGGGAAGGATTGCAAGAATAGGCATGTCTTCAATATACACCTAAAAATAAGAATTGTTGGAGCATATGTAATATCAAGAGAGAAGTATTACACATTGTGAGTGCCACTATATTAAATGCCCAGCTCAGAATAACTATGAGATGGATCTCAAGAACATATGTCACTACCAGGTACTCAGATAACAAGATCCCATGTTGTTTAGGTATTTTATTTATTAACAACAATAACCTAAACTTTTTGCCAATTACAAATAGGCAGCTAGTGCAATTCCTTTAGCAGATGTTTGAGAAGATGCTGGTAAGTCACTACAAGTAACTTTTAGGGCACCTCCACTTAAAGAGTAAAGCTGTAGTCCAACCATGAAATTAGTAGTGCCTGGGCCATTGTGATAGAGCAGTTCCACTTGAGACTCCTGACATTTATGAACATGGATGAAAAAGGACTAGAGCCTTGTAGGGAAAAGACCTGAGGATAGGCAAGGTTGTTCTAATGTTCTGACAGCTATACAAAGATGGTTAAAGCAAGCCAGATGTATGAGATATGGAAGTTTCTTAAGTCCAACTATTTTGAAGAGGCAAGAATATTGTGTACAGACTGAGGATTGTTCAGTAAAGCTTGAGTAAAATTACAGTCTAACTCTGTTTTCTCTGCACACTTCTACAGATGGCTCTGAGAAGATCAGACAAATCCCCGGTGACCAAAATTTTTTTGAACTTCAAGATCTGAAGGATGGCATCACATACTTGGTGCGAATAACAACACTGTCAGGCAACCAAGAGAGCACACCTGCCACCCTTACTTTCCAAGTGGGTATGTTCTTGTTGAGGGCCTTCATTCTTCTTGGTCTTTCTAGGCTAGGGTACAAGTATCTATCCTTACCATTTTTACATTTTCAGGCATGCAAGGGTGTTATGGCTGTTAAAGGTCTAATGCTTGGCTTGACTTGGCTGTAACTGTTCAGCAGCATAATTCTCAAAAGTTTTGTTATAACTCTACTGATGAACCTTCAGCAATAAAAGCCAGAATTTTTGTTCAGTGCTGAGGTGTCACAAATGTGCTCTGCAGACGTTCTTCAGCATTTGTTTCTTCCTGCCCATGTGGAGAGCACTGAGATGGGAGAGGCATATAAACTTAGCTGCTGACTTTAGGCAGATCAGTTTCCCTCAGCTCCAGCTCTCCATCAACATTGTGCAAGTAATACTATGTCTTTACCTTCTACAGAAAAATATATATATATATATATATGAAGCACTCAGTTTTTCAAAATTACATGTGTATGCACATGTGCACACTGTCCTGCTTGGGTCAATACAACTGTGGTTTATGGAGATAATCTATTTTTAATCTTTTTTAAAATTACCGTCACTCCAAATGTCACCTGTTACAGAACCTGCATCTGTGGGCACTATCACCAATGTGGAGGCAACCTCAATAGGACCCAATCAACTGCGAGTGACATGGAATCCAGTTGCTGGGGCAACAGGCTATAAAGTGACATGGCGCCCAAGAGATGGTAAGATTATTGTCTGTCACCAAAATAATATATTCTGGCTGTGGAATTTGGCATACCTTTAGCTTGTAATTTTATTTGCACATACTGGTGGACAACACAGGTCAAACCTAGTCAAGGAAAAATATATATTGGTAGCAATGGCCTGGGTATAATATATGATGGTTCACTGGGGACTCTATAGATGTGTTTTTGTAGCGTTGTTGACATAATGGCCACCAGGCCTTGTGACCCTAAAAAGAATTGAAATATCAATAGCACAACAGCCCAGCCATGGCTCTCAATTTTGCTGCTTCTTCTTGAAATTTATATTGTGACTATGACAAAGTATTAGTTAGGTGAGAAAGCTACACCCACATATGTGCTTAATACTAGTAGTTGTCATTTGGATACCTGTGATTTTAAGCTGCCTTTTTATAATGTCGTCTCTGTGAGAATTGCCTGAAAAGATGGTTAAGGCCTTGCATCTTGTGTGGAATTTGAAACCTACCTTCTGACAGGCTGTATTGAGATGATGTAGAACAAGTGTGAGAAAGCTTTGGTCTTCCAGATGTTTTGGACAGCAGTTGGCAGGAGCCCAGGTCACCATAGACAGTGATACTGAACTGCAGGAGCTGTTGCTCAAAACATCTGGAGGGCCAAAGGTTCCTGGTGTAGATTACATTTGGAGTTATGATTTGGAAAAGCCACATTGGTTACCCATGAGGAAGAGTCAGTAGACTCAGGATACTGGGTCTATAAGCCATTTTTATGCACTTTTGAAGTCTCTTGTTATAGAATCAGAGAATTGGAAGAGACCACTAGGGCCATCCAGTCCACCCCCTGCCATTCAGGAACACAGAATCAAAGCACCCCCAACAAGATGGCCATCCAACCTCTGTTTAACGACCTCCAAAGAAGGAGACTCCACTGCACTCCAGGGCAGCCTATTCCACTGTCAAAGAGCTCTTACTGTCTGGAAGTTCTTCCTAATATTTTCCTGTAATTTGAATCCATTACTACTTGTCCTAGTCTCTGGGGAGCAGAATACAAGTTTGCTCCATCTTCAATATGACATCCTTTAAACCAGGGGTAGGCAACCTAAGGCCTGGGGCCCGGATGCGGCCCCCCGAGGCCTTTGGACCGGCCCCAGGCTGGCTCTGCCGCTGCCGCTGCTGCCGCCACCTGCTATGACGATATTGATTATTGTTGTTATTACTTGTTCTTGGGGTTTTCTTGGCAAAATCTCCACAGGGGGTTTGCCATGGCTTTTCTGGGGCTGAGAGAGTGCATGCGTACTTTTTTAAAAAAATATTTTTAATATTTTTTTATTTTTATTTATTTATTTATTTATTTATTTATTTATTTTTGGTGCTTCAGCCCCCCAATTGTCTGAGGGACAGCAACCCAGCCCCCGGCTCAAAAAGGTTGCCTACCCCTGCTTTAAACTATTTAAACATACCTGTCATTTCACCTCTTAACCTTCTCTTCTCCAGGCTAAACATATCCAGGACCCTAAGCTGATTGTTACATTACCATTACTAAATGAACTCTTTATATTGATTAGCTGATTAGCGAATAGAGACCACTTGTGCCTCTAAAAAAAATCTAGTGTTATATCCAGCTTTGGAAACAGTTAGCTGCCAACTCTGACTATGAGGCTTTTCATAGTCATTAATTTAAATATTAATTTTTAACCTCATAGCAACCACATATGAAACATTGGGTGGTGTTTCTGGAATCATTAGGCAAAACATGTTACAGTATGATTTGTTCTATTTTTTTAAAACAAAGAAGCAGTATAAAAAAGCCATATAATTAGAAACTAAAAAAGCATACAAATGAATATTCTATAGTACACTTTTCTGTGTTTGGATGGTGTATCAAAGTATAATTTGTGTTAACTTCAGCTGCAAAATCATAGAAAAAGCACCACATTTTCCATTTTGAATAGACTCCCCCGCCCTGATATCTTCCAGACATGATGGATTACAACCCCTGATATTCCCAGTCAATGAGACTGCAGGCCGAAGCAGACAACCCGTTTGGGGTGGCTCTGGGCCACCCCTGGGAGCAGTGGATCGGGTCCATGGGAACCATACACCACAGCCCCGATCCTCTTTTTTGCTGCCCCCAAAAGAGTGGCAAAATGCTGCTCCTTTTGGGGGTGGCAAAAGGCCTCCCTTAGAACTGCCACTGCAGCTCTTTTGCGCCCTTTTAGTGCAGCGTGTGCACATGCTGCGCCAAGAGGGCACCCTGACACCGCACATTGTGCAGACGGACACATGGCATCGGGGTGACGTTGAGGCAGAGTCAGGGCGGCTGGCATGTGATCGCCCCACCCCAACTCCACCCCCAGGCTGGCCTTTAGGCGGTCTGCATTCCCCCTGAGTTCTCCAGTAGACCTGCAGTACACTAGCTTGGAGAAGGCTGTTCTAGAAGGACAATACTTCTCCCCTATTAAAGAAGACCAACTCATTTTCATTTTGAAATCAGTGTGGATCAATTGCACTCATGTGCTGTGCAATCCATTATTCTCTTCCTACTCAGAAAGTTCTGTTAAGGTTATATGTGGTTATGTTTTTCTTTATGTCTTATCTTTAGCAAAATATCTGTTTTGAAATATTCTGTATTCTTGGAATATAATGGAGATTTTCCTTTTTCCACAGTCTATTTGAATCCTTCCACAAGCAGTTGTTAACTAGGGGAAAGAATTTAATCAATTATTCTCTTCCCACTCAGAAAGTTCTGTTCTAAGATATTAAGGTTATATGTAGTTATGTTTTTCTTTATGTCTTTGTGAATACTAGGTAAAGCATGGATAAATATTAATTATAAGATGCTGTTTGATTTCAGACAGGATATTTTGGTTCAATATTTTATCAACAGGGCCTTAGTAGTTGTCATCTGAAGATCTCTGAGATAATTTTTGTCACCTATCAGGACAACAGCTTTAGTATTTCAAGTGCATGGTTTAATAGTCTTGATCTAGAAATGGGAAATGCAAATCTTGTAAGATGGCATACATGACATCTAAAGGATAGCCCCCTCCCCTGCCTGAATCCTATAACCTAATGAGAGCTCCTTCTTTGTGTCTGTCATGCGTTAAGGGGGGGCGCTGAGATTATGATACTAGGTTAGTGGGGCTCATGTTTTCCTTCCTACTTATTTCTCCCCCCTTTTTTATTTTCTAAAAGTTTGCCTATTCACAATCATCAGAATAATATGCTATATCATGTGCTTCCAAGTCTCCTAATGTTACAGTTTGTGTTTCCGAAATGTAGCTATTAAATCTGTGGAGCAGTAAACTAATTACCAGTCAGCCTCCCACATTTTGTGGTAATTGAACTCATAATGTATTGTTGAGTCTGTTAGAAATATGATTCATGTGCTTCCCAAAAGACAAAACTGTGATTTGGGAGAAAGCAATTGTACCTCCATCCCCTGGAGATGTGGCATGCAGCATGTTCCTCCCCCAAATGCACATCCTTGTTATTCGCATGCCAACTCCCTTCCCTGTTGCTCTGGTTTGCCTCTTGCATTTCTTTGGAAAGAAATGTCTCCTCCCTGTTAAACTAGGCAGACTCAGTCTTGTACAGTATTTTGTTGCTCTTATGAAAATCTGTGTCTCAGAAAGACACAATCAGTTACATGACATAGAATAACTTTGTAGTATACATTGAAACTGTTAGTTAATTGGACATACAGCCTTTGGACTCTCACCTGGTACATGTGACAAAAAGAGCTATACACAGCTGCTCCCTGGTAGCTATAAGATGTAAAATGTTTTGTTGTCATTTCTCTTCCTGCTTTTGTTCCTGATTGTGAAACTTATTGTCTCCAACTTGCTGTGCTCCTTTCTCTCCCAACCCCTAGGCCAAGAGATCTCACGCATCTTGCCTGCTGATGTAAACTCCTACACTATTGAAGGCCTGAGGCCTGGGGTGGTCTATATCATTGGGGTCTCAGCCTTGGTTGGCAGCAGAGAAGGAAATCCAATCACCACCACAGCTACAACAGGTGACAACACTCTAACTATTAGGCACTGCACATCTCTTGGCCCATTGTAACACCATCTTGACAGCACCACTCTTAATTACTCTTTTCTGTCCTTCACATTGCAGCTTCTGGTCAAGTGGGTATGGTCACCAGCCTTCGAGTCCTTGAATCCAGGAACAATGTGGTACGAGTCACATGGGTTGGTGTGCCTGGGGCTACAGCGTACAGAGTGGTGTGGAGCCGACGTGATGGTAAAATAGCTGTCCCACTTTACTATCTGTTTGTCTTTCTATGAACCTTGAAACAATTATGCTACTGGAAAACCCTTATGACTGCCACTTGATTTGTAAGGCAATAGCAATAGCAGTAGTATGTACATTACTATACCGCTTATCAGTGAACTCAGAACTCTCTAAGCTGTTTACATTCTGTAAGCTAATTGCCTCCAACAAGCTAGGTACTCATTTCAGCAACCTACGAGAGGATAGAAGGCTGAGCGAACCTTGCAACCCCTGGGATCAAACTCACAATGTTGTGGCTGCAGTACAGGCATTTAACCACTGCACTACCAGGGCCCCAAAGACCCATCCTTTTGACTACAGGACCTGTTCTTTGTAAACCCAAGAAATGACTAAAATAAGTCAAGTGGGTGATTTTTGCATGACTAGTAAAATTATGGAAAAGTAGGGGTGGATTTGACCCACACTTTTAGGTATGCACAATCTTCAGCTTCAGAAGAAGAATTTTGAGCAGTAAAAAAACTGAGTAAAAAATGTCTGGTGAGGATGCAGTTTGCTAAGGTTGAGGTTGTTACTATTTTTAAATCCTGGTAAAGAATGATAGATGCAGGATGGTTCTGATGAGAGTATTGGTTAGGCATAATGGTCAATATTAACAAAGTATTGTTTCAGGGCTGGAATATTGGTCTTTGGGAGGGTTTGTTTGTTTGTTTGTTTTTCCCCTCTAAAGGTGAAGACTTAGGGCCTGTACAGATGTGCGGCCATGGGCCGCCCCAAGAAACCAAGAATTGGGGCCAAGGCTGCCCCACTCCTCATCCCCAATCCACTGTTTGGGCAGCCCTGGAAGGAGCACTAAAATAGCCCCCCTTCCTCAAGGTGCCTCTTCCGGATCTCTTCTGTCACAGCGTGTCTGGACACTGCGACGGAAGGATGTCATCAGGAAGGGGTTGGGGCACCTGGTGTCCAGCTGCCCCCCCTTCCTTGGCTCGAAGACGGTGCTTTGCGTCATCTGCAAAGCCCCTTAGTTGGAATGTATTGCAAGGACCATCTAGTCCAGCCCTGTACCATGCTGGAATATACGGCTAAAGCACTCCCAAGAGATAGTCCTTCCCACCTCTGTTTTAATATCTCTAAAGGAGGAATATCCACCAC
This sequence comes from Phrynosoma platyrhinos, assembly GCA_020142125.1. NCBI lineage: Eukaryota > Metazoa > Chordata > Lepidosauria > Squamata > Phrynosomatidae > Phrynosoma > Phrynosoma platyrhinos. The sequence goes on from CM034703.1 coordinate 278,408,293, forward strand.
CTTCCAAAGCAGCCTATTACACACTGTCAACAGTTATCATCAGGATGTCCTTCCTAAAGTTTAGATGGAATCTCTTTTCTTGTAATTTGAATCCACTGGCTCATATCCTTGCTTCTGGAGCAGCAAAACTAGCTTGTTTCTACATAACACCCCTTCAGACATTTGCAGATGGCTATTATGCCATCTCTCAAACTTTGCCACGCTAAATATATTCAGCTCCCTAAACTGTTCCTTATTGGGCTTCCTGGCCTTTAACCATCTTCAGTGCACTCTTCTGGACTCATTCCGGTATGTCAATATTCTTCTTGAACTCTAGTGCCCAGAACTTGTCACAATATTCTAGGTGAGATCTGAACAAAGCAAAATAAAGTGGTGCTAGTACTTCCCTTGATCTGGATACTATATCTCTGTTAATGCAATCTAGTATTGTTTTTTTTTGGGGGGGGGGACAGCATCACACTGCTGACTCTGTTAGCTTGTTGTCTAGTGTGTTGAACAACTTGATTTTCCTGCCTAAATGTTGTACCTTACCTGTATCCCTGTTGAAATTTGTTTTATTAGCTGTAGCCCACCTCTCCAATTACTACAGTCATTTTAAATCCTGATTTTTTTCTTCTAGTATATTAGCTCCCCCTACTAGTTGGTAGTCATGTACAAATTTGATGAGCAGGTCCTCTATTCTGTCATCCAAGTCATTTGTAAAGATGTTGAACAACTCCAGGTCCAGGACTGAACCCTGTGGCATCCCACTGGTTGCTTCTCTCCATGTTGAAGAGGAACCATTCGTGAACACTCTGGGTTCAATCAGTCAAGTCAACCAATTATAAATTTACCTAACAGTTACATTTTCTAGACCACATTTTACCAGCTTTTCTCTAAGAATATCATGGGGGGAACTTGTCAAAAGTCTTACAGAGTTCAGCCACAAAATTCCCTTGATCTACAAGTTTTTAACTGTCAACAAAAAAGAGATAAGATTCTTCTTGCATGACTCGGTTTTGAGAAACCCATGCTGGCTTTTAGTAGTCACTGCATTCCTTTTTAAGTGCACAGAAAGACTGCTTAAAGATATGTTCTAGAACTTTTTCTGGTATTGATATTAAGGTCAGATGGGTCTTCTTTTTCTCCCTTTCCTATGTTAAGAGTTCAAGATCATTTTGTTTGTTTATTTAATTTATATCCTAATTTTCTCCCACCCAAAGTGGCTTATATTATAAAATTAAAACAAAATACAGCTAAAATAGTATATAATAAGTAAGTTTTAAAAAAGCAAATAAACATATTAAAATACTTAATACTTAATAAAATGCAGTTTAAAATACATGTAAAACATAAGATCAAGATGTGGCACACCCTGTTAAAAGACACTTCTACTGCATGCAGTCAAGTACTGAAAGCATGTTTAAATAAAAAAAGCCTTTGCATACTGACAAAAAAAATCAAAGAGGGAGCCAACCTAGCCTCCCATGGTAGGGATACAGATACATGGGAGGGTGGCTACTTGGCAGGTGGCCATGTCCTCACCAACTGTACCAGTGATAGTCGTGGAACAGAAAAAAATTGAAGATGTTGAGGTTCAGGTAAGCTTTTCTTTCAGATAATCTGGACCCAAGCTTTATAGGTCATGACCAGCATAATAAATTTTGCCTAGAAACAGACCAATAGCCAGTGAAGCTGCTTCAGCAAAGGAGTTGTATGTTCCCTGTAGCTAACTCCAGTCAGCAGTTTGACCACAACATTTTGGACATGCTGAAGTTTCCAAAGAGTTTCCAAAACCAGCCTTGAATAATGTGTGTAACAGTATTCTAAACAGGATGTTATCAAGGCATGTGTTGCTGTGGACAGATCTGACATCTTCAGGAACAGGAAAGCTGGCACACTAGTTTTACCTATGCATTCTTGGCAAATGCTGAAACGTGGGCATCCAAGCTCAGGGTTGAATTGAAAAGTAACCCAAGCTTCATTCCTGAAATTTCAGGGGACATGTACACACATCCAGCATAGGTTGAATTCCTGTTCCCTTTTTGTCAGCAAACACTGGGTTAGCACTGAGACACCTTCTTTGGAATTAGAGGAAAGAAAAGGTAGCATATTGGTGAAACTGAATTCCAAAACATGTTAATTTCCTGTGTTCTGTGTATTAGCATATAGATATCTATGACCATAGGGCTTTCTCTGGAGTTGTACCCTTTTTGTTTCACCGCAGCCCCTATCTGGTGCTTTGCCACTCTAAAAAGAGCTGGCAAATGCCACTCCTTTTTAGAGTGGCAAAAAGCTGCCCTTGCCGTGGTGGTGGCTTTTCAGTGCTCCTTTGGTGCAGTGTGTGTGGACACTGTGCCAAGGGAGTGCCCTGTCTCCTCCTGCCATGCAGTGAGGCACACTGCATGAAGCTGGCATAAGGACAGAGTTGGGGCGGCCAGCGTGCGGTCGCCATGCCCCTATTCTGCCCCTGGGCCAACTCTTTATGATGGTCTGTTCATCCCCCAAGAATGTTAGAGAAGGAGAAACCAATATGAAGCTATTGAATTTGTCTTAGGAAGTTGATACTTAAATGATTTCCTTATCAAGGAGACTAATAGTTAAGTTGATTTTGTTAAAAAATTCCTTCAAATGTAAATTTCAGAAGCATTTTTGTCAATGTGTATGAACTGTGAAATTTCATTTTAGTTCTAACAGAATTACTTTCATTCTAGGCAAAACTACCACAAAACAGTGAGAAAACAGAGGGTTAGCCCATTTTGATGCTATTCTTGGATGCTTCCCAACTGACTTTTTTTTTTTTAGGGGACAGAAGGGCAAGGACCATCTTTCAGTGTCAGCCAAATAGTGTTGCCTGTTAGTATGATCAACATTTACACTTTTCCTCTGTACCTGTCTGAGTCTTACATGTCTTTGGGTATCTTTTTAGACTTGGAAAGTAACAATCTCTTTCTTTGAAGGTGGACCTGAAAACACCGAATTGGTCTCAGGAAACACCAATTCTTTTGACTTGCTTAACTTGGAAGGAGGAGTTAGCTACACAGTGAAGGTCACAGCACTGATTGGCAACCGTGAAGGAGACCCTGTGTCCATCATTGTCACCACACGTAAGATTAATACATTTATGTCTGTTATGTGTCCCATCTATGTTCTACTTCTTTTTCCAATGCGCTCTTGGATGGTTTTTCAACCTCAGTACAAATCTGTAAGCTAGGGTGGGCAGAGTTAGGGAGCTTAGAAGAGTTATGTTTGTGATCTGCAGTCCCCGTATTCCATTGGCTATGCTGGGAATTTTGAGAGATGTAGTCTCAAAAAAAAA
>CM034703.1:278411690-278427603 GCA_020142125.1 Phrynosoma platyrhinos
AATATTCTATACTCAATTCAATCTGTTTTTTAAAATAAAAGTGGGGGAAAACAACATGGAAGCTAAAAAACAATAACACCTTTTTCCTAACCAAATTTGGGGGGGGGGGTGGAGCTAGAGGGGCTAAGCTTAAAGGGCTTGCAAACCAAAACACACACATGGATTTTCTCACCCTCCATTGTGGAGAAGATGGTTGGAGACTGGGGAAGGACAGAGGGAGGTCCCAGACAGGGCAGGTCAAGGAAAGACTCAGGTCAAAAAGGGAGATTCTCTCTCTGTGTTTCTGTTTTTACAGTCTTTCTAACTTGGAAACTGGTCTCCTAAGGGAATGCTTCTGTGTAGAGCAAACATGGTATCAACATGTGTTTGCAAAAGGGCAGAGGTGAAGTGCCCTTCAGGTTCTGATAATGGATCTTAAGTGGTCTGAGCAGTCGGAAACAACGGGTCTCACACACAAGACAAAGCCAATCAGTATAGATTTTTACCTCACAATGGGGGTATATCAGACGGAGCCAGTCTGGTAGGAGCTCCATTCAACTGAGGTAAACAAGACAGTTAAGCACTGATAGTTCTCAATCAATGTAACCATTCCCTTGTCAACAATGAGGAGGATGAGGAAATTTTGTAGTTTAAAATGAGGCTTACATTTACCAAGATGGGCAAAGTGTCCAAGCTGCAGCAGCCCTAGTTTGTTCATTATGAATTATTTAGATTCTGGCAACAGACAACTTTACTGCTTTATGCATCAAAGTCTAATATTCATATTTACTGAGCATAGTTCATTACAGCACTGTGGGAAAATTACCTAGCTCTTTTTTTAGGGGGTTGGTATCTTGGATTCAGAAGTGATTGTGCTCATACAGTCCATCATCATAGAACCGCTCTGGAAATATAGATTGTGAATGGGGTATGGAAAGATGTTTCTGGTTATCCAGAAATGCTCATGGATTGGGGGTGCAATTAACACTTCTTAAGTCAAAGGACATCTTTATTTTTGCCTTATATTAGTACCCAGGCCCATAAAGCCTTGTTCTGTCACCTCATTTTGACATAGAGATGAACCTGGTGTGTCAAAGCCTCATTATGCCAACAGAAAGTAAGCTCTGAGGACTGGACCAGCCTAGCTAACAATTGAGAAGAGGTTGGCTACCAGACAACAAAGTAGGTGACAGAAACTGTGAGCACACTGGTGGATTGAAGTAGTTGCAATCTGCATCAATGAGAGGACTACCAACATGAATGAAATCACATATTTCAAGGTATTAAGAGTCCAAACAAGGTTCTGAGGTGCCTTGTGGGATGAATCTAGATGTCTCAATTCAATTCAATTTATTCGGTCCTTGACCAGTACAAAAATTTATTATATATAATAAAATATAAAAAATAAAGTATGAGATATTATATATATATATATATATATATATATATATATATATATATATATATATATATATATACACACACACACACACACACACACACATACATATATGTAGACCAACAGACCAATGCACAAACTGAAAATAGACTGTATAAGTACAATAAATCTAGATGTCTCCTCAATCAGCAAATTTCATGCTCTTCATCCAAGTTACTTCAGAGGAATAGTTTCTTCTGCAGTGCCTTCTCCTACTGAGTCATGATCAAGTGTCCTGTGCTGTTGCCTTTTGCTAATCTTTCCAGTTTTCCTTTTAGCAACAGTTCCAGTTCAGCCAGTTGGAAATCTACGTGTGACTGATTCCTCAGGAAGACGTATCCGAATAGAATGGAGCCCAGCCCCTGGTAGCACAGGCTATCGGCTTACCTGGAGGCTAGCTGGTGGTGAGTCTCTCTCAGATCTCCGCCTTGTCTTTTTCTTCTGCCAAACACACAGGAAATTAACTGCTTCTCTCACATGGTACAGGTGGACCAGAGAGTAGCCAGCTGCTGCCAGCCAACATCAACACGTATGACATTGAAGACTTGCAGCCAGGAGGACGATACGAAATCCGTATCACGAGCCTGACAGGCAATAGGGAGAGTGAAGCTGTGTCTATTGTTGCCAACACAGGTATCTCAGTCCTATCCACCTTATCTAAGATAGGCCTGGTTGCCCCAAACATAAAGCTCAGTTATGATCGTAGGGCCTTGAGTGCCAACTTGTTCATGCAGAGAATACACATTTCTGTTTTATAAAGCCAGTCAGAAACCAGTGCAACTCTCCAGTTTCTACTGGTGTCATCAAATGGACCATTAGGTTTATTATCTCCTGTTTTTCTTTTTAAAAGCCAGTTCAAATATACATATTCTGTTTCTATGCTTATAATCCTAATATATGAATTTTTGTCTTTTTAAAAATGTAGCCATTCTTCCATACACACACACACACACACACCGTATATAGTGGTCTTGTTTTCAGCTTTCCCTAATATACACATTAGAATCAATGTTTTGTATGATGACCAATAAGAACAGTGAATTCTGATTCCTCTATAAGTTTGTGAATGCAAATTGGATAAATTGCATCAAAACGTTAAAAAAAAACACCTTATTATCTGTTGCTAATGCGTGGAGTAAGGTTGCCTCCAGCTGGTGAAAGTACGGTAACAAAATGTATTTCTTGGGAGCTGAAAGCCTTGGGTTAGTGTTTTGCTTCATTACCCCTGGAGGCATGCTTACTTTCAGAGAGGTAAATTAGAGGAGTTATAATTATCCTGACATGTGATGATAATATATATTCCTATGCTGTTGTCACAGATCATTTGATGTATGGGTTTTTCATCTCCCCCCCCCCATAAGAGTTTATTCCATTTTCTGTTTTTCAACTCCATTTGTAAAGAAATGTTATTTTTTACATTTGTGTTTACAATTACTTGTTATATGTTCATCCACAGCATTGTTTATATGTTATTACTTATTTGTCATGTGTCTGGTTTGCCTTTACAGAGTATGGTGGTCAAGTTGTGATGCATATATATAATAAAGCAAAGCAGCCAGTTGTGTGTCTTTTGCCCATGCTGTTATATAAACGTATTTGTAATGAAAACATTCTTCCACTTGTACTTGTATAACCCAGTACTTATGACTCCTGCTAATTACCCTCACTGTACATGGGCTTGTAAATGCTTTCCAGGAGGGTTAATACAGCCGGGGAGGATTGATTACTAGTATTGTAATGACTAGCAGTGGTCATGAATATCAGCTCCCAGATGCTTGTTGAGGTGAAGACAAAACTAAGCCTTTAATTTCAAGAACCAAATGATCCATCTCCCCTTTAACTTTTTTGCCCCAGCTGCTGCAGGCCGTGTGACCAATTTCCGGGTGACAGATACTCAAAAGGATTCTGTGACATTGACTTGGACTCCAGTTCCTGGGGCCTCTGGCTATCTCCTCACATGGAAGTCTCTAAGAGGTAAGAGACCTGTAATAGATATAGAAGGACCAAGATGGGGCACTGAGGATTTGGGCAGAGGATTATTGTGTGTGCCATAGTCCCTTGAGACCCAGCTCCTGTGCAGATGAAGATAGGGGTGATGAAAGGCAGTCTTCAGTTTGCAAGGGCAAACATCATTTGTTTGCAGACACTGCATATATATCTCATCTGTACTCTGTTGCCCAGGGCAGCATGCATAGTTCTCCCTCCCATCATCACCATGGTATCCTCAAAACAACTTGTGCAGTAGATTAGGCTGGAAGACAGTGACTAGGCCAAGAACACCCAGGGAGTTTGCCATGGTTGAATGAGAATTTGAATCAAAGTTCTAGTCCAGTCTTCTTAAGCAGCTTGGCAAGAAGAGGTGGGTGTTGCTGCATAAGGTAAACTACTATATGGTATCTCACTGCTCACCACACCGTTTGTGTTCACCACTCATGTTCTTCCTTTGTTTCAGATGGAGGAGAAACACAAAGAACACTGCCTGGGTCATCAACATCCCACCAAGTATCTGGGTTGCGCTTGGGTGAGAGATACACCTTCACCATCCGCCCACTGTTTGGGACCATTACAGGTGCTGAGGCTTCTCTTACTGACCGTACAGGTGAGATTCTATTTGTGTGAGAGATGTGAAGCCTTTCTTGTTTTAGTGCCCAAGGTCTCTATGAATCATCTTCTATGTCAGTTATATTGGGCTTGAGATGTGTGACATATGTGGACTGTAATTGCTTTCTTCTTCCATTTCCTAGCCTATTGCCAAGGAGAGAGAGAGTCAGAAGTAGAAACACATGAAGGCAGAATTTTTCATCATTTATCTGGAGTTTATCACACGGGGGAAATCTCGTGCAGAAATGGGGCTTTAAATTAAACAAAACCCACAAAAGCAGGTGTTTTTTCAGACGACGTTACTGTTAAAAGGAGGCTAATCCGAACGGAAATTAGACAAAAACTGCTTCTTTTTACTTTTGGAAGATCCCGAAAGTAAAAAGAAGCAGTTTTTGTCTAATTTCCATTTGGATTAACCTCCTTTTAACAGCGCTGGAGTTTATCACACAGAGAAATCCCATTGATAAATTGCTTCCACTTTTGCGGGGGTTTTTTCTCTTTAAAGTACCATTTCTGCACGGGACTCCCCATGTGATAAACTCCTATGCCTATATTTGAAGACTGCTTGAGAGGACATGTTTTGTTTTATGGCTCACTCATTACACCTCCCATCCCAGTTCATTTTGATTCTTTCTACAGTTTGCCGAGATGGCCGCAGTGACATTGTTTTTCTTGTACATGCAACTCGAGACACTGCCTACAATGCAGAGGCTGTGAGAAGCTTTCTGTCCAGCACTGTATCTGCACTGGGCCAACTGGGCCCTGGAGCCCACCAGGTAACAAATGACCTTTGGGTTATGCCCTAGTTCGCAAGTGCTGTGTGCATAGCCACTTGAAGAATAGCTACATCAAAGCTGCTCCACCTTACAAGACTTCACAGTGAAATTTCTCCCATGTAATTCCTAGAAATATTCATATGGCTTTATTTTATTTGGTTCATGATAGTGAGGTGAAAACATATGAGATAGCAGAGGAAACTATTAATAAAATGACTTTTACTTTGTGTAACTTCTACGTTGTTGTGCTTCCAGTGATCACTTGATTGTTCTCTATCCTGATGGATATCCTGAATCCAAGTTTCTCTCTGTCAAAAAGATTAAATCTTTCCCTTACATATTTCCTGTCTTGCTTCTACTCTTCCTTACATGTAATTTCCTTTTTCACATACAGTTGGACCTCCATATCCATGGATTCCTTATCCATGGATTCAGCCATCCACAGATTTAAAATATTCAAGCAACTTATGAATTGCAAAATGCAAACCTTGATTTTGTTATTTTATTTAAGGGACACCATTTCATTATGCCACTGTATATAGTGGGACAGTATCCACAGATTTTGGTATCCATGGGGGGGGAGGGGGCTGGAACCAAACCCCAGAACATACCTAGGGTCCACTGTAGCAGATTTGGTCTGTTTCCTCAGGTAGGCATTGTGGTTTACAGCTACAGAGGCCTCCCATTTCTTCTGCTCAACCGCTCTAGTGACTTGGCAACTGTCCTTCAGAATATCCGTTCTTTACGCTATGAGGAGCCAAGTGGCAATGCGATTGGTAAGAAGGCTTTGAGCATGGGGACATTGGTTAAATTTGTTTAAGGAATAGGAAGGAAATTATGGGGGGAGGGTTTGTAAGGACATGGAAGGCCATTCTTCCCATTGAAACCCTTCATGTGATCGTGGAGCTGGCTAATTAGAGGCTATAGTAAGGCCTGAAGTGAGCAGTGTACTAGCTCATAAAGACTGCTGCTACTGCTGCGGTAGTAGTTCTTTTAACCATTTTGTGTATATTTCTGTTTCTCTGAGTATCTATTTGCACTTCATTTGTGCTCTGCAGGAGCTGCTATTAATTTTGCCAAGAACTACATGTTCAGTCCAAGTGCAGGGCGCAGAACTGGTGTACCAGGAACCCTGGTGATAATGACAGATGGGCCATCTGGTGATGATGCCATTGGACCTGCCAGAGAAGTTAAGGCCACAGGTGAGACAAGCCACTGGAATCCAGAGTGGGGAAAAGAAAAAAGAACGGGATCACATGTGTGCATTTTGCAACAATGTGAAGGGCCTGCCTTAAGTGCTAAGTTAGTAGCCTCCTCCATAATGCCTCCCCATCCATTTTATTTATGTCTTTGTTGAGCCAGGAGGTATCAAAGCCCCAAACCAAATACACTGTGCCCTTAAGTGGGCTGGGAACATTACCAGCTCTCCACCTTTTTGGCTTGTTGGAAGCCGAAAGAATGCTTACTGGCTAAACAATGCTTATTGAGCAGCTCTGGCTGAACCTTGCCTTTGAAAGAGAGAGTTGAGCTGCCCATATCCTGAGTCTTTTCCTGTCATTTGTCATGCTCCATTCTCAAAGAGTTCTCCACATAAAATCCTTCTATTTACTTGCTTCCTTTGCCCTTTGCAGGGATCCAGGTGCTGGCAGTGGGCATGGATGGGGCCAGTCGTGAACAGCTGCGCCAGCTGGTAACCAATGAAGATCCACGCAATGTTTTCTTTGTGAGAGACTCAAAGAGTTTGCCAGAGGTGGAAGAGGAGCTTGCCAGTGCCCTCTGTGTCACAGAAGGGGTAAGGGATTGCTTATAGAGTGCATGACAGTCATTATCTGCATTTTGTAAAATAGAGTCAAGCAGTGGAGGGAGTACATGCTTCATGCATTTAATAGCACTTATGCAACAGAAAGTATCATGAAGGGTAAATAGACAGTTGCTTCTCTAATTTAAACTGGCCTGAATTTCTCATAAGCATAGGATGAAAACATGGTCAGGCATCCAGTAGGAACTTTATATAATGTGCAATATGACTACTTGGAAAGGCAGTCATGTGTCACATTCTAGTGAAAAGAACTGTTGCACTTTTATGCTCCATTAGATTTCTTTTCACATTCAGGCCTGTGGAAAATTCTCTCACTTCTTGGCACAATATAGCAAACAATTAGCTTACCCAGTGGTTACACAAGCACTGCAATAAATTGCCATTTGGCACATAGCTGTGGCTTCCAAAGTTGACTGCACAATGTCTAAGGCTTGGATAGCAGCATTGTAGCTATTTTAATGGTGACCTTTTTTTCCTCTTTTCCCCTCTCAGCCTAGACCAGAGCCATGTGCAGTACAGTGTCCCAGGGTAAGTCACTGACATCTACCTATACTATAAAAATAAATAAAAATAAGTGGGGTTTTTCCCAATGAGTAACAGCATTACTTGGATCCCTACAAATATGATTGACCAAAACTTCTATCATATCCCAGTCATTCTGACTGGGACTGATAGAGGCAGTATTCTTAACACAAATGGAGGGTGCCAGGTTAGAAAGGCTGTATTGGGCAATTATGAGAAGAAATGTTTTTGCTTGTCAAAATTGCTCCCAACTTTAAATGCTCAGGCATTTGAACATGACTAGAAAATGGATGCCATCATTATGTCTTTGTGATATGGGAACTGGCAGATAGAAACTAAACAGATACTGGATGACCATCTGTCGGGGGTGCTTTGACTGTGAGTTCCTGCATGGCAGGGGGGTAGGACTAGATGGCCCTTGTGATCTCTTCCAACTCTATGATTCTCTAATTCTATGAATTGCTGGGGTAATTGCTGGTAGTTTTTTTAGACTTATATTTTAGATTCAGACACTGGAAGAGAACTCCAGAGTTTAGACTCTGGAGAAGTTCACATGTGAAAAGAACATATGAAAGGGTTATGAGCCATTCCAGGCTACTCCTGCCTTCCTCCATAATTTGAGCATCCAGGAGGTGTGGGAAAGAACACTATGAATATGTTTATATGTATATATGCTTATACATGTAGTTCCTTCATGAGAAGGCAGGATTTGGATCAATCATAAAAGAATGTATGAAAGGGTTATGAGCCATTCCAGGCTACTTGTGCTTTCCTCTGTCCCCTGAGCATCCAGGAGGTGTGGCAGGACCTGGATCAACCACAGCACCATATCCCTCTACACAGATACATTACCCACACAGTCTTTTCCATGTCCAACCAAAATGTAAGCAGCTTTCCACTGAAGATCTTGGTAGCAATTGATTTGCCCACAGTGCATATCAATGGCTGGAGTTGAGGCTAGTTTATATAGTCTCATAAATGTCTTCTTTCAACATGGGAGGAGATATGCCTACGCTGCATATCAATGGCTGGAGTTGAGGCTAGTTTATATAGTCTCATAAATGTCTTCTTTCAACATGGGAGGAGAAGGTTGTGTAAACCTCCATATATAAGAATCAGTTGGAGCCAATGAGAGATATGAGGAAAGTTACAAGAGGACTGACCCTTTCTTGCCTTGCCTGGTTAGCTTTTTTAACCTATTACAAGAGATTTAAAATCAACGTAGGATGACATACTGTTAGTGCAAGGGGGTTAAATTTCCCTTGCTGAAAAAAAATGAGTTTTCAAGGTGAAGAGGCACTGTGGATGCTACCTATCTCTCATTCAGTTTCCTAGTCCAGTGCTACTCAAAGTGGTGTTCCATGGATCAGTGTCTAGCCTCCGATCTGCAGCAAATTTCCAAGAAAGAAAAAAACACTTGTAGTCAATGGGCACAAATATGGTGGCAGTTCCTGGCATATTGGTGGGGGGGGGGAAACAACCTGTCAGCCCCCTACAATAGATAGCTTAGGAAGTATTGTCCTAAAGGACAAGACCTGTGGGGAAAAGGAGAGACTTAGGAATGGGCGTAATTTGCTTTCTCTGTTGGATCAGTGCTGTCATCCTCCATAACCTTGGGACAAACCCAAAGCTACCTTTAAAAACTACTCATTTAAAAAGTTTTCTTTTTTATGATAAACTTCCCATATATTATTGAGGTTGTGTAGCCTTTTCTGTTCATAAAGCAGGCTATCATCAAATTATTCTCTTATTCTCCTACAGGGTGAAAAAGGCGAGCCTGGTGAGATTGTGAGTATCTGAGATTTAAGGAGGAAGATTTCACACAACATCCCTTTCAGGACTGTTGTGGGGTGCTGCTATGGTAAGACAATTAATCTCTCTGGTCATTTTTTCAGGGACAGAAAGGACGCATGGGACTTCCTGGAACTCCTGGAAACCCGGTAATGTCAGCTTTTCTTTTGAACCCCTGAGCCTTGTGGCTTGGAATAGAATTTATTTTGCTTGTTAAGCCCCATTGGTTTGATTAGAGCCTTTCTATTTGTACTCACATGTGTTAGACCCTCTTACAGAATCTTTGTCAGTATTTTTAGACAGGTTATTGCTTCTACCACCAGAAGCTTTTTTTTTCTTTTTTTGCATAATGACCAGGCAGTTTATAAATTTATAATTAATGTTGTTATTTATTAAATTCTCTAGGCTCAGCTTCTTTGTGGAGCACTATATAGACAGTTGGCTTAAAGGATTCAAACAATTGCAGACAGTAATAAAACTTACAAAATATTTACCATAAAAATCAGTAATTGCTATAATAAACAGCTTAGAGGAAAAAAGCTGTAGGAATCTCTTTCTAAGTTGAACTGTTTCCAGGTAAAGTTATTTTCTAGGCACATTTGTCAATTGAGCTCTTTCTTCCTTGAGGAAATGTTTTAAGTTCAGTTTATCACAGGGCAGCCCTCATTTGATTGGGAAACTGTTGCCTATACGATAAGCAGGATGGGATTGGCATTTAATGCTCCTGAGCTCAGAGGTGGCTGGTGCTTCTGTTGTTTCAGGATCATGAATCTGTGTTGAGTTATTACAGAATCTACTTGCAGTATTTCAGGAACTATCCAGAGTGCTGAATATAATGTAAATTCACTCTTGTACAAACAGAACCACTGCCACCTCTGTACTTGCTGTACCAGTATATTTCCACAAAGCAGAAAATATTTTGAGTTTCCCTTCCCCAGTTGTTCCATTAATGGGAATGTTTTAGAATGTAAACCTGTAAAATGTGAACATTGCCTAGAACGTTGGCTGCATTTAATCCGGATATAGTGAGGACGTATATGCATCATTTCAGCCATATTCCTTCTGTGGAAGGGCACTTGCTATGTATTTGATATGTGCTTAATCATCTTCAGAGGATAATGTTCATGGGAAGCTATTCTGCTTTGGAGGCAAAAGACAGTTTTCCATAGTACCAATTGACTGATGCTTGTGCCAGTCATGAAGCAATTGCCTCCTTCTTAGAGTTGGACTGTGTGAAACCTGATTGTCTGGGCTTTCTGTTAACTATGAAGTCCCTTCTTCATTATCACTGCTGATTTAAATGCTTAAACAAACAGTGTGTGGAGGGTGGGTGGGTTAGATATAAATCAATGAATGAATTAGTGAATGCTGCAATACATGAAGATACATTATTTTTTGTTATTTAATCATTTTAGGTATTTTTATTTCACTATTTAGCCAAAAAGCTTCCCAGAATGACTTATAGATAAGCAGAAAATAAGGACAGTCCTGGTTCTCAGGCTCACAACTAGCCACATGCTATTCAGAAGAAGTTAACAGCAAAAATAAAGGTTGACAGCCCACCCAAAGCAATGGAACTGCTTTCATTACACAGGCTGTATAGGTAATGGCTGGTACCAGGAGGAATGTTCACTGGAGCTTCAAAACCTCCAAAATTGCTCTCTTGAAAGGTACATTTGTCTCCACACTTAGACATACAACACTGTCTGGTAATTCACAACAGCAGTGTTTAGCACATGGGGCAGACACCGCTAGAAATTGCTATCCTGCTTTAGCATACCTTTGGTTGAAGCTAAATCATGTGACATGGGATAATTTCTCTAAATCTCAGTGAGTACTTTATAAGGAAAAATAAAGATTTCTTCTGAGACTATTTCATTTGGCACAATAACTTAACTGCACTTTTCACAGTGGTCATTTTGTTACCAATAAAGCCTACAGGGACTTTGCTAAAAGCAAAGCTTGCTTCAGTTATCTAAAACCTTGTTTCAGTCTTCTGTTTTGGAGGAAATTGAAATTGTGCAAACTACATGTTGATATGATGTTTTTTGGCTTTCACTCATGCCCCACCCTTGAAGTTTCTTGAACTTGTTATATATAATTCTTCTATTTTGTAGAAGATTATATCACTCAGTGGTGAGGTGGATGTAATGAATATATTGCTTTTGAAGGAAATGGAAATTCATTCTGGTACTAAACAATAAAATAAACAATGTATTTTTCTTCTTTCTGTTTAGGGACGCAATGGGCTCCCAGGTCCTCCAGGACCAGTGGGACCTCAGGGGCCTCCAGGTGATGTCATTGATCGGAGGGGTGAGAAAGGAGACAGGGTGGGTACACCCAGCATCCCATGAAGTCTTGAGTATTTTACTAAAGAGAAAACCAAGCACCCAACTTCATGGAACTTCACTGAGTGGCTTCCCTGTTCTTCCACAGTGACCTATTTAAGTTTTGTATTATAGATTTTATAATTCTGTGATGTCCACATTTTAAACTAGGGTTCCCAGTATCTCCAGCCATTATGTCATTGGCTAAGGATGATGGGAGCTGTATTGTAAAACAAATGTTTGGATAAGACTTTTTAAGAAAATCATTCAAATGCCTCTTACTAGAAAAGATAACTATAATTGTGAGATGGAGGCTATCATATTTTGTACATGTCATGAGAAGACATGTCTCACTGAAAATGTGGAAGGCAGCAGGAGAAGAGAAAAAATGCTTGGCCTTTGGATTGACTTAATCAAGGAAGCCACAGCCCTGAGTCTACAAGGCCTGAGCAGGACTGTTGGGGACCAAAGCTTGTGGAGGTCTGTCATTCATAGAGTTGTCATAAGCTAAAGCCAACTTGACAGCACACAACAACAATATAGCTATATTTACTGATGAGATCAGTTTCCTAAAAAAATTAAGAGGCATTGCAAGCTGTAAGCCCTTTTCTTAGCTCTTCTGCCCAAGTTACTTGGGGTTATGTACTTTCCATAGACCTCTCCCTACAGTTCATCTTTTTTCTATTTGGAGGCACACAGTCTTGAATCTTACTGTATCATTGGTGAGTGGCAGGTCCTCCTTTTGGCCAGAAAATGAAATAAGTAATTTAATTATTTTATTGAAGTAATTTATGTCCTTTCAGCCTGCTGCCCTCCAGATAAAGGCAGTGTATGGCCCATAGTCCTTGATGCCTTTCATGTCTGGCATTCTGGGCCTCCGGACCTAAACAAGTGTTATTTGGAAGTAGGTCTTATAAAATCCAACTTACTTCTCAATAACTACACTTAAAATTGAGCTTTGAATACCATAGACTTTGGGTTCTAAACAGCTAACCCTCTAGTAGGACAATATTTCAGATTGTGAGGGTGTCACATGTATTCTCCTGCTATCACTCCTTCCTACATTTTCTCCTAAAATGAGGAACTAAGTATCAGCTTTTACTTCTGTGGAACTGTAGGTGACCTATAAAGAAATAATTATTCAGTGTAGCTTTTATTGAGGCAGGAAGCCTATGTCTGTGCCATACGATTTTGGATTGGAAGTGGAACTCATATATCTATCTACAATCCGACACATAGAAAACTAAAGTGTTTTAATCAAGGCCAAGGGTGAGCAAAGTACAGTCTGGGAGTCACTTGCAGTCCTGAAGGTCCCAGACTCCCAAATATCCTCATGATTTTTATTTTCTTGTTAAAAATTGCTGGAAAAGCACTCTCACATCCCCTAAGCAGCTTCATTTATATACCGCTTCATATCGTGCATGGAATGTCTAAGCGGTTTACAACTGTGAGCTGATTGCCCCCCAACAAGCTGGGTCCTCATTTTAGCAACCTCGGAAGGATGCAGGCCTGAGTCGAGCCTCAGCCCTGGTTGGTATTGAACTCGCAACCTTGTGGTCTATGAGTGAGTGGCTGCAGTACAGGCATTTAACCACTGCGCCACCAGGGCATAGGGTCCACATCTGCCTGTTTTTGTTGACTCCCTAAGCATTGGCTGGGGAAAAGGCCTCTTCTTGACCAAAAATAGGTCAGGCACCCCTCAACATTTGGTGAAATTGCCCCTCTTGGCCTTGAGAGAGTAAGTAGAGGCTTCAACAAAAAATGGGGTAGGGCTTTGGTGGCTGGTACAGCCATTCTATATACAGGAGCAGTTGTGCATCTGTAGCCCACAGACCTGAGGTGCTTGTCCACTCCTGATCTAGACACCTAGACTAGATGTCTCCCCCTCCTGCCATTCCAGTGTGGCAGCTTTCTATGTGTAGTATTCTATTTTGTGACCCCAGCTGAAAAAATGAACTGCCCAAAAAATTACCACATCACTGAATGCTTGAAGCTAGTTTATATCCTCTGAATCTGTTCCAGCATAGCAGTCCATGGTAATATGCTGGGATCTGTGATGGTGCCAAATCCAGATTAAGAAGGCCTTTGAATGTTGGTTCATTCATGCATATACAGCATCTGATCTCATTATTTGATTAAATCAGCTCTTGATGACTCTCAGCCAAGCCAAACTTGTTAAGTGTCTCCACTGAAAAGTAATCCATTTTGAATTGACAGTGGGTCACAAGAAAGCTATACTGATTATTTTGCGATGATTTGTCCACATATATAAAATAGTACTCAAGTAATGAACATTCATGTGTAAACTATCTCTGTGAGAATCCTCTTTCTCTACTTGTTATTTGGTGGTCTAGACACTGGGGATAATATCCTTACAATTCATCAAAGGGCAGTTTAAAATATTAAATGCATCTCCACAAAGATATATCCTGAATTTCTTCCTTTTCTTTCAGGGATTCCCAGGAGCAGCTGGAGCACCAGGGAATCCTGGTCGACCTGGCAATCCTGGCCCTCCTGGCCAACAAGTAATTAGCACCTTTGTCACCTTATTACCTATAGTTGCACACAGAGGCATTCCCATTTCCCACTATGATTTTCTGTACTATACTCTTTGACTATCTGTGAATTTGAATTCAGGACAGATGGGGTGTCTTGTTAACTAAGTTTGCTATCTTCACCTTGGATCATATACTAAATCTGCAGTCTTACACTGTTTAATCTTAACCTGCTCTTTTGGGTGTCTGCTTGTAAAAGCATTGCTTTATTTCCTCACACCATTCTTTCAATTTTATGATTCTCATTCGGACTGAAAAATAAAAATAAAAATGTCCAGTTATTATCTTCATTTGTTTTCTTGCAGGGTGGCCCTGGCCTTCCTGGTCTCAGAGGAATCCCAGTAAGTAAAAGGAATGATTCCTGTGATTCCTTGACTGACAGCTAAAGAGATTATCGTATTCATTCTTAACTTTGTCTTCTAGGGAGAGCGTGGACTAATTGGCCCAACTGGTCCAAAAGGAGAGAAGGGTGAGCCGGTAAGTGAACAGATTTCCTCCTTTGTTCTGGAGGGCCTTTGAAAATTTGGGCTTGGAAAAGAAACACAGATTGTGATGGTGATGATGATGGAATGCTGTGCCAAGAACAGTGTTTCCAAATGTTACTGCTTTGAGTGAACTGATTAGGGTGTGCCTTGTAGTGCCAAAGGTACTGATGCAATTTGCAATATTGGGCAGGGCAGGCTACTCTCACCTAATTTTCCTCCTAAACTGCATGTTTGCCATTAACCATTATCTTTGGAATATGGGAACAGATAGTGATGAATGCATGGTTGAGACCATAGAGAAAATTACATAGAGCCAGTTGGGATAGAGATAAAAGTAATACACAGATCTCACTTCTTTTTCCATCTTGAAATCTGATGTTAGGGTTACAATACCATGATGCATTGTGGGCTTGCACTTACCCCTACAAACAGTATGATATTTGAACTCAAAAAGTAACATTCAGTTGGAAACAGGAAGCAATGGCCAAAACCCATTGCAACTGTGATTTCTTACTTAGGTGTCTTGGAACTACTTTTGGGGGGATGCCATATATGTTACAGGTAATTTATCAGGATTACTTTCCCCGGATAGAGTCACTAGTGTATAGCTGAATAGTGTTATAGAACAGCGTATAGCTGAGTACTTGTAGTATTTGAAGAACCTCCTCTTTTAACTCTTGGATGAGATCAGTGTCAGCTACAGTAGCTTTGTACAGCCTTCTTGGCTGACACTGAGAGTGGCAATTCTGCCATCATTTTCTGTCCTTTACCATCCTGAAAGTACTGTCCTGAAATTAATCTTCGGCATTGTTGGTTTCCAGCTTTGCTTAAGAAAGACCTAATTTACTTTTCACTAGCTGTCTGCTTTACAGGAGGACCATGTATTCTGATCTAGAAACAGATCTGAACAACTTAAGTTCTTGACATCATCAAAAGCACTGGCAGCCCAGTGGAAAAGGCAGGGAAGCCTCCTTCCTGCTATAAAACTTGACCAAAGGGGTTCAAATGCTATTCCAACACAATGTACTCTTCTCCTGGTGCAACAGTTAACAATAGACATAGCAGGGTTGGTCCCAAGCATAAGTAATTCCCAAGCAATGTCGACTGGAAGACCTGTCTGATATTATTGGGGGTTTATCCAAGGTGAACAAGCAGCAATTGAGGGACAGGCAGTAGTAACACTGTGAGCCATTGTTTAAAATCTCCTACATTACCTTGATAATTCATCTTGAGTACACTCAGTGATATCACTAGGGGGGTTCAGGGGGTGAAAACCACACCAAGTGACACCCTAAGGAGGGGGTGATACCACTGTTCCTCAAACACCTACCTTTTGGCAGAAACAGGCTGTGGCATTCATCTACTTCTCTCTAAAATGCTTTAAGTGATGGTGGGAGTGGAATGAAGCTCAGTGGGAGGAGAAAGCAGAGGCCCCAGAATTTTTAAAATTTCACATTTTAATTTTTTTAAAAAAAATTAAACATTTTGAAATTTTATTTTTTTATATTATTTTTAATTTTTCTGTAAAAACATCACATTTTAACCAAATCCTCATTCTGTTTATATAAATACATTTAGGTTGTGCATATGATAATGTAATTTGAAGGTATAATTTTAATT
>CM034703.1:278448435-278467165 GCA_020142125.1 Phrynosoma platyrhinos
ATTGCTACTAAGGGAGAATATTGGTCCCTGGCGGCCCTAGCGCCTTCACCTCGGTCCTGGTCTCTCCGGCCGTGCTACAGCCGCAGCTGTGTTGTTGCTGGGGAAGGTGTTGGTCCCTGGCGGCCCTAGCGCCTCCACCTCGGCCTCCCATTCACATCGCCACCGCCGCGGCCGTTCTGTTAACTGGTGAAGGAGGTGGTGGAAAGCAGCCTTTTAAAGGGGCTGCTGGGCCTCCGCATCCCATTGCAGCTCAGCTGCTCCGCTGCCGGTGGAGGAGGTGGTGGAAAAGCAGCCTTTTAAACATCACAGTATTTAACATGTGTCTTTATTTTGGTTCTGAGAATTGAAACATAGGACACGTTGAAAGCGTTTTACTGAAATGATAATAGAAATTATAGAAGCCATTTCTCAGCTGTGAATTTTTTGCTTCTAGGGTGAAAGGGGTGACAAGGGAGAGGAAGGAACCCCAGTAAGTAATAATCTCCATCTGCTTGGTATAGACTCTGACATGCTTGCTTTTTCTTTTTAACTTAGCATTCTCTTACTCTCTTTCTATTACTTCTTCAAGGGTGAGCCAGGTCCAGCTGGTAAACCAGGAGACAGAGGACTACGAGTAAGTACAGTGGAAGCACCACCCAAGTTACAATGCACAGAGAATATTTATTTATTTATTTATTTATTTATATCCCACCTTTCTCCCCAGAGGGATCCAAGGCAGCTCACAAGTAAAATCTTTAAAATTACAGTAAAATTCAAAACAGTTAAAACAACTATATACAATATAAAAATCACATAAAATATACATAAGCAAAAAACAAACTAAAAACCTACCTGCTCCATAAAACCTCCCTGCTCTACATTATACACAGAAAGCTTGCCGGCATAAAAATGTTTTTACTTGCTGACGAAAGGCCAGCAGGGAGGGGGCCAGCCTACACTCCTAAGGAAGGGCATTCCAGAGGGTGGGACCAGCCACCGAGAAGGCTTTCTCTCATGTCCTCCAAATCTATGATTCTATGATTCTGTGTCCTTACCAGGCAAGACTGTGATCTTGGCAGGACTGAGAGAAAGCCTTCTCCTGCAGATCCTAGGGCTCTTGCAGGTTTGTATCAGGAGATACAGTATCTCAAATAGTCTGGACCCAAGCTGTGTAGGGCTTTATAGGTCATAACCGGCACTTTGAATAGGAAGGACTGGACATAAATATGGGGCATAAGAGTAGAGGTAGGGTACTGTGGGTAACATGTTTTATAGTTCTGGCTGTTGTCATCTACTCATGTAAAACTCTGGTCTGAGGGCTTTGGGGCTGCAGAGCATCTTTTGTAAGTTGTTTACATCCTCCCACCTCTTGTCTGGTCCCAGCATGAATGGTTCTTTACATCAGTAGTGCTGATTGGATTTGCTTACTATGAATGGAGCCTATGGCTTGAAGGATTTTAATCTATAGATCATCGTGTTCTTGGGGAAATCTGGTGAATTCAGTTTGAATGACTATCAGCATGACATTCTGCAGTTCTCTCATCTTTAAGAGCTTTGTAATTAGGGCCTAAGTACCCTAAAGCAGTGATTCTCAAACTTTTTATCCTTGTGACCCCCTTTACATCTATATGCAGATGTCGTGCCCCCCCCAGTTGAAATAGTACATGAACAAAAATACTTTGTTTAATGTGCATATTTTTATTTGCACATTCATGTCCATTCATATTTTATCATTTTATAAGGAAACAACATCATTCAAAATAGAACAAATTTATTTAAATAAATTCAATATTTAACTCAACACAGTGTAAATTGTACACATAAAAGGGTTTGGGAAGAGGAGGAGGAGAAGGGGGATGGGATCAGGGCCTCCAAGTCTTTTGGCCCCCTTGAGTAACTCTCGCCCCACCGTCTGATTTTCCTAAACAGGGTCAGCTGTGGTTAGTACTTGGTTTGGAGACTGCCAATGAATACCATGTGCTTTAGGTTATATTTCAGGGGAAGGAACTGGCAAAACCACCTCTGAGTATTCCTTACCTAAGAAAACAGTGTGAAATTTATGAGGTCACCATAAATCGACAGGCAACTTGAAGGCACATACACACACATTTCCTCTTTGTACCGAATACATCCAGTATTTCCTTGGCCATTTCCATGAGACTTTGTTCCTAGCTTTTTTGTGTGGAATTAGTGACCTGATTTCATGTTTATTTTCTGTTTTGTCTTTAATATCACAGGGCCTGCCAGGGAACAGAGGGCTCCCTGGTGAGAAGGGGGACCAGGGAGACCCAGGTGAAGATGGGAGAAATGTAAGAATATATTCTGTTCCACAGTTCTTCTACAGAGCCTAGCTACCTAGCCCTGCCTTTACCATATTGCTTTTTCCCTTTACAGGGCAGTCCTGGAACACCAGGGTCAAAGGGAGACCGAGGGGATCCTGTAAGTAGTTATTCTACTTTATTGCCCCACATTATACTAATATGCTATATATAGTAAAGAGGTGTTTAATAGTTTTTGTGTTGCTTCTGAAGTTGACATACAGACTCCATGAAAAGGCAGTGCTGTAGCAACCTGGCTGAAGCTAAGCAGCTCTGGGTTTTATTGAATTAATCTAGTCACTGAGCAAACCCAAATCTGCTTCAGGATGATGGGAGCTGTGGTCCAAGAATATGTTGGGGGGTCAGAATGTTCTTGGATCACAACTCCCATCATCCCTGATCACTGGGAATGTTGGCTGGAGCAGATAAGAAATAAAGTCCAACAATTGCTGGAGAGCCCAAGGTTCTCTGTGTTGCCTAGGTGAAAGACTACTTCAGAACCATTGAAGAAAAGCAGGGTATAGATTGTATAAATCAGAAAGAAAAGACTGCTCTGTCTGGACAGTTCTAAATACTTGATGCACCTAGTTTTCCTCTTCTGTAAAATGGTCAGAAGGAAACTCAGAGCCCACACAGTGCCTGATGGATGTGTTTGAATGTGCACACTTTATACAGCATGCATCAGGAACTCTCCTTGCCAACAAACATGCATTACAGTTCTCTGCTCTTGCTTGAAATATATCCCAGATGCTATGAAGTCACCATCTAGTGTTTTAATCTTTATCATTCTCACTTCTTTCACCTCTGCAGGGGCCACCTGGACCACCAGGCCAAGCAGTAAGTTACATGTTTTTTTTCTTTGGCTGCTATATTTTATTTGGACTTTGCAATGGCAAGAGTCTAACATGTTGCTCCCCTTTTCTTCTCTTCAGGTTGGTGTGGGAGGTGCAGGAGGAGTGCAAAAAGGCGAGAAGGTAATCTTGCATTGAGATTCCAGCATCCTCTAGTACTGGAATACTGCAGTCTCTGGACTGCCTTTGCCCTTGCCAGAGTGGAAAGGCACATTAGCATGCTCTGCAAAGAGATGGCATTTCAGGACCAAACTAGATGGAACATTCAATATGCCTTTGTTTGTAATGTACAGGGTGGGTGTTTAAAAAAGCAAATAGCTTCATCAGGATTGTAGTATGTGTGATCATAGAGAATGAATGCAACTTTTTCCTCCTATGCTGACTTCCTAAAGAAGGTTCCTCCTCTTCCCCTTATAATGTGAAGAAATCCTACATTGGCACTTATGGAGGATTTCCTCCCAATGCAAATGGAAGCTTCTTCAGAAGGATCTCCCTTACAGTCAAAAGAGAGAAGGCTTATCTAGTTCAGTATCCTGTTTCCTAGAGTGGCCAACAAGATGCGTATAGAGCATAAACAAGACATTGACAATATTCTTCGCCCACTGTTATTCCCCAGCAATTACACAGGTGCTGGCTCTGGTACTGGTGGTAATATATTGTCATCATGACTGGTAATCACTGATAGCTTTATCCTCCACAAATTTGTTTAATCCTGTTTTAAACCTGTCCATGCTGGTTGCCATCACTGCATGTTGTGGTAGTGCTATACGATGGTTTCTATTTCAGGGGGAGCCAGGAGATCCTGGAGAGGATGGAATGAAAGGTGTGAAAGGAGAGGCCGGTTTACCTGGGCTGCCAGGAGAACGGGTAAGTAGTTCACTGGGGCATATTTTAGTAGGCACATGAAGGAAAGTCAGTGTATGAGGCATAAAAAGTGAAGTGCCAGAAAATCAGCTGGCCTGAACATAGCATAGGATTCTATATACAAGAAGTAGCACTCCCTTCTCACAGCCTATTGCAGAGATCTGTTTTTGTCCATTCTTGTAGGGAATTGAAGGTTCCAGAGGTCTCCCTGGAATTCGTGTAAGTTTTTTCTGTCTGTTTTGGAAAGGGACAAAATGTCTCTGTCACTCTTAAAAAACATACTGTCCAGTTCTGCTTCAGTATTTATGAATAAGGCCTTTGCTTCATTTTTCAGGGAGACCCTGGAGATCGAGGCCCTGTAGGAGAGAAGGTAAGGAAGTTCTCACTTTAAATTATGTGCCAGAGATGGTGGTGAAAGAAAGGGCAATGTAATGGAAACAACTGTAGAAATCCTGTGGAAATGCAAGGTGCGTTATCTGATGGCAAATTTGTCATCAGATGGACTCTTGCCTCATAAAAAAGGAAAAAAGACAGCAACCCAAATTATTTGTAATTATTTTGGATAAAAATGACTGCCCTGAGATTTAAGTCCCTGAAGCCTGAGTATTAGGACATAAGTTCCAATGTTCTCAATGAACAGCATCCATACCATCACACTACCATGGGGCCATTCACACTACAAAATTATAACACTATATTCTATTTTAACTGCCATGGCAACATCCTGTGGAATCCTTAGGTTTGTAGTTTGGTGAGGCATCAGGGTTCTCTGGCTATGGATTCTAAACTGCAGATCCCAGAATTCCATGGGATGTTGCCAGAGCAGTTAAAGGCAGAATATAATGCTGTAAATATGTACTACGAACAGGCCCCTTGTTTAAAATGTTGCACCAGTAAACTCCTTTGAAATGTTTAATAGCTATCAATTTTGACTCATCTGGATTCTTCGTCCCCATGTATAAGACTAAGGAGATTGTTGACTGCCAATTCGCCCACGTGATAGACGCAGGATGTAACAGTCAAAGACAGATTTTATTGCACTGCCCTGTAGCAAGGCAGTATGCAACCCATTTTTGAAAAACTGCACGAGAAGCCCAAAGAAGTGCGGATTGCATATGGGTTTCATACTACCTGGCTACAGGGCAGTATGATAAAATCCATCTTTGACCGTTAAATCCTGTGTCTATCGCACAGGCAAATTGTGGTGTGATAGTTTCCTAAATCTACCTTACCATTGTCAATAGTTAACTGTCAAACCACAAGTATACAGATAAAT
This sequence comes from Phrynosoma platyrhinos, assembly GCA_020142125.1. Lineage (NCBI taxonomy): Eukaryota > Metazoa > Chordata > Lepidosauria > Squamata > Phrynosomatidae > Phrynosoma > Phrynosoma platyrhinos. Next base: position 278,453,724 of record CM034703.1, read on the forward strand.
GCTGTATCAGTTCTCCAGCCCCAGCCAAGAGTAAATTATGTATTTTTCCTTTTCCATTAACTCTTCCATACTTTAGTCCTGATTCTAACATAGAACATATCAAGATTTGCCTCTTCATTTTGATGTTTCTTCACAGCAGTTAACTAAAAAATAGGAATGTTGTTTTACAGCACTAGTTGCCCTTCTCCTGTGTCAGCATTGAAATAGGCTGCATGGGAACATACCATTGGATTCTTTACCATTATGAACCACAATTTTAGTGGTGCCAAGTTCTAAAATGCTCCTGAAGGGCTTAGCTTTTTAGTTTTTTGTTGTTGTTCTTGTCTCAAGACTTTGGATTATTTCGTGCAGAATATTGGGTTGTTTTAGTTTTCAAATGTTGTCAATTCATGTTGCTTGATATTGTCCAGTGGTTGAAAACATGGTGTGCTCTCTTCTTCTCTTTCTAATTCTCCTTTAGGGTGACCGAGGTCCTCCAGGTTTAGATGGTCGGAATGGATTAGATGGAAAGCCTGGTCAAACGGGTCCTGCAGGCCAAAGGGTAAATGTGAAAGATACAGCCATAGTGACAGCTTTGAGCCATAACACCACCACTTTATTGTCAGTCCAGTCAATTGCTTTGAGGTGTTTCAACCAAGATATTACATAGAGCACCTATTTTGTAGTCTTAGGTCCAAAACACACTGCAGAAATAATCCAGTTTGATATCACTTTAACTGTCCTGGCTCAGTGCCAGGGAATCTGGGAACTGTAGTTTATTGTGGCACCAGAGCTCTTTGAAAGAGAAGGTTACGGTAAATTCCTCACAAAACTTCAGTACCCAGAATTTCCTAGAATTAAGCCAGGACAGTTAAAGTGATCTCAAACTGCATTATTTCTGCTGTGTTTTTGGACCTTACTGTAGTAACACTCATAATATGAGAATTAATTTGTGGGTGATCACTGTTTTGGCTCCAGATAGTAAGAAATTTAAAAACAGATCACATGGTAGTGTTCATAAGACCAGATTAGTGGTTAGGAGTTTGGATCTGCACAGGTAAAATGACATATTCCTATTGAAAGCAAACTTAATTTTAATAGATCCTTATTAGACTTTGTTGTATCACCTATAAAAAGGGAGGTTAAAACATTTATTCAAGGAGAATGTGGGTTCTTCTACAATCCTAACTGTGCCTCCTGTTCTGGTTATGTATGAAAGGCCTTTTCTAGACCTGATATGAGTTCTGTGGTAACAAATAAGATTACATTTGTGACAAAACATCCTTTTGTGTCTGTGGAAAAAGTTGCAGAGCAGGAACCCAACAACTGCTATCTGTATCTAAAAGATATCTTAGATAAAATAAATTAAAATGGTATGGTATTTTATTCATGCTAGATTTTGAGCACATTGGACACCACAAGTGCCTTGATCTTGCAGCTGGGATCCTTCCTTGTTCCCTAGTGTTCATGAGCATTCAGAGCAAATGTGGCAGTGTGCCACAAAATTTCTTTCACCTGCAATTACAACATCTGTGGTGTCCTTTAGCAAAAAGTGTTGTCTAAAGTCACCTTGCGGTGATTGTAGTAAATTGCATAGTTCTTTGGAACTTTTAATTTTATCTGTTCAAGACATTGCTGGATAATACTTTGGATTTGCAAGCATGAGTGAAACTCACTCTGTACACTTCAATTTGTTAAGTCTAAACACAAGATTGGAACACTTTTGATAGTCTTACCCTTTGGAGTCTGACAGTGTCTGGTTTCTGATCAGATCTACATTTCTTCTCTCTTCTTAGGGTGACCCAGGAAAGCAGGGGGACCCTGGCCGAGATGTAAGTATGGGAGTCCTCTGAGTTGAATTACTGATCTGTCCCCCCTCCACTAATGTTTTAGAAGTAGGGCTCTGCTTAGAAACCAACATATTGCAATGTTATATTGGCCAATCTTTCATTGTTTGACCTTCTTCTGGGCCTCCTTAAATGCTATTTCTGATAGCAATTGAAGTTTTTCAGTCCAACCACCTTCTGCTGACTGCTGAAAACCCTGAATGGGATGGTGCTGATCAACTTCCCTTTTCTTTGATTTCTCTGGAAAGTCTGCCAGAGGTCCACTTATCATTCTGTCCTGCCCATGCTGAAAAGTCGTTGTCTCCAACACTCTTTTTACACTACTGTTATGTCTGACATTACTTAATCTCCATTACTAAGAATTTTCTAAGAGAAGGGCTTTTGATAGTATGCTGTGCTGTTTTGTTGGTTTTAAATACCATCTTTAATGAATTTTAAATGGTTTTAACTTTTAAAATGACATGTGTGTCCATGTGTGACTGATGTTTTGTATGTTTCGAATCTGTGCTTGTTCTAATACTTTGTAAACCCACTTGAATCCCATTATTGGGGAAAAGGTGGGACATAAATGAATAAAATGAATAAAACAGCAGCAGCAGCCACAATAATAATAATAACAATAAGGTGACTCTTTTGTATATATGGCAAAGGAAACTCCAGGATTGGATTTTCTTCTATCACTGCCCAGGACAGGCATGTGATACGAAAAGTAAAATTATGTGCTTAAACCCTAGCTCATCTTTCCCAGTTTTTCCCTTTGCCTTTGCTCAGGTTAGGTCTCTTTCACAGCTCTCTGTACTCAGCTGTTTTCCTTTCCTTTTCCTATTTATTCTTCTATTTTATATTCCACTCTTGATATGGGAGAGAAGACTTTTTCTTCATCTTCTTTACATCTTCTTTCCTCTCCCTTCACAAAAATCTATTAAAGTCCTTTCCACCAGGACACAACTCTTTTGGCTGGCATGTGCACACAGTAAGGAGGAGCCATGTGGTTCATATTAGGTCCTTTGAGAGCTGTTCAGACTCAACTGCTTGCATAGTTGCTGTACTCTGAAGCCCACTGAAGGTTCCAAAGGAGTCCTCAATAAGTAACTTCCCTCTTTATGTAGATTTCTTACATCATCAAGAAACACAAAGCTACCCAGATTCATTTTCAGATTCACCAGTCCACTGGTAAAGGCACAAGATGTGCTATGAACCACCTACTGCCAGTTCACCATTATGCATTCCCTTCAATCCCATAAATCTCCATATTGCTTAGAAAAATCAGGCAAGAAAAGGCAGAAGTGGTACTTATAGCTCCTCAGTGGTCCCCCAGACCATGGTTATTCAAAATCCTATAATGCTTCCACTAGAGTTTGTAGTTTCTCCCTCTTCTGTGTCATTTCCTCTCTCAAGCCCCCATCCTCTGCTAAGACCTGGTTTGGTAGCACACAGATGCTTGGATGCTGAGCACAGGTTGTACTTAAATATGGGCTGTTGCATTGGAGTGGTTGGAGTGGTTGCTACATGCCATGCTAGCCTCGTACTGCTCTTCTGCTATTGAAATATACAACCTTCCTGAAAGGTGTTCCCATGCTGGTCCTACAGAAAGGTGATTAACCACAAAAATCCAAGGTACTGGATCCCCTGCAGTCAGGAATGGGCATGAGTCTTAAGCACAATGCCCACCCAGATGCCAAATTTGAACTCTTTCTTCTGTTTTTTCTACTTCATCTAAAAATCCTGTTTTCTTTCACCAACACCTCAAGAGGTTTCTTTGATGAGCCTCTCTTACTTTTGTACCATTCATTGCTACCATTCATTGCAAGCTCTTACCTAACGTTCTTTTGAACCTCTCCACTTCATACCTGTCAGATTCCTTTCTCTTAAAATTTAAAATGCATTTCCTTTCTCTCCACTGTCCCTTGGGAGAAAAGTCAAATCTACTGCCTTACCCTGATGGATAAAGGCTTGTTATCTTCATGGAATATGAGTTCTTGGGGCTGCCTAAGCCATCCCATGGTACTGCTCATTCTACCAGATCTACAGCCAAATTTGTGGCCTTCTTGACTAATGCTCTCTGCTAAGTGGCAGCCTGGTCAAATCTTTCTCTCTTTACCAGACATTTTTCATTGGACAAGTTTGCCTCTGCTGAGGCTGTATTTGGGAGACAGGTGCTGAAGCAGGTTTTCCGCATCCCAAAATTGCCACTGCCCTGCCCTGTGCCTTTGGCAGCCCGAGTACATACCAGTCTAGAATGTCTTCTTCAGCACATACAGAGAATGGCACATTGGGTACTTATTGTGAAAGTTTTTTCCTGTATATGAAAGGAATTTCACATTTACCTTTACCCTCACACTAGCATTTCAAATTTCACGTTTATCTTTACCCTCACACTGGCATTACTGCTATTAATCAGTTCAGCTTGTGTCAACTAGCCTATACTCTTTTTTGTTGTCTATATCCTTCTGGCTTGGATACAAACAAGAACAAGGGGGGAGAGCTGGGGGCTAAACATATAATTCTATTTTTCCTGTTGTATGGTCCTTGCCTAGCCTGGGCAGTGACACAAAACAACCCAGTCCTTGGTGTCTCCATCTTTCACATAAAGGAATGAACTTCCACAGTAAGCACCAATTGTGTCATTCTCTTCTTCTGTACTTTTCCAGAATGTTGCAACCAGAGTCTGCTTCTCCCTCATTTTTGTATTTCACAGGGTCTCCCAGGTCTGCGTGGTGAGCAAGGTCCTCCTGGAGCAATCGGTCCTGCAGGACCACCAGGGCTGCCTGTAAGTCATGTGATTAAAGACACGGAATAGCTTCCCATATCACAGTGTGGCACTAATACCTATTGTCATGCTTCTTCACATAGAGGCTGTCATTGTGAATCTGTTCCTGTTCTTTGTCTTGCCCTGAATACCCAATGTATATGTCAGCTGCACCCCTACCTAAAGTTGGAGGACCTAAAGATGGTAGTGCATGTGTTGGTAACCTCAAGGGTGGACTTTTGCAATGCACTTTACATTGGGCTACCTCTGTACCAAGTTCAGATATTTCAATTGGTTCAAAACACAGCAGCCAGATTGGTTACTAGGACATGCAATATTAAAATCACTCCACTGGCTGCCAATTAGTTTCTGGGCAAGGTACAAAGTGTTAGTTATTACCTTTAAAACCCTACATGGTTTGGGACCAGGTTACCTGCAGGATCGCCTCCTCCCAATATAACCTACCCTGTACATTCAGGTCTTCTGGGAACTCCAGTCAGCCAGAGGACTTTTTCTTCAGCTGTCCCTAGACTGTGGGACAACCTACTGTGGGAACAATGGATCACCCTTCTCAGCCTCTGCCCAGCTGGGCTGTCCCGATGGAGGCAGCCCAGCTGGGAAGAGGCTCAGGAGACATACCGTATGATCTGTGTATAATTCGACCTAGCTTTTTTGGGTCAATTTTGACCTAAATTTCTCGACTTATACATGCATATATGGTAATTGACAGATTTACACACAGGTGTATAGTTTCAGGTGTAAAATGCAGAGAAAGTGCAGTAATTTGGCTGTCTAGGATAGAGATGGCCAAAGAAACTAGGCCTAAAAAAAAGATAACTTGTCAGCTGAAAAATTCCCTCTGCCTTTTTTTTAATCCCCTTCAAGATGGAAACTAGGGAAGAATAAACAAGAATAATCTTGAGCTAAAGTGACTTGGTTTCAAATTCCACTAAAGTTATGGATTCACTTGTCATTTTGGGACAATTCAGTGTCTCAGCTTTATCATGTATTATTGTGGATTGTAACATAAAAGACTTGGGAACTTGTCCAGGCGAAAAGCAGGTTATACAGTATATCCTGCTTTCAGCTGGGACAGCTCCCAGACTGATTTATGTAAAAACAGAGATCAATAAAAACAAGGCAGTCCTGGACCTCAGGCTTACAATCTAAAGAGACATGATATGAGAGGGGAAAATGATGGAGAGGAAAAACAAGGAAACTCAGGTACCAATTGGACACGCAGGTGTATAGTATTCTTTGAGGACAGATGTAGCACATGTACCTCTTATGGGTAGAGCCCCTATGAAACTTGTTGCTTTTCCATCACAGAAAGGTTTGGTTGTGTGGCTCATGTCCTGTGTTTCTTTTTCCAGGGAAAGCCTGGTGAAGATGGCAAACCTGGCCTGAATGGGAAGAATGTGAGTGATGGGTTTCACCCCCTCTATCCTTTGCTGGAGAAGTGGGGCATAGAGCCCTGTAGGCAAGGGATTGTATTGGGGAGGGTCATATGAGCAAATAAAAATGTGTTACTTTTTCCTTGAATCTGCTAGCACATGAGAGGATTAGAACTCTACTTCTAAGCAGAACTTGGAATACAAATGAGAATGTGCCAATTTATTTTTCAGGGTGAAGATGGAACACCTGGAGAAGATGGGAGGAAGGTAAATGGCCCACATAGTCTTAGAGTATTTTATACAACCTTCATGCAGTATAGCAGACAGTGGGGCCAGATTAATGATGAAGCAAAGCCCATAATATAGATAGTTCTCTTCCTTTACCCCCAAAGGCAGTAACTAGTAGCAGAGAAAATTTAAACTGAGAAATTGGCATAAAGGTACAGGATTAAAATATTGGTTGCTGCACACCTGTATCCTGGCAGCTGATTTTTAAACCAAGTTGGGATACAAGATCCCAGAAAAAAAAACAAATTGTATATGTTCTGTTCAGGATGCCAGCCAACTATGCCATCTTTGAGGATACTCCATTATATCATTCCGTTTTCCATCTGTTTGTTCTCAATAGTCAATCAGTATTCCATGATCACTGAACACATTCAGTCTTCAGTGGTCTATTTTGGGTCTCCCACTACTACCAGAAACCTGTTTATTTCCCCTAATTTTATAAAAAAATGTTTTTGCAGACCTTGGAGTTCTGCCAAGCCTTGCTGATATTTTCTCTTAATGGTGTTCTGGTACATAAAGATCCCCACTCAGAGAATTAAATTCATTGTTGGTATATAGTATAAATAGTCACCTCTGTAGTATGAGTCACTGAGTCATGCTGCAATCCAGATGCAGAATTACATGAAGAAATATAAAAACAGTGTCTCTTTATCTGAACACCTCACCTGAGTGTCAGGTGCCTTGTCCACTTCGTATCTGATGGGACTGTTAGAGAATACTGTTTTATGTTGCTAGTACAAGAGTTTTTGATTGTTGGTGTTGTGACACCAGTGGAAGATAAAGCCCCAGTCCAATGAACATCACAATCGGTTTGGCACGTAAGGCACAGATCCTACAGGATACACCATTTACTTGGTGCTTACCACACTCGGTTAATGGACCATGTTAGGAAAGTCATGTTGACATTTTACTTCTCATGCCAGAAAGCTTGAGGTTGTGGCTTTACTACTGTTGTCCATTCCAGTAAAGCATGAAATGCCAGGTATATGGTTACAATGTTTATTAATTCAGTGATATATTTTGTTTTCCTTATTTTGGCCAGGGAGACAAAGGTGAACCTGGGGCACCTGGCAGAGATGTAAGTACCATTACCTGGCCTGTTATGGCTGCAGTAAGGTTACTCAACTTACAGAGATATCTTCTTCACCTTTCCTATATTTAACCTAACAATATTCAAGAGAGGAAGAACTATATAGACTACAATCAGCACTCCAAATCATAATGATTTTGTTAGCTAGGAAATTAGTTAGGCAATATAGTTAATTTCCCACGTAACAAATGTGTGTTGTGGTTTGTATTCTGGGTAAATGCATTATTCCTAAAAACATTATGCCTTCTTCTCAGGAGAGGGTGCTTGAATCTAATACAACAGTCAAGCAGCAGTTGTTCATGTCTTTATGTCTGGAAGATCCCTGTAATTTAAGATGGACATAGGAGTTATGATAGTGGAAAGAAGGCTGTTCAGTTTATAGAACAGCGTCTCTGCTCCGGAGAACACAATATATTCTATCACGTTTTGTGGCAAAGCTTATAAAGTGAGTGTCCTCAGTCTGGTGTTCCCCACATGCATTCATTACAACTGCCATTTTCCCAGCCAGCAAGGTTGACCAAGGGAGCACCGAATCTGTGTTACAGGGTTTTTGAGGCCATAGGACCAAAGACTTGCCAAAGTGAGATGGCATACACTGCATGTATAGACATATTAGCACTGTATGTATAGAAGGCCCCATGTTCAGTCCATGGCATGACCAGTTGCAAAGGATCTCAGGAAATAGGGGTGGGAAACACTTGTATCTCAGTTCTTTCAAAACAGCCACCAGGCAGAAAAAAATACAGTAGGCTAGACAGACCTGTTCTAAGACAGCTGCTTATGTATTACATGTAATTTTGTCTGTTCTCCTTTTTTTTTGGCAGGGACGAGAAGGTATTAAAGGAGAGCAAGGGACTATTGGGCCTCCTGGGCCTCCAGGGCCTCCAGGTGTCCCTGGTGTCCCTGGTCTCGTTGGTCCACCAGGCCAGGTGGGTAGCCTCTGCCCATCATATGAATCTGACATTATCTTTGTTGGCTTAATCAGCAGAAATGGACAAACCATTCCAGAAAGCAAAACAGATAGAAGAATTAGTTCCCTAGAGCAGGATTGTGAACATTTTTGGCTTCTAGCATCTACTTCAGTGTGTGTGTGTGTGTGTGTGTGTGTTGTGAATACCCTCTGGGCACCTGGAATTAGCAAATTAGTGCCACAGGAAGGCAACCATAGAATTATGGAACAAGATACCTCTAAGACAGGACTAGACAAAGTGTAGCCTGTGGGCCCCATGCAGTCCCAGGGGATTGTTTTTTTAAATCCCAAAATGTGCCCAAATGCCCTCTATGTTCAGAAGAGGCTTTTCTTTTCTTTTAAAAAATGGAATAAAAAAGGATGTCTACTTCCTGTTTATAAAAAAGTCATCTGCTGGGACTAAAAATGGCCCATAGTTGGTTAAATGCCCCCATACCCCCTAGAGGGTTTTTTAGTTTAAAAATAGGTTAGTTTTGCTGTCATTGAGGTGGAGTACAGCCCTACTAAGTCTATGGTTGGGGGGTGTTAATGCCCTAATGCTCCCTAGTCTTCTACAATTGTGCAGCCCTGCTCTAAGCAATGTTCAACCTTGGATTTTTTAAAAAAAATACTAGAATTAAAGCTCACTCTTTAATACATAAAGCTATTCTCATCTCCCTTAGTCTTTCTTGATTTTAGCAGCCTAATTTAAAATGGGAAAGAGGGGGCTTTTGTAGTTTTTTGTGGGCTTTTTGGACTATGAAGATGTTTTCTAGAAGAATTTATTCCTGATGTTTCATCTGCATCTGTGGCTGGCATCTTCAGAGAATGATGGCATGGAGGTGTGTGGAGAATATATACTGTATGACCCTGGTTGGAGTGATTTACTTGTTAATCTGTGTATTGTTCTGTTGTTGAATGGCAAGACCTCAGGGTGGGAGGATATGCAGGAAGGATTAGTGTCTATTTAAATAATGGCCTGTTGTCTGCTGGGGAAACCCATGACCCTGGGGGAAGTTCATTTGCATCTGCTGAGTCTTGATTTTGGTGTTTTTCAGGACTGTTTACTTTCATGGTTTCTTCTTTCCTGTTGAAGTTGTCCAGGTGTTTGTGGATTTCAATGGCTTCCCTGTGCATTCTGATCTGATAGTTGTTGGCATGGTTCAGAATTTCAGTGTTTTCAAAAAGCATTTTATGCCCAGGATGAATTATAATATTTTCTGATACTGCTGATTTTTCTGGCTGGCCCAGTCTGTAGTGTCTCTCATGTTCCTTGATTCGTGTTTGAACACTGCATTTAGACTTGTTCATAGCTGCACAGTATGCGGTAAACTCCCGCAGACTTGTTCATAGCTGCACAAGTCTATTTAGACTTGTTCATAGCTGCACAGTATGCGGTAAACTCCCGCAGCCATGAGAGGGTCTCTCCTATCCTTCGCTGAGTGCAGCATTTGCTAGATTTTCTTGGTTGGTTTGTAGATCATTTGGAGGTTGTGTTTCCTCATCCGATTCCCTACCCTGTCTGTGACTCCTTTGATGTATGATAAAAAAATACCTTCCCTTTGGGTGATTGCTTGTCTTCACTCTTCTGGGTTTTTCTGGGTCTGACAGCCCTTCTGATGTCTGAGCTGGAGTAACCATTACCCTGTAGAGCCCAGTCTAGGCGCTTCAGTTCATCTTCCAGGAAGTGCGATTCACAGATCCTTTTTGCACAGCCCACCAATGTTTTTATTGTACTTCTTTTTTGTCCTGGGTGATTATTGGAATTCTTGTGTAAGTATCTATCTGTGTGAGTAGGTTTTCTGTATACCACATGGCCCAATCATTGGTTCAGTTTGCAGATGACCAGGACATACAAGGGGGATCCAAGGAGGCTTTTTGGTAGCCACTTTTATTAAACCATTGAGAGACAAAAAAAACCCTTCTTGATCTGCTGCAAATCACATGAAGATCTATCAGTAGGCTCCAACCTACTGTCCACCACCAGAGCAACAGGTATTAACCAGGGCAACAGACTGGTACAAAGCTTGATGAAAGTTGCAATCCTATACACATTACCTGGGAGTAAATTGTAGTAAATTCAATGTAATTTGGTTCTCGGCAGAGATGAATAAGGTGAACTATGAGATACTGATATCAACACTGGAAGCAGATCTTGGCACAAGTTACTTTGGCTGTTTAAAGAACCGAGAACTTAAAAAAAATATTCCCTTTGGGTTTAGTGGGGAAGAGATCTTAAATTGTATATCAAATACATATCGGAAACCTTAATCTAGGAGTCTTAGCAAAGCCTACATTGTTTGACAATGTCTTAGATTCTCTTTCCTTGTTTTCCTTGCTTATTGGCACTGTTTCTGGTTGTTTTCAGAGTTTACCAGGCCTCCCTGGGACAACTGGACCAAAGGTAAGCAAGGTTGTCTGCTGCAGCTTTGCACTACACTTGTTGTGCTAGGAAGGTCACTAGTGCAGGGCAGCTCTCACTTCCGTGTCCATGGAGGCTGAATATTTGCTAGATCTCTGGAATCTCCAAAAAGAGGAAGAACATATATTATTTTAGGAAATGGAATGGAAAAATATTGTCCTTGGACCAACTATATCAGAAAAACTGATGGAAATAAAATAGATCAGGTGCTTGAGGATGCATGCTGTTGGCTGTCTCAGTATCTGACACAGATCCACACAGACCTCTGCTAACATGAACTGTCTAATAAAAAAAAGTAAGCTGCGCTGAGAGCCTTTGTGGCTGAAGAGCAGGGTATAAATATCCAAATTAATAAATAAATGTCTTCCCTAATAGTCCTGTTCCTTCAATATGACTCTGGTGCCTGGTACTCACAGCACCTTTCATCTAAAGTCAAAGCTGAATTTCTCAGTACATACTGTACACTGGCTTTCCATTCTCAATCTGTTTTCAGGGAGACAGAGGGGAGTCTGGATCCAAAGGAGAGAAGGTAAGTATCTCTCCATTCTTCTAACAAACTGATAGTAAAGAATTCATTCCTCTTTAGAGCACTGGAGTTATCTGTGGAGAGGCCATTCATTGCACAACATTTAGTCTTGTGGCAGTCTTGCTTTTTTGTGACTTGTGTGCAATTTGTAGAGCACTGGAATTATCTGTGGAGAGGCCATTCATTGCACAACATTTAGTCTTGCTTTTTTGTGACTTGTGTGCAATTTGTAATGCGGCTGTCATCAGCAGTGATGTTTCACATCACCCTTTTTTCTTGTCATGTGCAACAGTGATAATATGCAGGCTAATTTCAGGTAGACTGGCTTTTGGTGGAATGTAATGTACATTAGAATCAGGTCTTATTGCAAACCATTGGCAGATCATGTCGGTTCTGGACCATCCCTACTGTGCACACAGTGTCTGCACAAAGGCTTTTGGCATGTCATTCAGCAAAACAAAACAATAATTTTATGAATGTGCCCAACACACCATTTCCCCTTTGCATATAAACTGTGCAGCCTAGCACCCCATTTGTGTCTTGTTTCAGCATTATGATGCATTTCAGTACTGTAGTTATCAGCCTGTAGCCCTTCAGATGTTTGAAACTTTAACTCACAGAATTACTGATCATTGTTTATGTTAGCTGGGATGACCAAAAACCCAAAACATCTGGAAGACTGCAGTTTTTAGAACTACTGATGTCTTCTAAAATCCAATGGATCCTGGAATCTTACCTAGAGATTCATTGGGAAACAGATTCAAAAATCCTGCTAGTTGATATTTTTACAGAGGAAGGTCCTGAATGGTTGCTGCCAGAGTGATCTGATCTTATAAATGATTTCTTAGCACCATAAAGTATATCTTCTATCCTGCCTATGCAGTAGTGTACCATGTGTAATGCAACCAAGGGATACTGTACCTGCATGCAATGGACTTGCTCTGTTTTTCTTTCTTTAGGGAATAATGGGTGAGCCTGGGCCACGAGGAGACCCTGGCACATCACAGGTGAGTTTCTAGGCACATTCTTTCTCCTGGGAGGCCTTAGTGCAGGGGTAGGCAACCTTTCCCCTTTAAGGGCCGAGGGACTTCAGCTTCCAGAAGCCTCAGTCATGTTGGCCAATAGTCCCATACTGGCCAATAGCTCCTGGGATTCTGGGAGCTGAAGTCCCTCGGCCCTTAAAGGGGAAAGGTTGCCTACCCCTGCCTTAGTGGGAAAGATAGTACAGGTTAGAATTTTACTGCAGACTGAATTAGCTGGCCTCTGAGGAATGGTGGTGCCAGGAATTGCCTACTCCTATGTAGGCAACATGGCTTGAGTTCTGCAAAAGCATATCATCTGCAACCATGGGAAGTATCAGATAAAGTGAACAGGAGGGTAGACAGAATCCTGGCGAAAAGGCAGCTTGTAATTAAAGATGGTGATGGTGATGACAACAATTATAACAGCATCTTGTAAGACAAACAACAGCAATTAGTAGGTTTTGTGTTTATTTCTAATGGTCTTTTAAAACCTGTTGATGGTGTCTCCTTATTTTATCTAGAATGTTGAACGTGCCCTAGAAGCCTACGGTATCAAGGTATGAATTAGTTGTACCTATCCACATACTTTTAGATTTTGTTTGTTTATTTGTTTGCTTAGAGTATTTATACCCCTCCTTTCAGCAAAAAAATGCTTACAATCATTGATTTGATAGCTCCTTGCTCCCAGGCATAACATGTAAGGAAAAAGGAGTTGTAGGGGAGGGAATTAAGTCCAGCAGATGCCAGAGCAGTGGCAATTGAAACATGAAGGGAGAACCTCTCACCAGCCACAGCAGCTGATGCATGACGGAGATGTGCCTGGCTGCGCTTTTCTTCCTCAGAAGCCAGAGCTATGGCAGTTGAAATGGAGGGAGAGTTTCTCACCAGCTGCTGGACCAAGGCACAATGGTATTTGTTGGGTTTTTTGTTCTTTGTCTTGGATCTGACTTGCAAATAAGAAGGCTGATGGTGAGAGATGTTTCTAGATTCAGTTCAAAGTGTTGCTAAGCTTTAAAGCCCTGCATGAATATCTTACAGGCTGTTTTCTGTCATAGAAACCTGTAAAAGCCTTAAAATCAGCTTCATTGTGCCCAGTTGGTGTTAGAAATATGGAGGCTGGGCACACCAAAAAAAAAAAGTTTTTTTTGTAGAGGCACCTAAAATGAATAATAAATA
>CM034703.1:278467265-278480244 GCA_020142125.1 Phrynosoma platyrhinos
GTTCCAGAGCTTAGGCGCGATAACAGAGAACGCCCCCCGGGAGGTAGCGTGACCTCCCTAGAAAGACAGACACTTTTCTTCTAGCATTTAGGTGTGCACTTGATTGATCATGGTATCTTCTTGAACCAGCTCTGCAGGATGAGAGTAGAAGGCACTTTATTATGGTGGCTCTGCTCTTGTCTCCAAGGCCAGTTTTAGAGAGCAGTGTTGGAGGATTCCTGTTTATCCCCATAACTACTAAGCTGTGTTGTGTCATGGGGTTCCAGCTTACCTCCCGTGCTCTTTAAATGAAGCTACTGTATGAGGCCATTAAGAGTTTGGGGGTTAGGTGCTACCAGTATGCTGATAATACTCTACTACTTATTATTGGAATTAGCTGAGGTTGTACAGGTATTAGCTGAGTGCCTGGATAATGTAATGGGTTGGATAAGAGCCAGGAACAAGTTGATCAAGATAAAATAGAGATTGTGGATTGGTATTTCCATGTTCTGAGGGATTGCATTAGTCACCTGCCTTGGATAGAACTGCATTGCCCTTGAGGGAGCAGGTGCCTAGTTTGGGATTACTTTTGGATCCATTTGTCATTACAGATCTAAGTGGACCCTGTGGGTTGAAATGCCTGGGGCCAGATTCAACTGGTTGCCAGCTGTAATTCATCCTGGACAGGGATAAACTATCCACAGCAGTTCTTGCAGTAGTAACTTCCCATTCAGACTACCAAATTGTAATCTACATTGGGACCATCCTTGAAGATGACTCAGAAACTTCTGCTAGTGCAAAACACAACAGCTAGGCTGTTAGCTGGAACTTCTTATATGTACAATATAACAGTATTTAAAAGGAACTGCATTGGTTGCCAATATGTTTCCATTCTAAATTCAAGGTGATGGTGATGACCTTTAAATCCTTAAATGGCTTGGGGCCTTGATATTCGAAGCTTCTAAACAGAAGTCTCCTACAGCTCATAGCTATGAATCATTGTGCAGTTACTCTCTTTTATTTTATGGATTATCCTTGGTAAGAAAAAAGATGGAAGAAACATTGGGAAAACACAGTAGGACTGAAAATTGATGTCATCCAAACCTAAGCGTTTCATCCGGAAGCACCCTGTTAAAATTTTGTGTCTTGTTGGTGTGAGATGTTACTGATACTTTAGGTTGGTTTTGAACCAGATACTTGGTTGCTCTGATAATAATAATAAAAAAGAAATGAGCTGTAAATATAGCAAAATAAACTAGGTAGCATTTCGTGTGATGGAGACCAGCATACGTAATTGTTAAATACACAGAAAGTGTTTGGGTGCCTTAAAGCTGCTTTTGGAGATAAGGTTTTCAGATACTGAAAAACAGAAAGTAACATTCTGGCTCTCAGAGATTCCCAGTACTACCTTCATCAGTAAGTGTCTTATCTGCAGTGAGAATCAGGGAAGCCCTATTCATTGGCTTCTTGACCCATTTGTATTACATAATTTTAATACTCACTACATTTTTGTTCTAAAAAGACAGCGCTAAACATAAAAAAGGCTCTCAGTGAATCAGATAATCCTTAAAGTAATTCCATCATTATGAATCAACCCCATCTATTTTACTGACTGTGGATATTGGAACATGGAAAGCTGCCTTATACTGTGTGCCAGTGGCCCATATACTCCAGTACTGTTGTCTCTAACTGGCAGCAGTTCTCCAGGTGTTCATTCATGGTCTCTCTTCTAAATACTAATCAGGCCCAAACTCTGCTTGGCTTCTTAAATCAGAAAAAACTGGATGTGTTCAGAGTGGTGTGGCGAATATACACAATAGCACTTAGAGTAAGGCTGGATAGATTTTTTCCCCTGTCCTAAAGGAAAAGGATCTGGATGGTTTTCTCTGATTATAAATGCTTGTTTTCTAGATTGAGGGTAGGCATACTGTGTCTTTTCATTGCTTCTGTGAAAAAAACAAAAACGCTTTGCTTTCCTTCCTCACAGATTTCCTCACTGCGAGAGATCACTGGTGCTTATGATGGGAGTTCTGACCAATTCTTGCCTGTTCCTGATCGCCGGAGATTCTTTAAGGGTGACAGAGGAGATCCAGGTGAAAGAGGACCACCAGGAAGAGAGGTAGTTTGAGCTTTCCCTATATACAAGGGTTAGTTACAGCCCCTGGTCTTTTAGTCTATATTAAGCAAGGTTCTTCACATAAAATGTTTACAGGGTAATTTCTAAAATAAGTACAATTACGCTTTGCTAGGTAATGTCCAGTACTGAGGTAGACTGCAATTAAATTAGAGGTCAAATGGATGTGCAAAAACAATTCCCAGTAAATATTGCATTGGTTAAACCACAGTAATATTAATTTACTATTATTTTTGAATAAGTTTACCCTAAGAGTGCATGTTTTAGGGTGAATGATTGCTGCTTTTGCAACCAGAATATCTGGAATGTTTTCATATCATTAAAAGCAGTATTTTGGAGAATAAATCATGGAACAACAGGGTGAGGGAGAACTATAAGTATACCTCTGTTAATGAATTAACTGTGTTTCTCACCATTACACTGATTCTTGTTCTGTGCCTTCAAGTCATTTTGGACTTATAGCAAACCTACACTGAACCTAGGACAGTGTTTTCTTGGCAAAATTTGTTCAGGGGGGAGGGTTGCCATTGCCATCTTCTGAGGCTGAGAGAGTGTGACTTGCCCAAGGTCACTCAGTGGGTTTCCACAGCTGAGCGGAATTTAAACCTTGGTCTCCAGAGTCATAGTCCAAAGGTCAAACAACTATATCACACTGACTATGCTTACCAGAGGCAAACATAACATGTAAAGAAAGAAAAAGATATTCAATGTGTTTCAGCAAAGTTTATATTCTAACAATATGTGCACATGAAGTGAAAAATCCAAGTCAGGAAAGCCTTGCAAAAATAAAGAAACCCATTTTGAACCTTCTAGAGACTACATGAATGCTTTTTCTAAAGTGTATCCAGGGATGATTTTTCTTTCTTCTTTTTTTCACTAGCTTCCACTTTTCTGAAGATTCCCATTTTGGTGACCAAATGTATAGATCTATGGTTTTTGTTAGCATGATGGCTATAGCTGATGAGGCAGGCTTGTCTGTTTTCTCTTTGTTTTGCTGTTCACACATGCTCAGTAAAAGATTTTAGAGGCAGCTGCTGTTCACCTTGCCTGTCGTAGGGTATACAGACACAGCTACAGTCAGGTTTACTTGACTAGAATCCCATTCTTTCCCAGCTTGAGCTTTATTGCATTATTTACTGCAGTAATCCAGTTCCTAATCTGTATTTCTTCAGGCCTCTTTCATCCTTTTTTTAATGCTGACACTACTAAAAAATAATCCTGATTAAAAATGTGGGAGATTAAAAGTAGGAAATACCCATTGTTAATGGGTCCTGGTTGCAAAGCTCATTGAGGAGGGAGTCGTGTTCTGTTAGGGAAAATAAATTGGCAGAGACACACACCACTAAGTGTCATTTGAGGAGAAAGCCGATCTGACATTCTTGGATATGTCTTGTGTTTCTTACAGGGAGTCATTGGCTTTCCTGGAGAAAGGGGGCTGAAGGGGGATAAGGGAGACCAAGGCCCACCAGGTCCACAAGGCCCGATAGGACGAGCCATTGGAGAACGGGGACCAGAAGGACCACCTGGCCAGCCAGGGGAACCTGGAAAACCAGGAATCCCAGGTCTGCCAGGCCGCGTGGGAGAACTTGGAGAGGCTGGCAGGCCTGGAGAGAAGGTATTGTCAAAGAGAGAATGAGAAAGAGTGCCCATCAATTGGGAAGACAGCGAGTGGGATAAGGAGCCCTAAAGCCCTAAGTACTATACGTCAACTTCTCCATGGACTTCATTTTCAGACTTCATCAGGCCCTGGTGATCTTGGGATAAGAAAGTGGAAGCAGAGCAAGAAGGAGTCTCTTGAGTGGGATGATCTGAGGAAAACATGTCTGAATATATGTTTATTTTGAAACCCAAATATATACCTTTAAAAATAAAAATAAATTAAAATAGCAGATCAATAAACACACTTCATAAAGCCATACCAAAGCAGTAAAAAAATTACATGTTGTCTTCAAAGACTCTGGAAGATTTGCTAGTTATTCTGCTTCACATTTGGCCCCCAGTTTTACAGATCTTTCTGATACTCAGTATGGAAATACACACATTACATACATATGACACCACTGTGTTGCAAGCTTTTTCATTGCTTTTAAAATATTATTTCCTTATTCTAGGGTGACCGTGGTGAAAAAGGCAGTCAGGGAGAGCCAGTGAGTAGTGTTATATCATCATAAAGGTTGTGTTTATTTAGAAGTTACAGCTGGTTATTACGATGGATTATAAAT
Source organism: Phrynosoma platyrhinos (assembly GCA_020142125.1). Taxonomy (NCBI): domain Eukaryota; kingdom Metazoa; phylum Chordata; class Lepidosauria; order Squamata; family Phrynosomatidae; genus Phrynosoma; species Phrynosoma platyrhinos. The sequence continues at coordinate 278,471,601 of CM034703.1, forward strand.
CAAACTGTCTGCAATTATGTGTGTGCACATGTTTGTACACACCTACAACATCAGCATATATTCATTTATCTGATAGTTCAAGGCTGATGCTTGCAAACGCCAACACTCTGTTAGTGATCAGTTAGGTTCTTTATACAAACATCAAAGTCAAGACTTTTGCTCCTGCACTGAGTTTCAACTAGTTTTACAGCTTTGTCATCCTTGTGATCATTATTCCTGGGACAGCAGAAGTGTTATGGAGGTTAATTTCTGTGGGAGAAATATTTCAGATAATAGTGATAGCATTCCTGATAGAAGGAAAAAGGTTGAAAATTGAATTGCTAACAAAGGGCCTTTGTAGACTGCTAGAAATAGTGCAAATTGAGTCCACTTTAACTGCCCTGGCTCAGTGCTAGGGAATCGTGGGAATTGTATTTTTTTCTGAGACATTGAGCCTTCTCTGTCAGAGAGCTCTGGTGCCACAATAAACTACAGTTCGCACTATTTCTGGTAGTCTGCAAAGGCCCAAAGTCTCATTTACTTTGAACAACTATATGGAAGGGAGAGGGTCAGTTGTTGACATCTATTTAATGCATGATAGACATCTGATAATGCTGCCATGGAACCAGCATTTTCTATTTTGTTTATGTTATATAAACAAAGTAGATAATTCTTGAATTTAGAAAAGATAAGCATTGAAGGCCAAGGGTACCTACGGTATTCTTTTCATATCTGTTCTTTGTCTGCTCTGAATAACTGCTTTGTGGTTCCCCACTGCCACAGGGTATTAAACTATTAATTTATTATATATAATATATGGGATACTTTTCTAATAAACATTCAGAGTGATACACAATACTTGAATAGTCACAAAGTCACACAAATATCACTAAAAGTAAAACCAAGATCCAAGCAATTTTGGAATTCTGCTCAGAGAAAATTCACTTGGCAGCACTGGAGAAACTTCCCTGTCTTTTTTTCTCTTTTAAATGCCCTTATCCTGAAATTGATTTTCTGTTGTTATTTTAAGTGACATCTACTACAGATGTTTTCCATGTTAAGTGTAGATAGTCCTGAGACCTGTGGGCCGGTTTCATCCGCTACTTTTAAGAGTGTGTGTAGAAGGTCTTCCATTGTAACTTATGGAGAAAGAGGTTTACAAATGAGGATTGGATCAGCTGTTTGGGAAATTATTGATTCACCTTATGTATCTCTTCTCTTAGGGCAGAGATGGCTCACCTGGGCCACCAGGGCCACCAGGACCCAAGGTGAGTGCTTTCTTCAACATTGGATGTCCCTTCCTACCACTTTTCCTTAAATGCTGAATTTATAATAAATCATAACAAAGTGCTGTTATCTCTGATCTAAGTTATATCCAGAGCTTTGAAAAGTTACTGGTTTTACTACTGAGGTATCCGAATTCCCCGCCAACATGGCCACTGGTAATATCTTGAATCTTTTGAAACCTGTGAGAAAAACTCTGGGTTTAAAAAACCCAAGAGAGAGATGTATTCTCTCCTGACTCCTTTCTCTTATGGTTTGCATCATGTGACAATCAATGTCTTCACGTAGACACTGTGGCAATTATGCAGTCAATTTCCTTGGCTATCATTTCTTTGGCCAGGTAATTCAATGTGACACAAAACTGTACTACCCCATTTCTCCTTCTGTGACACTACTGGATCTCTTAGATCTCTCACACTAGATCTCCTCACACTGTGCCTCTCAAATCCCACCACACTGGGTCTAAATTATGTGATGACCACCAAGTTCTACAGGATTCTTCTGCCTGATCCCAAATAGATTGAGGCTTCTTTTTCTTCAGAACTATCTTCCTAACCTCTGGTCCCTCCACTAACTTAAGTGTCTGTGCTATTAATTATTTTCGGGGATTATTTAGAAATGTGATTTTTTTAATTGTATATTGTATTTTATTGTTATTCTAATTTGTTGTAACCCACCTTGATCCGCAGGGAGAGGTGGGCTCTAAATAAAATGTATTATTATATTATTTTTAATATTTTTGATAGTGTGTTTGATGTCATCCATAAATCACTTCAGGCCACTCCTTGGTGAACACAAAGACAATAACTTTTATTTATGCAGAATTTAGGATAATATCTTTCTTAGTAGCTGGTTCTCAAGCTTGATGCTACAATATACTTACTACTTCAGTTGTCACGCATTTACTGTGTTTACGTTCCCTCACTGATTTGGTTCACACAGAACACACTCCTTTAATAACACTGGACTTCTCTTGTCCTTATAAAGTCTTTTTCCCTAATCTGGGAGTCTGAATCCCATCCAGCTGAACCCCTATTCCTAACTGCACCTCCTGCCAGTTCTAAAACACCCTCCAAGCCTCAGCAGGCCTGGCACAATCAGCTTTGGCCTCTTAATGGCTCCTTCTCCTCCTTTTTATATCCGCTCATCAGGCACCTTTTTACCAGCTCAGATACTCTGAGCATCCCATTTGCCAGTGCTTCTCCAGATAATCCTATTATGCCTTCACAACTGAATGACTCTGTTTCCAATAGAAATAAAGTTAAGAGTTCATTCCTAACATGTGTTGCCCTACATTAGGGATTGGAATCATATGCAGATCTTTATGGACAATAAGTTGCAGGCCACAATAAGGAACATTGTGGAATGTTCTAGAGGACTCCATGACTACCACTACAATCTGAGAGGGCTCCATAATTATGGAAGAATGTCTACACGTCCATCTTTCTAACTGAATCTAGGGCTTACTAGTTCTCTACTCACTTTAACTAGAGAGCACAGTGGGCAACCATTAACATCTGGTACAGTTAATCCATCACTCTACCATTCCTGCTCATGGGTAGCCTGATTCTATCTGAACCCTTGTTTATTGGCCTTAGAATCATGGAATCATGGATTGGAAGGGACTACTAGTCCAACCCCTTGGCATATAGGAATACACAACTAAAGCAGTCCTGAAAGAGGTTCATCCAACTTCTGTTTAAAGACCTCTCAAGGTGGAGAGTCCACCACTCTCTGAAGCAGTCTACTCCACTGTTGGACAGCTCTCACAGTAAAAAAGTTGTTTCTGATGTTTAGGTAGAATCTGTTTTCTTGTAATTTGAATCATTTGATTCATGTTCCAATCTCTAGAGCAGCAGAAAACAAGCTTGTTCCTCTTTCTGTATGACATTCTTCAAATATTTAAAGAGGGCTATCATGTCACCTCTCAGTCTTCTCTTCTCCAAGGTGAATATATCAAGTTCCTTAAGTTGTTCCTCATAAGGTTCGATTTCTGGACCTTTGGTCATCTTGTTTGCCCTTCTCTGGTCATGTTTCAGCTTGTTGATGTCATCCTTGAACTGTAGCACTCAGAAATGGACACAGTATTCCAGGTGAGGTCTGACCAAAGAAGAACAGAGTGACACTACTGCTTCCCTTGATCTGGACACTATACCTTTGTTGATGCAGCCCAGAATTTCATTGGCTTTTGGCAGGGGAGGGCTGCTTCATCACACTGTTGACTCATGTTTGGCTTCTGGTCTACTAGATCCTTTTCACATGTATTGCTTTCAATCCAGGTGTCACCTATCTTATGTTTGTGCATTTCATTTATCCAGCCTCAATGTAGTAGGTTTCATTTCTCCCCGTTGAAATTCATTATGTTGGTTTTGATCCAGCTCTCCAATATATCAAGGTCATTTTGAATTCAAATCCCTTCCTCTGCGTATTCGCTCCCCTCCCCTTCCTGCCCCCCAATTGTCTTCCTTCCTTCCAGGTCTTTTTAAATATCAGCTCATCTGAAAGTTCTTTGTACATCCACCTTGGTTTCTTTAGATACCTTCCTCTTTTCTTCCTCTTGAAAAATGTTTGCAGCTGTGTCAATAATTCTTATTCCCATCAGAATCATCACTTCTGAGATTTGACTTGAAAAAACTAGCAGATCTATCAGAATCTGCCAAAGATCTTCTAGTTAGCAAAACTGAAATCTGAAACAGATATTAGATATAAAGTCCTTATGGTTCAGGAGATATGGCAATTGTTTGTTTGTGTCCATGTAAGAATGGATCTTGATTAGGGGTGGCAGTTCCCCACCTATGTTGTGAATATGATTTTTGTGCATGGTATGGGGATATACATAATAATGCACAATGAGTGTGAAGTAGGATGTAAATGTGTTTATGCCTAATATATTTATGTATTTTTAGATAGATGTAACAGATGGAAGCCTCCCAGGCCTTCCAGGAGAACGTGGTCCACCAGGACCCAAGGGAAGCAAGGTTAGTGCCTAGTTCCTTTCCCTTTCCCTGAATGAGTGTCAAACATAACATGACCAAGTAAGCCACTTTTGCTCATTTCCCCTTATTTTTTGTTAGGCAGTGTGACCATCGAAGTGCCCTGGGCTCACAGCAATTGGTCTCTAAGTTAGAGGATCTGAGATCAGACTGAATCTTTGTCACACCCAAGATATTGTGCATTATAATGGTGAATGGCAAGACTCGACCTTGTAATTGCTCCTATTTTCCTTTTCAACAGGACTGTGCTACACTACTTATTCTATCAAGTAGTTGAAGAGTTCCAGCACTGTGTCTTGCCTTCATTCCTTTGTAATGAAAGAATGATATCAGAGCTAACATTTAAATTTTCTACTTCCAAAACATGGCACCAGAATAACAGAATCTGAAATTACTGTACTGTGAACTCTCTCCTCTTTGGGGATATTTAATAATTAGTAGGCCATCTGTTTTGTAACCAGTTCATTAAATATAAAGAAATTATTTAGTACCAAAACATTAATGTAGATGTCATCCTGAAATGATGAAGGAAATAAGAGGAAAAGTGGAAGAAACACACTCATTGTTGAAAGAAAGAGTTATCTTTAATATCTCTTTCCCTTCCCTTTTGTACTTTAAAATTTGTTATCAACAATTAAAGACTGATATCAACAGATTAATTTACTTAAAATAGGATGCAGGAAAGTTAGGGAGGTTGCACACTGCCAGAAATAGTGTGAATTCAGTCCACTTTTAGGGTTAGGGTTAGAGTTAGGGAACCATGGGAACTGTATTTTATTGTGGCACTAGAGTTGTCTGACAGAGAAGGTTCAATGTCTCAGGAAAATAACAGTTCCCATAATTCCCTAGCACTAACCCTAACCCTAAAAGTGGACTGAATTCACACTATTTCTGACAGTCTGCAACCCCCCTTACTTTTCAGACTACAGCTTCAAGAATCTCCCAGCCTGGAGCTGAAGTCCAGAAATGTACCCTGTTTAAATCTATTCAGACGTATATTGTTGGGTGCCTTCAAGTCATTTCTGACTTACAGCAACCAATTCACAGAGTTTTTGTGGCAAGATTTGTTCAGGGGGAGGGATTGTCTTTGCCTTCCTCTGGGGCTGAGAGAGACTGATTTGCCCAAAGTCACTCAGTTGGTTTCCATGGCTCAATGGGGATTCTAACTCTGGTCTCCATACCATAGTCCAACACTCAAATCACTACACCATGCAGGCTTTCAAGTTACTGTTTATGTATTGGGGTGCTGAGAAAGAACTAGATGAAACTGTGATGCAGTCAGCCTCTTGGAGAAAGCCAGCTAACTATTCCATTTTTCTTATGCAGGGAGAGCCAGGAGAAGATGGCGAGAGAGGCTCTAGAGGCGATAAGGTCTGAGTGTAGTAAGTCTCCCACCCCTGCATCTCTCCAGCTTTTCCTGTGTCTGTTCTGTACCTTGGCTTGCAAGAAAGGAAACGCTTCTTTCCTGAAAGTGTATCTTGCTTTTTTATTCTTTTTCTCTATCCCTTTCATTAGCTTAATAAGTAATTGAAGAGACCTGAGCCAAAAAAGGGGCTTTATTTTTCCACAATCAAGCTGGGCTGGTGTGACTACAACAAAGGTACTCCTATCCTGCAGTGCCACATGGCCATCACCATTTCTACCATGGAGTATTCTGCAGGAATTTTCTGCTCTCAGTTTTAACCCTGGTCCAAAAAGCATTCCTGCAGAATTGGGCTTAGGAGCTTGGCTTGCTTCATATCCAGAGCCAGGAAATGTCATTTCTTTAGACTACAGTTCTCAGAATCCCTCATTTGAGGGGTTCAAAAATAACTTGCCCGTGCTCTGTTCTCGTGTGTGTGTGTGTGTGTGTGTGTGCGCGTGCGCGTGTGTCCCACACACCCTTGTAATACCAAAGGAGACCCCTCTATTCTCATAGTGAATCCAGAAAATTTTACATATCACTGCCAGCTCAATTGCTCATGTTGGGTCTGGAAATCTCTCTGGGTTCTAAATTTTAAGCTTCCTTTGGAGTAAGGGTAGCAATGCCAGAGTCTAGTACAGAGCTGGAAAGTAAGAAATTATACATGGTGTAATTACCTATCACATATTCCTGTTCTTGGTACAAAGCAATGTAATGGAGTTACTTTTCAAAAGTAGTGGAATGAGTGGAAATGTTATCACTTTACTGGTGTAACAAGTAATAGTTTCTAGTTACTTTTCTAAATTACTTTTAAACAGCCTGCTTAGAAGCATTTTGACAAGAATTTTCCAAGTTTAACCCATTCTCTTATCAATACTAAGGGCCTTTAGAAGTAATTGTGAAAGCTGTAAGCAATAAAATGAGTGACATTATGAAATCACTGGGATATGCAGGCTGGCCTGCTTTCTGAAATTAGTGTGCATTAAACTTCCTTTGTTCATTCCTTTGTTCATGTTTACCCCTGGTTTGTACAAACTTAAGCTGCTTCATGTTTACCCCCGGTTTGTAGCTTGCTGCTACAGTTAAGACAAGGGAGTTCAACTGGACATCTTCTAGGATGCTGACAGCCTTCCATACTCTTGGTTGAACTGAACAGAGCTTAATGGATTCCAGGAAAAGCAAAGCAAAACAAAAAAAAAGCAGAAAAACAAAAACTAGGTTTCATCATAATGGACACTCAGACTTGAATGTGTATTGGTTCCTGGGATGAGGGACTGGCACAGTGTGGCTGCTTGGTTGCCTTTGTAACATCAGATGACCCTTTGAATTGCAGGGTGAACCTGGGCAGAAGGGAGAAAGAGGTGAAGCTGGTGACAAGGGCAGGGATGGCTCTCCAGTAAGTATTGCTGGTGGACCAGTGTGGCTTTAGACATAGTGCTGAAATCCTGTTGGCATTCTGCTTACTCACACTGTCCTTTGTTGTTGTTGTTGCAGGGCCTTCCAGGAGAGAGAGGCCTTCCAGGTCCAGAAGGGAAAGCTGTAAGTCAAATGTGAATATATTAAAGTGGGAGATGAGTAGGAGGAGCAGATATGGGGACGGAAAGAATGAAGGAAAAGAAAGTTCTCAAATATTGGGAGGAAAAGCCTTATCCCCAGACACTTTCAGCCAAATCTAAAAGTGGCAAGAGAGCCCTTTTTTGTCACGCACCATATTAAACATTATAAAGGATTTGTACAAAAAAATCCAGTCTGGCTAAAATGTTAGAGTTCAGTGACTAAGGGCCTCTGCAGACCAGCCCAAAGGACCAGCCTGAAGGCAGAGATGGGGCAGGGCAGCCGCACGCCGACCACCCCAACCCCACACTGATGCCATCCTGATGCTGCACACCATTATGCACGACGCACAGCATCAGAACGCCTTCCCGGCGCAGCGTTCTGACATGCTGCGCCGGAAAGGGTGCTGAAGAGCTGTGCACCAGCTCTTAGGGCACCCTTTTGCCATCCCTGAAAGGAGCAGCATTTTGCCACTCTTTTCGGGACAGCAAAAGGGAGGACCAGGGCTGTGGCATAGGGTAGCCGTGGCCCTGATCCACCACTTCCCAGGGCAGCCCAGAGCTGCCCATCTGTACCCACCTCAATCTGGATGTCTGGGAAACCAGCAGTCCAGGAACACAAAAAATTTCCCCAGGTTTCCTGTCTGCTATACATAGATATGTGTGTATCTTCAGCTCTGCTTTGGTAAAATCACCAAAGTGTTTGGTTCTGTTAGCCTGGACACAGGTCATGCTTACAGTGCTATGAAGAGTTAGGGTGGAATCCATGCTGGGTGGAGACAAGCTGAATGGTGAGTGAAAGTGGCAGGGATCAACCTGGTTACATGACAGGGAGTGTTTTAGCATCATTGGAAGCCAGAGAGAGATTCCAGGACAAAGAATCAAAGAGGAAGTGGGTTGTATTCTGTTCACACTATATTTCCCTTTCATGCCTGGCTATAACTGCTTTTATTGTCACCATGTGCTTCTTACCACAGTAATGATGTCATTTATGATCTAGGATACTCACACATGTTGTCTTGGGAGCACAATGGATTGTCACATGATTGGGTCTGTTGTGCTTTCTAACTACCATTCACACTGTCCTTTGGAGGTCATGTTCCATCTAAGGAGACCCTAATAAAAGGACCTTCCTAGTTTCCATCATCTGTAGGGATGGCTGCTTGGTATTTCTACCCAGTTCTTCTACTGGACCGAGCAGGCCTGTTGTGTCAACAGTGAAGTGATCATGTTCTATTCAGATTCAGACTGGTTGAAACCTCTGTTTTGTGTGTATGTATGTAATTTGTCTTGTAATTTGTCCCTTATTGTCAGGCAGACCATAGTGGTCCTGAAAAGAAATAGGACCCATCTTTTGTCAAGTATGGGTTGTCCAAACTAATAGTAGTACTACAGGGGTAGGCAACCTTTCCCCTTTAAGGGCCGAGGGACTT
>CM034703.1:278481745-278495851 GCA_020142125.1 Phrynosoma platyrhinos
CCCCCCCCCCAGCCCCAATTCTGGTTCAGTTTAAACACCTTGTTTTATACATAGCCCTTCCCCTCTCTGGAGAAAGATCATCAGAGATATGATAGAAAATAAATCAGTGTGTTGTTTACAGCTTTTGAATTAGCTTAATCATGTCTCTTCTTTCCACACAGGGTCCTGTTGGCCCTCCAGGCACTCAAGGTCTACCTGGAAAAAAGGTATATGTCCTGGTTTAAATGCTAAAGAATGTAGACAATTATAGGGGTTGTGGAGCCTTGATTCTCACCAAACCAATGCCAGCTCAAGATTTATAATCTCAGCTTTTGTGTAAGTAAAATAGCCCGCATTTTGTTCACCACTTGTATGCAACACTGCTTCATAAATGCATTTCTGAATCCCTTTGTTTTCTGAATCTGTGGCTCAATAACACTATTATGATGCCAGTTCATTTGTCAACATTCTTCTTTGCAGAAATAGGACAAGTTAAACTGTATGTATCTGTCATTGGTTTATATTGAAAAAAAATCCCCTTTATTTACAGGGAGATGCTGGAGAACCTGGTTCCAGCATTCGTGTAAGTATCTTTAACCTACACTCATTAGAGCATATTTCCTACTGATACTGAACATTCTGGCTTTACACCAACCATTTTAAGGCATTTGTTCATTGCCAAAGTGATATTCATGGGCTTTATGGGATCTTGTCTTTCTCTAAAAAGTGTGACTGAAAGAGGTTTCAGAAACAATTTCTTGGGCTGCAGTCCTGTGCTAGGCAACATCAAAGTCCAAAGAGAGAGCAAATATACCAGCATGCTTTAGCCTAAAACTTGTACTAGCAGTAATTAAACTCCAGGACTGCCTTTTCAGCCTTTTAGAATGGTGAAAATGTGCTAAAATGGGAAAATCATCAAACAGTGGTAACATGCGGAAGGGGACGTAGATATCTGGAGAATCCTACAGGGTTACCAGGACAAGTGGTAAGCTTGTTTGCCAGATTAAAGCTGGATTCGGCCTCAAGGCTTGAGGTTCAACATTACTGCTCTCTAAGTTCTTGGGAAGGCCTAGTGTACAGGAACTGTATGCTGTATGCCTGGTAAAATGTTATTGGGTGTCTGTGTGTGTACGCATGCGTATGTATGTGCCTTCAAGTCATCTGTTGACCTATGGTGACCCTGTAAATTTCATAGGGTTTTCTCAGGCAAGGAATACTCAGAGATGGATGTGCCAGTTCTTTTCTCTGAAATACAGTTGGCCCTCTATATCCACAGATTCTTTATCCATGGATTCAAATATCCACATCTTGAAAATATTCAAAAAATATATAAATTCCAAAAAGCAAAGTTGATTTTGCCATTTTATATAAGGGACACCATTTTATTATCCATTGTATTTAATGGGATTCTATCATCCTCAGAGTTTGGTATCTATTGGGACTTGTGGAATCAAACCCCAGCAGATACCAAGGGCCCACTGTATAGCCTACAGCACTTGGTATTTGTTGGTAGTTTCCCATCCAAGAACTAACAAGGGCTAAGCCCTGCTTAACTTCCAAGATCAAACAGGATCTGGTGTCTTTAGGGTATTTGATAGCTTTGGTCAGTTTTCTTTTCTCTTAATTGCAGGGTTTACCAGGTCCTCAAGGGAATGTTGGACTCCCAGGAGCACCAGGTACCCCAGGGCTTGTGGTAAGTGACCAGTGTGCTTCTTTAGTTTGGGAGCTATTACAGAATTAAGTTGCCACATTTGCAGTTCCTCCCTTATTACTTATTCTCAGGATGTTAAGTCTGTGATGCCCTCCTCATTACTTTTTACTTGTTTGTGCTTTTTTCAGGGTCCACAAGGCCCTCCAGGGTTACCAGGACAAGTGGTAAGCTTTTTTTGCCAGTTTTATATCTGGCAGGCCTTACAGTTCTTACATTTACAGATCAAACTTTACCTCTTCCATATACTAGGCTTTTTCCTGATGTACACTATATCTAGCAGCTTTTCCATTGTTTCCTTAGGGTGAGCCTGGGAAACCAGGTGTACCAGGCAGAGATGGAGTGCCAGGGAAAGAAGGGGAAACTGGACTGCCTGGGAAAATGGTAAGATAAGACACAAGATTGCATGTCATTGGGCATGGCACTGAGATAAATGCTAAATGACTTTACTTTTATTGTGTGGATGAGACAAGAGAGCCTAAATAGTTAAAGCCCAGCTAGCTCCTTTTGCTGACTGTTTTCTAGGGTATCCCAGGACCTGTAGGACCTGCTGGCCCCAAAGGAGAACCTGGGGATGCTGGGCCTCCAGGACAGGTAAGAAATGCTTTCCCTTATTTGGACCTGTGATTTATCTTTCATCTGTTTTGTTCCATCTTTTACCAACTTGGCACCCTACATTTGGAACTACAACTCCCTTCATTCTCAACAAAGATAGACATGTTGTTTGGGATTTTATAGTCCAACACATCTAGAGTGTAACAAGTTGGAAAAGACTACTCTATTTACTTTTTAAAATTTTATAAATGACTATGTGTCCTTTCTTCCTTTGTTTAAAATGCTTTGCAAAAATAAAACAACTGGAAGAATGAAAGAAAGTATAGAGGATAGTGAAAGCTAGCAGTGTGATTTCAGAAATATTGTAATATGCTAGATGCTGTTACAGACTACTTTTTGTACATTTTGAATGCAGTTGTTTCCTCTTTGATCCACTGTCAGCCAGATATGTGAATCTAAAATATATTGATTGATTGATTGCTTGATTGATTGATTACAATTATTTCTGTACTGTTTTTCATATGAACAAAATCTGGAGGTGGTTTACAGACTAATAAACAAAAAAAATAAATGCAAGAAAAACACTTCTGAACAATTAATGAGAACAGATATTCTAGAACAGGGGTAGGCACGGGGGCCGGGTTGTAACAACACACATTGATATTTAGGTAAAACAGTGCACCCCTCTACTTGGGTTTCAGAAAATATTGCTTAAATTTCTAGACATTGTAATTACATGCACACATTTACAAGAAGTCTTCATAACAATCATTCCTTTCATTTAATGCCTCACTTTGCCATTAATCTTCCATTTTTTGACTGGCTGCAGACTGCTGTTGGGCCTCCAGGAATAAAAGGCGAGAAGGTAGGCCAAACTGTGCATGGATTAATGTATAAATATGTATAATGTACTCTGACGGGACTAAGAACTGGAATGCAACATTACTGGGTTCTTTTATAGCTTGGGAAAGATTGTAAAAGAAGCCTCAAGACCCAGATTCCAACTCAAAAGCGTTCAAAAGTGCTGTCTGCAGTAGGTCCAGGATAATTTAGTTAGAGATAGGGCAGTGGTGGTGCTGGCCGAATTTGAAGGATTTTGTCATGCTGAATATCTACATGATCTGTTTTAGGGTGAACCAGGTGATTTTGATGGGGAAATCTTTGGAAAACCGGTGAGTTGGCGTTTCATATACCTTTGCACTGTAATTTTTCAGACCCATTCCCCAAACCAGGTCTCAGTGCTGATCATTCTGCTTTTCAGGGTGCTAAAGGTGATCGAGGTATACCAGGCCCTCGAGGAGAGAAGGTGAGCATCAGTTCTCAAGGCATGAACCTTGGCTTTCCCTCCCCCTTTAACAATTGCAACTTTGGCTTGTTTTTCATGTAAATCTCATTAGATAACTTTTTGTTCTCTGTCTTAGGGTGAACCTGGCAATCAGGGGGAACCTGGAGATCCTGGAGAAGATGTAAGTGCTGTGGCATATACAGTAAAGCATTTGGTCCAGTCATCACACCGTCAGGGACAGCACAGATGTCTCCTTTGAAACTATTATGGTTTGATTGTTAGACGGCTTAGCATGGACTATCTTAATTCATGTTTCCCTAAAGGGGATGCCTAACTCCATAGGGAGGTTTGAGATTCATGCCCATGTGTTTGTGAATAAAACTAGAGGGCAAATAGGATAAAGAGCAATGCAGCTTCCTGACATGTTTGCACCATCACAAACCTGGTTGAAAATACTCTGTGTGTGTGTGTGTTTGTATACACAATAAGAAGAATTTTCTGCAATATATGATTATCTAAAAAGGAGTCTTTTTTAAAAAAAAAAAGAGTGGTCAATATTAGCTATGCATATAATAACTTTTGCTTATCTTATTTTATATTTCCTGTCTTTGGACATTAATAGGGAGCTAAAGGATCTTCTGGAATCAAAGGAGAAAAGGTATGAAGTGGCTGTTGTGTATTTTATGTATGTTTCTGCTGGTCGTAGTCTAAAGATTTATTCAGTCTTTTAGAAGTGTCCCTAAGAGTAGCTGGGTATTTACCTTATTTAAGTTGTCTACAGTATTCTGATATATTCTTGAATATTCTCAACTCTGCATCATTGTCTGCAAGTCAGGCTTCCCCACCATAGTGCCCTCCAGATATGTGTGACTGCAACCCCATCATTCCTAGACAGGTTGGCTCTGGAAAGTGTGGGAATTGTAAGGAAACATGGTATTGGCAGGTAGGAACTCAGCAGCAATCAGATGGGGAAATGTAATTGAGGACATCTTTGTATCTCAACTATTCTGCCAGTGCAGTCAGTGAACCCTCTGGAAGTAACTGGACCCCATATTCCTTTATGTTTGATCTAATAACAGCTATGGAATTCTCAATCAGTGCAGATTTTGGTGAAAAAAACAACCAGATACTATTAATTATTTACTCAACATTTACTCATCTTTTCTTCCACCTCCACCATGCAGGGTTCACTTGGGATTGGCCTTCAAGGACCCCCTGGTCAGACTGGACCTCCAGGCTTGAAGGTAATTTCTTCACACCTACCTACCTCTATTCCTCCTTTCCATATGTTTCCAAAGAAGTTGTTTTGGTGCTGAACCAATGTATGCTGTCAGTAATAGACTGGATGAAGGTGAATAAATTGAAGCTCAAACTAGATAAGACAGAAGTACTTCTAGCCAGTTAAAAGCCAGATCAGGGAATAGGGATTCCACCTTTGCTGTATGGGGACACTCCCCCTGAAATTTCAGGTTACCAGTTTGGGAATCTTCTTGGGCCTGAACTAGATGCCAAGTTTCAGCAGTAGGCAAGAGTGCATTTGCACAAGTAAAACTAGTGTGTCAGTTACATTTATTCATGGAGATATTAGATCCTGTTATGGTAATCCATGCCTTGATTATATCTCATTTGGATTCCTCTAACACACTCTACATGGGGCTTGCTTTGGAAAGTGTTCAGCAGCTCCAAAATGCTGTGGCTGCACTGCTAACCAGGGCTGGTTACAAGGAACATATAACTCCCCTGTTTCAACAGTGTCACTGCCTACTGATCCATTTCTGGGCACAATTCAATGTGCTGACTATGATTTATAAAGCCCTGCACAGCTTGGCTCTAGACTATTTCAAAGATCCTCATACCTCCCTATATGCAGCTTCCCAAGTTTTAAGATCATTGGAGAGTGGTCCATCACCATTGCAGGCTCATTTGATGAGGATATTGGAAAGAGTCTTCACAGTGGCTTCTCCTAGGCTGTGGGATTCTCTGTCATGGGAGATTTGCTTGGCCATCTCTCTGCTATCTTTTCATGAGCTGGAAAAGACTTTTTCATTTAATCCAGCCTTTGGTTATGAATTGGTTGTAGCAGAATTGTCTTTGAATGTGATGTGCTGTTTATTATCCCTTTTATGTTTTAAATGTGATTAGATTGTTTTAAATTAGTATTTTAATAGGATTGCTTGTTTAATGTTTTAAAAACATTAATAAGAAAGTTTTAACTGTCATTTGTTCTAATCTATATATATAAGCTGCCTTGGGTCCCCATGCTGGGAGAAAGGCAGGATATGACTTGCATAAATCAAATAGTTGCATAACTCAAATAAAACAGTTTCATAATATAGAATTCTGTTCATATTATTTCAGCATTGGTGCTGGTGGACAGCACCTTCTGAAGAAGAGTTGTAATTCTTGTTATAATGAACAAATCGTTTGGGGGGGGACGAGGGACAGAAGTATTGAATTGCTAGTTGTAACTTAAAACTAAATACTGTACCAAGATGAGGTTATCATTCAATACTGTATTATAAACTGTATCCTGTTGCTATGGAGTTTTTTTGGTCAAATGAAGAGGATCTTTCAAATACACATCATCATTTAATTCAGCAGTGTTACCTAACCATGTTCAGTACACATCCTGGAATGGCTCAAAAAAGTGGAGATGTTTTACAGCTTTTTAAAATGAATTCTCAGTGATTCTCCAGTGTCTGCAGAAGAGCAGAAAAGGATGGATTAATCTGGTTTTCTTTTTTCTGGATTTGACAGCTGTCTTGTGGCTTCATTACAGGGAGATCCTGGGTCACCTGGACCACCAGGACCACCAGGTTTGCCAGGTGTGGCTGGGACTCCAGGCCAGCCAGGCCTGAGAGGAGAGAATGGGTTGATTGGTCAACCAGGACCTCCAGGGGAAAGGGTAAGAGAGATAACACCACCAGCTTTTAAATTATCTTACCCTGGTTTCCTTTGTTGTCAAAATAAATGAGTGGTAGCATTAAGGACCGCCATATTAGCACATCCGCATTCCTCAGCTAAGAATTAATCTCTTGATAGATGCTGTGCTTTCTATAAAGAAGAGCAATGATCTGGTTTATATGAACTTTTTTTACTGCCTCTGAGCAACTCCAATTAAATCACAGGGTCATGTGATTCAAAGCTTTGCCTTTCTGTGAGTGGACGGCTCATTTTATAGATTAAAACTTCCAGGCATAGTGATGAATCTCTAGCCTGTGAGCCAAATATGGATCTGTAGACATCTCAATCTTGACTTCCACTCTCGCAAGGCCATGCATCATCTCCCCAGGTTAATCTATGGTTCTAAATAGGCTGATGGAGGAAAGCTTGCACAAGCTAGGGGAGCTTGGTGCAAAAAAATTTCCTCACCTAGTATGTAGAACAACTGAGAGGTGTGTCTGTAACTCTACCCAATTTTGGCTCTGGTCCCTCCCACTATTGCATTGCAGATTATGTGAATCTGGCTTGGGCCTCTGAACTGAAATGTCTTTTCCATACCAGGGTCTTATTGGCTTCCCTGGAAGAGATGGCACTGCAGGTTCTCCAGGCCCCCCTGGACCACCAGGAACATTAGTAAGTACTAGGGTACTGGGAACATAGGCTATGCAGACTTCATCAGTTTACACCTATCTCTATCCTATTGGGGTTCTAACCCATCTATCACAGTGTTACCTATGTGCATTCCTATGCTGGTGCTGAAATATTAATATTTTTTTCTCTCAAACTTTTCCTTTCACAATTTCTTTATTTTAGGGTGCACAAGGCATCCCTGGAGTGAAAGGTGACAAGGTAAGACTCTACTTTTGACCATACAGCAGTTGCAAAATGCAATGGAAAGGCACTATTATTATTTTATGTACTTATATCCTGCCTTTCTCCCAGTATAGCTGCCTCTCTCAGCTTACTGAGAATCAGCATGGTGTTGTGGTCTGAGGGTTGAACTGTGACTCTGGAGACCAGGGTTCAAATCCCCACTCAGCCATGGAAACCCATTAGATGATTTTAGAAAATTCACACACTCAGATTCAAAAAGAGGCAAAGGCAACCCCCCTCTGAACAAATCTTGCCAAGAAAACCCTGTGATGAGGGTCGCCATAAGTCGGCAATGACTTGAAGGCACACAAAACCAACAGTCAGCTTATTGTCTTTGCTTGCTTTGTACAATGTGGTTTTTCCTAGGGGTACTAGTCCTTATGAATCATTTTGCCTGGCGTTCTTTTCAAATTTTGTAAAAACTGGCAACTGGTTGAAAATGTATAACACCTAAACTTTCTATGTAAGAAAAGGAAGGTTTTGCCTCTGTAATTTCAGATATATGTTTAAAACCATGCAAGAAACTGATTTCTGCTCAAGATTCTGCTATATATTGCAGTAATAGGATTTATTTTTGCACTACTAATTGAATTGTGTTTTTTTAAGTATTGTTTAGATATTTTATTACTTTTGTATTAAATTTGTATTTTCTAGTAAAACCTCGTTCTTATCAAGTTTGAGGATGTTGAAATAGATTAAAGGTTTTACTGAGTTTTGACTCCTTTAAATTCATTGAGGAGGTGCTACAGATAGCAACAATATTCTTGATCCCATTCTTTCTGTTTTTAGGGGGACACAGGTATTGGACAGCCAGGTGCTAGAGGAGAACGAGGAGATCCAGGGCCACGTGTATGTATCTTAGCCTGCTTCCATTGCACAGATACAAAAATGAACTCCCAGGCACCCCTGTGGTGGAATAATCTTGTTCAAGTACTATTAAGGTAGTGGTTTGAGTGTTGGACTATGACTCTGGAGATCAGGGTTCAATTCCTGGCTCAGCCATGAAACTCACTGGGTGGCCTTGGGCAACTCACATGTTCTCAGGGAAGGCAATGTCAAACCACCTCTGAATAAATCTTGCCAAGAAAACCCCATGATAGGTTCACCATGAGTTGGAAACAATTTGAAGGCACACAACAACAATAAACTTTAACTGAGAGGCAACATGGTGTATATGGTTTAAGTGTCAGACTTTGAAGACCATGGTTCAAATCCCTACTCAGCTATGAAAACTCACTGGGTGACCTTGGGCAAGTCACATCTCTCATCATTCACATCTCGCAATGGCAATGGTATGCTCTTCAATAAACAATTAAAAAAATATGAAGAAGCCATACTTTGACCTCTTCTGAAGACTCAACATTTTTCCAAAACTGCCCTGGCTCAATGCTAGGGAATTCTGGAACTGTATTTTTGTGAGACATTTAGCCTTCTCTGTCAGAGAGCTCTGGTGCTACAATAAACTACAATTCCCAGGATTCCCTAGCACTGAGACAGGGCAGTTAAAGTGGTCTCAAACTGGATTATTTCTGCAGTGTGTTTTGGACCTTAGTTTAACTATATCATGGTTTCTTATATTACTTTCTTCTCTTCATTTTATTGTTTCTTGAATTACACCCAGATACTTAAGATGGGAGTAATAAAATAGCAGTTGAAAACAAAATCTTAATGAAAACAGAATAAAAAACACATTCTACAATACAATAGGAAAATAAATAGATGGCATATAACCAATGTTAAAAACCCTTCTGCAACAAATCTTCTATGCACTTAGGGCCTTTGCAGACTGCTAGAAATAGTGCAAATTGAGACCACTTTAACTGCCCTGGCTCAGTGCTAGGGAATCATGGGAATTGTATTTTTTTCTGAGACATTGAGCCTTCTCTGTCAGAGAGCTCTGGTGCCACAATAAACTACAGTTCCCATGATTCCCTAGCACTGGGTCAGGATAGTTAAAGTGGACTCAGTTTGCACTATTTCTGGCAGTCTGCAAAGGCCCTTAGTTTGCCTGAATAAAAATGTCTGCTTGCTGGGTGTTATGAGGCAATACAGCTCTCAGCTGTCCACAATCCAGCCACTGTACTCCAAATATTATTCCATTTGTTCTGTCTCTAAATATTTCCTTCTTTTTTCCCTCAGGGTGAAGATGGGCGCCCAGGGCTGGAGGGAGACCGTGGTCCTGCAGTAAATATCTGATGCTTTTATTTCTCTACTCCCTCAGACCTGAGTGTAAGCATTGGTTGCCATTCTGAATTGATCACTTTTCTGTTTTTTCTTTAGGGGCCTCCAGGAAACCGAGGAGAAAGAGGCGATAAAGTAAGTTAAGTTTCCATAATGGGGAGCTGTATCTGGAAAATATGAAAGGGAAGAGTGTCTTTTGCCTAGCCTTTGACCTACAATGCCACAAATCTTGAATCGTGGGCAAAAGGAGACACCTTTGGGAGATATTAAATGTTAATCTCTCTCTGGGAGCTACCTTAGGTCCCACTCTGGGAGAAAGGCAATATACAAATGAAATACACAGAGGTATAGTACGCCAGCATAGTGTGCCAGCATGATGTAGATGGCAGTCAGAGTTCCATTCCCCACTGAGCCATGGAAACACACTGGGTCACACACACATTCAGCCCCAGAAAATCCTATGATAGGTTCACCTTAGCGTCACCATAAGTAGAAATGACTGGAAGGCACACAACAAAACACTCAAAATACTATGCCCCTTCTTTACCTTGCTTATCCAGACCTGCTTCTAACTTTAATTTTAACAACCCTCAAAGTCCCAAAGAAGACTCAGAGATTGACAAGACATTCTGAGCAAACATCCTCCATTCCAAAGACTGAAGCTGCCTCAGCTTCTTGAGGGAAATGTCTGCCTAGGTAACCTGTATTGTAAAGTGCCACACATTATAAATATTAGGAATAATAACAGTTCTCTAAATAAGTTCTCAATCAGGCTAGCTGCAGCTATTTGGAGTAGTAAAGGTAAAGGTATTCCCCGTTGCCAAGGTTGTCAAGTCGTGTCCGACCGTAGGGGGCAGTGCTCATCTCCATTACTAAGCTAAAGAGCCAGCATTGTCAGAGACTACTCTGTGGTCATGGGGCCAGCATGAGTGCACAGAACGCTGTTTATCTTTCCACCAATTTATCTACTTGCAATTGCATGCTTTCGAACTGCCTATTCATCTACTTGCATTTGCATGCTTTCAAACTGCTAGGTTGGCAGAAACTGAGACTACTGACAGGAGCTCACACCATCATGCAGCACCCAGACCTCGAACTGCCAACCTGCTTATCTTGAAATCAACAGAGTCAGCATCTTAACCACTTAAGCCACTGCATCCCTCCATTAGCGTAGAGAATGACCTAAATGATACCAAAATCTTGACAATCATGAATTTTACAAACTTGTTTTAAACTATACTTTCTTCTCTTCTAGGGAGATGTTGGGCTAATGGGGCCAAAAGGAGACAAAGTGAGTATCTTGTCAGTTCCAAGATTATAACTGATTTTTGGACTTTAAATGCAGTTTCATGGTCCTATAGTTGCTGCAGTCTTTTGTGTCTTCTTTTTTGCAGATGGGGATGTATTTTGAATGTGTCCAGTCTGTTGGCCAACATTTTGATTTCCATATTTGTTGGCATACTTTAGTTAACACTAGAGTTGATTCTGTATGGGTGAAACCTTTGGGTGGTGTTTATTAATGTGTGTGCTTGTATTTGTTCAGGAGAAAATGTTTCCTCACAATACCAATAGAAGCTTCTGCTTCTGCCAAACAAAATAGTTTGATCTCCTATTGAATGTTAACTTTTCTCAATTATAGGGTGATACTGCCGTTGTGGAAGGCCCACCAGGTGCTCGGGGGAACAAAGGCGAGCCAGTAAGTGTCATGGCTACCTTAAAAATAGCTGTGACCCTTGAAAGTTTGTATCTCCCAACTTTACAAATGTTATCCTTTTATGTGTTTTTTGATGTTCAGTCCCATACGAATGTCATATTATTTTGACATATCATGTCATATCATTTGTATTCTAACTCCACTTTTGGTGATTTTGGTGATTTCCTTCACCTTTTCTAGGGAGACCGTGGCCTAAAAGGAATGGAAGGGGACAAAGGGGACAAAGGAGACCAGGGCATCCCTGGAGAGAAGGTACCAAAGCAAATTCCAGAACAGCTGCTTATTAAACTTGCTGGGGAAGAAATTGGATTGGGTGTGAGCTACATGCCTTTGTCCAAAGGCAAGTAACAGAATTGGCATAGACCTGTATTGCTGTTGCATTTCACACAGACAAGTGAAGTTGCCAGCACAGAACCAAAGCTAGCAAATGTTAATTGTTTTGGACTATAGCTTTGGCCATGCTGGTTGGTGGATTTGGGGAGGTATAGTACAAAAAGTAACTTTTTCACATTCAGAACACATTCCAAAAGCTAAAAATGTTACATTCAGCTAAGTCCTAAGACACCATGAGCCAAAAGTTAGAACAGCTTGAAAGAAATTGTGCCAAATCTGCATTCTGCAAATATACAATGTGGAATCAATCAGTGTGAGGAATTGGTACTGCTAAACAATATGACAGGGAAGATAATTTTTAATGTGTTAGTATAGAGTTTGGCTCTGAAAATGAACCCAGAGGCTATTCCTTATTCATGAAGATAAAAGATATTAGTATGTACGGTAGGAATAGGGTCGATAGCACTGTCACTCTTTAGATATCTTCCAAGTACACAGAGAGCCAGGGTGGTGTTGTGGTTTGAGTGTTGGAGTACAATTCTGAAGACTGGCGTTCAAATCCCCACTTGGCCATGGAAACCCACTGAGTGACCTTGGGAAAGTTAGGGCCTTTACAGACTGCCAGAAATAATGCAGGTTGAGGCCACTTTAACTGTCCTGGCTCAGTGCTAGGGAATCATGGGAATTTTTTTTTTCTGGGACATTGAGCCTTCTCTGTCAGAGAGCTCTGGTGCCACAATAAACTACAATTCCCATGATTCCTTAGCACTGAGCCAGGACAGTTAAAGTGGCCTCAACCTGCATTATTTCTGGCAGTCTGTAAAAGGCTTTATATTCTCTCAGCCTCAGAGGAAAGTAAAGGCAATCTCCCCCTTAATAAATCTTGCCGAGAAAATCCTATGATAGTTTGCCATAATGCATTACAGTTGCCATAAATGGGAAATAACTTGAAAGTACACAACACACACATCCACATCAAGTACACACTGAGGATTAACAGTACTGGTCATAATTTCCCAAACAATAAAACTAGGCATTATCCTGAGTCAGGAAAATACCTGCAATTGAAATTGCTTATTTTCATGTGGTTAGGGAGAAGTCTTAGTATGCAAGCATCTGTGATTTGTTTTTGCCTCTTCAGAAGCAGATAATTATGCGTGTTTAATTTTTTTTTAAATCACCCATGTTTTCAGTAATAAGCAGTTTTATTTTATAGGGAGCAAGAGGTGAACAGGGAGAGAAAGGTTCAACAGGTTTTCCAGGTGCACGAGGTCCTGGTGGGCAGAAGGTAAGAGGTTATTGTATCATTCATGGCTACACATTTATTTTAGTTGTATTTTAATTCTTTTGTACTAAGAATTGCTTCATTGTATTGTGCTTTTAAAATGGTGTGTGCTGCCTTAGATCCTATGCTGGACCCACCGTGGATACCAAAAACTATGGATGCTCAAGTTCCATTAAATGCAGTGGCACAGTAAAATGGTGTCTCTTAGATAAAATGGCAATATCAAGGTTTGCTTTTTGAAATTTATATTTGCTTAGGATATTTTTAAGCCAGTGGATAGTTGGATCCGTGGATAAAAAATCCATGGATATGGAGGAATGACTGTAAAATAAAATAAAAGAATAAGTATCTGACAGAGGTTGATATGAAGGAAGCCATACATGTTGGTGCATATATAATCATGATTCACGTATGAGATGCCTTCCTGGTGTTTGTTCATTGTGAGTCATGCTACTGAAGATTTTAAATGTTGCCTTTTCAAGTGCAGTCCACTCCTTCTGCCACCAAGATCTTACCTTCTTTTCGGGTATCTTTTTACTTTTAGTTTTATAATTGTACTTACCAAAGATGCTGCAGTCTTGGATGCACTTATGCATGTGGGAGAACTCAGAGATAATGGGTAGAATTGGTGATACCATCCAAAATATATATATTTAAAGTCTTCATAATCTTGGGACTCTTGCTGAGAGTGGCTAGTATTCAGGGCTTGATTCTTTTTTCAGGCTTACTCACACTTGCTCCTAGAAAAATGTGTACATTAATTTCAAAGCTGAAGTGGTTGAGCTTCCACCCCAGCCTTATTCTTTGCAAGACACTAGACTTTTTATCTTCATGTTGTGTTTTCATACTGTGTATTTGCCTTTGCACAGGGAGAAGTTGGTGAGTCAGGGGAGCCAGGGGAGCCGGTGAGAACTTCATTCTTTATTGCTATTTCTACCCTAATGCATGCGAGTAGAATCTGAAAGTCGTATTTCATTATCATTCCTGTTTATCTCTCCAGGGTCTACCCGGGAAGGATGGTATTCCAGGAACCAGAGGGGAAAAAGGAGACATGGGACCCATTGGAATGCGTGGCCCAAAGGTTTGGCATGATGTGATTTCTCTTCCTTCATGTATTCTCCTGTGATCTTGACAAATGTTTTGTAAATTGCAATGTCTTCATCCCATTTTGGATAACATTGCATTGTTTAATACAGGGGTAGAGCAACCTTTTTGAGCCAGGGGCCAGGTTGCTGTCCCTCAGACAATTG
>CM034703.1:278503292-278514322 GCA_020142125.1 Phrynosoma platyrhinos
CCGGCCCCCAGACCTTGGGTTGCCTACCCAAAGATAACAGAGTGCAAGAGTTTTGAAAAGCCTTGCTGTGAAAAGCCTTGCTGTGAAGCCCTGAAAGCCCAACAAAATAAAGTACAGTACTTATCTGAAAGAAGGCAACAGGGTAACACTTATACATTTCTTTCTTAATAAACTACATGAAAAGATGCTACATCTGCATTGCACTGGCATTTTAAAGTGACCTCCATAGTGTTGTATGGGAAGTGGACACATCACCAGTGTTTTCTTCATGTCCTCTTGCATCAATTGGATAAGTATGCTGGTGTCTAGCATCTGAATAACATTTGCAAAATGCCTCTAGTCTTTGAATGGGATTGCACTTTTGCACGGAAGGAAGGTGTGCCTTTTGAGCAATGTTAACAGTTGGGAGAAGGCAAATTCTCACAGAATTACTTGAATTGGCAAAAACAAAGCAAGCGCTTTGCTGAGTTCTGTGATGTTTACTGTGTGAAATTTCTTGCACTCTGTTATCTTTGGGAGCCACATTCTTGTGGCAGTGAGTTCACAGGATTAGCAACTTTTCCATGGGAAATGGAGAGCAAAATTAAACAATTGACATGTATGGAAAATGTGTTGTGCAATGGAATCAAGGAGAGGAGTACCTATAAAAATGAGGGGGAAAATCATGCAGTTAAAATAAACATTTGGAAACAGCTATGTGCTACATTTTTTAAAACATCATGAATCTGCTAACAGCACCACTATCTCTGTCAAATGACCTCTGTCAAATCACCTTAATGCTTTCATTACATGAATATCTAAGTATGCTTCATTTTCCATTGCAGGGGGAGAGAGGGCCGCCAGGAGAGTCAGTTGTAGGGCCACGAGGAGTTCCAGGTATGGCAGGAGAAAGAGGAGAACAGGTTTGTAAACAAGTTCCTAACTACCTTTGGTGAAGCTTATATGCCATCAGGCCTTATTTATTGTGAAATTAAACCAGGGTGCAGAATTTCTATTACTTACAATTTGGTATTCATTTGGATTTGCCAGATTATTCTGCTGAGTGTACACTGGCTGTCCAGTGGAGCTATGTTGCCCAAAGGCCTCTGAACCCTGATGTACACTGATGACATCATCACCCTGAATCTTGGCAGAATTAAACACTTTGATAAATCATACAGACATATACAAATCTTCCAGTTTCCCAAGGGATTTCAGGTGGCTGTCCTTCAAAATGCATAATCAAAATCTATTATTGCTGTGGAATGCAGTAGTAATTTTAGAATAAAGAAAACACGCATAGAATGCTACCCTACTCCTGGAGAAGAGAGGAAACTCCATTTGAGAGAAAACCTCCCAAGGCCAGGCCTTACATTTATTTATTTATTTGAAAATTATTGTTTTTTTACTTCATTGCATGTGTTTTGAATTATTACTTTCTATGTGGGCAGACAGTTCATAAATGTCTGCATAAGCATTGGTGGTAAATTATTTGAAGATCTGGTTGTAAACTGCTGACCTAGTTTCCCATCCATAAGCTGGCATTGGGAGCTCTGGCTGAGGGCAGCAGCAATCGTATCAGGAAGGTTCTAATTAGAGATATGAAGGTCAGAAAATGAATTTTCCATTTCTTTTTCCAAAAAAAAAAAATATGAAACACTTTGGGCATCAGGAAAAACAAACAAACCTCAGACAAAATATTTTCTCTTTTATAATTAGTGAATTTTTTGAAGATAAAGTTTGCAATTCTATCTTTAGTGTAGATATATTCATAATTTTTCTTGTATAAAATTAAGACTTTATATTTTTCATAAATATGCCAAATTGTACATTTTGTATGCTAACTAAGTCGTTAATAGAATTCAAAGATATAGCCATCAGCACCTTTGTAGCACCTTTGAGACTAACTGCCTTGTAGCACCTTTGAGACTAACTGAAAGAAAGAAGTTGGCAGCATGAGCTTTTGTAGACTTCAGTCTGCTTCCTCAGATGCTTTTTAATAAAGCATCTTACCTTGCTAAAGTAGTAAAATGAGTATTGCTTAAAGGTAAAGGAAAAGGTGGGCCCTTGACATGAACGTCTAGTCATAACCAACTGTAGGGGGCGGTGCTCATCTCCATTACTAAGACAAAGAGCCAGTGTTGTCCGAGGATATCTCTGGTGGTCATGTGGCCAGTATGACTGCACCAAACGCTGTTACCTTCCCACCAAAGGGGTACCTATTTATCTACTTGCATTTCATGCTTTCGAACTGCTAGGTTGGCAGACGCTGGGACTAGTGACAGGAGCTCACCCCATCATGCAGCACTCAGGCCTCAATCTGCCGATCTTATGATCATCAGAACTGGCGTCTTAACCACTAAGCCACCACATCCCTCAAGTAAGAGATGTCTGTGCTCAGACAAAAGAGATAAAATTTTGGGAAATTTTGGAGCCATGGGGGGGAAATGGAAATTTGAAGTCAACTGAGGGGCTATGCAGATGGCCTGGAAGTGGAATTAGGGCAGGGCAACCACACACTGGCTGCCCCAACTCAACCCCAACGCTGTGCACCTGTCCGCACGCCATGCAGTATCAGGACATCCTCCTGGCACAGCATGTACACACGCTGCGCCAAAAGGGCACAGAAGAGCTGTGGCACCAGCTCTTAGGGTGGCTTTTTGCCACCCCTAAAAGGAACGGCATTTTGCCAATCTTTTGGGGGTGGCAAAAGGGAAGATCGGGGCCGCCCCATGCAGTTGCCATGGCCCTGATCCGCCTCTCCCAGGGGCGGCTCTGTGCTGCCCCTTTAGGCGGATCTGTAAGGGCCCTAAGTATTGCTTAGTTAACTCAAAATTTCCATTCCCCCCCCCCCCCATGGCTTCAAAATTTCCCAAAATTTTATCTCTTTTGTCCCAACATAAACATCTCTTAGCAGTCATAAGCAAGGGTGACTGAAGTGGAAAGGGAGAAGGAAGACAATGGTTGAAAAGGCCATAGGTGAATAGAGACAGATGAGGAAGTGAATTCTTTTGGAAAATAGAAACCCAATGGGAGCCATAAGAGAAAGAAGATGAGGTGTGGATATTGGCTGCAAATAAGCAGAGGGAAAGAGAAGCAGGGGGAAGAAGTGATGGGAGTGAAAGGATTTTTGAGTGTCAGTCAGATGAAATGTCTGTTTGAAGCTCTTGGCAATAGCATCCTTGACCATACTTGCTTTCGCTACTAAATCCAAGTGATATAGTTCACCCATCCTGCACAGCATTCAGTGTCTTCCCTAGGTTTCAGTCACAGGAGTTTGTGAAACTGAATTTCTCAACTCAAAATGCTTTTTTTCTGTATTTAACTTCTTGATTTCCTTTTCTTTCTGGTAACAGGGAAGCCCAGGGCTTGATGGCCCCAAAGGAGAGAGAGGAGAACCTGGCATGACGGTGAGTGGGGAAGGTGGAGACAGTTTTTCAGTCTTTTGGCTCATGAAGTTCTGAATCAAAACTCTGGCATAGGTTAAGAAGTTGCCTATTGCTTGCCATCTGTTGACTGGACTGTTGGTGTCTCTGGCCAGAGTCCTACATAAAGGTTAGATAGTGTGAATTACCTCATGTGAAGTTACTAATCAATGAACTGCAGCTGTCTTGTCTATGCAATGTTTTCATGGACCTGCACTGTCAGTGCACAGTTTCTGCAACCATACATCTCAAACAGACCCCTGCATAATCAGAACACCCTCAGTGGTTCTGTTTTCCTGGTAGTAGGAAGAGAGAAGAAATATTTCAAAAAGCATCTCTTTTTAAATATAAATAGACAAATTTTGCTTGTAGGTGATGTTGGGGCAGGCGGACAACAAAATGTTCTTGTCATGGTGCTGACAAAATAGACACTATTGTGCAACTGAATGCATAACAGAATGCACAACAGACTGCTCGACTAAAGGAATAGTACTACCAATTTCAGCAGAGGCAGACAGATATGCATTGGCCAAGAATACACATCAACATGCACAAGAATATGAAATTTGCAACTAGGCTTCTAAAGTCAGGACTGACCTTGAGATTTCAGTCTCCAAAACTGAGACCTAGGGATGACCCCTTGTCACAGGGTTGTGGCCTGGTAATGTTAGAATTGGAAGGTCACAAGGGGAGCACCTGGTGATGTCATTAAGCATGATCCATTAAACATCAACCAGATTTTCATAGAGTATGCCATTCCAAAATAGAGCAAAGCAAATCATGTATATGTCTAGAATTTTTAGTCTAATAATTGACCCAAAAATGTGAGTCGACTTATCCACGGGTCAATGTAAGTATTGTACCTTAACTGTTATTTTAAAAAGGAACAATCCCCTGATGAAAGGCAAGAGTGTATTCTGTCCTAGAAGCACTGATCCCCCTCTGCTCTCTCATCCATCAGCCTTTACTGTGAACACAAATAGTTATGACTGATGGAATTTTTTCAGTTCTTTGGCATTATTTTCCTTTGCTTCATTCTTTAGATACTTTGTTACATGCTCCTAGGTTTTACCCTCAACTTATCCATGGGTCATATCAAAACCCATAATTTTGGCCCCAAAACCTGCCCTCTACTTATACATGAGACTGACTTACAATCCGGTATGTATACATACATATACAATTCTCAAGGCAGTGTTCTGGCCTGAAATTCCTTTCCTTAACTCTGAGGACTAGAGAAAGGGACCCACTCCCTGAGATCTGGCAATCTTGTGTGCAAAACTACACTTCTTGTGTGTTTATTTTTAAATTTTATTTCTGCATTTTTCCCAGAGTGGGACCCAAGGGATTTCACAAAAAGAAGACAAGGTCACAGAAGTTAATGCTGATGTTGTGCATCAAACAAATATGTCCAACTGCTTCTTTAAGGGAACTTGCTAATATATAAAACACCTGCTGGATTCTGGTCATGTGTTTTTCTTCATTTAGTAAGAAGTTATTTTCAGTCAAACACTCAGTCCTGAATTCTCACTCTACAATCTTTTCGCATTTACCTCCTTATTCTTTCCATTTTGTCTTAGCATTTCTACTGGAATAAATATTTAGATTAGGGAAATGTGCTAGTTTCTCCTCACAGAAATTTCATGTTGTTTGCTCATTGAATAGTAGCACAGAAAGAGACCATAGCATGCACTTAATGTTGAATTTTTCTGCAGGAAGAAGAGATCCGACTCTTTGTCAGGCAGGAGATGAGTCAGCACTGTGGTAAGGCTCACCTTTCACTAACCTCTGACCTCTTATACTTTCACTGTGCTATTTTCTATTTTACCATTCCATTTTTTCTTACATGTTCATTTCCTCCTTATGAAAAGTGTGCTTCAGCTCACTTGCTCTGGCTGAGCCTGAAGGACTGGTATTATTTCACAATTATAGTTACTCATGCATTTCTTGGAATATTCTTTCCAACATACCTTACTGCTAGCTTGTTGCAGGGGAATTGTGTAAGTATCTGACATTTTCACCATAATTTAAAAAAAAAAAACAGCTGGTAAAGCAGTTACCCCCTCAAGCTCTGTTTGATCTTTTTGCTGCTGCTTTGAAGACACAGGCAGGCTCTCTATAGTGTTCAGTCAAAAACAAATACCATATATACTCTTCTATAAGTCAACCTCATGTATAAGTCAAGGTCAACTTTTTGGGCCAAAAGTATGGATTTTGGTATGACCTGTGGATAAGTCAAGGGTCAGACTTCTTAAGGCAGCCCAGCTGTGGAGAGCCTGCAGGGCGATCGCTCTCCCTGCCCAGCATCTCCCCAGCTGGGCTTCCTCCCTGGTAGAAACCCCAGCTAGGAAGAGGCTACCTAGTGCCCAGTTATAGAGAGCTGCAGGGCGATTGGCCACCCTTCCAAGCCTCTCCCCAGCTGGGCTGTCCTTTGCAGAGGCAACCCACCTGGGGAGAGGCTTGGGTCAATTACCATATTGTCCCGTGTATGTCAACCCAGGTTTTTGTGGTCAATTTTTTGACCTAAATTTCTCATCTTATACATAAGTATATATGGTATTTCATGCAGTGCTGTAGAGTAACCCCCAGTGGCTGACTGGAGGGGGTTCCAACCAGGGTTCCTGAATGAATTACTCAGTACTTTATTTCTCATTTCAGCTTGTGGAGGCCAGTTCTCCCCTCCTGAACGACGTGAGTATTTTGCATACTGTTAACTGCCTTTTTCTTCACAGTACCACAATCCCAAGCAGTGGTTAAAGGTAGAACCACCATGTCACTGATAAATCAGCACTGGGATTATGAGTATAGTATGTGCTCCCAGACTTGCAGATATGCAAAACTGTCAAGAATATGAGAGCAGTATTGGGATGAGGAGGGAAACAAATTCCCTGATGACTTCATTCATTCCTGTACAGTACGAAAGCTAATGAAGTCCTACAAATATAAGGCACACTGATATCTATTTTTTGTGAAAGTATTACTAATTTAGAATAAAAGCCTACTTTCTCTTAATGTTTAAAGCATTTTTTTAATTTATTTTTTTGTAATCATCTTGTTCAGCCTCACAACAGGACTGTAAATGTAAACTTTCAAAGAAATAATGGAAACTGAGTGATGATATCTTCAGGCTAGATTAGATGTCTTGGTACCCAGGTTTCTACTGAACATGTGAAAAGTGATAGTGGAATACCATTATGTGAAGGTGAGAACTAGCATATGGGTGTTTAACCCAGTGTCCTGCCAGCCATTCCCCCCATTCTCTCCAGTTGTGCCAAATGTGCAAGTAGGAGAAAAATGGGTAAGTGAAGGGAAAATGGAGAGATTTTTGGTAAACTAAGGTTAACCACATTTACCCCCAAGAGCAACATTTTCCTCTAAAGCTTGCATCTCCCCACAGCTTTTTAGATGTTTTCAGCTTATGTCATTTCAGCCTCAATATACTTACAATTGAGATAAGGTTCAATTGATTCCTCATTTCTCAAGCTAAGGATGAGACTTCATCCATTGGATTTGTGCTTTGAACTTGCTGCCAGAACTGAATTGCAAAAGTATAGGAAGTATTTATAGGGTTTCTTGGTACTTCTCTTTTTGTATGAATACAGCCTTATTCCATTCCACTAGTGACACATGCAGCATACCTGAGCACCTCAAATACTGTGCTTTTTTTTCCTCTTTGGCATACACTTTCCATTCCTGTTTGATTAGTTGCTTCTCATGTTGTGTTGTGTATTGCTGAAAGTTTGATCCACTCAGATAAACCAGTGCTCAAGACCTCTCTGTGTACCTCATCCCAAGTAAGATATGTAATAAATTGATATGTGCAGAATGATCTGCTTTCCTGGAGGCCTTCTGCCACTGAGAATTGGGACATCTAAGTTACTCAGTAAACCATGGCACTGGGCTGACATGAACAAAAGGAGTTTAACTGTAATAGTTCCATCTGGCCAGCTCATAAATTTTACTTCAGGATTCTTGTATGGTCATGCCTCTGTATCCATGGATTCCTCATCCTTACATTCAACCATCCATGGTTTGAAAATACTAAAAAAAATATAAATTCCAAAAAGCAAACCTTGATTTTGCCATTCTATATAAGGAACACCATTTCACTATGGTATTTAATGACTGACATTTGTGACAAGGGTAACACAGGATTGGCTCTTGAATTCTGGCTGGTGGGCTGTCTGTGTTTATGTCTTGAGCTGGGGAACAAGCTGTGTGTTCATTATTCTTATGTGTTTGTTGATGTGTGCATTGTGACCTTGCCCCTCCCAGGTCTTGTACCCAACTATCCATCCACCCAACCGTTCCCGTCTGTTAATGCTCAAATAGTCCCTGTGCTTAAGTTGTCCCACACTGAGGAAGAGGAAGGTGAGTCTTTGTTGCTTAGTGTTTTCTTGTGCACCTCTTGATTAAGATGTAGAGAATTGATATAATCTCACTAACCATTTTTTAAAGACACCAAACAGTTCCAACTGTATTTTCATTTCTTCTTTTTTCACACTAACCATAAGGAATATGTAAGCTGTTTAGAAAACAGTATCGAATTATAGATTTACTTAATGCAGGACCGTTTTTGCCTCAGGCCAATGTACAATGAACATAATAACAGTAATATTAAAAAGAGTCCTTGAATAGCAAGCAATAACAAGTACTTTTCTATACTGCTAATCAGTGCACTTAAGTACTCCCTAAGTGGTTTACAACATGTAAGCTAATTGCCCCCAACAAGCTGAGTACTCATTTTAGTGACCTCAGAAGGATGCCAGGCTGAGTGGACCCTGGAGCTTTGCCTGGGATCGAACTCACAACCTTGTGGCTGTGAATGGCTGCAGTACCACCAGGGCTCCTGGAAGGCTAGGGATACTAAAATATATTCCAAAAAAGTTTTAAAACATGGGGGTTTTTTAGTGTTGAGAAACTCTGATGAGAAGAGTCCTGGACTTGTGGTTCAAGACTTATTCTGTGCAAAGTTTGTGCAGTATATGATTGTTTACTTCAAAAAACAGTATTTTCTGTGCAGGAAACAGCATTTTTTGTGCAAAACAACCAAGTGCAAATTTTGCACAGATTAAATACCAAACAGAATTTTGCAATGTTCTGTGTAAACCAAACCCATGAAAATTTTGCACATAATAAATCCTGAAATGTAAATATAGTCGCCTCTCCATTTTCACAGGGGATCTGTTCCGGACCACCACCACCCCACGAAAATGGAAAATTATCAATATTCAAGCCCCATTGGTTTGAATGGCGGGGTGCACCATGGGCACATACCCCAATTTGTCCCCCTCCATTTGCCACCCACAAATGGGTGAGGGATGCGAACTTCAAGTCCGCAAAAATGGAGGAGCAACTGTAGTCTTCAAAAATTGTGGATCTCAAAGAATTTCTTGCAGCAGGATCAAAACTGCTATAATTATTCACTGCTTCCTTTGAGAAGATTAGTGAACAATTACATCTTTTTTCAAGTTTAATTAACAGATTACTGCATATAGTTTTGTGGACTGGAGCTTTCTTTATCAAATCTATGAAGTAGACTCCTTAAATTATACATGTATCAAGACAGGAAGAATCAGATTCATGAATCTGAAATAAAAGCCTCCAGTCAACAAAATATCATGCCATAATACCTTTGTTTAAGATTTTCCAGATCTTCTATTAAATATTAGCAGTTCTATGATATTCTCTCTTGTTTTTGCTGTGACAGATAAATGCAATAGGAATCAATTAAATTAGATTTATAGTAGTGATGAGACCAAAAATTACAATCTTTATTTATTTATTTGATTTATAGCTCACTTTCCTCCCAAATGGGACTCAGAGTGATAGGCCATCTCTCACATTAAGAACAAGAGTAACAATACTTGATAGACAGATGTACCCTTTTGCTGGAAAGTTGATATGTCATTCCAGCATATAAATGTGTACATGTACCTACATTGTAGTACTTGTCTTTAGGCAAATAACTAGTCTGGCATAGATTAGCAACAGGTTAGGTAATAACATTTCTAATTTTCTCAAATAAAACCAGTGCAGCAGCACTAACATTCTATAAGTTACCAAATGTAGCCTTTTAAACAGTTATATTCTAAAGATGGAAGATTAAACATGTTCAAAGAGATGAAGTCCACCTGTTTGTTGTTCTTTCCTTGACATCTGAATTGTTTGGATTCTTGGAGGCATTCTGAACTAGCCATTCCTGTTTCATAGGGGGCCAGGTGCAAAAAATAGTGGAGACAGGTGAGCCCGAGTATGAGTACTTCTACACTGAGGAAGAGGAGGACTACGAAGAGGGCCTGGGAGCAGATGGGACAGAGAGTCCTATGCTGAGGGATGGTGAGCTGTGCAAAGCATTTTTGAAGAAACTGGGGGATGGAAACACACATACTTGTTCTTGGGAATGGGTAGCAGCAGCCTAGAGAACAGGGCTTCTATGCAATCCAAATCAAAGTGGCTAGGAAGTTTGTTTGTTTATTTATTTTATATGCTGGCTTTCTTCCAAAATGGGACCCAAGGTCGCTCATTGTAGGAAACCAATCAAAATCCACAGTGAAAATTTAAAAACAATTAAAATAGTCACAATCAAAACAATATATAATTATTTTAAAACATACAAAAGTTAAAAAATAAATAAAACACACACCCCAGTTTTTAAAAAGTCCCTTTAGGCAGTTAAATATTAAAAGCCTGTTTAAACAGAAAGATTTTTGCCTGCCAGCAAAACGAGAGCAGGGAGGGGGCCAGCCTAACCTCCTGTGGAAGGGAGTTTCAGAGGGTGGAAGCAGCCACTGAGAAGGCTTTCTCTCTTGTCCTCATTAAATGTGCCTGTGATGATAGCAGAACTGAAAGAAACCCTATATTACTATGAGCAAGAGAAAGTATATTACTGGGTAAATCTTTGGAAACTTACGTAAAATGCCCCCAGCTTAGAAAAGTTATGGAGTACAGTTGCCAGAATTCTGAAGCCAACATATCCAGGGGCCATGCTGGCTGGCTGATTCTGGGAAGTGTATTCTGAAAGACATTATCCTAAGCCAGGGGTAGGCAACCTTTTTGAGCCGGGGGCCGGGTTGCTGTCCCTCAGACAATTGATGGGCCAAAGCACCAAAAATAAATAAATAAATAAATAAATTAAAATTAAAATTAAAAAAGAATTAAATTTTTTTTAAAAAATGCATGCACACTCTCTCAGCCCCAGAAAAGCCATGGCAAAACCCCTGTGAAGATTTTGCCAAGAAAGCCCCTAGAACAAGTAATAACAACAATAATCAATATCATCATGGGGGGGCGGTGGTGGTGGGGGCGGCGGCGGCGGCGGCAGGACTGGTTTGGGGCCGGTCCAAAGGCCTTGCTGGGCCGCATCCGGCCCCCAGGCCTTAGGTTGCCTACCCCTGTCCTAAGCATTGAAAATGGCCAAGTGATTTTGCATCAAGTTTTCAATAGATAAACATTTGTGATAGAAGTTTTGCAGACAGATATTCATTATTCTTCATCATGACTGGTAGCTGAGAGCCTTGGGAAAGACATGGAGCAGAAAATAGCTAGGTGAAAGTCGTGACTTTTCTTCAATTCAATCTTTATTGTGCAGTCACAGACCATTAAAATACAGAAAATCCATCATAC
>CM034703.1:278529091-278553814 GCA_020142125.1 Phrynosoma platyrhinos
TTCCAAGGAGAGTTCAGGTTCAATCTGTTCTAGGATGTATTTGTTTGTCTCCTCTACAGTATTCTTGGCACTCTCCTCCAGCACCACATCTCAAATGAATTGATTTTCTTCCTATCTGCTTCCTTCACTGTCCAGCTCTCACATCTGTACATGGTGAAGGGGAAT
This sequence comes from Phrynosoma platyrhinos, assembly GCA_020142125.1. Classification (NCBI taxonomy): domain Eukaryota; kingdom Metazoa; phylum Chordata; class Lepidosauria; order Squamata; family Phrynosomatidae; genus Phrynosoma; species Phrynosoma platyrhinos. Next base: position 278,529,257 of record CM034703.1, read on the forward strand.
ACAATGGCTTGGACAATTCTGACTTTAGTATTCAGTTGTATATCTTTGCTCTTTATGATCTTATCTAGTTCTTTCATTGAAGCCCTTCCCATTTCTAGTCATCTTCTTATTTCTTGACTGCAGTCTCTGTTCTGATCAATGTTTGATCCAAGGTATAGGAAATCTTTAACTAGTTTGGTTTCCTTGTTATCTAGGTTGAATTTATGTAAATCCTTCGTGGTTATTATTTTTGCTTTCTTTTAGTTTTACATTAAGCCTGCCTTTGCTCTTTCTTCTTTGACTTTCTTTAGTGATTGTTCCAAGTCAGTTGTCCTTTTGGATCGTAGTATGGTGTCGTCTGTATATCTTAGATTGTTGATGTTCCTTCCTCCTATCTTCAGTCCTGTGGCATTCCCACATGGATTGACACCTGGTGCTTCAAAGGAAGGGACATTGAGTGACACCCGGTGCATGGGGTTTTTTTGGGGGGGGACAGGACTTCCTGTCCTGGACTTCCGGCCGAGTTTCTGGAGCGGGGCGGCTCGAAAAGGCCCCGTGCGGGGCCTAGGAGGCCCCAAAAGCCTCCTTGTGGGGTCTAGTTATCCTAAAAAGCCTCCACGGAGGGCCTAGGCACCCCGAAATGCCTCTGCACGGGACCTAGGCACCCCAAAAAGGACCCATGTGGGGGCGGAGAGCCGGCCTGATGTCACCCCCCTTCTGGGGTGTCACCTGGTGCAGCCCGCACCCTCCACACCTCCCAGTAACACTACTGTTTCAGTCCTCCTTCTTCAATGTCTAAAACTGCTCTATGTATGGTATTTTCTGCATACAAGTTGAACAGATAGGGTGAAAGGATGCAGCCTTGCCTGACCCCTTTGCCAATTGGGAACCATTTTGTTTTTTCATATTCTGTTCTTACAGTAGCCTCTTGTCCTAAGTACAGACTATCAAATTTAGTGGCACACCCATTTCTTTAAAAGTCATCCATAGCTTTTCGTGATCTATGCAGTCAAAGGCCTTGCTATCCTCTATAAAGCACATGCTGATTTTTTTCTGGAATTCTTTGGCTCGCTCCATTGGCCATTGTATGTTTGCAATATACACTCATCCCTCCACATTCGCTGGGGTTAGGGGCACACGCAACACGCAAATAACAAAAACACTATGCTTTTACATGAGAGAACACCTCTCTAGGCATTTCTAGGTCCTCCAGTGCAACTCTGTGGTCAACATCTGCCAAACACCGACCATAGAATTGCGCTGGAGAAGCTACAAATGCCTAGTGGAGTGTTCTCTCTAGGAATCTCTAGCGCCTTAAGTGCGACTTTTGGTTAAAGTTGACCATAGAGTTGTGCTGCAGGACCTAGATATTCCTAGAGAACATAGTAATAAAACCTGTGAATAATCAAATCTGCTAAAGTCGAAGCCGCAAATGTGGAGGGATGAGTGTAGTCCCTAATGCCTCTTCCTTTCCTAAATCCCGCTTGGACATCTGGCAATTCTCTCCATATATGATTGGTGTCTATGCTGCAGGATTTTGAGCATAATTTTGCTTGCGCAGGAAATTAATGCTATGGCCCAATAGTTGCTGCAGTCTTTTGTGTCTCTTTTTTAGTGGCTGGGGATGTGTATTGATCATTTCCAATCTGTTGGCCACTGTTTTGTTTTCCATATTTGTTGGCATATTTTGGTTAACACTGGAATTGATTCTGTCAATATGTGTTGAAGCAGTTCAATTGAGATGTTGCCTGTTCCTGGCGATTCATTTTTTCCCATTTCTCTGAGTGAAACAAAATTTGGAAATTATTTAGTACAAAAACATTAATTCTGAAGCGCAGGTGCAGCCTTGGTTTTCTAATGCAAACTATATACACAACACTGCTTACACTTTTCAAGCAATGCTAGCTATATCCCATTTCTTTTGCTTTCTTTCTCCCATTTTTAAAAAACAAATCCACACTCCACAAAACCACAAGTCTGACCTCTATTCCTATATATGCTATAATAGTCTTGCATGAGCCAGTATGGCGTAGTGGTTTGAGTCTTGGACTATGATTCTGGAGACCTGGGTTTGAATCCCAGCTTGGCCATGTAAACCTACTTGGGCAAGTCACAAACTCTCAGCCTCAGAGGACGGCAATGGCAATCCCCCTCTGAAGAAATCTGCCAAGAAAACCCAATGTTGGTTCACTGCCCTTAGTTGGAAACGACCTGAAGGCATACAACAACAAAAGTAAACCCACTGGGTTACCTTGCACAAGTCACACTTTCTCAGCCTCAGAGGATGGCAATGGCAAATCTCCTCTGAACCAATCTTGCCAAGAAAACCCCATAATAGGGCCGCTTTAGGGGTCACCATGAGTAAGAAACTACTTGAAGGCACACAACAACAGATTTCCCCAATTGGCGAGCCTCTCTTTCTATGGCCCTGTGATGGCTGACAAGGCTTTAGGAGACACAACTATCACTACACTCTTAACAGTGCTGCTGTTCCACTTTTACTGCTATGGCTGCTTCCTGTGGCATTCTGGGGTTTGTAGTTCGGCGAGGCCTAAGAGCCTTTTGGCTGAGAATCCTAAATGCCCCACCCTAAACTACAAACCCCAGAATGCAATAGGAGGAGGCAGCCAGAGCAGCGAAAGTGGAACAGCAGCACTGGAAAAGTGTAGCGCGAGGACGGCTCCTCTAGCCTCCCCATTGGAGGGCTACCCGAGGAACCGTTGCGCGCCACAGCTATTGGCCAAAGCACCGACAACGCCACGCGCCTTCTCCCGTAGCTCCGCCCTAGTATTGGCAGCCACGTAAACCCTCCTTCGGTTTCATGACCGATGGATGCGCTTGCGCGTCTCTGTCAAGCTGAGCTGTCTCAGCAGGAATTGTCATGTTGGCAGGAAGTGGAGCTTCGGCCGGAAGTGGAGCTCTAGGGATTCAGAGAGTCTCCCTCCTGGCTTTCCTCCTCCCCTCTTCAGCCCCTGCTGGGTTATCTGTTAACCTGGGACTTGTGGTTTCCACCATCTCCTCTTCCACCTCCTTCCCTGCACTCCCAGGGACAGGATGCTGAAGAAGTTTGACAAGAAGGACGAGGAGTCCGGTGAGTATTGGCAGAGCAGGGAGGAAGGGGGGTGCCATTGGCTTCCTCTTAGGCTGAGAGAGTGTGACTGAGGCTGAGAGGGTGTAGCCAGGCATCGAGGTCTGAGCGTTGGACGACCAACGTGGGGTTTTTCCTGACATGTTTCTTCAAAGGGAGGTTGCCATGGGCTTCCTCTGAGGCTGAGAGAGTGTGACTTGCCTGGGTGTAGGGTGGTGTCATGGACTGACTGCCAGGATGGGGTTTTCTTGGCATGTTTCCTCAAAGGGGGCTTGCCATGGGCTTCCTCTGAGGCTGAGAGAGTGTGACTTGCCTGGTGTCATGGTCTGACTACCAGCCTAGGGGTTTCTTAGCAAGTTCCTTCCCACTCTTGCTGTATTTAGGAAGCGTGTCAGCACACTTCTCTTCAAACTGCCTTTTAAAAGCATTTGCTGACCATTATAATTATTTCAATGGTTTTCTTGTGTGCCTTTAAGTTGTTTCTGCCCCAAGGAATGGGGTAATGGTTTGAATGTTGGACTATGACTCTGGAGACGAGGGTTCAATTTCCCACTTGGCCATGGAAACCCTTTGGGTCACCTTGGGCAAGTCACGCTCTCTCAGCCTCAGGAGAAGGTCATGGCAAAGCTCCCCTGAACAAGTCTTGACAAGAAAACCCAGAATAGGGGGGGGGGGGTTGCCTTAGGGTTGCCATACATCAGAAATGACTTGAAGGCACACAACAATAACAACAAGGTGAACCTATCACAGTTTTCTTGGCAGTTTGTGCAGAGAGGGTTTGCCTTTGCCATCCTCTGAGGCTGAGAGACTGTGACTTGCCCAATGTCACCCAGTAGTTTCCATGGGTGAGTGGGGATTCAAATCCTGGTCTCCAGAGTCTTAGGCTATTGCTCAGACCACTACACCATACTGACTGTTGGTTTTATTGTTTAATTTGTTTGCAGTTATACTTGTTTGCTGCTATAATCTCTCAGTAGAAAGGTGGCATAACAATAATGTGTCTGTATGCGAGTGTATAGAAAAAAGGGAGAGAGTATGTATCACACTTAACCAGTCTTTAAGGAACCACAGGACACTATTAATTTTGATGCTCCAATTGTTAATCCCAGTTAGAACAGGCCCATTGAATGAATGGAACATACAGAAATATTGACTTACAATTGATTAAGTGGCTCTACTCTTGTTAGTACTAACAATTGGATTTAGGGCTGCCATCTATTCATTCATTTTATTTCTTTAGCATCTCACACTCAGAATCTCTCTGAGGATTATACAAAATAAATCAGAATTAGAGTCAAATACAATAGAGTTCACATCCAGTTAAGTAAACTAGGGTCCAAAACACATTGCAGAAATAATCCAGTTTGGGACTGCTTTAACTACCCTGGCTCAATGTTAGGGCATTCTGGGTACTGTCGTTTTGTGGGACATTTAGCCTTCTGTGTCACAGAGATCTGGTGCCATAATATACTACAGTTCCCAGGATTCCATAGCAATGAGCCAGGGTAGTTAAAGCAGTCCCAAACTGGATTATTTCTGCTGTGTGTTTTGGACCTAGTACAGCTTAAGCAGTTTAACCAACACAAATTTGCATATTATAAAACAGACTGTAGATTTTTTAAAAGTTAGAATTGCCAACAGGACTTAAAATTAGAGTGCCAGGGCTAAACTGAAGAGCTTGAAGAGCTTCAGAGAGAATCACAGTATCAGCCAAGTGTGGAAAAAAGAAGTAGTGAGGAAAAACTGCAATGGGCAATAGGCTTCAAACAGTCAGTCTTCATGACAGAATGCAATATTATTGTATGGATCTAAAAGGTAGGTTTGTAGGGGGAAATCCCATATATTAAATGGAGGAAACAGTGATAGGAAAGATTTGGTACACTTTATTTCTAGTGTTGTTTCTGGCTCCACTCAACTAGTCCTTTATCTGAAACACTGATGTAGAGTCACCTTTGGTGGTCTGTTAACACCATTTCAGAATGTAGTGGGGAAATTAATGATGTCTGGGCATTATTAGGGATAGGGAGTAAACTATATTGAACAGAATGGCATATATAGTACTTTGTAGATCCAGCATGGTGTACTGGTACTTTGTAGATCCAGCATGGTGTAGATCCAGCATGGTGTACCTGCCTTGGGCTACGTCTCTGGAGACCAGTGTTTGAACCCTCGCTTAGCCAGGAAAACCTGCTAGTGACCTTGGGCAAGACACACTCTCTCAGCCTCACAGGAAGGCAAAGGCAAATGCTCTCTGAGCCAATCTTGCCAAGAAACCCCGTGATAGGTTTGTCTTAGAGTTGTCATAAATTGGAAATGACTTAAAGGCACACATCAACAAACGTATTTGGAATTATACTTAAAACTATTTGTAAATATTCTGCTTTATGTGGTTTGTGAATTGTGAATAGTAGACTGTGGCCTCAGTCCAACTACTAGTCCCAACTAGAGCAGACCTACTAGATTAAATGTTGGCTTTGTTGTTGTTATTGTTGTTATCTGCCTCTGAGTCGACCTTGACTCATGGCAACCCTGTGGATGAGACACCTCCAAGAACCCCTATTCTCCACCTCTCTGCTTAGTTCCTGCAATCCCATGCCTGTATCTCCCCAACGGAGTCCATCTGTATCTGTGGTCTTCCTTTCCTCCTCCTACCTCTTACCTTTCTTAGCATTACTGTCTTTTCCAGTGATCCATGCCTTCTCATTATATGGCCAAAGTACATCAGCCTCAGCTTAATCATCTTGGCTTCCAAGGAGATCTCTGGCTTGATCTTTTCCAAGACCCATCTGTTTGTCTTTTTGGCTGTCCACTGTATCCTAAACACTCTTCTCCAGCACCACATCTCAAATGAGTTGATTTTTCTTCTGTCTTTTTTTTTACTGTCCAGCCCTTGCATCCATACATAGTGATGGAATATACAGTGGCTTGGACAATTCTAAATTTGTGCTCAGTTGTGTATCTTTACTCTTCAGTAGTTTTTTTAGGTCTTTCATAGCTGCCCTTCCCATTTCCAATCTTCTTTTTATTTCCTGACTGTAGTCATTATTCAGGGCAGTTAAAGTGGTCTCAGTAATTTATGCATTGGGTCCAGTCTAGGTGAGACCAGCTATTGTATTTATGCTTATGACTATAATCCTATTCACATTTACCTGGGCAGAGTGGCTGGGGGATTAGGGGAATTGTAGTCCAAAAAATTAACATTGCTAAATTCCCATATGGAGTATTTCCATCTTCAGGAATATTCAGGGCAGGGACATAGCCTTGCTTCTAGTTGTCTGGTGTTGGTATCTAAGCTTTTACCACATAGGGCAAATTATAAGAATTCCAAGATTTCAAATATGTGCTATTTGCCATCCTTAAATATATCAGCTGTCATCCATCTCAGATAAGAAGCTAATAGGTACATGTTAGACATTCTTTTTTTGAGGATTTCAAGAATTTAGTATTGACTGTCTCTCTGCCAGGCTGCCTATCTCTCTGTTACTTCTCTCTTTGTCTTTTTACCTTTAGGTGCTACTTTTCATTTTAACCTATAGGGTACTGTTCACTTGACTTTCACTAACTCTGCTACTGCAGCAGAAAAAGATAAGGCATAACAGTAAAATAGTTTTATTTGATCACTATTTTTTTTTCATTCGGGGATACAACATGAGGAGTAGGCTAAAGAAGAACTTACCCAGCAAACAGTGGCAGCTGGTGGTTTTTACATGTCAGTGGAGTAATAAATCCAGTTTCAGATACAGACCAAATTTAAAGGAGCTATCCTAGGTGCTGAATACTATCTCTAAACTATCTTTAGCACCTTGGATAGTTCCTTTAAGGAGTCAGTGTGGTGTAGTGATTTGAGTGTAGGACTATGACTGCATCTGCCATGGCTCCATGCTCTGAAATCCTGGGATTTGTAACTTGTTGTGGCACCAGAGCTTTCTGGCAGAGAAAGCTAAACACCTCACAAAACTATAAGAATTCAATAGCATTGAGCCATGGCAGTTAAAGCGGTATCAAACTGTGTTATTTCTGCAGTACAGACATAGCTTATGACTCTGGAAACCAGGGTCCCTGCTTGGCCACAGAAACCTACTGGGTGACCTTGGCCAAGTCACACACTCAGAAAACCCTGTGACAGGTTCACCTCAGGATTGCCAAAGTCGAAAATGATTTGAGGGCACACAATGACCACATAGCTCCTTTAACGGTTGGATTAAAACCCAGAATGGATTCACTACCCTGCTGATATAGAAGCCACCTGTCTCCACTGTCAGGCATCACAGTGACTTAATTAGATTGCTTTATAATAAGATCTGTATTTGATTTCCTGGTGCAACAGCCGCTCATCTTCTCATATCAAGTTTTAAAAGCCTATTGATTATTGGCTATATTCTGAAATATAAATGCGTGACAATGTTGTTGTTTTTATTAACAAGATTATGAGAGGCAGTTTGGATCAATAGTAATACTGATGATTTAACTGTAGGAAGTCCCAGCCACAATCACCAGCATCTCCAGTTAAAAACTGTATAGTAGCCAAACTGGAGTGGCTGTCAGTAGGAGAAGACAGTACTGTAGTGTATTAGATGAACTTATGATCTGACTTTGAAAACAGTTTCATATGCTTTTGTGCCCAAAAGCAAGAGTAAAGACGTGTCCAGAAGTTCTTGCTAAAAGCATAACCTAAAGCCATTTTTTTTCAGCTGGGATTTGGACCTACTTCTAAGTCAGAGTTAGACCCAAAGTGGGTTGCAACAGTAACATGACTGATAAGGAGTGAGTTCCTGGAACAAAGTTAACATGAGGTATTGGATCAGAAAAGGTTGGATTACTGAGCTGAGCAAATTTTCTGCAAGGTAAAATGGAAGCCAATTGCAGATTGCTTTCGGACAAAGATGGTCCTGAGTGAATGCTACCATAACTAATTATAGACCTCCTCATGCCAAAGGAAGAGCTTGTAATATAAGTTGAGTGCCCTTATCCAGAATGCTCAGGTGCATAAATGGTTTGCATTTTGGATTTTTAAAAAAATTTGGGGATATTTCCATATACATAATAAGATATTTTGGAAATGGAACACAAGTCTAAACACAAAACTCAGTTATGTTTATACATATAGTTTGAAGGTAATTTTACACACAATATTTTTAATTATTTTGTGCATGAAACAAAGTTTGTGTATGGTACACAGTCAGAAAGCAAAATCGTCACTATCTTAGCCACCCATGTGGACAGTTTTGGATTTGGGAATATTTAGGATTTCTGGATAAGGAATACCCAATCTGTAGTATTTTGGTGTTTGTTTGGGGGGGGTTCGAATACAACTCCTGGAATCCTACTGACAGCATGTCCAATGGCTAAACTGGCTGGGGCATTCTGAGAGTTGTAGTGAACAAGTCACTCTTCCATGTTCTGGCTAAAGTTAATCACTGATACTTTCTCCTACCAGACATTCATTGCTCTTCTCCTTGTTTATTTTTCATTTCTTCTACCCTGGGTTCTCTGCCAGAAATGTCACCTTGATCTTCTCCCTCCATCCTGATCTAACTGCATGGAATTCCTTTGCCCCTCACTTCTTTGTTCCTGCTTCTTTTTCCTTTTCCCATTCTCTGTCTTTTAGTACACACAGTTTCACTATAAGACAGGCTCCACAGACTAGCAATGTGTTTGATTTTCTGCTAGGATGCTGATGCTGTGATCAGTAGGAACTCCATGCCATCTACACAGTGCTAAGGGACACAAATCTTTACTATCCAGTGAATAAACTAATTTCTCATCACATCAAATAGTGATCTATGCATCTAATAAAAACATGTTCTATAGATGAGGAAGCACATTGTTTCCTGAGTGTTGCACTGCACTGAATATGAGGTTTCCAGAAGTTTGTTGCTGATATTTAGCCACGTAACAAGGTTGAACCAGTGTTGTGTGGGTCTGGTGTCATTCACTGATAAGCAGATACCTTTTCCTCACCTGTTGGTTCAGTTCTCTTGGAAGATGAATCTGAAATACTTCAGTTGGAAAGTATCCTAAGTTTCTTCTGTTTTGATCACTCCAACCTTAGCTATATCTGATACCTTTCCTTCAGAATCCTATTAAACAGGCCAATTGAAAAGAAAACAGACTTTCCCACCTATTCCAGCTGTTGCCTTTTGTTGTATTGAAAATCCTTGGTCATAATTGAAATAATCAATCTTATGTCTCAGGTGGAGGTTCCAATCCATTCCAGCACTTGGAAAAAAGTGCAGTGCTGCAAGAAGTAAGTACCCTCGTTGTCCCAGCCCTCCTCCCCCACTCTCTCCACTATAAATAAATAAATAAATAAATAAATAAATAAATAAATATTGACCCTCGTTTTCTAATTTTAGGCTCGGGTGTTCAATGAGACACCTATAAACCCTCGGAAATGTGCTCATATTCTCACCAAGATTTTGTATCTCATAAACCAGGTAATCATGAGAATGCCTTTTTACTTTTATAATGGCTTTATCCTAAAGCGAAATCCAAACTGGTCTGCTTTTCAAGGGGAATGCATGCATCAAACATAGGACTACATGAAGGAATGGCTCTTCTAAGTGTGTTGGCTGCAGACTGTGACTTGGTTGCAATTTCTTCATTCTTTCTGGCCTGTCCCCCTGGGCTGGCTGGATAGTGAAGCAGGCAGCAGCTGTGTGCTAGCATCATAGAGCTCCCATGTGGTCTGAGGATGTTCTGAAAGTGACTCCTTATAATTAATTGGTCCTTGCTGACCTTTGCTCTCAGCTAAAGTATATAGTCAATGTGAGCTTTCCTCTTTGCTTAAGGGGGAGTTCTTGGGAGGGTGGAACAGCACTAACTACTGTGTTTTCTACAGCAATGCGAAATGTGATTTATCCAGGTTTCAGGTACTGTGGCTAGCAAATATTGATTTTTCTTCCCATTTCAGGGGGAGCACCTTGGTGTGACAGAAGCCACCGAATCTTTCTTTGCAATGACAAAGCTGTTCCAGTCCAATGATGTAAGCCCTTTGCTTGTGTGCATCTACATAGGGAAATGACGCATTATCCTTACTGTACAGATTTGGGCTGCATCCACACTGGAGAAATAATCTGGTTTGACCTCACTTTAACTGTCATGGCTCAATGCTAGGGAATTCTGGGAATGTGACCTGCTGTGGTGCTACAACAAACTACCATTCCCAGAATTCCCTAGCGTTGAACCATGGCAGTTAAAGTGGGGTCAAACCGGGTTGTTTCTCCAATGTGGATGCAGCCCAGGTCTACAACAAAAGTTTGGAAAAGTTGCTTTTTTTTTTTTGGACTTCAGCTCTCAAAATGGAAAAGCAGGCTAGAGAATTCTGGAGGCTATAAGCCAAACAGGTAACTTTTCCAATCTGTGGATCAGCAAAATGTTTTGCCTGAAGACCATTTTGGCAAAGTTGGGACTAGAAGGCCAAAGCACCATGCCCTGCTTCCAAATGTCTTAACTGACACTCCTCTTTCATCTGAAAATATGCCTTATTTTCTATATTATCAGAAACAGCAGGGAAGGGTCTCAACCTAAAACAATCTCAGAACATAATGGTAGGATATAAAAGAATGTGGTAATGAAATAAAATAACATCTACAACCATTACAAAAACAGTTATAAGGAATGTCAAAATTTCATGATATACACCAAGAGGAAAAACGTATGTGAAACATAAGTTATTGCAAAAAGTCAACATGCATAGAACACTACAAATATATAACACCACAGAAAAAGTCAGCTCAAAATGAATAGGTACAGTTTGTCCTTCTAGTTTTGGTTGCAGATATCATTTTAATTTCATTTCATTACTATATTCTATTACATCCTACTATTATGGTTATGAGATTATTTATGTGTCTGTGGTCATTTTTTTCTTTATAATTCAGTTGCAGTCTCCAAGTTTGATGAAGATGTTCTGACAGATCCAATAGCAGAATTTGTGGTGATGACATTTGATTTTTCGACAGTAATGGCAACCTTATGTGCTGGCAATATTTTAGCATCTTAACACTGTTCCTTATTCTTCATGGCAGCCAACTCTCCGCAGAATGTGTTACCTCACCATCAAAGAGATGTCCAGCCTTTCTGAGGATGTCATCATAGTAACTAGCAGGTGATTCCTTTCTGAGTTTTAATTCTGGTTGTTTCTTTTTAGGTTGTATATGTTTATTCCAGTGAGACCCTTTTAAACTTGCAGGCAGGCATGGGATGAATCTTCAATTCTTCTTTTCCCCACATTTATAATTTTACAATCTCAAACTCTTTCTGTGGAAATTAGTAAGAAGCCTCCAAATATTTTTCTTATTTATTTTTAATTAAATTTTAAAATCTATTCAAGGCAAAATTGCATAACATCGGCATAGTGCAATAAAAGAACCAGAACAGAACAAAACAAAGCTAAAGGATGTAGAATTGATCAACAATTATTGTGCAGTAGTATTGTCCATTAAGTAAGCCCTTTCAGGAGTTAAGGATCTTGTTTGTAAGATGCCTTTCCAGAAGATATTGTGTGAGTCCAGAGGTCTAAATTGATGTGGATAGTTAATAAAAAGTGTCCAGTCCTTTTGAAACATGTCTGGTCTCATTTTTCCATTCCATTCCATTCCAAAACTTTATTGTGCTGGCGAGTTTTTCCATCAGCCACATGTTTCATAATTTTTCCAACCAATCATCCATAGTTAAGTTGCTATGCTTCCAACATTTGACCACCACTAATCGCACAGCTATGATGAAAAAAGCAATCAATTTTCTATGTTTGAGGCTAACATTTCTATTAACAAATACCAAAAGCAAAATTAAAGCAGGACAAAAATATACAGTTTGGTAGGTAATAATTAATATTTGATATAAGACCATGCCCCAAAATTCTTTTACCTTGGGGCATTCAATCCACATGTGAACATATGTCCTTTTATCTTTGCATCCCCTCCAACAGTTCAGCGGGGCGTTCTTATTCATTTTAGATAATAAGACAGCGATGAGATACCACCTGTGTATGATTTTAAGAAAATTTAGAAGCCTTCAAATTTTTCATATTTATTTCATATTTTTAAAAAAAAAGACAGAAAGGAATAAAATTCCATACTGGCCAAATTCAGCTAAAGTAGATGTTTCCAGTGTGAAAAGAATCCTGTTGTACGCAATCACCATATTAAAGATAAGGAGTCTGTCAGAACAAAAAGAGCTGGAAGCTCTAATTTAGCACCAGAAATCTTACACAATATACAGGGAATCAAAGCTAGCTTTTGAAAAGTTAAGTATTCAGTGCCCTGTACATGGATCAGCAAATCCATCCATTTCTGTTTTCCTGCATTTAATGTTTTTATTTAATTTTTGTAATTTTCAGATTATTTTCATTCAGTTTCAAAGGCATTTTTGAATTTTGTAAAGCTCATATCCAAAGAAATAGATTTCTCACCCAGTACACTTGCTGAGTTAGCAGCAACAGTTGGCATTCTATATTGCAGTTAAGGATTTGTAACTTAAGAGTTAGGGATCCATAACTGCTCCATAATCACTGACACTACATAATCACGGTTGTGGCACTAATGCCACTATCTTAAATGGCCACCCAAACTTACTTTTCCAGGCAGCAGCCACACCAAGAGAAGAAGGTCTGTTCAGCTTCTAATTGAGGTGCAATGAGAATGACATTTCCACCCCTCCCACTAGCAAACAAGGCTGAGACAACCAGAAGCAGATCCCTATCATAAATCCTTCTCACAACTTTGCTTTCTGGAGGGAAGTGGATGGAAATATCATGCTCCAGTGCCCTAGTTACCAGCTGAACAGACCTCCATCTCTCGGTGTGGCTGCTACCTGGTAAAGTAGGTTGAGGGGGGTTCAAGCTAGAAGTTACTTAGTTACATATTCATAACTAAGTAGGTGATGTAGGTCCAGAACACACTACAGAAATACCGTAATCTGATTTGAGACCACTTTAACTGCCCTGACTCAGTGCTAGGAAATCTTGGGAATTGCAATTTATTGTGGCACCAGAGCTCTCTGACAGAAAAGGCTACATGTCTCACAAGACTACAGTCCCCAGAATTCCCTAGCATTGAGCCAGGGCAGTTGAAGTGGTCTTAAAATGGATTATTTCTGCAATATGTTTTGGATGGTAGAATATGGGCCAATGTGTGTGATGATGAAGTGGGGACCATGGTTGCTCAGATAAGTCTCCTTTTCCACAATATTACTGAAGTGCTGCAGCTGAAAACCTAGCAGTCTGTCAGGATCTGTTGTTGTTATCCACTTTATTTATACACTGCCTTTGCCCCAAAATTGGGAGTCAAGGCAACTTACAAATTAAAATTACTTTTAAACTTGTAAACAGTAATTTTGTGGGGGTCTGAAAGAAATGTCTCCTGCTTCTTCAATATCTGTCTGTATTCATATCTATCTATGTCTGTACACTCACATAAGGAGAGTGAATTCCTTAGGTCACTTTGGAAATCTTGCTATTTTTTTTTAAAGTTTGTGAAAACTTTTGCAAAAATATTAAATGTGAAATACTAAAATCTTACTTCTATTTTTTTTTCTATCCAGTTTAACCAAAGATATGACTGGAAAGGATGACAATTATAGAGGCCCTGCCGTGCGAGCTCTTTGCCAGATAACAGATGTATGTGTCCACTGCTTCCATCTGGCTGGATCTCTTTCTTACTGTTGTCCTGGTTGTTTTTCCTGCACCTTTCCCAATTTTTCTTAACTTACTATTTTATTTGACCTCGGGGAAGGGGGGGGAAGGGCTTCACATTCAGACAAAACATTTATCTTAGAACTAGAGTAAAACTCTAAACCAGATCCCTCTAGAACAAAATTTGATCTACCATGGAAGTGATGTATCCATATACATAATAAAGAAGGTACGCATATTATCTTTTATGTTTTGTGGGTTATAAGTTATCTTATCTACCAACTCAAAATGGGAATTATTTTCTGATTATGGGTTCCTAGAGTGTTCCCAGATTTCAATTCTGGTTGCTGCCAAAAACAACTCAAAGAGAAATTTTTGCAGTAGGTGTTCATTACCAACTGCATAAATAAATAGTATTATTTATTAAACAGTGGCTTTCGGTTAAGAATAGAAAGTAGGGATAGTATATGCAACACTTGATTCCAGAATTTAGAAACCATACACTTCATATATGAATAAGGATACTTCAGAACCATCACCAACAATTTGGTGGTGCTATTTTATTGTCAGTGTGGGCCGGTGTAGTGGTCTGAGTGTTAGATTATGACTGGAGACCAGGATTCAAATCCCTGTTTGGCCATGGAAGCCCATGGGATGAACTTAGGCAAATCACACTCTCTCAGCCTCAGAGAAGGGCAAGAGCAAACCTCTTGTGAACGAATCTTGCCAAGAATACTCTGTGAGATGTTTACCTTATGGTCACCATAAGTTGGAAATGACTTGAAATCACAAAACAACATATTATATGATGCTGAAAGATCTTGAGAGGGGTGATGTGCCATCTATGTATGCTCCTGTGGAATATATATATATTTAACTCAGCTTTCCAGACCCACCATAATCTTGTGAGGGAATAATAATAATAATAATAATAATAATAAATTTTATTTATATCCCACCCCTCTGCAGTGCAATCAGGGCGGCTTACAATAGTAAAAACATCCCAAATACACAATTCCAAAACCCTCCCTATTAACCTATTATATGTAAAAGATGCCAGCTTTCAAGTTACATTTATTGGCTGAATGCAGAGAAGTTCATGCAAAGTAAAGGAATGCAGGCTTCTCTTCTTAACAAATAGAGAGTTATCAAATTATATTTGCCATTAAAGTCTCGTCATTGGCAGATTTTGCAGTTTTCCATCTGATGTGGCTTGATCAGCTTATAAATATCTGTACTGTGGAGAACCATTCATTCTCTCTCACATATGTATGCTTCCTTCCCATCTCAATACTCCATTTCTTTGTTCTTTGCACTCCCTTTCTTTGTTCTTATATGGCTTCTCTTGTTTTTCCTTTCCCTCAGACTACAATGCTGCAGGCTGTTGAGCGCTATATGAAGCAGGCAATCGTTGACAAGGTGCCCAGCGTATCCAGTTCGGCCCTCGTATCATCTTTGGTGTGTAACCCCATAGAGGGACACTTAACCATGTTAAGAGATAAGTAGTACATGCAGAAGAATGGCTAAAAGTTAATGGATATGATGCAAATGGATAGGATTACTCACTGTGTGAAAGATAAATCATAAAAAATGTGGAAGAAGAATGGTCAAAAGATTTATAAAACACCAACTGTTAGATTTATTGTATTGAGAGATACAATCGGGGAGGATTATAGAAATAATGAAGATAAAACAAAAACAAAAAAGCATGAAAAAATAAAAGAAGTAAATGGAAATAGATTAAACATCAAAGAAAATTCAATTAGGTTAGAGATGAAGTTAAAATCTAGTGGTACCATATATACTCGACTATACGTCAAGAAATTTATGCCCCAAAAATTGACTCTGAAATCCTGGGTCAACTTATATACGCATCAATACACTAATACTACTTAGAAAGGTCCTGAAACAAGCCAGCCTGATGCCCCACTCTTGGTGCCTCCAGGCATGTGTTTTTCTGTGTGTGTATGTGTGTGTGAAACAGGTTCCCAGTCCAATTTGCAAGACTTCTCTTTCCATGGAAAAAAAAATCTCATTGAACACACTTCCTTCCCTCCCTCCCCAGTCCGATTTGCAAGGCGCTTTTTCTTATGGAAAAAAAAACCTCATTAAACACCACTTCCTTCTCTCCCCTGTCCAATTTGCAATGCTTCTTTTCCCATGGAAGAAACTCCCCATTTAACACCACTTCCTTCCCGCCCTAGTTTGATTTACAAGTCTTCTCTTCTCTTCAAACAAATGCCCTTTTTAACTCCACTTTTGTCCCTTCTCAATTGATGTTAAAACCTTTCCTCCAGCACCTGAGAATTGGTGTTAGGTGGTTGGGAGAGGTCCAGAGAAGGATAAAGAGGGACAGAAGTGGTATTTTCCCCTTTCCATCCTTTGTTATAGCCCCCTAAGTTTTACCCTCAAAATATCCATGGGTCATATCAAAATCCATGATTTTGACCCTGAAACCTTCCCTTGACTTATACATGAGGTCGACTTGTACACGAGTATATATGGTAGATGTGTTTGAAATAGGTGGATAATACAAAAGAAGATATACCTATACTAAAATGTATTTGGAAATTGAAAATACATTTTGGTTTATCCATCTATTTTTTTAAGATCTAAATAATTGCAATATTGTAATACTAATATATGTACAGATATATGTTCATTTGTTGGTTTTTATTAATTGTATCATAAAATCTTTAAAAAATTTAAAAAGAATAAAAGAAGAGATGAGTAGTACATTGGCCACTCATATAACAGTATATACTTTTATGAGATGGAAAAGCTAAAGGATATGGGTAGAGAACATATTCAGGGGTCCCAGAAAGAAGGAGCCACTCTGGGTTCCAAGATGGGCCATTGTTCCATTTTTGGAATAATCTGTTGTATATATGTAGAGATATAGGGATGATACAATGATACAGTTACAGGTGTGTGAAATATTTGCTCCATCAAGTTCTTTTCAGTGTTGTTAAGAGTTACTTTGTTGGACTACAAGTCTCCCAGCTGGGAGTTGCCCAACAAAGTAATATTTGCAGGCTCTGTCTTTTAAAAATTGATTTACCAAAAATCCTGTAGCATCTGGACTGAGCAATAGAGCTGGATGCAGTTTGCATCCGGAAAACTCCAACTGTATTTCTGACAACATGCACATAAACATAGTCAGTGGGGACATTTGACTTGGAATATATGTGTGGGTTGCGGGGGGGGGGGGGGATACCAAAAACACAGAAAAACTTCTTCCCATCAAAAATAAAATCTGCATGGAATGGACATGAAAGTGGAAAAAGGAGGGTGCCAAAAAGATTGACAGTTTTGTCTGTAGTACAATGCACAGAGCCCAAAGCTTGTTCTAAACCTTTCTGGACATAATCTTTGCCTCACCTGGAATAACACTTACTTGATGTACAGTGGCCTAAACCTGATGGTTTTCTTCTTTCACAGCACCTTCTGAAGACCAGTTTTGATGTGGTAAAACGTTGGGTGAATGAAGCCCAGGAAGCAGCTTCAAGTGACAATATCATGGTTCAGGTAAGAATCTTAAGGTCACATTGTATTCACCATGGCATTAGGTTTTAGCTGTGTCACAGTGTGGTAAATATATCAACATAATGTTAACCCTATTTTTCCTTTGCCTACTCCCTCCAGTATCATGCTCTCGGCTTGCTGTATCATGTGCGCAAGAATGACCGCTTGGCTGTCAACAAAATGCTGAACAAGTTCATGCGCCATGGCTTGAAGTCACCGTTTGCTTACTGCATGATGATCCGGGTAGCCAGCAAACTCTTAGAGGAAGAGGCAGGAGGGTAAGGAAAATTTTACATCTCAAGAAATCATTCTTGGAATGCTGGGCCAAGTTTTCTCTGGTTTTGCAGTATATTTTTTATGGAGAAAAACTAGATTGTTGCAAGGACTAGGATATTTCCCCACAAACCTGGTGAGAGATGGTGTTGTTTCACTTGTGCTCCCCTGTTTGCCTTTTACAGCTTACTGTTTTAGCCCTAGTGTTTAGAAATAATTGGTCTTTCTTTCCCTAGAAATTTATCTGGTTTTAGAACAGTTAATCAACTCTGAAGAATTTTGTTTGCCTGCAGTGGTGTTGCTGTTTAGTCAGTTCTGAGTGACTCCATGATGGCTACACAGTTTCTAGGAAGCAAGAAGTCCATGCTTTAAAATGGTGGAACTACCATTGTAAATAAAAAGGACACCAAGGAAAGGGATGATGAAAGTATATGCATGGCTTCTGGGGGGCAACAGAGACACATGTTGGGTGGTGGTGTGCAGCCATAGGTGCGAATGTTCCATGACCATTGAAAGGTGGAATGTCAGAATCACTTCAAGAACCATACACTTCTCAGAAGAATCAGTTTCCTCTTTCAAAGGCAGCTCATCAGCTTCTAAATCACGCAGGATTTATCTGTACTGCAGAAATAATCCAGTTTGACACCACTTTAACTGCCATGGCTCCATCCTATGGGAATGCTGGGGTTTGTAATTCATTGTAGCACCAGAGCTCTCTGAAAGAGAAGGGTAAATATCTGACAAAATTACAAATCTCAGAATTTTATAGCATTAAACAGTGGCAGTTAAAGCAATGTCAACCTGGATTATTTCTGCAATGCAGATGCAGCATAGTTGGCATTCAATGAACCTGACTCTTCTTCTCTTTTACTATCCTAGCCATGATAGTCCCTTGTTTGATTTCATTGAGAGTTGCTTAAGGAACAAACATGAGATGGTGGTCTATGAAGCTGCATCTGCCATTGTTAACCTGCCTGGCTGTACAGCCAAAGAACTGGCTCCTGCTGTGTCTGGTAATTCCTTTCTTTTCTTTTTTTTCCATGCTTTAATTCTGGAGATATAAATCTTGCACCACTCAAATGTTGGAAAACTGCAACTCACAGAAGTCCTAACCAGTATATCTAAGTGATGAGGAATGCACTCACAGAAGTCCTAACCAGTATATCCAAGTGATGAGGAATGCTAGGAGTTGCAGTCCAACAACATTGGAGGGCTACATTATTTCCACACCTGGTGTAGTTGTTGGGACTCTTTGGTTGGTTTGATGTCTTGCTGGTTGGGTTTCCTATCAAGAGAAGGTTTATAGTCATTGCAAAGTTGCCAAACATTTTGAAGTCTTGCTGTAGATGCTGGAGCAGGCCTGTACAGTATCAGTGGAGTGATAGATGGACATTTTGCTTGAGATGGTACATTCAAATTTTGGGGGAGAGTAGATACCTGAAATAAGAATGCCCCTGCTTTACTGATCACAGCAAAAAGGAATGGTATTTTAAAAATAAAAAAGTGAAAGGGGAGAGAAGCTTCAGTGAGAATATCAGCAAGGCGTAGAACTGTAAAAGCTTATATAAATGTTCTGTTTTAAAAACTCTCCCTCCTTATTCTGCTCTCTCATGCCCTCCCCATTTCTCCTCTGGGCTTTCACATCTCTGAAAAGGAGACAAAGGTGGTGCAAATACTAATTATGACTTGCTGTTTCCAACTGAATGTTTACAGGAAGGATGGGGAATGTGTGGCCGTTCCAATCTTGCTGGAGTGCAAACCTATCATCGCTAACCATTGGCTGTGCTAGCTGGGGATGGTAAAGATGAATTTCAGCAACATTTAGAGAGCACATTCTCTCTTCTGTGGCTTAGAGATGAACAGGAGAAGCGGTACATAAACTAAGGCCTACTGGTTTTACAGTACATAAATTACTTGGATATGCTGTCTGTGATAGACAACACAGAAATATTTTTAAATAACTAGACTAGGGAGTTCCTCTAGTCCTTTGTATAAATGAAGCTACCTTGTCCCTTCTGCAGATTACCTCCCCTCCACTTTCTCCACTTCCTTACCTTTTATCCAGGCTGTTACAATGAATGTGAATTGTTTTAGCATTTCCAAATATTAGCTCTGTTTCTAACAAAACTGACATTTTCTACAGTCTTGCAATTGTTCTGCAGTTCACCCAAAGCCGCCCTTCGTTATGCAGCTGTTCGAACTCTCAACAAGGTAAGAATCTGTGAAAACTGTCGGCCTTTGCATACTGCTAGAAATAGTGCAAATTGAGTCCACTTTAACTGCTCTGGCTCAGTGCTGGGGAATCATGGGAACTGGTTTTTTTTCTGAGACATTGAGCCTTCTCTGTCAGAGAACTCTGGTGCCACAATAAACTACAGTTCCCATGATTCCCTAGCACTGAATCAGAGCAGTTAAAGTGGACTCAATTTGCACTATTTCTGGCAGTCTGCAAAGGCCCTGTGACTGATTTGGTTGGCTTACTTGGCTGGGGCATAATGTATGGCAGTGGCTCAGCAGGACTGAGGCTTGGAATGCCAAAGCTTACTCTTTGGCCTCCAGGTGTTCAGTCTTGAAATTCTTACATCAACACATGTTAATGACAAGGCACTGTGGAAGTTGTAGTCTAAAATATTTCTTAATTTGTGGCCCATTAGGTGTAGATTAGGGTTAATGGGTTTCAGTGGGCCTATGAATTGAGTACAAAGGGAAATAATATTATTCTACATTCAGTTTTCTTTGAAAATTACCAGTATGTTTAAGTGCATTTTTCCAGGAGGGAAGCAATAGCTTTCATCAGAATCTCAGCATGGTCTGTGACCCAAAAAAGTTCAGAACTAGCCCCAAAAAAGTTCAGAACTAACTCCAAATACCTTGGAGCCACTGAGGCTAACTGGTTTTATGGAGGCTCCAAATGAGGTTTTCAGCTTGTACTCATCCTGTGTTTTTCTGCCATTATATTCATCTTTTTTTGCCCTTTACAATAAAAATCTCTTGAAGAGTTTAATGCCATTTTGCTGGTAATGCTAGGGGATAGCTATCAGTCTGGAAGCATCCTAATTCTGGGAGTATCATTTAGGA
This sequence comes from Phrynosoma platyrhinos, assembly GCA_020142125.1. NCBI lineage: Eukaryota > Metazoa > Chordata > Lepidosauria > Squamata > Phrynosomatidae > Phrynosoma > Phrynosoma platyrhinos. The sequence goes on from CM034703.1 coordinate 278,549,836, forward strand.
AGCCAGGAATGAGCATAAGGACTATGAACTAAGGACTATCTCTCTTTGCACATTGATTTTGGCACTGTAGTTTAGGTAGTCTGCTTTTTGTTTCTGTCCACTAGGTTGCTATGAAGCACCCGTCTGCTGTGACTGCCTGCAACCTTGACTTGGAGAACCTAGTGACTGACTCCAATCGCAGCATCGCTACCCTGGCCATCACAACTCTCTTGAAAACTGGCAGTGAGAGCAGCATTGATCGGCTCATGAAGCAGATCTCCACCTTCATGTCTGAAATCTCAGATGAGTTCAAGGTATGGGAAGAATTCATATAATTTATATAGCTACATGTAGGGCTGGAAGTGTTAATGTAAGATAAAAGTCTAGTTGTTTAAGATGCTTGTTCTCCTTTCAAACCCTGTATGCTAGGTTGTGGTGGTCCAGGCTATCAGTGCTCTCTGTCAGAAATATCCACGCAAGCATGCAGTCCTGATGAACTTCCTCTTCACCATGCTCCGAGAGGAGGTAGGCATAACTGTTTGGGATTTTTGTCATTGTTTTTGAGCTGAAATACAATTTGTTCTAGGATATTTACAATGTGAACTAAAAGCACCATAGGACAGGAGCAGTAGGCTTAATGCTGCTGTAGTTTACATTTCTATGGGCCTTTGCAGACTGCCAGAAATAGTGCAAATTGAGTCCACTTTAACTGCCCTGACTCAGTGCTAGGGAATCATGGGAACTGTAGTTTATTGTGGCACCAGAGCTCTCTGATAGAGAAGGCTCAATGTCTCAGAAAAAAATACAATTCCCATGATTCCCTAGCACTGAGCCAGAGCAGTTAAAGTGGACTCAATTTGCACTATTTCTGGCAGTCTGCAAAGGCCCCAAGTTTGACCAATAAGCTATTTGAATACATCACTGTCAATACATGCCAAACCTGGCTTCCATTTCCTGTGGAAAAAATATTGTTATTATTTATGCTGTACAGACTTTTTATACTGAGTACAGTGAGTTGTCACTCATTCTCCACCAGGCACACTGATTAGGGAAGATGGGAGTTGCAGTCAAGCATGTCTGGAGGGTACCAAATCTGGGGAGGTTGATGCATAATCTATACTGAAAACCAATGTGAAGTCGTAGGCTTTCATGGCCAGCATCCATAGTTTTTTGTGGGTTTTTCGGGCTGTCTTCTAGAACATGGCTACACAGCCTGAAAAACCCACAAAAAAACTATACTGAAGACCCTTTCCCTCAGGATTTTTCTTGGTGTGTGTTTTGTCCTAATGTTGCTTCTAGATGTCTGTATTCAGAACAGCTTTCACTAAAACGGAATTGATGAGTATAAGACTACAGTTCCTGTCATCTTTACCCAGCAGTAGGTTGGAGTAGAGTGTGCCCCAGAACTTGTGACTGTTTTAACAGTGAGCACAGTTTTAACGTCCATTATATGTTGAACAACAACCCTGAGAAAATCTTTGGAGGATTCCCAGCCCCATCCTGCTATGTTGACACACATACCCCATGCTACCCAACAGAGACATTCAGAAGAGAGATAGCTTTCGGAAGAAGGAACAGTTATTACTTCTGCCTGCCCTGTGGCACTTGCAGTCATGGCCTGCTCTGCCATCAGATGGAGCACTACCTGCTCCTCATTCAACTTGAGGCCAAGTCCGAATATGCAGTGCCAAACCCCTGGCATCTGTGAAGATGTGAAGTCTGCTCCAGAGACTGGAAGAGTTACTTTTTGAGACTATAACTGACACAGCCCTCCAGACTTAGTCTTAGGTATTCAGAGAAATATGATCCAAATAAGTAACTGCCAAGCTTTAGTCTGCTTGGAATCCTCTGAGTTCTTGTTTTCCTTTGTCTCTGACATCATATGTGACATAGACATGGGCTCCCTGCCAGTCGGTGGCTATCCCAACAATCTCTCACAAAAAAATCTGCTCTTCTGAATCCTACCTGCAAGCCAAAAGGCATCAGTCTTTTTTGCCCCCCTAGGGTGAAATAATGCTTGCAGCCAATCACTGATTCCTCTTGGCCATTTTTATAGGTAGCTCACAAATAGATATTGATTATTTTCCAGGACTTTCCTGAGATTTTATCTCTTTAAATAATTAATAATAATAATAAAATTATTTCTATCTCTCCCCTCTGCAGCGCAGTCAGGGTGGCTTACAACATTAAAAACACCAATAGGTATGTCAACTGATGAGCAGCCAGTAGAGAGGTTTTAGCACAGGTGTTATATACTCTCTTCTGGAAGTAACAGAAATCAACCTGGCTGCCATATTCTGAACTAACTGAAGTTTCTGAGTCAAGCATAAGGGTAGCCCCATGTAGGGTGCATTGCAGAAATCGAGACAGGAGGTTACCAGCGCATGTACCACAGTTACAAGATCCCTAGTTTCCAGGAAAGGGCGCAGCTGGAGTATCAGCCGAAGCTGATAACAGGTGCTCCTGACCGTCGCATTTACCTGATTTGACATCTGGAGCGATGGATCCAGGAGCACCCCCAGACTGCGAACGCAGTCCTTGGAGGAGAGTGTGATTCCATCAAGGACTGGAAGTTGTATTCCCAAACCTAGTTTCGGGCCCGTAAATGATCTGATGCAAGATCTTCTTTCTTTCTATTCTTATTATCCAGCCTCTGCTGACTTTTATCTACCATTATAATGTTGTCTAGCAAAAAAGGCCTTTGGATCTGATGATATTAAGTCTATCTAAACAGAATTATCTTGCCACCCACACAAAATCTGCTGGAACAGAGATTTCATTTTCATCAGGAGATTCTCATTTTGATATAGTACAGCTTCTGATATATTCTAGTTTCAAAGTTCCTCCCACATACCTAATGGCTTCAGGATAGAAATTCAAAAGGCCTGTAACAACAAGCATGGACCAAAGTTTAGAAAAGGCATTTTCATTGCAGAACTTGGAGAAGTTATTTCCCTTGTTAAATCAGGAGAAATTCTGTGTAGAATTCTCTCTCTCATACACACACACTCACACACGTGTCACAGTAAAAACAGAGACCTTGCTGTTTATTTAGCTTTCCTGCTGACCTGTTTACATTGCTGTCTAGGGAGGCTTCGAGTACAAAAGAGCCATTGTTGAATGTATCATCAATATCATTGAGGAGAACTCTGAGAGCAAAGAAACTGGCCTCTCCCACCTGTGCGAGTTTATTGAGGACTGTGAGTTCACTGTCCTGGCTACCCGTATTCTCCATTTGCTGGGCCAGGAAGGACCCAAGACCAACAACCCTTCAAAATACATCCGTTTCATTTACAACCGAGTTGTTTTGGAACATGAAGAAGTCCGGGCAGGTACGTCCATTAGAATGATCTTTGTCACAGGCACAGAAGAAGCTTTCTTAAACTGTCAGATTATTGGAGCCCTGGTGGAGCAATGGGTAAATGCCTATACTGCAGCCACTCACTCACAAACCACAAGGTTGTGAGTTCAGTACCAGCCAGGGCTCAGGCTCGACTCAGACTTGCATCCTTCTGAGGTCGCTAAAATGAGTACCCAGCTTGTTATGGCCAATTAGCTTACAGTTAGAGTGCATAGCACAGTATGAAACAGTATATAAATGAAGTTGCTAGCTGCTTTTATTGGCCAGAGATGAAACCTAGAATATATGACATGAAAGACAGTTGCTTTATCACTGAGTTACAGCCTCTTTCCCTTATGCTTTTTATCATAATTGAACTTTTCTGATTTAAAACCAGATTGAGCATAGGACAGCTAGTGATTCGCAATTTGGTTTCAGATTTTAAAGTTGGAATTTTACTTGATTGCTCCAGACATTGTTGGAATACAGCTCCCACAGTTCATCACAATTGTTGATGTTGGTTGGAGCTACTGAGATTTGAAATCTAACAACATCTGAGGAGCAAGATTAGGATCCACTAGCCTCCCCCAATAGCTGCATGGCCACTAGCTAATTTGGATTGGGACTTCCAGCTGCCCTAGCAGCAGTGCATGTGGTTAG
>CM034703.1:278583340-278601107 GCA_020142125.1 Phrynosoma platyrhinos
GTTAAGAGCATGCAGTGCCATTGACAATAATGGTGCAGGGCAATCCGCAGATGATACAATCTGCAATGGCTAGCCTGCCAATATGGAATGCTAACTACCGGTATATTAGCAGTTAATTTTATTGTAAATAGGAAAACATGATTTAACTATTTAGACTTCAGAAGATACATAATCGCTCCAACATACTTTCCCTTGTAGAGCAAGAGTAAAAAAACTTTTGACACTTTGAAATATTTGAGTCAGTAGTCAGCGAATATGCACAAGCCACACCAGTCCTTTTTCAAACATAATATTTTACAGACTAGTTTTCCTCCTGTCCCTCCCCCCACCCCCACATACATTCATACAACACCAAGCCATCCGTCCTTCCCTTTGTACAAGATGCAATTTTTCTGGTAATCTAAATAAGTCCTCTTCTCTTTCAACTCCTGGTCCCAAAGTGGCAATTGTTGTGCAATGCTTCCTTGGCCAGGGCTATGGAAAATACTTTCTCCAGGCAAAGTTAAAAATAATACATATACAACAGGGATAGGTGGAGGACAAGATAAGTGAATAGAGAGGGTCTCCCAAGAGAGAAATGAGAGGTGTGTGTGCCTGATTCCATCCATGTCAGCCTTGCAATACTACTGTTGCTACATGGATGTCATGTGGTTGAAAGATGGGGGTGAGGCATCCTCCCTGCTCAGACCATAAAATACCCCCTCTACTCTATAATAATCAATGAACTTTTTACATTAAAGACATATATCTGTTGGTTATTGAATTAGGAACATAGTATTTTATAGTGTTTAGCACTGCATGTGTGTTGTAAAGTTTCAGGGCAATAAGACTATTTTAGCACTTGTTTTTAACTTTTAGAAAACAAGCCACTCAAGAAGTAGCAATGAAAGTAGATTTGACTAAACCTTGACAAAATGAAGAAGTGAAACCCTTTCGTCTGTTTCAATTGTTTGTACTGTGAAAAGTGGAAGAAATGACTCATAAATAGTAGAAGATACACTTAGTGGACAGATCTTGTTCTGCGATCCATGTTTACAAATCTAAGAGTGCAATTCATGTCCCACTATATTATTAGGGCTTACTTCCAGAAAATGTTAATAAGAGCAGTACCTTAGATTATTTAACAGTAAAATTGTACACATGTCTACCTATAAGTAAATTCTATTATGTTCAATGAGGCTTACTTCCTGGTAGTTCTTTATAATAGGGGTAGGAAATATGTGGTCCTCCAGAAGTTGGGCTACAGTTCCCATAATTCCTAACAAATATGGTCAGTGAATAGGCATGATGGGAATCTCAGTCCAGCAGCTTCCGTAGGGGTAACTATTCTTCATTGTGATGTACCAAATACAGTCTTAAGTTGCAGCCCTAATTGCACTAGCCAAAGGCACTGTTAAACACAGTAAGAATTATATATAAGCAGACATGCATGGCTTTGTCAAGTTAGAAAATTGTTCAAGTACAGGTATGTGGCTTCTTGAGAGCACAGTGAACCATTTAAAAAATGCCTAGCTTCTTGCCTAATTAATAGCTGCAAACTAAAGAGTAGTTTAGAGCTGAATTCCTCTTGACTGTGAGAGGAGATAATTATTAGCAATTCAGCTACTATATTAAATAGTTGTTTTGATTGTTGTGTTTATAATCTGCTTTAATGCGCTCTTCTGTAATGTGACTTGCCTAGCTATAGATAATGTCATGTTTACTTGAATATTTTCCTTGCATTTTGTGTTTCTCTACAGTATTTGCGATCATACTCTATACATGAAAAATGTTCATCCCAACAGAACTAAACTATTTTTTAAAAATCAGTATCAACTGTTTCATAAAAAGATAATTACCATGACTGAGGTTTGGTTTTCTGATCAGTGTTCAGTAACTGACCTGACTGGAACCTGTCATTTCCACAGCAAAAAACAGGGCACAATATGGTACAGCTTTTCACTAGCTGAGAGATGCATGTGGAAGTAAATATCTCTAGCTGGATGGGAAGGTGTATATGCAGATGGGTACAAGAAACACACTTCAAGACGGATCTCTTTCGGCACGCCTTTCCAGACTAAATCACACGGCCTCGGGATCTTGGGCCTTCCCCCCTCTTTTTTAGGAAAATTTATATTCCCCGCTAGAACTTGTAAACGCAGGGGTTTGTTGGTTTATAATTTATTAGTATTTTTAATTTTAATTTTGTTGTGTTTTAATTGTAGATCATTTTAATTGTGATGGGATTTAATAATCTTTTAAGGGGGGAGGAGGGAATTGTACTATTTTAATCTGTATGTATTTTATACTTGTACACCGCCCGGACTGGCTTGCCACAGGGCGGTATAGAAATAAATTTATTATTATTATTATTATTCAGCAGAACAACTGTGGCTTGTATGTGTAGCTTTTGAAAGATAAAAATCCTGCTGATTTAGAAGGGGGGGAGGGCTCCTAGATTCATCCCTTTCTGTATTTTGTTCCTACAGCAGCAGGATTTTTGTGCTTTAAAAAGTCTCTGTGCTGTCCCGACCAGCTCTGCACATACATACACTTTGCAGTATTTATGTGTGTTTATGGCTATTTCTCCTCAAGGTTTCTTTCTTTTTCTGCATTATGAAAGGATGCCAGCTCTTCTGAGCGTATACTTATGGCCATGCGTTGGGGGCTGGTTCCAGCCTGGTTCAAGGAATCTGACCCATCTAAAATGCAGTACAATACTGCCAATTGCCGTAGTGATACCATGATGGAGAAACTCTCCTACAAGGTTAGTTCTTGTTTATTTAAAATATGCTTGGTTTCTTCCTAGCCATGCCATTCATGTTTTTGAGCCAAACACACACACACGGAAACTTTTCCACAAAGGCATCAGTTACAGTTGCCCTGCTGCACCAAATGTAAATAATTCTGAACTGCATGCTGTGAACCCAGTCTCTTGATTTTTCTGAAAGGGAAGAGCCCAGCAGGTGATAGCATTTCACATGGTACACTTGACAGAGCGGCCTTGAGATAACCTGCTGCTTGGTCTCTGTACAGATTAGAGTAGAGTAAACACAAATAATGCTGACTGTGTGGAAGGCATTTAGAAACACAGTAGTGCAAGTGGAGGTCCATAAACCTCACTAAATGATTTGTTCTGATTAATATTTTCTTCATAGAAAAATAACCTTCTGCCCATTTCTACGCTAGACACCACTCTTCTTAGAAGAGTTCAGATTGGAAGCTTTGTCCTTCTTTTCTTTCTGTAGCTTCTTTCCACCAACAGCAGTTAGCTTGTTTTAACAGAATCAAAGAGTCTCCTCAAATATATGATGAAACAGCAGTTGGGCCAGTGTGGTTGGGTCACTTAGGTAAATTCTACTACTTTTTGCTCTGGATCTCAACTTCTTGGAGCATGCAGGTTCTTCCACCATTTTTCCTTTGGTATTTTTACTTTCCTAAATTCCTGTCAACATGTTCATCATAGGCATTGGTAACAGTGCCTTTCCAGATGTCTGTGGAGTACAGTACCCATAATCCCCCACTATTGGCTGTGTTGTCTTGGGCTGATAGGCTTTATAGGTCAGTATCATCTGGATGGCTTCAGCTGACCACTCCTGCTCCATTTTCTAGACTTTTTTTATGTTTGAATCTGTTATAACCTGCATAGTTTTATATCCTTTAATCCATGTTTTTCTTTTCTTTTCTTTTTTTTACTTTTCTTTTCTATTCCTTCCTTGAGGTTTCTGTCATATCACAGAAGCTCAAAACAATGGTTGGCATGTACACTTAAATTGAACACTCAAACTCAGGCTTTTATTTCTTTGCTTCCTTTGACTAATTTTGGAAAAATGTCTAAACAACTATTTTTCAGCAAATACACATGTTTAATACTGTATTTAGGGATGCAGTGGCTTGGATGGTTAAGACACTGACTCTGTTGATTGCAAGATCAGCAGATTGGCATTTCAAGGTCCGGGTGCTGCATGATGGGGTGAGCTCCCATCACTAGTCCTAGCTTCTGCCAACCTAGCAGTTTAAAAGCATGCAAATGCAAGTAGATAAATAGGTATCACTTTGGTGGGAAGGTAAACAGTGTTCTGTGCAATCATACTGGCCCCATGATCGCAGAGTAGTCTCTGACAACTCTGGCTCTTCGGCTTAGTAACAGAGATGAGCACTGTCTCCTACGGTTGGACATGACTTGACAACCTTGTCAATGGAGAATACCTTTACCTTTACCTAATACTGTATTAATATTCTGATTCCTATCATGGATAAGTTCCTATCATGGATAATTTAAAGATTTGTAGAAAATATGAGTAAGTTTATCTCTGAACATGCTCAGCACACTGAACCCCTTCATTGTTGTGCTAACTGTGTAGACTTGAGTCTTGTTTTCTCAGAAACTGATCAGAAGTGTTAGCCATTGGTCATGTACCAGGATAAATACATTCCCATGCTGGCAGCACCGCTGCAGTGCACCTTAACCCTTGCTGTTCATAAGTCACACTGGTGCAGGGAATAGAAGAACGTCCACAGGAGCCTTTAAATGTAGTTCACCTAGCTCTGTTATCACATTTTTCACTCCAGAACAACAAAGACACTTGCCTCTCAGTGTTGCCATGTTCTCACTCTCAGTTCTTCAATGCTCAAGAGCAGAACTGAACAAAATATATTAGCTGAGTACTTCAGCCATTCCTTCTTACAGTGCCATAACTTTGTTGCAGTTGCACACACATCTTCTTGTGAGAAGTATATGTGATACATGGACAGTTCAGTGGTAAGTCAACCCTCTGGCCTAAATACCCTGCATTTGACTGCCAGAGTGAAATGGAGAGAGCTCCTTTACCTTTATAGTGGTTGTAAAGAAGAGGGAATTTCAGCTGGTATTGCTTCTCATGCAGCCAGGTAACAAGCAACACCTGCTGAAATTCCCTTTTTACACACCTGTTTGGGGGTTTTAAAATTATTCTTATTAAATATCTCCACATAATAAAACATACTATACATGGTGTAATATCGCATAATTGTATAAATCTCTTTCCAACCAATACATTAAGCTTTACAGTATTACAATATTAATTTTGTGTTGGTCTTTGTTATTTACTGATAAAATTATCTAATGTCATACAATTTGTTCTATGCATAAAATATATGTTTCTACTAATTTATATGGTATCCCATCTTAATGTACACTTCATGTACCTAAATCATGTCATGTTTTAACTCTTTTACCTTATTCTCCTTATTATCCCCTTTGTACACAACTGTTAAAGGTATAGGAGCCCTTTCCAGTTCACATCTGGCAAATCTATTCTTCATATATTTCTCTGAACACGAGTAAGGCAAATCCAGGGAATAATAAAGAATCCTCCCATATCTGCTCTTATGTGTATTTCTCTGTTATATGTGCAGGTTCCAGTCCAGAGCTTGTAAACATTACTTTTTCGGACTGTAATTCACAAAATAAAAGCTAAACAAGGGCCTATACAGACTGCCAGAAATAATCCATCTTGAGACCACTTTAACTGCCCTGGCTCAGCGCTAGGGAATCATGGGAACTGTGGTTTATTGTGTCACCAGAGCTCTCTGACAGCGAAGGCTCCATGTCTCAGAAAAAACTACAATTCCCATGGTTCCATAGCACTGAGCCAGGATCAAACTGGATTATTCTGGCAGTCTGTACAGGCCCTAAGACTCCTGGGAGATCACTAGAATGTGGCCTGTAATCTCATCCCCACTGGGTGATTGGAGGCTGGATTGGAGGGTAGTATTAGAATACACATTTGAAAATACAGGAGGGGGAACCCCTTCTTTTAGCCTGGTAAAGAAATGCAATGTTGTATGCTCCTTAGAAAGATGAACATTGCAGAAATTGCAATAAAGAAATGCAATGTTGTGTGCTCCTTAGAAAGATGAACATCAAAAACAGAAATATAAAAATGAGGACAGAAGCAATCTATTAATTGCTAGTAAGGTTGTTAATGAGTAATAATAATGGCAAGGAAGTGTGATGTAGTGGTTTGAGCACTGGACTATGACTCTGGAGACCAGGGTTTGAATCCCTGCTCAGCTATGAAAATCCACTTACCTTGGGCAATTCACACTCTCTCAGCCACAGAGAAAGGCAAAAGCAACCCCCTCCCCCCTTTGAACAAATCTTTCCAACAAAAAACCATGATAGAGTCACCATAGATTGGAAATTTCTTGAAGGCATATAACAGCAACAATAACAACAATGTTTTTAAAGTTGGATTTGCACTACTTGTGCAGTGCTGGAAAATAACTGAAACACTCACAAACTCTTGATAAGAAGAAGAATGTTAATTGGGGATTGGGTGGGATCTTCCTTTTACCTCAGATATGCAGAAACCAGAATGTACAAACAGTATCCATGAAGCTAATTTTGGCTGCACTGAAATTTAGTGCAGTTGCCTTACTATCACTGTATTAAACAAGACCATCTAATTTGCAGCTTGCGAGGGTAAAGCATAAACACACAGCAGGTTCTCCTTTGTATTTATCCTCCCCAGTAAGTGACATAACACAAAGACTTCAAAATATTTATGCTGTGAAAGCCTACTGCTGCAAATCTAGCTGATACATGAAAATACCACCAAATGCTACAGAAAATTCACAGCTATTGCAATTTCTGCGAAGACCCTTGTCAGCCTAAAGATATGAAGTCATTTCCAGCAAAGAAATTGCTCATAGTTTTTGGATTAAGGTAACTGAACCTTCACATGACAATGAATGTTTAGGAATCCCTATGAGGTCATGAAAGTCACGATAAGCATAACTACTCATTTAAATTCTCTTTCCTTCTTATGACTGTAGTGAAAACAAATGAGAGACATGCGCAGGCTTTGTTTGCAACCTTCCACCTAAAAACACATTTGCTCTGAAGATCACTTCATAGGATCTAATATAAACTACTACTAAATCCTGCCATGTCGATGTCTGTTTTTAAATGTGTATGAAGCTGCTATGTGCTTGAATTGATATTTCTTCTTATCCTTTCTCTTTCTCTCTGTCTCTAAAGGGACCTCTTGTAAAAGGCAAACGCTGCGTGGTGCTGGCTGATGGTTATTATGAGTGGCAACAACGTAATGGACAGAAGCAACCCTATTTCATTTATTTTCCCCAGAATGAGCAAGAAACGGTACATTAGAGAAATAATAGTACTAATGCTAAGGTGCACGCTCGCTTTTACCTCTCTACACTAATGTCCAGTTTGCTTCAGAAAGTATGGCCTTTATGATTCTATTCCATGTGATTAAGCAGATGTTTGAAAGCATTAGATCACATACATATAGGCAAGGTTGTCTGCACAGCATATATACAGGTATTTATTGGTGTTGTGGAAAATAAATAACTTAGCTAAAAAAGCCTACCAAGTCAGATACAGGTACTAGCATTTTGTTCTCCCCTCCTTTTTTTATCTTTTGTATGGCAACAGATGCTGGTTTGAAAAGGAGAGCAAGCTAGCGATGTGATTCCCAAGCTTGTCAGAATAAGATGCACAGGCACTATGCTTTCAATTTTTCTCCTTTCAATTCTTGTTGCCCTCTGCTATTGTAGTATGAGCTAGGAGTACTGTCAGGCCTGGGTCATGATTCTCCATGTAGGAAAGTCACATGAACAACTTGGTTGAAAGCTGTAATATGAGCAGAGGGGAGAAGATGCTTCTAAGCCTATAGCTTTGCTTCCAAGCAGCTGAAAAAAGCACCAAACATTTTGAAACATAAAGAATATAGATGTATTAAAACAAACACAACTGTACCACAAGCCTGGAACTTGGTCCTGGATGAACCCCATGCACATGTGGGAGAAGATTTTTGTCTCAAGTTGTCCAGGTCCAAAGCCATTTTGTGCCACTGAGGCCACTTGTTCTTCTAATACGTGACCTGGATCAGTGAGCTAATGTAATGACGTAGAGAAAAGAAAACACACCTTGGTGGAGATCTCAATGCAAATCTGAGCATGCCCAGTTAAATGTTAATTATTGAGCTTAATTTAGGTGTAGTAAAGATGCCAATGAAGAAGAAATACTCCTTTACCATCTTTGGGTTCTTTGAATTCCATCCAAGGGAGCCTTTTTTAGTGATTCAGAGCATATCTCATCTTGGTCCACAGGGTGCTGTCAGAGAGTGCTTTGCAACCTTATGTGACCTACTTGCTAAGCACTTTAAAGATGGCATTGTTTGTGTTAGCCATGGCCTGGACTCACAGTTCAACAGTTCAGTATGTGGATGTGCACTATCTTACCTTGGATTATATGCCTTGGATTTCAGATATTGTGGCTTAGAGGTAGTGATGCACCAGATAAGGGCTAACAAGCTGGTGCTCATTGCCAGCAAGAAGAACTACAGGTGGGTGGTTCATCTGTTCATAGAGGTGGTGTTTCACTTGTTCTAGAAAGATTTCTGCACCTGCTAAATGTAGTTATTATTCATGTGATCTCTTCATTCTGCAGTTCAGTAAACCTGATGTGAAGGATGAGGATGATGATTTGAAGGACAACAGGAGGCTACTCACCATGGCTGGTATTTTCGATTGCTGGGAGCCTCTTAATGGAGGAGAAGTACTGTACAGCTACACCATCATCACAGTAGATGCTTCTAATGCTGTAAGATCCATTCATAACAGGTAAGAGAGAATAAATACATAGAGGTTTCTTGAAGAACATATTATTATAAGGAGCTAGCTGGAAATAATGCTTCACTTTCTATGTTTTTGTTTTTTTCTCTATATACTTGTTAGTGTGGTTATATATGTTTAGATAAATATCTTGAAATGAAGGTCAAATGTGCAAGTCAAACAGTCTTTCTGTTCCTTTAAAATTATTCATCTTAAAGATAAGCATCTCACTAGTAGTGACTTAATTTGGGTGACCAATTTTCACCTTTACATTAATCACTGTGTTAATGCTGTCTTTGATTGCAGTCATTTTAATTATTCTGAATCTGTTGCCTTGTGAATCTGTGCAAATTTTTCTTGATAAATTCTCCCTTCTTGATCTCCATCCTAATGGAGAGGGGGTATTGGATTCTTATTGATGCTTGGACTGTGTGTCATTTGTTACATATTGTGGACTACTTTAGGGATTTCCATCTACCCTTGAGACATTTGTATTTTTATTTTAGGATGCCAGCTATCCTAGATGGGGATGACGCAGTTAGAAAATGGTTAGACTTTGCTGAAATACCCACACAAGAAGCACTTAAGCTTATATATTCCATAGAAAACCTTGCCTTCCATCCAGTTGCAACCATAGTGAACAATTCCCGAAACAATACACCAGAATGCATTGTACCCATTGAACTGGACGCGAAGAAGGTACGGTCTGGTAACACTTTTCTCCCACATTTGTGTCTTAAGTTTTCTGATGTTTAATATTATGTCTGATGATTTCATGTTACAGTTTAAGCTTCTCTATGAAATAGTAATTGTGTTTATGTTACAGATTAATTGGGAAATAAGCACAAATCACAGAAGATCTGTTCAGATGTTTAGGAAATATTTTCAACAGATAGGTGCATGCTAGCCTTCCACATTCCTCTGTCTCCAGTTCTGTTGTTCTTCCCACATGGAAACTGACAAATCTGAATAGGAGAGCTTCTGCTTCATTATAAGAGACTCATCATGTGATTGGGAACCCTGTTTTTCCCCCAGACTCATCATTATCCAAATGAGGAAGGGACTAGCTCACTCCCCTCCTCACATGCTGTGTCAGCATGTTTCCTAAGCACCTGAACAGGACGAGAGTGGATGTGTGTTGATCACCTGGTGCCAACAGAGATTGTGTCATTTCAGCAGTTTTCATCAGACTTTTCTGGATTATTTGAAAAGATCTCAGGAAGGCTAGAAAAGACTGTAGGTCCCATTCTCCAATGAGAAAAGAATCATTTTTAATACTGTTTTAAAAGAAAACACAAAGCCACCTTTCCATTGTGCATAATTTGTTTTAGAAAAATACTGCACTTATTTTTCTCAGCAAAACATACTTCACTTCACTTACATTCTGAAAACTCCAGGAAACATCATTACTGTGTATTAAGAAGGTTAACTGAATTAGTCTGCATTCCTGATGAAACTTATATTCATTATTTATAACAGTAGTACCCCTGCCCCATTTTTTTTTTTTGTGTGTTCCAGGAGACCAAAGTTAGTGCAAGCAGCAAAATTATGTTGAACTGGTTAAAAAACAAATCTCCCAAGAAAGAAGAAGAGAAAGAGGATGACTTACCAAGATGGTCCAGTCAATTCATCCAAACAGCACCATCTAAGAGAAGCAGTACAAGCTTAATGCATCAGTGGCTCAAGAAAGAAGATGGAGGAACTTGTGCAAAGCAATCCAAATTTCTATGATTTGTTTGTCTTTTCACTGTATTCAGGAACAAATTAACAGACTCAATGAATATTAGACATCTTCTTATTGCATCAAACATTTAAATACAGCAGTTTCAAATTATGGTGTTAAATTTCAATTATTCTGACTTTTCATTGATGCCAAGCAGGTTAGCCTTGACATTTAGCTTTTTTTCTGGCACAGATATGAGTGTGGATTTTATGTCAGCACTTGACATTCTGTTGCCAACCTTGAGAAAGCAACTATACTCCAAATATATTGGAAATGAAAAATTCAAGTCAAATTTGTCTCTCCTCCTAGGAGAGAGGATTCTGTTTGACATATATTTTGGCCTAGTATTCACCTGATTTACTTTTTGGGTTGATTACCCTTAACTCTTGTATAAATAAAGTAGTCTGCTGTTGGCAACAAAGTTCTGTGGCTGTAAAATTAAAATAACAATCTGTGGTTTTAAACCAGTTGATAGAATATTTTTGTAAGTCAACAGATAATCTCTTTCAGGAGCAGTTTAAGTGTGAGCAGTATTGATGCGGGACACACTCCCTTCAGTGGGAGTGATGTATTTTAATTAGCTCCCAAACCTACAATGAGAAAGAAAATTAGTGGTAAAACTTTACTGTGCTTGCACTGTAGGAAGACTTAAAAGAGTCAGCCTGCGTTTTAGTCATCAGGCTTATTCAAAATGGGATTATGAGTGTTTTACATCACTGAAATAAAAGTTGTATATTTTGACAATAAGAGGGAGAATATCTGTCTTTCAGGTTGTTAATTGTATTATTAGCATATATGAAGAAGGGGGAAACCAGATGATTGCACTTTGTTTATTTTTTAGCCTCCTTGTCAAATGGGAGGCTCTGAAAAATAAAAGTCAGAGATGAAGATAGGGTCAGTTAGGAAGAGGGGAATGGAATAGATCTGAATAGGGTTTGATGGGAGCTGAGAAAGTAGAAAGAGTTCAAGAAGAAGAAATAGAACTGTCTGAAACCAATGTGCTACTGCGTACTGTGTGTGGAACCACCTTAAGACTGGACTTTTATTTTGTTATACAAAAAATCTTTTTTAGGGTGCAGCTCTTAACAGCTCTTGCCAGCATGGCCAGTGGTCCAGTGATCAGAGATGATTGGAATTGCAGTCAAACAATATCTGGAAAACCACATGTTCTCCAACTCTATGCTAATAGTTTGTTTGTGTCTGTGTCAAAGTGATCATTATTGAATTACAAGGATAATCAGGATGGTGTGGGATCCCTGTTGTACAATAGCCATTCCCTATCAGTGGTGCAGGGTAACTACTCCAGTGTTTCAAACATAGTGGTACTGGAAATATGTAATGTGGAAGATGGTAGGGAGGTTAACTGTGCTCCTCTAACCTCCACCATCCTCCATAGTGAAACAGCCATTTTCTTACTAAGCCTCAGGTCATGGAGAAATTATAGTCTTTCCACTAGGGAGCTGTGTTTATTGAAAGCACAACTCTAAAGCCTTTAAAAGTTGTATTAAGAGATCGGTGCTATTGCCTTTTTCCTTGACTGAAAGGATCTGATGTTGCACATTTTTGGCAGGTAACGTGTAGGTTACATGTCTAGCTTGTTGATTAACAGTAGAGTTCCTCTTGGTCCTTGATGAAAATGTCTGGCTCTGAACCACATGAGAACAGCTTTTCTTATCATTATCACCACTCATTGATCTTTCCGGCAAAACAAAACAAAACAGCTGTACCAGATCAGACCAAAGGCCTTCTTACTTTGGTATTCTATTCCCACAGTGTCTACCAGTTACTTCTAGGAAACCCACAAGCAGGACACTGAAAGTAATGGTGCTCTCAGAGTCATGTTCCCCAACAGTTTAATCACCTTGGGTTGTAACTACTGATAGCCTTGTCTTTCATTATCCTATATACTTGTGTACAAGTCAACCTCATGTATAAGTCGAGGGAAGGTTTCAGGGTCAAAATTATGGATTTTGATATGACCCATGGATAAATTGAGGCTAAAACTTAGGGGGCTATAATGAAGGATGGAAAGGGGGACATATCACTTCTGTCTCTCCTTCTCTGGACCTCTCCCCACCACCTAACACTGATTCCCAGGTCCTGGAGGAGAGGCTTTAACACTGGATTGAGAAGGGAAGCAAGTGGTGTTAAATGGGGAGTTTTTTGCCATGAGAAGAGAAGGCTTGCAAAACAGACTAGGGAGAGAAGCAAGTGGTGTTAGACGGGGAGTTTCTTCCATAGAAAAGCCTTGCAGATCGGACTAGTGAGGGAGCAAGTGGTGTTAAATGGGGAGTTCTTTTTCCATGGGAAGAAAACACTTGCAAATCAGATTGGGAACCTCTTTCACACACACAGAAAAACATGTTCCTCAGACACCAAGAGTGGGGTATCAGACACCAAGAATGGGGCTTGTTTTAGGACCTTTCTAAGCAGTACTAGTATATTGAACCATATATAAGTTGATCTAGGATTTTAGGGTCACTTGGAGCATAAATTGCTCAATTTATAGTCAAGTATATACAGTAATTTTATCTAGTCCCCATTTAAAACCATTGTGTTGCAAATTCTGTAAGTTAAATGTGGCCTTTTTGTTTCTCCTACTGTTTTGCCTCTAGCACTATTATATTTTTGAGGTGTCATAAGCAAAAATGTATCCAATATTCCAGGTGTGGTTGCTATTTCCAACCTGTTTTCTAATGATCCCTTAAATGGAATTTGCCTTCCAGTCAGTAAAGATTAAGAGTGAGAAGCAAAATACTGGAAGGCTACATGATGCAAATGGTACTGAGCTAGATCAACTCACGTTCTGCTTCTTGTAGACATTTTCCTATGTTTCTTTAACATAATCAGTTTCCATTTCCTTCTGGTGTTCATTTCCATTCTCTCTTCCAGTACAGTACAAATTTGCTTCCCTCATGCAGTTGCTTTTCCTCTCCTTCTTGAGGACTGTCCTCCTAGAACTTGAGAATAAAGAACATTTGCCATCTCAGCTTCCACCAGTGAATAGAATAATTCAAAACCTGTCCCAGACAAACAAGCTTTTGTGCTATTTCATTCCAATTGCCAGATTTTTTTAAGGGGGAAAAATATTGCTTTGTGAATTGACTGGGTGACTGGCTGGTCCAAGAAGTTTGGGTGCCTGAACTCAAGGACAAAAGAGAATCTTATCTTTTGGGATTCCATATGTAGAAGCTGATTGAACTGGCATCTGGATCCTACTCTTAATAAAACCGACAGGACATTTTAGACTGAACTGGAGGGCAGCAGACCGTTTAATGCATACGACTCCCCACCCACCCAAGACCCTACCAAAGCTTGTTACTCACAGCATCTGCCACATGACAATTGTGTAATGGTAGGGCTGGCCACAGATGGACTGACTGGCTTGAAGAAAGTACACTTGGCCCTCTGTATCCATGGATTCTTTATGCACAGATTCAACCATCCATACCTTGAAAATATTAAAAACAAATATAAATTCCAAAAAGGAAATGTTGATTTTGCCACTTTATGTAAAGTACACCATTTTATTATGCTACTGTATTTAATGGGATGAGCATCCACAGATTTTGGTATTCATGGGAGGGTGGGGGTGGTCCTGGAACCAAATCCCAGCGGATACCAAGGGCCCACTGCAGAACAATTCCAGATGGATAAGAAACAGAACAAGAAGCCTGGATTATGAAGGAAAGCAGCTGTGGAAGAGGGAGCAAACTCTGCAGTGGATTTTTTAAGGAGGAAGGTAAGGACTTTCTTCTGGCCTTTTAAACCTTGATTTTGAAAATGGATGCTTAATGCGTAGGCCCTCACCAACAAACTGGAGGGAATTTTTAATTTTCAGAAAAAGGCATGCTGAAATCTCAAGTCTATAAAAGATAATGCCATTTCTGTTATTCTTGAGAGTGACAGATTGCCACTTTGTTGTTACTTGCTGTCAAGGTAACTAATTTATGGTGATTGAATGGGAGACCTCCAATATCCCTGGTCATCAGCTGCCCAGCTCTGGCCTTGCCAGTTTGGGACTATGACTTCTATGATTGAATCAATCTTCTTGTAGTAGATCTTCCTCTTTTCCTACTGCCTTCCACTTTACTAATCATTTTTGTCTTTTCCAATGAGTTATATGTCCAAAGTACAACAGCCCCAGTTTAGCCATCTTTGCTTCTAGTGAGAATCCAAGCTTGATATGCAGTTAAGACCCATTCTTTCATCTTTTTAGCACAGCATGGTATCTGTTGAACTCTTACCGGATGGAAAAGGAAAGATTATGTGTTTAGAGGCACTTTTGCTATATTTTACTGGCTTGTAGGGGGAGAAAATTGCTATACCACCTGGGCATAATTTGTGGATCTCTGACAGTTACAGTTTTCTGTCTCGTCCATGGAACTGTCTACATGTCTTCTTCTCATTTAGTTGGGCAATAATAACATGAGATCTCAGGGGATGAGACAAATTTTAGTGGTAATAATATGTGCATGTTTCTGCTGCAGAGAACAAGGCGATATTTAGGAAAGAGCTGAAATAATTTCCATAAATGGACTTGAATGTGTTTACCAAATAAATATACTTATCCATCTGCTTCTCCCTATAACATGAGTATAATCTGTATTGACATAATAATAGACACAAAAATGCCATTTTATTTCATACCAAGTATTATTTTATACAGATATATAATTTATGGTAAAACTTCTGGGCTTTTCAACACCATATCCCTGAATGTATTTTATGTCACCTTGCAAATCAAAAGAGAGTCACTCTTGAGTCTTTTTCTTGGGAGCAGTGCAATATCATGAGATATCTACCACAAGCTTCTCCAACTTGTTTGTTGGGAACTTGAAGATTAGTCATCTCTATTCTCAAGTCTTCATTTAAGATACCTTAAATGTGTAACACAGATTCGAAAACCACAAAATAGATGGATTTTAAATCTTTAAAACAATGTCAGGGCAACTTAAAAAGTAAAAATGAACAAGATACACAGTATTACAACATGAGTTTTTGTTCACCTCAGGAGATAATATGTCAAATTGTCTAATGAACTGGACTTGCTTCTACAAAAGTTTAAGCTGTAACAAATCTTGTTAGCATTAAGACAACAACACTCTAGTCTACAGCCTAATTAACTATTGATCTGGAAAATGTCAACAGCTTGCTTGGCCCTTGCAGCCAAAAGCCTAACCCCCTGATTCAGTACATCACAGAAACAGTTTGTTAAGTTGTGTTACATACAAAATATTGAAGACTCCCTGACAAGGCACAAAGCAACAAAAGCACGACCAGACTACTCAAAGGCAATACACCTTCATTCATAAAAACGAGTGTAATGCAGTGATAATGTGTGAGATGTGAGTCCAAAATCATTGGTTCAGATTTCATGAACACACTTAAGTGGCTCTAAGGAAAGCCACAGTCTCTTAGGTTCCCTTTGTAACTTGGAAATACTGTAATATTTCACTGGACTGCTATGGCCAAAAATTATTTGCAGTGTTTCGTATTTGAGCAACAGTTTGGAAAGTTCTTTTTAAAAGTTGTGGTTCTAAGACCCAAAATAGTTTTTTGTTGTTATCCACCCTCAAGTCGATCTCTAAAGCAAAAGCAGCTTCAGTTATATACCGCTTCATATCGCGCATGGGATGTCTAAGCGGTTTACAACTGTGAGCTGATTGCCCCCCAACAAGCTGGGTACTCATTTTAGCGACCTCGGAAGGATGCAGGCCTGAGTCGAGCCTCAGCCCTGGCTGGTATTGAACTCGCAACCTTGTGGTCTCTACTTATGGTGACCCTGTGGATGAGACATCTCCAAGATTCCCTGGCCTCCACTGCTCTGCTCAGTTTCTGCAAATTCACACCCGTGACCTCCTCAATAGAGTCCATCCATCTGGCATGTGGCCTTCCTCTCTTTCTGCTTCCCTCCAACTTTCTAATGATTTGTGTCTTCCCGAGATGTGGCCAAAGTACAACAGCCTCAGTTTTGTTATCTTAGCTTCCAGGGAAATTTCTGTCTTGATTTGTTCAATGACCCATTTGGTTGTCTTTTTAGCTGTCCACACTATCCTCAGCACCCTTCTCAAGCACCACATCTCAAATGAGTTGATTTTCTTCCTATCTGCTTTCTTCACTGCCCAGCTTTCTCATCTGCACATGGTAATAGGGAATACAATGGCTTGGATAATACTGACTTTAGTACTCTGTTGTATATCTTTACACTTTAGGATCTTGTTTAGTTCATTCATGGCTGCCCTTCCCGTTCATAGTCTTCTTCTGATTTCCTGATGGCAGTCCCTGTTCTGATTGATATTTGATCCCAGGTATGGGAACTCTTATACTATTTCCATTTTCTCATTGTCTTGGATGAATGTACATTATTTTTGTTTTCTTTACATTCAGCAGTAAACCTGCCTTTGCACTTTCTTCTTTGACATTCTTTAATAATTGTTATGTCTGTGATGTTTTCTGCTAGTAGTATGGTATCATGCGCATATCTCAGATTGTTGATATTCCTTCCTCCTATTTTTACTCCTTTTTCTGAATATAAGCCTGCTGTTTCTATGATAATTTCTGCATACAAGTTGAACAATCAGTGTGATAAAATGCAGCTTTACTTGAGTCCTTTGCTGATTGGGAACCATTCTGTTTCTCCCAAATTCTGTTCTGACAGCAGTATCCAAGCCAAAGGATGCTCCTGCTCTTTTGGCTTCTGAAGGGAGAAGGGAAAGGAAAACTCTCAGCAGTGAGCACCTATAAATAGGATGGAAATGTTCTCCAAAAGGAGGACACAGGGATACACAGTTGGTTTCTGTCCTGTGGTGCAAAATCAGGATTTTTATTTTATGTATGTATGTATGTATGTATGTATGTATTATTATTATTATATTATTATTATTATTATTAATCATCATCATCATCATTACTGTTATTACTGCTATTATTATTGTCATTGTTATAATTATTATCATTGTTGTTATTATTTTATTATCACCAGTATGATTATTATTATTATATTATTGCAAATATTATTATTATAATTATTAATATCATCATCATCATCATCATTATCATAATTGTTGATTGTTGTTCCTACTACTACTAATATTGTATTCAAACAAAAATCCATCAGACATGCTCAAAATGGAGGGCCTTTTGGAACGCCTCCTGGGCAGGAGGCTGAAATGGAGGACGTGTCCGGGGAAAGGAGGGCGGCCTCCCAATCAGCCCCCCTCCTCTCCCGAATCCTCCGCATTGACGCCCCTCCCAGGGCTTTTCTGCGCGCGGCTCTTGGAGCCCGAACACGGAGGCCGCGAGCCTGCTATGCAAATCAGGGATCGGAATACCCGCCAATGAGCGCTCGGCTCCGCTCTCGCCGCCGCCAATAGGGAGCCGCGGATAGGTCGGGCTTGGATTTATATCTCCTCCGGCCGCTCGCGCTTGTTGTCATTGCAG
>CM034703.1:278655082-278669256 GCA_020142125.1 Phrynosoma platyrhinos
TATTATTATTATTATTATTATTATTATTATTATTATTATATTTTATACATGCTTTCTATTAGATAATTATCTTCTGTACATAGCAGTATCTCAAAATATGTCATTTTTGTCTGTATTCCCTCTAGTTTTTTTGTCAATCCTATATCTTTCCCATAGTTGTTTATATAAATACCAAATACATTTTAGGAACTCCCTTTTTAGTTCCTCTCTCATTTTCATTCTGTATTCAACCTTCTGAACAATTTTCTATATGTAATCCATCCTGTCTCTTGTTTCCCTTTTATAGAGGGCCTCATGTGATGAAAACCAACTTGAGATCCCTCTGTAAAATCTTTTCTTATATTTTAGCCATACTCGCATTATTGATCTTCTGATGTAATGGTCATTAAAGTCTTTGTTAGCTTTTATCTTCCCTTAAAATATGTAAGCGCAAATGCCTGTTATTTTTGTTTCCATTTTAAAAACAAGGTAATTGATCAACAGAAAACAGTAGCTGGGTCAAAGTGAATTAATGAGTTATGGCAGAGTCAGGATAGAGAAGGAAAAAGCTGAAAAATCCATGTAGCCAACACAATTCTATGCATTTTTATGCAGAAGTAAGTTTCACAGATATACGTGTGTGTGTGCCTTATTTACATTTACTTCACTCTTACATTAAGGAGATTACTACATGTGGCTTTTAAACTGTGATTAGATCTGGTGATACTTATCGCATGATGACATCTCCAACCTGTACCTGCTATGTCCCCCAACCACGAAAAGAGTATCCCTTTTCATTGATGAGAGGTGCCAAGAAGTGTCAGTAGCACAAGTGCTTAGGTATGAAACGTTGCGCCTGAGGCTGTCACGTTATCAGTGTCAGTGTCCCCTCCTCTCCCTGTCCTCCTTCCCTTTGCTATTCTCAAGTAGCCCGATTACCTCCCCCCATCATTTATTCTCTTTAAAGAAAACACAAATCAAATTGTACTAGCAGAGTTCTGTAGTTGTGCAAAACAGTTAAAATTAATAATAATAAAATAGAAAAGCATGGTGGGTAGGGCATAGGACAGAGAGATGGGGTTAAGGAGTCAGGAAGTAAATGTGATGGTGGTAGTCGTGCAGTTGACAAGATATGCAGTGATGCTGGACTACAAAGGTGCAATTCCATTTACACTGACAAGCATGACTGCAATGAGAATGGGGTTCGTGTGGTAAAGCTCTAAATGTGCTGCCTTAAGTAAAGATGGACAAATTAACCAAACTAGAATGTGTATGATCATTTATTGAGGACATTTACTCAAAATGTATCGTGCAACATTCAGGACTGCATCTGATTATTTTGCAGCAAGGCTTTCTGTTGCAAAAAATCCAATTAACTATTGAAGAACATATAAGGTACACACACTACCAATTCTATGATTAAGCTTTCAGCAGAGGTTTGAAAAGTAACTTCTTGGAATATAATTTCCAGGCTCTCCTAGTCAGCATGGCCACTGATGAGGTTCTGGGAGTTGTAATTTGAAAGTAATTTTTGGAAACTCGAGGTTTTAGTGGTTTGAGTGTTGGACTATGACTCTCAGACCAGGGTTCAATTCCCAACTTCACCATACCTTAGGCAAGTCACATGCTCTCAGCCTCAGGGGAAGGCAATGGCAAACCTCCTCTGCCAAAAAACCAACCATGATAGGGTCACCTGAGGGTTGCCATAAGTCAAGAACAACTTGAAGGCACACAACAACAACAACAACAACAACAGGTTTTAGTAATGGGGGATATATTACAATTATTCAGCACAGGTTCACTTTGCTTTTAGGCTTTCTTAGGACTTTATTTTTGACACCTCTCATCAATGAAAATGGCATGTTTACCAAAAAAAAATTGTTTATATTGTATTTTATCTCTGTTAACCTGGTTTTAATTCTCTTGCAGTTTAATATAGTTTTAAGGGGTGGGAGGGCTAGGGGGTGGGATGGAGGAATGTTTTAATTGTTGTCTTTTTAAACTTGCTGTACGCCGCCCCGATTGCTGAGCAGAAGGGCGGGTTACAAATAAAAATGTATTATTATTATTATTATATCACATTGAGAAAATCCCATGCAGAAACGGGGTTTTAAAGAGAAAAAACCCTGCAAAAGCAGGTAGATTGTCAGACAACGTTGATGTTAAACTGTGGTTAACCAAAGGAAGGTAGTCAAAAGCTGCTTCTTTTTACTTTCGGAAAATCCCAAAAGTAAAAAAGAGCGGCTTTTGACTACTTTCCGTTCGGGTTAACAACACTTTAACAGCGATGTGTGTGGAGATCAACCTGCTTTTGCGGGTTTTCCCCAGCTTTTAAATCCTGTTTCTGCACAGGATTTCCTCTGTGTGATAAGGTCCATAGTTTCAACCAGGCAGGCTCACTAAATCAGTGGTATTCATCTAAGTCTGTGGTAGGCAACTCTGAGCACATTTACTCCACAGGAAACCTTGGGAGATTGCAAAAGTTTTTTGCTCCCAAATGCAAACTAAGGGACAAGGGGGCATTTTCATCATTTATTTATTTTTTTGGCCTTCCTGGGCAGAGAGACTTTTTTTAACAGGAGTGAGTGACAGTCACTTGTTTTCCGTCACCTATTGTTGCTTTTAAAGACATCTCTTAGCCCTAATTGGCCCAGAATGGGCCCAAAAAGTGATTAAATGCCTTCACACCACCTAGAGGGCATTTTTTGTAAAGAAATTTAATTTCTTTTGTTTGACTGGGGGGGGCTTTAAATGTGATGAAAATGCCCTCCACATCCCCAGAGGACATTTGGAGGTATTTCGGAGTAATTTTGGCTCCCCCGCAGGACACAAAACTGGCCCTGGGGCTGCATTCAGCCTGTGTGCATGCAGCCTGTGTGTTACACTTTTCTCATCCTTGATCTGTACTATTCAGTAGCTGATTTGTTGAGTCTTCTCTATTTGGATTTCAGCCATTGACTGAACTGTCAAGTACTATCATAGGAGTTTATTGCATTGTAAACAGCGCAACTTATCCCTGACAGGATACAGTTGCCTTTTGGGTTCCCAGCGGGTATTATTGCACATGGAATCACTGCTACCGCTGGGCAACTACATCCTGGGTCCCAGCTGCACTTAGCTGGCCACTTTGCAAAAATAGCAAGTTTCCATTTTTGCAAAGCGGCCGGCTGAGCGCAGCTAGGACCTGGGCTGCAGCCGGGTTGTTGTCGCCTGGCAGTAGTGGTGTCAATTTCTCTTGCAATAATATCTGTTGTGAACCCAAAATGTGACTGTATCCCGTCCAAGATAAGTCACATTATTTACAGTGTGATAAACTCCATGCTTGCTTTTATGTTAGATCTTTTTAGTGTTGCTGAGGTACTTTGTTAGATGGAAATTAAATTAAAATGGTGATTTCACATGGGCAGTTAATATAAGGCACGATTTTTCCACCATACCATGCCTTGCAGTTGAGAGCCTCTTACAGTATTTTCTCACAAGTAAGAACCATTCAGCAAATGTTGGCCACAATATAAATGGAAAAGTTCCTCCTCTTGACTTCAAATTATTTCTTCTGCGTGAGCTAAGAGAACTTTTTAACATACAGCCTATCACCTTGAAAGCCTGTGTGCATTTTCTAGAGATTATGTGTTTTCAAGCCACTTGTTGGATTATGGCAATCTCATTAATTTCATCGAGTTTTCCCAGGCAAGGAATACTAGGAGGTGTTTCTGCCAGTTCCTTTGTCTGAAATATAGCCTACAGCACCTGGTGTTCATTGGCAGTCTCCCTGCTTAGCTTTCAAAATCAGACAGGATCTGGTGTCTTTAGGGTATTTAGGCCCACTTTAATTGGTACTTTATTCTAGTTCATGGGTGGTAGTCATGCAGCCCTCCAGATGTTTCAGAACTGCAATTCCCATCTGCTCTTACCAGCACAGCCATTGATGAGGAATGCTAGGTATCTAGTGAGAAACTGGGCAATCCTAGGTAGAGCCAAGCAATCACAGCTCACAAATGATGAGACTTGGCACTCTTCTAATATTCTTGCGATTGTACCAATTTGGAGATATGATGCACATTCCACTATTGCTGGATTTTAAATGGCCAGAAAATAATTGATGGGAGTGATTTGGTGACATTTATTATTTATATAGTGTCCTCTAGGTACTTGGCATTTTACAGAGTAGAAGTATGACATCACTCTACTCCAAGAGTCTATTGGAATAACTTAGGGCCTTTACAGACTGCCAGAAATAGTGCAGCTTGAGGCCACTTTAACTGTCCTGGCTCAGTGCTAGGGAATCATGGGAATTGTATTTTTTTCTGGGACATTGAGCCTTCTCTGTCAGAGAGCTCTGGTTACACAATAAACCACAGTTCTCATGATCCCTTAGCACTGAGCCAGGATAGTTAAAGTGGCCTCAAGCTGCACTATTTCTAGCAGTTTGGAAAGGCCCTTAGACACAGGGAAGCATCAGAGAAAAGTAGAAATGGAGACAGGGAGAAGCAAGGGCAGAATATCCTTTAGGGTATTTAGTGATCAAGGGTGTGACTAGGAAGATGCAGGGTGTGTGGACTGCACCAGGTGACACCCTATGGGGAGGGTGGCACCATTGTTCCCCAAACATCTGCCTTTAGTGGCATTTGCCTGTGTTCCTTCAAAACAGTGGAGATGGTGTGAGTGGAGTGAGGCTCAGTGGGAAGAGAAAGTATAGGCCTCAGGTTTAAAATTTATTTTTTAAAAATCTTTAAAAACATCACATCTTACCAAATTTTAACTTTGCTTAAAGTGCAGTGTATAACGTATTTACAATGTAAGTACAAAGTACAACATTTTTACATGTACCTGTACATAGTATCATGTGGGTTACATTGAACTAAGTACATGCAAATACATTTGGGCTATGCCTATGATATTGTAATTTAAAATTGATATTGAAATAATGACTGCAAAAATGCAGATATTTCTACCTGCCCAATATGTTAGCCAAAAAGAGTGGACAAGAAGCAGAGAATTCAGCAGGAACAAAAAACTTTATTTGGTTTTGCAAAATTAAAGTAAGCTGACCAGACCAGGGACAAGCTCAAATGGTGACAAACAAAGGAAAGTTCTCTACTTATATACCTTTTTCCTTTGGCAAACTCACCATTACATCATCCATGCTACTAACATCTGCCATTTAAAGCTAATTATATCCATTATCATATATAGTTACAAATGACAGATGAACATTCTAACATATCCATGATTAAACTGTACATAGCAGTTTAAATTATCTTAAAAACCATACACTTTCCAGTTCTCCTTAAATAGTTTAAACAAAAGGAGTACATTGTATCCAGCTGCCTTTTAAATATGATTAACTTAAAAGAGAGTATATAGTTAGATCAGTATTCCACCATCTGTTTTCCTGTAAACTGAGTGTACCATAGAATATAGTTAATCTTTTAATGGAAAGATCAGGTCACCATCTACCCTGCATGTTAGATAAAAGACATCTTCAGGTTCCAGATTGCCAGAAATAGTGCAGCTTGAGTCCACTTTAACTGTCCTGGCTCAGTGCTAGGGAATCATGGGAATTGTATTTTTTTCCTGGGACATTGATCCTTCTCTGTTAGAGAGCTCTGATGCCACAATAAACTACAGTTCCCATGATTCCTTAGCACTGAGCCAGGGCAGTTAAAGTGGACTCAAGCTGCACTATTTCTGGCAGTCTGTAAAGGCCCTATATGTTTTGAGACTATCTAAAAGTTTCAAGATTTGAAGAATTACTCTTAAATGTTTAATCTTTCCAAATCTCGCGGCTTCAGTATAATTTTAATTTTGCTGGGCATTTATACCACAACTATTGCTGTGACATTCAGTGATATATAGGAATTATTATTTATGAGTAACATTAATACAAAAATTGTTACTAAGGGTTCTATGAGGTGTGGTATGGGGGGACACTATGAATTAGCACACCCGGTGATGCCAACCCTAGTGGTTCCATTGTATGTGGTTATTTCAATTGTACTTACTTTGGGTTAGGGTGCTTCCAGACAAGGGGACTTTTACAAGATACAGTTATAACATGTAGGATCTATCATTCCACTCTACTGTCATGGCAACATCCTATTGCAGTTTAGTCAAAGCATTTAGAATTTTCAGCCAGAGAGCTCTAATCCTCACTAAACTACAAATTGCAAGATGCTACCATGGCTGTTAAAATGTAATCATAGCACTGCAACTGTGCAGTGTGAAAGGGCTAAAGGATTTTATTGTACGATCACCCAACCAGCAACCAAGAAGGGGCCTTATCACGCTATACAATGATAGCAGTATAAGTTCACCTTACCTGCCATGGTTCCATCTTATGGAATACTGGGATTTGCATTTTAGGGAAGGATATTTAGAATTCTTTACCAGAGTGATATAGTGCCTCACCAAACTACAAATCCCAAAATTCCATAGAATGTAGCCATAGAAGTTAAAGTGAAATCATAGTCCTATCACTGTGTAGCATATAAGGACTGCAGATGACCATGTCTTCCATTAGTAATTTTTGTGTGTTTTTTCATCCTGTCTGCCATCCTTTTTTTCATATTTTTTATAACCACAAAGTATTTTAAGTTAATATAATGGCTCAAATATCCCCCCCCCCCCATGGTAGCATTAGAATTTGTCTTTCTGAAATTGCACATAGTCACAGTAAGTTACACTATAGGGACTAGAGGAGGGACAGGGACAATTCAGACTGAGGGCTGTGTACAAGCCTATTTTTTATTTATTTTATTTTATTTTATTTCTTTCTTTCTTTCTTTCTCTTTTTGTAACTCCCAATCTCCCTCCAGACCCCTGAATTAAAAAAAATGGCTGAGAAATTATCCCAAATCACACAAAACACAACCCAATCCCCCTCCTGTAGGCTTCCTTTTTTTAGCTCTTCTGTCCCCCAAACTTGGCCAAAATGCACAAAACAAAAACAGAAAATGGGCCCAGTCACTTCAGGATACTGCTGCATAACCGAAGTCACAGAAACAGATGTGTTGCACTAAACAATAAGGAATAATGAAAAATGAGAAAAGCAAATAATTTTGGCTACAGACTCGTAGATGGATTTGAGTGAACAAAAGTGAGAGAATGGGAGACCCAGGAGAAAAGAAATTGTTTGCCTTTGTGACATAATTAGCATGATTGCTTAAACATCATCAGAGGTTTACATTGCTTCCTTGACAAATCCGTAGGCAGAGATGGAGACCTTCTCCTGTCCAATAATACATCCCAAACTCTTCACTCTGACCTTCTCTAGTTAAGACAAGATGTCAGCAAGTTTCGCAATGGAAAAACCAGTTTTTCCATTGCGAAACTTGCTGACATCTCGTCTTAACTATGGCAACCTATGTTTCCAGCTTGAATTACTTTATTTTGTTTTGCAAGTTAAAGTTCCTAAACCTCTTGCTGTAAAAGTCTCTGTAATGTATAGGATTAATTGATATGCATTACTCTTCTTGAACAGAGTTCCCATCTTGGTTGTAGAATTTGTATCTCCCGTCTTAAAGTTACAATTTCCAGAACTGGGCAATCCATAGTCTGTACCCCTTTCATGCTATATAGCAAATTATTTTGTATCATATTGAGAATCCATAAAGTCTATTTGTAAAATTTGGTGGAGGTCAGTTTCCTACTTAATACTGAATATTCTTCACTGAAATTAAAAAGTTGGCGTAGAGCAGGATAGGCACAGTATTTCCAGATTGTTGGACTACAAAGCCCAAGATTATTCATTTTTGGCTATGCTGTTTAGGGCTGCTGGGAATTGCAGTCCAGCAACATCTGGAGGCCCATACTTTGCCCACACCTAGCACAGACAAAAGAACTTCACATTAGTAATTAAAACATTATTGTTGTATGTCAAGCTGTATGGTGCATTTTACTAGAAGGTTGGGATATATCAGTATATAGAAAAAAATTAAACACACATTACATAATGTCTTTATGTTGTATACAATACTAAAAAAGAAAGTCATGCATTGTACATATGTCAGATATTAAGTGGTTTTGTGTATAGTATTCAAAACATAGGGATGGAACATATACATTTTAATATTAAGGTGATTGATTTAAAGGAAGCCAGCAAATTGAGTTTTCCAACTGGAAATCATAGAGGAGTGGCAAAGAAATTAAATGGGGGCATTATGAAAAGGCTGGGAAAAAGCTTAAGGGACAAAAACACATTAACTCAGTTTCAGCTTGATATTCCTGCAAGTAGTAGCTCCTGTGTTGGTTGAATCCTCAGATTTTTTATTTAAATCCCCCACCACCTTTTTCTTTCTTTTACTCCAAGAAGAAAAATGTAATTTACACATTGATATGAGGCTTTCAGTAGTGGAGATGAATGTGTAAATTACATTTCAGATTGGTCACTCTGACGTTTCCAGTGAGGGCTCACACCATTACCAATCAAGTACACTGTGGACATCAGGGGTAAAAGTAACCAATGTTCTGCCTTCAAAATGTCCAATGCCTATGCTGACTATTGACAATAGCAACAAAATGAAGAGGGGGAAATTACAACTCCCAATCGTTCTAATTTTGATAAGATTTTCTAAAATGTTAAACATTTTGACCCATTGCAAAATTAAAACGTGGTCTCCCTGTCATACACAGACCACAATCCTTCCTTCCTCTATCTTAACTGCTACCACCCTGGCCTTGGTGAAGAAGCAGGCACAACTCCACCATGCCTAGGCCCAGAGGCTGATGAAAGGCCCTTCCTCCATCTCTACTTCCACTGCCCAGGCCTCAAAGGGAGAGAAGAGGAAGGCAGAGCTCCACCACGCTTAGGCCCAGAGGCCTATGAAAGGCCCTATCCCTCCCACCTGCCACTGCCCTGGCCATGAAGGGAGAGAATGAGGCAAGCACAGCTGCACCAGGCCTAGGCCCAAAGAAAGATAAAAGGCTCCTCCTCCATCTTCATAACTACCACCCTGGCCTTGGAGGGAGAGAATAAGAGGCAGTATTTGCTGGACCTGATCCCCTTCCCCACTGCCATTCCCTTTTTCTTTTGTGTCATGTAAGCCTCAGGGGAAGGGAACTGTCCATTTAGCAATCTGTAAATTGCTCTGCTCGGAGAACCTTTGTGGCTGAAGAGTGGGGTATAAATAATCTAAACAATTAGATAGATAATGAAAATCCTGTCCTGTAGATACAGTGTCAGGAATCACATAGCTAGTTTCTGTATCACCTCTGAAAAAGCAGTTTCTACATTTCTAAAATTGTAACATGGCCTACAGTACACTGAGATTTTTCTTCTGCGTCCCCAAACACCACTTTCTGTTCTTTCAGTTTGTTGTAGCTTGAAGAAAGGTCCTATGGAGCTTGCTGACTCTTTTGTAAAATTTGATTGATCCAAATGAACTTGATAATCATTCATTACAATTATGCAAAGGGCTCTTGCAGCACTGTGCAAAAGAAGTTGTAGCATAAGCTTTCATAGACTTGGGCTACTTCCTCAGATCCTTGGAAGTAGGAAAAAGACCAAGGTCCCAAACACACTGCAGAAATAATCCAGTTTGCGACCGCTTTAATGCCCTGACTCAGTGCTAGGAATCCTGGGAACTGTAGTTTTGTGAGACATTTAGCCTCCTCTGTCAGAGAACCCTGGTGCCACAATAGACTACAATTCCCAGCATTCCCCAGCACTGAGCCAGAGCAGTTAAAGTGGATTATTTCTGCACTGTGCTTTTGACCGAAGTCTACAAAACGCTTATGCTACAGCTTCGTTAGCACAGTTAAGTCTCAAAGGTGCTCCAAGGTCCCTTTGCATCCTGATATTCCAGACTAATCCAGCTATGGAGATTATCGCATTGCCTTTCCTCCCAGATTCTGGTGCCACAACAACCAACTACAAATGTCAGAATTCCATCGCCTTGAGTCACGGCAGTTAAAGTGGTGTCAAAACAGATTATTTCTGCAATGCAGACGCAGCCTCATCAGCATCACAGACTCTCTCTGAGGCTTTCCCCGCCCCTTCCTTATTTCGAACGCCTGGGCGTTAACGACATCGAACCCTGGTTCATCCGGGTATCGGCGCCCAAGCTCCCGCGAGGAGGCCGCGGTGCCGTGACGTCAGTGAGGGCGGGGCTCCCGCGTTCTCATCTTAGCGGCTGGCGGGCGGGCGGCCGGAGACCGCAGGGCGCCGCCATCTTGTCTCTCTCCCTTTCCCTCTGCATGGGGGGCGCCATCTTGTGTCCTCCTGATGAATGAACGGCGCGGCGCAGGCGTAGGCGTGAGTCCATCCGGTTCGGTCGTCGGCTTCGTGTCAGCGTGGCTGGCCATGGCGACCCTCCCGCTCTGCCTTCTCCTGTTGCTGTGCCTCGGGGGCGCCCTGTCCGCCCCGGAGCTCCTCAACGAGGACGTGAAGCGGACGGTGGACCTGGGGACGCACCTGGCCAAAGTGACGACGGAGCTGAGCCTGGCCAACCCCGCGGGGGGCTCCGGGACCGCCGCCACCTCCTTCCTCCTGGCCCTGGACCCCGGCCTCGAGAGCCACCTGGCCTACCTGGGGGTGCAGGTGAGCCCCGCGGGGTGGGAGGATTCGCACCTGGCGCCTCTCTGTTAACGCTTTCCCTCACTCAGGACTCTGCACGTTAACGTTGCGCGTTTTAAATCTCAATCCCCTTGCATGGCTTAGGTTGCTTAAAAGAGACCCTTAAGGAGGACTTAATTATTTTCCTCCTCACGTTTTCTACCCCCCCCCCCTTCTCCTTCCTTTACAAATACCTTGTGGAATTACAAATCCCAGGATTCCATAGGATGGAGCTGCGGCATCTGCGCTGTAGAACTAATGCACTTTGACACCTCTTTAACTGCCAAGGCTCCATGCTGCAAAAGTCTGGGATTTGTAGTTTGGTGAGGCACTATCACTCACTTGTTGGCAGAAAAGGCTAAAGACCTTGTGAAATTACAAATCCCAGGATTCCATAGGATGGAGCTGCAGCATCTGTGCTCTAGGACTAATGCACTTTTAACAGCACTTTAAGTGCCATCGCTCCATGCTACAGAAATCTGGGATTTGTAGTTTGGTGAGGCACCAGCACTCACTTTTTTGTAGAGAGGTCTAAATACCTTGTAAAATTACAAATCTTAGGGCCTAAGCAGACTGCCAGAAATAGTGCACATTAAATTGAGGCACTGCCCTGGCTCAGTGCTAGGGAATCATGGGAATTGTGTTTTTTTTCTGAGACATTGAGCCTTCTCTGTCAGAGAGCTCTGGTGCCACAATAAATTACAGTTCCCATGATTCCCTAGCACTGAGCCAGGGCAGTGCCTCAATTTAATGTGCACTATTTCTGGCAGTCTGCGAGTATCCCATAGGATGGAGCTGCAGCACTTAAAGTGGTGTGAAACTGCATTGTTTCTGCTGTGCAGATGCACCCTGGGGGCTCTGTCCCTTAAATAACAATTATTGCAAAGGTCTTCCCCCCCCCCAGCTCCTTAGAGATGTTTTGCACCATTGAGTTGGAGTTTAACTGTGATGGCTTTGCCAGGATGTATATGAGCAACACCAAATTTTACTGATTTAGTTAAAAAAAATCTGGAATCTTCTAGGGTCTCCATGTAGTGAGTTTTAAGTAGGAAACAGTAATTTATTTATTTGTTAGGGTAAGCAGGAAGATGGAGAATTTTCCTAAAGTTACACATAACATGCCCTTCCTGGATTTATTTGCATGTCTGTGCATAGCTCCATGCTATGAAATCCTGGGATTTGTAATTTTACAAGGTCTTCTCTGCCTTCTCTGCCAAAGTATATAATGTTCTGGGAAGCGCTGCCATTGCCAGCAGTGTCTGCCACACTTTTATTTCGTTCTCTCTTGGCTGCTGATCCCTTCCAGTGTTCCTGCTGTAGTGATAGCCCAACAAGTATTGTGCTGACACGTAAGCAGAAGTGCTGCAATCAGAAAGCAACCAGTGGCAACCGAGGAGGAGGAGGAGGAGGAGGAAGGAGGCGTGACTCCTAAGTTATGGTCCATCATTCTATTACAACACAGGCATGCTTCTTTGCAAGGCTTGAGGCTACATCTGCTGGCCTAAGGACGTTTAAAAGGCTTTCTGATATTTTTTTTAAAAATAAAATTCTCCTTTTTGACTCATTGCGAGAGTTGGAGAAAATGTGGGTTTAGATGCCTTTACAAAGCATTTTCTTGCATGGCTTCTGTAATTCTGGTTTGATGTTATTTAATGAGTGTTAGGGGAGACTTCTTCCTGATCCTTGAATGGCTGTGAATATTCCATTAAAAGCAAAGCAAAAGCAGCTTCATTTATATACCGCTTCATATCGCAGTATGGGATGTCTAAGCAGTTAACAACTGTAAGCTCATTGCCCCCCAACAGTTGGGTACTCATTTTAGCGACCTCGGAAGGATGCAGGCCTGGGTCAAGCCTGAGCCCTGGCTAGTATTGAACTCGCAACCTTGTGGTCTATGAGTGAATGGCTGCAGTACAGGCATTTAATCACTGCGCCACCAGGGCTCAAAAGTGCGCCCAGTATAGTGATACTGGGTGTTGTTGGTGGTGGTGGTGAGTACAGGCGATGGTTTGCAACTTATCCACTTTGGAAGGCTGACTGATTTCAAGTAAAAGTTGAGGATCTAGAATCCTAGCCAAGTTCAGGGTGCATTTACAATATAGAAATGATGTAGTTTGACACCACTTTAAGTGCTGTAGCTCTGTGCTACGGAATCCTGGGAATTATAGTTTTACAAGGTCTAGCCTTCTCTGCCAAAGCATTCTGGTTCCTCACAAAATGACAAATCCCAGAATTCTGTAGGATGGAGCCATGACAGTTAAACTGGTGTCAACCTGCATTATTTCTACAGTGTAGATGCACCCCGGCCAGCTTTTTGGGGAGCAGGAGGGTTGAATTATAATTCAAAAAGTGAGTTGTAATTCAGAATGTTGGAGAAAGATGGCAAGGGCAGCAGACAGGGATTCTGATACCCCTAACCAAGCCCATTGGGTTTGGGAAGCACAGCATAGACTCTGTTTTTAAGATGTGATTCACAGCCCCATGTGAAATGTTTTTTTCAGAAATGTGAAGTCCCTCTCAGTTCAGTAGAGCTTACATGCATAAGGTGGCTGATGTTAATTGGTCTGTGGTAATTGATAAAGCCAGTGAAGTTAGGCATATCATTTTCATAAGTAGCTTCCTTGATAATCTTTCAGCATTATTTCCTAGTTACAATTCCTGACAATTTTGAAATTAAAAGTTGTGGTGGGACTTGTAAAGTCCTTTGTGTATAAAAAAGAAACTAAAGAAAAGTTTGTTGTTGTGTGCCCTCAAGTCATTTCCCACTTATGGCGGCCCTATCATGGGGTTTTCTGGGGCTGAGAGTGTGTGACTCGCCCAGAGTCACCCAGTGGGTTTCCATGGCAGAGCAGGGAATCAAACCCCAATCTCCAGGGTCCTAGTCCTACGCTTATACCACTATGCCAAGCATGCTTTGAAAGTAAAATAGACTAAGGAAAATATTTGGCAGGAACCAATAAAGATAGTTCATTTTTAGACTCAGACATAAATATCTGTAAAAAATGAATCCAGTTCTCAGGTATCTCTACTTTCCCATCATTTCTTTACTTTGTTACAGGGCCTAAGCAGACTGCCAGAAATAGTGCACATTAAATTGAGGCACTGCCCTGGCTCAGTGCTAGGGAATCATGGGAACTGTAATTTATTGTGGCACCAGAGCTCTCTGACAGAGAAGGCTCAATGTCTCAGAAAAAAAATACAGTTCCCATGATTCCCTAGCACTGAGCCAGGGCAGTGCCTCAATTTAATCTGGCAGTCTGCTTAGGCCTATAGTCTCTTTCCCAAGAACTTTACAGCATCACACATATCTTTTTTTCTTCAGGCCTTTGTCCCAAGATTGAGAATAAATGTGTATGCTTTACTGTATCACCTGTCCCTGTAAACTTTGGGAAGCTGAGGATCGCCAGTAAAAGAAAAATTAGAAATGATTTTAAAGCTGTCCATCAGTTATCTTTCTAGTTGGTGGTGGGTATTCAGAAAGTATTTTCAAATAATTTTTTGTAGAGTAAGCTTCAGAATGGGAACTTGCATCCCATAAACTACTACTACTCTTGTTTTGGAATATAGTGATATCAGAATAAAGTCTAGAAACTGACTCCTCCTTTGGAGGTCTTTAAACAGAGGCTGGATGGCCATCTGTTGG
>CM034703.1:278669356-278682280 GCA_020142125.1 Phrynosoma platyrhinos
CAGTCTTATTTTTAACTGGTAGTGGACAGAGGTTCTTTGGCACTTCTGATGAAATTAATCATCTTAAATGTGGACTTTAAATAATAATACTGACCATATTAATAGTATGTAATACTGACAGTATTACTAGTAATACTAACCATATTTCAATGCCATTTTCTGAAATAGGTGAAGGGTGAGGAAGAGGAGGAGAATGCTTTGGAAGTGAAGGATGCAAAGGGAAAGGGGATAAGGTAAGTTTTGTAATATGAAATTAAGAACAGTTTCATACCCAAATTTGCCTGCAAACTTATATTTGCCAAAGAACTGCAGTAAGTCCTGGTGAGTGGTCCTGTGTTATGCATGTGTCATACATACAAACTCATACTTTACATTTTTAGCTATTGCCTTAGAACGTATTTTGCAGAGTAGTCCTTAGTTAATGTACTGGCGACACAGAGTTGTTTAATTCTGCAGGATTGCTTGCATACAAATGATACATTGGGCTGTCACTAATTTCATTATGATTGATGCTGAGAGCATTCATTATAGTAAGCTGTTTTGATTCCTGGAATTCTTCTTTAAAGGGGGGGGGGGAAGGAAAACACCATCTCTGAGAGATCAGGTGATATCTCCTGAAACTGCGTGGTATTCAAAGCATTTTTGAAACCCAGATCTTCTTACTGGAAACAGAAAAGAATTGTATTGTGTGTTGTGTGCCTTCAAATCATTTCCAACTTATGGTTATCCTAAGGCAAACCTGTCATGGGGTTTTCTTGGCAAGATTTGTTCAGAGATTTCCCATTGCCGTCCCCTGAGGCTGAGAGCATATGACTTACCCATGGTGGGTATAATGGCCCAGGAGGGAATCGAACCCTGGTCTCCAGAGTCATTGTCCAATGCTCAATGAACTATACCACACTTTTAAGTATTTTTGAGGCTTTAAGTCCAAGAGCTTATTTTTCTGCCCTGAAGTCAGGGTTCTTAAATAGCAAGAGCACCTCAGAATATGACACAAATAGTGAGATTTCTGATAACAGTCATCCTAGTTGTTTACATATTAAGAAACTCAGGCTGGTACATCTGAATTAAAAATGTAGGAGTGGTTTGGGTTATCTGTAACTGTATATGGCAGAGGATCTCTGTTGAATTTTTGTCTACGCTTGTGGCAGTTTGTCAAGCCATTGGGGCCTAACTGATTTTCTACTATTTTCTATTTCAGTGGCAGATTCTTCACTGTAAAATTGCCATCTCCTTTGGCTCCAGGTGCAAAGATACGCTTATCTATTGAAACAGTTTTTACCCATGTCTTGCAGCCATACCCAACGCATATCACCCAGGCTGAGAAGCAGTTTGTTGTTTTTGAGGGTAATCATTACTTTTACTCTCCATATTCAACCAAGACCCAAACAACTCGAGTAAAACTAGCTTCAAGAAATGTGGAAAGTT
Source organism: Phrynosoma platyrhinos (assembly GCA_020142125.1). Classification (NCBI taxonomy): domain Eukaryota; kingdom Metazoa; phylum Chordata; class Lepidosauria; order Squamata; family Phrynosomatidae; genus Phrynosoma; species Phrynosoma platyrhinos. The sequence continues at coordinate 278,670,785 of CM034703.1, forward strand.
ACACCAAACTAGGCAATCCTAGCCGGTCAGAGGATATGATTGAATATGGACCTTTCAAGGATATCCCTCCATACAGTGAGGTAAATTTTAAACTGGATTTTGACTTCTTTTGAGTTACAGAAGAGGAACAGTATCTAAAGGGCATCTGTCAGCTCTATGGTAATTAAATCCATACATGGCTAATCTGATACAAATAAGATAGCGAGAAATAAAAGCTTAAAGGAAGTTGAAATTAAAGCAGTTTTGTACATGAATTTCCAAGTTGTCAAGTGTATGAACAGATGAGATGAATGTAGCATTTTGTCTGCCCTGTTAGTCTGTAGAAGGCAGCTTATAATAGATAAAAGATAAATGTCACTCAAAATAATTTGTATGTGTTGCTTTTTTAAAAAAATCATTCACACAGTGTGTGGTTATTCTCACATGCAGAAAAATATCATGACTGTTTATAATATACCCTTTTTAACTTGGAGTGCCTCCACACTTTATTGTGGGGTTGGGAGATTTATTTCTGATCGGAGTAAGTTTAAATTCTCAATACACCCCATGTCGATGTTTATGAAAATTTTGGCCTGAGATAAGGTATCATCCTAGATTGGGTTAGAACAAGAGAAAGGTGAACTGTCTGTACCTTTGCTATACTACTGCTTATTACTCAGAGGATTTCACTTTTGTCATTTACTCAAAATAGAACAGTGTTATAAAAGAAACAGAGCATGGCATCAACATCCAAGAAGGATATTTTAAAATATAAGGAGGTTATATTCTGTAGTTATAAAGTTACTCTTCTGTGTGTACAATGCTTGAAGGAGAAATAGTATGCAGATTAGCCCTTTCTGGGTCTTCATGAAGAAAGTAGCTGCATGATAAAATGAGTGTTCAAACTCTAGAACGAATAACCTTTCAACAGAATGTGTGACTTGTTAATCAGTGGCACTGTAAGTGAAATAGATGTGACTAAGAATATATTTGGCAAACATAAAACATTCAATTCTCTTATTGTATTTTTCTCTTTAGGATCTGCTTAAAGTGCACTATGAAAATAATAGTCCATTCTTGACTATTACTAGCATGACACGTGTCATTGAAGTTTCTCACTGGGGTAATATTGCAGTAGAAGAAACTATTGACTTAAAGCATACAGGAGCTGTGCTCAAAGGGCCTTTCTCCAGATATGACTACCAAAGACAGCCAGACAGTGGAATATCCTCTGTGAAATCTTTTAAGGTTTGTCTTCTGTGTCAAAAGTAGCTTATTTTTGTTGTTGTTCTCCGTCTTTTTAAACCAAGAGTGAGAATTGTAGTTCCCTTTTTTTTGTGCCATCAAAGGGCCTCAACATCCCATTTTTAAACATTTGTTTCTGTATTGTTGCAGATGTTTGCAACCAAGAAGGTTTTCTTGGCAATGGTACACTGTTTATGGAATGGTCCCTATAGAAGAGGGATGGGAATCTTGCAGCCTTCCAAATGTTATTGGACTGCAGTTTATGACAACCATAACTTTCATATCCAGTAGTGAGGAGTGCTGGGAGTTGCAGTTGGGCTGCATGGTTTCCACCTTGCTCTGGAAAAGCTCACCTGATGCCTTATACACCTGATGCCTTATTCCATTGACAAGTGAAGGCATTCTTAACTCTCCCTAGTCTTTTAAATTCTCCTTGAGATCTCATGGCTTTCAGTATTTTAAATTTGAGCTGTTAATGCTTTATGTTCTCTATTTGAGTTGTTTGTGCCCCATTCCCCCACCACCGGTTTTCTAATTATAAGTTATACTTCCTGATATCCAGTGTCATGGTAGCAGTGAGACCTTATTCCACCCATCAGCTCCCAGCACTTCATAAGCACCGAAAAAACTGTCCCAAGCCCTCCAGAGCAGATTTTGAGGACTTCCTAAGGCAAGGGAAAATGTTACTCTCATGATTATACATTCATGAAAAACTATTCCATTCGCAAAATAACATGGCTGGATTCTTGTTAAAGCAAAAGTGTTTATACTATGGTTTCTGACCCATTGCGATGGCAGTTCTTAGCAATAATTTGTTTCATGTTAACAGGGATAATGGAATCATTTCATACTCAACTGTTTTTAGTGACAATTCATCAAATACTCACTTTCTTTTTCAGACTATCCTACCTGCTGCTGCTCAAGATGTGTACTACAGAGATGAAATTGGCAACATATCCACCAGTCACCTTCTTGTCTTAGATGACTCTGTGGAAATGGAGATACGCCCCCGTTTCCCACTTTTTGGTGGTTGGAAGACACACTATATCATTGGTTATAACCTGCCTAGCTATGAATATCTTTTTAATCTTGGTAGGTTTAATTGTCAGATTATTCACCTCCGAGACATAGTATGTATCTAAATAAAATGCAAACAGCTTAAATAGAAGGCTTTTCATTTTCTATTTCTGTAGCATGACATATTTGAGAATCTCAATTTGTATTATTCACTTATACACTCAGAATGAGAGTCACTGTGCTGTAGTTGTTTGAGTGTTGGAGCATGACTCTGGATGCCAAGATTCAAATCCCCACTCAGCCATGAAAACTTACTGGGTAACCTTGGGTAATCATACTCTTATCAGCAGTCAAAACCCTTCTGAACAAATCTTGTGAAGAAAACCTTGTGAGATAGGGTCTCCATAAGTTGGAAACAACTTGAAGGGACACTTAAAATGTGACTGCTTTGCTATTTAAAATATCTTAATATAAATCTCTGAAACTAGGCAGACAGTATCTGAAAGGTATCTCACACCACTATTTAGCCCTTAAAGACAGGGGTAGGAATCAGCACTCTAGGTGTTGTTGAACTGAATCTGCTAGCATTCTATACCATTTACTATGCTGGCTAGGACAGCTGGAAGTTGCAGTCCAAAATTTGGAGGATCATGTGGTTACCATTCCTACTTTAAGGCTTCCAGATATGTTCCCTCTACCTCTTGGTTTAACCCCTGCACCCATGACTTGTCATTTCCTATTAGGGTCTGGCACCATCCTGTTCCTTATCAAAAATACATAAATAATAGATAAATACACCCAAAGAAAACCGATTTCTATTTTTTAGTTATGTGGAGTTGCATTCTGTTTTTATATTTTGAGTGCAGAATTTGAATATTTAAATTTAATTATAGTTGTGTGGATGTCTTCTAAACAGTCTTTACTCTGGGAAATACTTGCATATTATTTAATAAAACCAGTTCCAGTGGAGCTTCATATCTTCTGTGAATAAATACGTAAAATTCTGATGTTTTACTTAACATGGCTTCTGTTGCCGCCATGATGAGCCCTAGAAAAGTTCAGAGTAACCTGTTATCATTGTTTCCCAGGTGATCAGTATGCCTTGAAGATGAGATTTGTTGATCATGTGTTTGATGAACAGGTTACAGACTCACTAACTGTAAAGATAATCCTTCCAGAAGGTGCCAAGTAAGTAGTGTACTTGGGAAGAATTTTGATCCAGACATATATAATTTCTTAATCATAAAACATAATTATATACTCTTAGGAATCAACCAGTATTGCATTTTAACATTTTTAAAAAATGCTACCATTGTGATATATGTCATCTACCCCCCCACCCGTGTTTATTACTAATTAGTATTTCTCTGAGATGATTAATGTTTTGCATTCAATTATTTGCAGGAATATCCATGTCGACAGTCCATATGAAATCAGTCGGGCACCTGATGAACTTCACTATACTTACTTGGACACATTTGGTCGTCCAGTCATTGTGGCACACAAGAATAATCTTGTTGAGCAGCACATCCAAGATATTGTGGTAAATGTGATTCCTTTGCTTATAGGCCATAGTGCATTAAAAATACTGCTGTAATTTTTGTTGTCTAAGTTCTATATTTATAATAATTACATGATGTGTGGCTGCAGCACCAACAGGTCTTGTTTCTACTGGTAGGTGACAGTGTTGCTCCATCATTGGCCCTTTAAGTAGCTAGCTTTTGAATTTAGAAATGTAAAACCATGTCAGGTTTCTTGAATAGTACTGTCCCCCATCTCACTGCTTATTCTACTTCTTCTAGGTCCATTATTCCTTTAACAAGGTCCTTATGTTGCAAGAACCTCTGCTGGTTGTCGGAGCATTCTACATCCTATTTTTTACTGTGATTCTGTACGTGAGGCTGGACTTCTCTATCACTAAGGTACCAAACCTGAGAGAGAGAGACTGTTATCTAGATTAGAGAATGTATTAAGACAATTTATCACTGTTTCAATAGGGGTGATTGTATGGATTATTTTGGGAAATTTGATTTCATGCTGTTCGTGCAAGTTAGCACTTGTAAATATGACCACTTTGGGGGTACAGGCCAACATGTTATCTTCTCAGAAGTAGTGCCCTAAGGATATTTAGATGTATCCTTAGTAGATGACCTATGCTGGGAGATAGACAGTGCAAATGTGTCCCTATTGGTTCTGCTGGACCTCTTTACAGCTTTTGATATAAAAGATGCTATAGTATCTTTCTGGACTGGCTCCCTAGGATGAGATCTGGGTTCCTGCTGGGGTGCTGAGAAAAGGTGATGCTGAGAGATTGTTTTTCTCCTTGCCTCCTGTGAAGTCTTTCAGAGTTTTCTTTCATCACCAGCGTTATTTGACATGTACATGAAACTCCTGGGAGATGTTGCTTGGAGTTTTGGAGTCAGGTGTTATCAATATGTTGATGCTGCACACCTCTGTTACTCCTTTCCTTCTACTGTATATATACTCATGTATAAGTTGATCTCATGTATAAGTTGAGGGAAGATTTTAGGGCCAAAATCATGGATTTTGATATGACCTATGGTTAAGTTGAGGCTAGAACTTAGGGATAGTAACAAAGGATGCAAAGGACAAAATAAAAGAAAAACACCACTTCTCTTCCTCTTTTGTCTCTGGACCTCTCCCGACCACCTAGCACTGCTTCCCTGGTGCTGAAGGAGACGTTTTAACATCTAATTGAGAAGAGAAAGGAGGTGGAGGAAAGTGGGCTGTTCTGTGGGTAGAGAGATCCAGAGGGGGGAGGAGGAGAGAAGCTTTTAACATCTGACTGAGAAGGGAAGTGGGGGAAAGAGGTGTTCTGTGAGCAGAGAGATCCTGAGAGAGGATGAGGAGAGAAGCTTTTAACATCAGATTGAGAAGGGACTCACCTCTTCTATACATACAAATACCCTACCTCAGTAGCTCTTTCAGAGATCACTGCCGAAGCTAGGAGAGTGGGGCATGGAGTGCTGCTTCTTTCAGGACCTTTATAAGCAGTATTACCATATTGACCCATATATATGTCGACCCAGGATTTTAGGGTCAATTTTTGAGCATCCATTTCTTGAGTTATAGTTGAGTATATACGGCAATTCCAAGGAAGCGGTTTCCATGCTAAACCTGTGCCTAGTGTTTGTAATGGACTTGATTAGGGCAAACAAATTAAAGATTAATCCAATCAAGACAGAGGTGTTCCTGGTCAAAAGGCAGATCGGGGTACAGGGATTCTTCTTTAATTGGATGGTGTTACACTCCCCTTGAAGAGGCAGATCTGCAGCTGTGGTGTACTCATGGATTCACCCTGAGCTTGGAGGCCAGGTTTTGGTAGTGACCAAGACTGCCAGCTGTGCTTTTGTTGGAGGTATCTGTTTTAGCCACAGTAATGCACACCTTGGTCACATCCCATTCTGATTGCTGTAATGTACTCTTTGGGATTGCGTTTGAAACTGCTTGGAAATGTCAGTTGGTCAAAAGAGCGGCAGCCACATTTTTTCACTGGGGCTGGCTATAGGGAGCATGCGACAGCTTAATTTCCTACTGGCACATTTCTAGGTGCAATTCAAAGTGCTGATGATGACTATAAAGTCCTGTATGGCTTGGGTCTAGGCTATTTGAAAGATTGCATCTCTTTATATGTGTGTTTGTGCTTTGAGATCTTCAGGAAAAAAGCCCTTTTCTCTGTCCCATCACCTGGCCAGGTTCATTTGGTGGGGGAAAAGGGAGAGGCCTTTCTTTGTGGCTGCCCCTCCTGGGGGAGCCTGGCTTCTTCCTTGCTTTTCTTCTGCCAGCAGGTGGAGACTTTCCTGTTCTGTTGGACTTTATTATTAATTGACTGAGAGGCTTTTAAGGGTGTGTTATGTTGACTTTTTAATGTTCTGTTTTTTCATGAATTTTGAATGGTATTAAATTTATAGATTGTTTTAAAAATAATTTATATGTATTTATACAGATTTTTGTATGTTTTAATTTATACTCATTTTACTAATTTCTAAGCTGCCTTAAGTCCAGTTACTATGTGAAATACAGGATATAAATGATAGAACAACAAAAATAACACATTAACTAAGAAAGTAGGCATTTTTTAACCTCTTAAGAGTGGCCTTTTTACATGGGCTAAAGTTATTTCTCTTTAATCTGTGTAGTGATTAAAAAAATAAAACCAGTATTTTCAGTCCCAGTTTTGATGAACCTTGTCCCTGCCTTGCTCAGTTTCTTTCTTTCAACCCCTTTAGTAAATTTCATGTGATGATGTTCTGCCACTTACTCAGCCTAGTGGGGGATTGAACTGTTGGTTAAGAATTTCCTAGTTTAAATTGGTTACCTTTTTTTTAAATCATTTTTAAGACTATCTTTGTACTGACCTCTTATTCCCAGGACATAATGCTAACCTGCTTAGGTTCTTAAGCATTTCTGCATGTAAACATTTGTGATTTTTTTTTTTTTTTGCAGGATCCAGCAGCCGAGGCTAGGATGAAAGTTGCCTGCATTACAGAGCAGGTTCTCACTGGAGTAAATAAGAGACTATGTCTGTACCGTCTTTTTGATGAAGCTGTAAATAAGTATAAGCAGACACGGGATATTTCCACCCTGAACAGTGGCAAAAAATCTTTGGAGTCTGAACATAAGGCCTTAACCAATGAAATAGCCTCACTGCAATCTAAGCTGAAGACAGAGGGGTCTGACTTGTGTGACAAAGTAAGAGTGTGGCCTCTTCTAGTTTTTGCTTCTATTTGTCTCAAACTGCACTTATTCCAAACTGTAGCCTTTTCTTTCATATCACTTCAAAAGCATGTCTATCTGATAAATCTGTCTCTAATAGCTTAAAAGAGTATTCTGATTCCTCCATAATTTAAAATGGAGATTCCTGGCTTTTTGGATATTCCAGTGTTAAAAACTAAGCATATTTTCTTAATATTTGGTTCTCCAAAGGAAAAACCTTCAAATCAACATTCTGACATGATTTTACACAGTGTATGGCCATTGATAAAATATACAAACCAGTGCTGTCATCCATCCCTGCTGGCTAGGACACATTGGCATGGATCCACCACATAATTCTGCCAATTCTGCCAAGCCCTTAGTGAGAGGATGTGAATGTTCCCTAAAGACGGCAATCTTGCTCAAAAATTTTAATCTCCTTGTAATGTTACATGAGCAATACATCAATCCATTCTGTGGCTGTGCCAGGCCTCCTGGCTATCATTTGTTTTAACAGGAGCACTACCCTGAATGAAATGTTGAATGTAAGGTGCTACTCACTGTTAGTGACTAAAGCTTATTAGGCATTCTGTCCTCCTGGTTTTATAATGTATTGACATTAGTTTGGCCTGGTATCTTTTTGAACTTCTGAGCAGAAGGTAGCTGTTATGTGCTTGAGAGAGCCTTAACCCTGAATAGACCATTCAGTAAAACTTTATGATGTTGTGGTGATCTAATTATCCTGACCACTCAGTACTCTGGCTATACTTGCTAGTGTGTTGAGATACAAAATGCAACTGAAGGGCTTTTAATGGTCCACTAATGCTCAGCTGCAGTTAGGCTAGGAAATACTGTATTTAATAGAAACCTCTTTTGGTGACTAGAGGAAGGCTGAGCTATTGGACTGGGTTGCACACATTGTAGCTGCTATGTATAACTGCAGATTCATATACTGCTGTTTTGCTGTGGAATGAAAGGATCACAAAACATCTTGTTTGTCAGAAACAAAACATGAGTGATGTGTAGCCTAATATACTCTGGAAGTCACAAAAAATCCTGATCTCATGTTTTTTGCAACTGATATCCTTATTCAGGACCTTGAATCCATACTGCTGCAATGTGTATAGTTCCTAACATTACTTTAGTCTGTTTTGGGGTCACAATATATGGTTGTGCTGTTCTAAATATTTGGCATGGAACTGCAAATTAACTGCTACCCAGAGAGGGATCTTCAGAGGTGTTCTGTGTTAAGGAATAATCTCCAGCCTGTAATGTAGATTTTGCTATCCCTGCTGTATTTTTAAAAAATAATATTGTTTGTAAAGCTGACAAACTTTACAGCTTCTAACATTTTTTCCTCAATTTCTTCAAGGTGAGTGAAATTCAGAAACTTGATAGTCAAGTCAAGGAGCTGGTTTTAAAATCTTCTGTGGAGGCGGAACGGTTGGTTGTTGGCAAGCTTAAGAAGGATACATATATAGAGAATGAGAAGATCCATTCTCAGAAGCGTCAGGAGCTGATCGGCAAAATCGACAACATACTTGATGCCCTATAAATTAGAAGTCAAAAGGTGGATGGAAAAGGGGGAAAGACATTTGAATGGGCATCATAGCCACACTAAATTGGGAGTTGGGGTGGGGATGTACGTCTGGCCTAGAGAATTGGAACAAGGAAGAATTTATTTGAAGCTGCCTTCAAAATTTAGCATTAGTTATTTAAGGGCCTGTTTGCTCTCTTACACCTGCAGTCTGGAAAAGGTGTGTTATACCATTCTCCAGATTTACTGTTAACAGTAGTCCTTGCATGAAGGTTGAAGGCTTAGTAACCTGACTTCAAAGTCTTTTGAAAAGTGTCCTAATTACCAGTAAAGGTGCATGCACACAGGCCTTCTGCTGACACTTAATGTCTCAGAATAAATATCTGGTTATGTTCAAAGGTATATTGGCAATTGCTTCTTTTTGTCCACCTTTGAATTTATACTTACATATTTTGGAGATGGTGAGTGAATAAGTAACTTGAACAAAGGAATTTTTTTTACTATTTGTCACAGAGATTGAATTTCTTATACCTGAATTTTCTGAGCCTGTTGAAATTACAGTTTCAGGTACAATCCAGTGCAAGTGAACAGAGTGAGAAAGATTCATTTGCTTATAAGCCTGTGCTTTTCTTCAGATGTTTTTTCTTTGGGGGAGTAAAACCCCACAAAACGTTGTAGGAAAGCTCAAACTGAAATAAAGGCTTATGGATATTTGGCATCTCATTTTTATTTTGGCTGAGTATTATCATTTCATATTTGTGAACTGAGCAATATGTTATGTTTGGGTCACACCTTGTGGTTCCTTGTTAACTAATTGTATAAGAATTTATTAATCTTTGAATTCACAAGTGTTTAAGTGATGAATATAACTAAACACAATATTATTATACAGACTTCAGACCCATTCAGTGTTTCCAAGAGATGCATGGATAGCATCTAGGTGAAATGAATCTTGGCCTGTTCAGAGGATAAGGGCTGACTTGTATTGGGAGGCAGAATGCTAAACCACTTTGACATCAACCAGTGCAACACAGTATGGAAACATAACTACTTTTTTTGTGCCAAATAGTAGTGATTTGGCATTATTTAGGGCATTAGCTATTTCAATCAACTTTCGTATTTCTTTTTTTGGAGACTTACTGTATATACTTGACTATAAGTCGAGGGCAAGTTTTGGAGCCAAAATTATAGATTTTGATATGACCCATGGATAAGTGGATCGTAAAAGTTAGGGGCATGCAATAAAGGATCTAAAAGGTGAAGCAGTGGAAAACAATGCCATAGAACTTACCAAATTCCAGCAGGCAAAACTGTGCTCACCCTAAAGGCTGGATGGATATGGGAGTAGGGGTGGAGGGCAGGAGTCACAGCTTCCAGGACAGATTACACTCTTGTCTTTCACCAAAGAATGGTTCCTTTTTTTAGATAAGAGTTAAAGTACAGTACTTGCATTGACCTGTGAATAAGTTGAGGTCAGTTTTTTGAGGTCAATTTTTTGACTAAAATTTCTAGACTTATACATGAAGTAATGTGATTTTTGTAGTATATAATTTCTTTTACACTATTCCAGAGGTGCAGGCTGGATTGAGGAAAGGAAGAGTCACTAGGGATCAAATTGCAAACATATATTGGATAATGGAGTGCACCAGGGAATTCCAGAAGCAAATCTGCATGGCTTGCTCTTAGAAGAATGGAAGTGCCATAACATCTGTTCATCTTGATGTGTAACCTGTACTCAGGACAAGAAGCTGCTGTTAGAACAGAATATGGAGAAACAATGGTTCCCAGTTGGCAAAGGACCAGGAAAGGCTGCATAATATTACCCTATTTATTAAACCTGTATGCAGAAAGTATCATTTGCACAGCAGACTTAGGGCCTCTTCAGACTGGCATAAAGAGCCGGCTTGGGTGTGGAGTGGGGGCATGGTGACTACATGCCGGCTGCCTCAACTCCACCCCCATGCTGGTGTCATGCTGGCCGGCCAGCCAGATAACAGGCAGCATTGGGACGTTTGTGCGGTGTAGTGTTTAGATGCTGCATGGCAGAAACTGAGAAAAGCCGCTGCCAAGGCAAGTGCAGCTTTTTTCTCCTCCCAAAAGGAGTGGCATTTTGCAGCTCCTTTTGGGGGCAGAAGAATACTGGATCGGGGCTCCGGCATGCAGTTGCCTCAGCCCCGATTCGGTGAGCAAATTTCCTTTCCTGCCATCTGTTTAACCTCTTGGAGGCAGAGGCAGGAGGAGTGAAGACTGGGGAAAGGAACAACCTAAGATATGCAGATGACACAATACTACTAGCAGAAACCAACAATGACTTGGAACAATTACTGAAGGAGGTAAAAGAGAAAAGTGTCACGGTAGGCTTAATGCTGAATATTAAGAAAACAAAAATAATGACCATGGAAGGGCTACACAAATTCATCCTAGACAACAAGAAAATTGAAATTGTCAAAGGTTTCACTAATATTGACCAGAACGGAGACTGCAGTCAAGAAATCAGAAGAAGACTATGAATGGGAAGGGCAGCTGTGAAAGAACTGGAAAAGATTCTAAAGTGCAAAGATCTGTACACTAAAGTGAGGATCGTCCAAGCCATTGTATTCCCTATCCCAATGTACAGATGTGAGAATTGGATAGCGAAGAAAGCTGATAGAAAGAAAATAACCTCATTTGAAGTGTGCTGGGAAAGAGTGCTGAAAATACCATGGATGGCCAAAAAGACAACAAATGGAGTCTAGAACAGATCCAGCCCGAACTCTGCCTGGAAGCCAGGATGACTAAATTGAGACTGTTGTACTTTGGCCACATCACGAGGCGAAGCAGACAGTCCTGAAGAGGCAGTATTACTTCGCCCATGGGAAAGCTGGGGGGGCACCATGACAACTGCATGCCACATCCCCACTCCAGTGTTTTTCCGGCACCGCTGCAGCTTTTTGGCACTCCTGCAGTGTGTGCCATCTAAACGTCATGCCACCTAAGCACCAAAAAGCTGCCCCATGTGGACA
>CM034703.1:278682380-278701452 GCA_020142125.1 Phrynosoma platyrhinos
TACAATTCATTAGAAAATATGATGATGCTGGCAAGAGTAGAGGGCAGTAGAAAGAGGAACACCACAGACCAGATGGTTAGACTCAATTAGGGAAGCCACAGACCTGAGCCTTCAAGATCTGAGCAGAGTAGTGGAGGACGGGATCCTGGAGATGTCTTAGCCACAGAATTGCCATGAGTTGAAGTCGACTTGAAGGCAGTTAACAACATAATTTCTTATGACTGATAACTTAGGAATTTTAATTTAAGACACTTTCTTTTGCACTCCACACAGAAATAGGGAACATCCTATTTTTAATGCATTTAAACCCTGAACTAGCAGCTCCCTTCAAAGTGTTGGTGAGAACTGAACTTCATGTGAAGAGCCAGCTACCCTTTCAGTGTCTGGTGTCATATACTAACCGAGGACCTACTTCTTATACACTAAATGGCACCAAGCTCAATGGTGTGTGTGTCTTCAAGTTGCCTGTTGATTTATGGCAACTTCAAGAATTTCGAAAGTTTTGCCAGTTCCTTCCTCTGAAATAGAGCCTAAAGTGTCTGGTATTTGTTAGCCTTCCAAGTACTAACTAGGGCTGACCCTGCTTAGCTTCCAAGATCAGAAAGGATCTGGTGCCTTTAGGGTATTTAAGCCCCTCAAAGATATATAGGAAGACATTATTATTCTAATCTAATAAAATTTCTATAGAGAACTAATGTAAGGAAATACGTCTGTTGTATCGTGTTCAGTTTCCCTGCATCATTATACAATTAAGTTTCCTTATGTAAGCATCGGACTGATGCATATAAAGAGATGCCCTTCCTACTGCTCTTCATATAAAATACAAGTCCTTCTTAGGCTGAGAATGCAATAATAGTTTCTAAATGAGTTAACACAAGGTTGCAAATGTACTTACAATGATGGTCTTGGTATTAAACAGAGTACTAAGGATTATAAAAATAGCTCAAAACTGCCAAATGCTTCACCATAAATATGCTTAAAGTGTCTTCTACCTTAAAGTACTTGTCCATGCAGAAGCCCATCATCCTGGCAGTATGTAGACTTGCTTGTGAGTGTCCATTGTATACTACTGTTGTGTACTTAACTATGTGAGTCAGTGTCTTACCATTTGAATATTTGGGTCATGCATAAGTTTTGTAAAAGAATATTTCTAATGTGAAATGAAACAAGAGTAGCTGCATAAAAAGGTAAAAAAGAACGCTATACTTTTCTCTGATTCAAATTCTTGAGTTATAGAAACAGTATCTTGGGCTAGGGTCATATGCAGAGCAGGTGAGGCGACTCTTGAGAGCATCACTGACCACAGAAAATTTGTCACTTTTATGCAGTATGTTGGGAAAAGAAGCAGAGCACCTCTTCACTTCCACTTTGCTTCCTTGTTCTTTTCCTCTGTCCTAGTTGTGCTCCGTGCTTTCCTTCCACTTTTCCACTGTCTGAGGTTCACTGATTACATAGTTTACAATACTATTTCTAGATATCTTACTGTTACCTTCAAAGACATAACAAGGAATACCCAAATTTGTTTAAGGCATCTCTGAAACACCATCTTCATCTTGCTCCTTATTCTGCTTTTGAAGTTCATCACCTCTGCTTACTGTATTTTACTATTTCATTGAGGTTATCCCATGTGAAGGAAGGTTGGTATGTGGTTGTAGGCATTCAGGGAAAGGCAAGCACTCAGGTGTAGTTAGTGCACTTAAACCACCCAATATTTCAATTGGTTTACAGCTCCAGCCAGTTAAGGAAGGTGAGGTGTGGGTCAGTGTGGCTCTAAAGTCTAGATTGCTGATGTACCCTACTCTTGCTCAGCCGAGCACCTTAAAGTTTTTTTGAAGGTCAGTCTTTGCATGGCCACCACCTTTGGTTGCAGGCTTCTCAAAAATTAACAGGCCTAGTTTTCATTTCTACTTTCTTGAAGGAATACTTCTGGTTGGTCCTTTTATCAATCAAAATATACCATGTTCCCCAGTAGATGCCATTGGTCACCCCACTATAACGTCCATGATGGTACTTCCCATTAAGGTTGGCTGCCAGGCATGAGTCAAACCACCATCCAGCCCCATAATATGCACCACAATTGCCCATGGAGTAGTTGTCATTGTCACTGTCCCAGGTTGTGAAGCATTTGTGGTCATGGTTGTAGTTCCTGCTATAGCTCAGAGCATTGCCTGCATTGCCTTGATATTCCCGGGCTGTCAGACGATACTTGTTGGTCTCACTAGCCACTTTGAATTTGCGGTAAATGGCATGTCGCTTGACACCATACCAGTCTTCCAGTTCTACATGCAGGACATGCTGACCCAGGCGGGTTAAACTGTGGAGGTGCTCATTGCCCAACCAATGTTCCCCTTGTAGGTTGCCAAATCCTTGCTTGTACTCCTTCCATGTGCGGTTGAAGTCCACAGTGCCATCCTGCCGACGCTGGATCACTGTCCAGCCACCACCATCAGTCACCATATCACAGTATGCCTGATAATAGAGAAGGGGAGGGTCATAAAGGGACAGAAAATGTTTATAGAGCAAGGATGGAGAATGTGTAGATCTCCAGATGTTTAATACAACTCCCACTATCTTGTTGGCTATGGGGGATAGCATCTGGGTAACTGTTTCCTCATTCCTGTTCTAGAGCATCTCCAAAAGCCCTTTCTCATGTTTTTTTTAACTTATCTAATCATACCATGACATCATCTCCTGTACTTGATGTAGTTTTCTCCTTGCAGTACTCATACAGGTGGCCCTCTGAATCCATGGATTCTTTATCTCTGGATGGTTATACACACACACACACATCTGTCTTAAAAAGCAAACCTTGATTTTGCCATTTTATGTAAGATACACCATTTTACTATGCCACTGTATTTAATGGGATTTGAGCATCCATGGATTTTGGTATCCACAGGGTGGGGAAGGGACATCCTGGAACCAATCTCCAGTGGAAAACAAGGGCCCACTGTAGTAAAATTCTCTCTGCATGCTTTTATCAAAATTAATGACAATCCCCTACTCCCAGGAACCACTAAGTATAATTTTGAGAGGAGTAGTTTTTTCTGGTGTGTGCCTTCAAGTCATTTCCAACTTAGGATGACCTTAAGGCAACCCTGTCACAAGGGTTGGTTGGCAAGATTTATTTATTTATTTGCCCTTGCCTTCCTGTGAGGCTGAGATTCACCAAGGTCAACCAGCGGGTTTCCATGACCAAGTAGAGATTCAAATCCTTGTCTCCCGAAGACTTAGCGAGCACTTAAACTGCTACTCCACACTGCCTCTCATGAGAGGAGTTAAAGAGGAATAAAATAAGTGTCAGCCAGTGTGGCTTAGTGGTTTAAGTGTTGGACTATGGAGACCTGGAATTGCCTTGAATTTGATTCTCCTGCTTTTCCATGAAACTCATTGGGTGACCTTGGCCAGGTCACATGGTCTCAGGGGAAGGCAATGACAAACCTGCCAAGAAAACCCCATGATAGTTTCCTTTTAGGGTTTCCATAAGTCAGAAACAACTTGAAGGCACACAACAAATAACTAAATAGGTCTCACTAAATTATAGTTCCTCTCACTTTTGCAAAATATGCTTCGTAGTTTTAATTCTCTAGAGGCTACATGTTCCTCTCCTGTGCTTTTTCAGTGCAGGGGTGTTCACCTAGTCATTCACACAGTGAATGAGGCTGCCTTTTATCTCATGACCCTCAGATTATTTTCCCTGCATCAAATTTCAGTCACCACAAGCCTACTATTAGTGATGGAAGTCAGTATTGGAGGCTTCAGACACATGGACACATTTAAATTAGCATGTTTTGGAAGACAGATTACCCAGTACTGCACACCACTATGCTCTTTTTAGCACATGTGCCCATTTTTAGGTCTCTGTTTCATGACCTGTTGGTTCTGACAGACATTCTCTTTTATTATTCTCAAACTACCTACCTTACCTCAAAAGGTTGTCGGAGAGGAATGGGCTGGATGGTGTAAATCCCATTGTCTTGGATGCCCTGTTTGTGGATCTCAGAACAATCTCGAGGATATATGTGTTCAGATTTTGCTGAGGGTTCCACTGGAAGTGTGAAGTAAAAACAGCTGTAATAAATAATAGAACCCTGGCAATGGAAACACGAGATCTTGGATTGCATAATCTACTTAAATCCACCCCTCTAGGAAATAAATAATAATAGATCACCTACACAAACAATAATGTTAATTTCTAAAGAATCACACATAAACCCATGGATATTACTGTTTTATCTAGTGGCACAGGGTAAAGTTTCCAAACACAAATCATGTAAGAAGAGAAAAAAGGACAACTGTGTCTGAGGTCCAATCCACATTGCAGAAATAATTCAGTTTGACATTGCTTTAACTCAGTGCTAGGGAAGCCTGGGAATTGTAGTTTATTGTGGTACTAGAGCTCTCTGACAGAGAAGGCTAAATGTCTCACAAAACTGCAGTTCCCAGAGTTCCCTAGCATTGAGCCAGGGCAGTTAAAGCGGTATCAAACTGGATTATTTCTGCAGTGTGGATTGACCTGATACTTGTTTCAAGGGATACAATGCAGAAAAAATACCAAGTGAGTGCTCAAGATTTTGGAAGTTAATAATCCTAACCCATTCCAAAAATTCTCAAGGAAATCCAAATATAACCAATGTAGCAAAGATAAATTGCCAATAGACCTTGTTGACACCTTTTCCAACATCTAAGGAAAGAACAGAAAGCTGATGAAGTATCTCACCATTTAAAGCAATCAAGTCAACAACCAATCACAATTTTGAAGTCCTTGCTGGTTTTGAATAAATCTTATCTGATCTTCATGGATCAGGATTGCCAACTTTTTTGCAGACTGTTAATAAGGGTAGCAATTAGTATCTTAGCATCAATGTTTATTAAAGAAATAGGTCTATAGTTGGTGCATTGGGTATGGTTTTTGCTATCATACAAGCCATTGTATTCCTTATTACCAGGTATGGATGTGAGATCTGGGCAGCTAAGAAAGATGATAGGAAGAAAAACAATTCATTTGAGATGTAGTGATGGAAAAGAGTGCTGAGGATCCCATGAACAGCCAAAAGGACAAACAAATGGGTCCTAGAGCAGATCAAGCTGGAAACCTCCCTGGAAGCCAAGATGACCAAACTGAGGTTGCCGTACTTCAGACTTATCATGAGAAGGAAGGACTCATTGGAAAAGACAATAATGCTGGGAAAGGTAGAGGAAGAGAGGAAGGCCACATGCCAGATGGATGACCTCTATTAAGGAGGTCACGGGTATGGATTTGCAGGAATTAAACAGAGCAGTGGAGGACAGAGGGACTTGGAGATGTCTCAACTCTATGGTCACCATGAGTCAAGAGCGACTCGAAGGCAGTTATCAACAATAACAAAGAATCACAATAGTTTTTTGTGGGTTTTTGGGCTGTGTGGCCATGTTCTTGAAGAGTTTCTGACATTTTGCCAGCATCTGTGGCTGGCATTTTCAGAGAATGCTGGAATGGAAGTGAGTGGGTATATATGTACTGTGAGATCCTGGGTAGGGAGGAGTGATTCCCATGTAAACTGTATTCTGTTGTTGATTGTGTATGTTCTGTGTTGATGGCAGGGCCTCACGGTAGGAGGATATGCAAATGAGGATTATTGTCTGGTAATTGGTGTTCATTGTCTGCTGGGAAAGCCCCTGACCCTGGGTGGTTTCCTATTTGCATTTGCTGAGTGCTGATTTTCCTATTTTGCAGGACTGGTAGCCAAACATTGTTTACTTTTAGGGTTTCTTCTTTCTTGTTGAAGTTGTCCAAGGGTTTGTGGATTTTGATGACTTCCCTGTGCATTCTGACCTGATAGTTGTTGGCATGGTCCAGAATTTCAGTGTTTTCAAACAGCATTTTATGCCCAGGATGGTTTATAATATGTTCTGCTATTGCTGATTTTTCTGGCTGACCCAGTCTGCAGTGTCTCTCATGTTCCTTGATTTGTGTTTGGACACTGCATTTGGTGGTCCCTATGTAGACTTGTCTGCAGCTGCATGGTATGTGGTAAACTCCTGCAGCTGTGAGAGTGTCTTTCCTGTCCTTCGCTGACCGCAGCATTTGTCGGATTTTCTTGGTCACTTTGTAAACCATTTGGAGGTTGTGTATTACCAGACAATAATCCTCGTTTGCATATCCTCCTAACCTGAGGCCCTGCCATCAACACAGAACAATACACAATCAACAACAGAACATATACAGTTTACATGGGAACTACTCCTCCCTACCCAGGGTCTCATATACCCACTCTCTTCCATTCCAGCATTCTCTGAAGATGCCAGCCACAGATGCTGGTAAAACGTCAGAAAGAAACTCTTCTAGAACATGGCCACACAGCCCAAAAAACCCACAAAAACTATGGATGCTGGCCATGAAAGCCTATGACTTCACAAAGAATCACAATACTGTAAGCAAAAAATATGGTAACAAAACAGGAAAAAAAACATGGAACCTTTGTTGTGATACAGGAATATGGTAAAGGAAAAGGTGTTAACTTTATTAGACTTGTGTTAATGGTGCAAAGCAGTTTCCTAATGACAGGAGGTAAAAGCAAGATGCCTAGCATGGTCAGTCCCAATGCACAAGTCCAGCTGTGGGCTGTGTAGTCTGTGTTTCTGGAGTATTTGGAGAGCAAGACCAAACTCCTTGTCTAGTCATAGAACACTGTTTCTTACCTTGATTTCCTACTTTGACTTTCCCCAAACTGGTGCCCAACAGATGTATTGGGTTACAGTCCCCAGCCAATGGGGTCAGGCCACACCTGGATTGGGAAAGTCTGTGCTATTAGATAAATTGATCAGGGGTGATCTCTATTAAGAGGTAAGGATCATGTGGATCAGTCCCCCATCTACTAGACTTCTACTTGCTTTATAGTGATCTACCTCTACCTGCCTGGGCTATATTTCCAACATGTGGATGTAAGGTAATATAAACTCTCTGGATTTTCAGGTCTGTTTGAATATCTGCCTTGAATCCTATACTGGAAGAAAGGTGGGATATAAATTAAGTTAAAATTAAATTAAAAGTGCACTCCCCCCTCCCATGACTAATGTATTCCCCAAGGTACCATTTATCTTGCAGAAGAAATGTAAGAGAACCAAAGAAATGAGATATTGTAGATTTATACTAACCCAAAAGTGCTGTTGTCTCCTCAGTCTTGTGCTCTTTCCCTAAATCTGAGAAAGAATTTGGAATCAGTGAGGTTACTACAAAATTCTTCTAAAACTCACACTCAATCATTCATAACTGAGCTATTCTAGTTTTATGTTCTTAATACCCTTTTGTGAAATTTTTGAAACACCTTTTGTGGTGTTGCTGTGTGCCTTCAAGTCATTTCTCACTTATGCTGACACTAAGGTGAACCTATCACAGGGTTTTCTGGGGCTGAGTGTGTGTGACTCACCCAAGGATGTCCAGTGGGTTTCCATGGTCAAACAGAGAGTCAGACCCTGATCTCCAGAGTTGTCATCCAACACTCTAACCACTGCACCACACTGGCTCTCTTGAAACATATTACTGCAGGTATTTACACTAGAATCCAACTGCTTTACCCCCTTGAATATTGTGAACATAACAATAGTAATAGCAATAGCAAGTACATTTCTATACTGCTTATTAGTGAACTAGCACTTCCTAAGCGGTTTACAATGTGTAAGCCAATTGCCCCCAACAAGCTGGGTACTCATTTTACAGATCTACAAAAGGATGGAAGGCTGAGTGGACCTTGGAGCCCTCCAGATCAAACTTACAACATTGTGGCTGCAGAACCGGCATTTAACCACTGCACCACCAGTGCAGATGGGTGTCAGTTCAGCTGCAAGTTTTGTTCTGACAGAGCACCTGTATGTTAGTAGATATGTGGAAAATGACTTATTGAATCATAGAGTTTGAAAGAAACCCCAACAGCCATCCAGTCCAACTCCCTGCCATGCAGGAATACATCATCAAAGCACTCACAAGTGATAGTTAATCAGCCTTAGTTTAAAAACCTCCAAAGAAAGAGACTCCAACACACTCCACTGTAGAATAGCTCTTACTGTCAGGAAGTTCTTCCTAATGAGGAAAGGGAATCTCTTTTCCTGTAGTCTGTATCCATTGATCCATGTCCTATTCTCTGGAGCAGCAGAAAACAAGCTTGCTCCATCCTCAACATGACATCCCTTCAAATACTTAAACAGGGCCTTCATATCACCTCTTAACCTCTTCTCCACGTTAAACATATCTGGCTTCCAAAGTCAATCCTCATAGGGCATGGTTTCCAGACCTTTCACCATTTTGGTCGACTTCTTTTCCTTCTTTATTTTTAAAGCAGACTTGAATGGCTGAACTTTTCAAGCAGAGGATGCTCTCAAACAGTCTCCTATAAAACAGGGCATGTGCACCTGCTATGTTTCAAACCAGAAGTGGACAACATTTGGCCCTCCAGATCTTGGGGCCAGCAACTCCCAACCACACCACTCAGCATAGCCAATGGTAAGGGACTGGGTGGGGGGGGGGAGATGAAGGTTCCCCAACTCTATTTCAAATTCTGTGCAAACAATAAAGAATCACCTGCTGCCATTGCTACATGGCTGTGTTTTAAATGAGATGCATTGAAAAATAATCAAAATAATCATTGGGCATCTAACATCTAAAACCCCAGATACAAGATCTACGAGATTATCAGGCCTGGCACTATGGTTCTCCAAATGTTTTGAGCTGCAACTCCCATAATTGCTTACAACTGGCTGTGCTGTCTGGGATGGTTAGGAACTGGAGGAGAAAAATGAATTTGGTCCTCCAAATGATTTGTACTTCAGCTCCTATAATTCCTGACTACTGGCCAGGTTGGCTGTGGTTCTGGGAGCAGAAATCTGAAACAAATGGAGGATCAAAGGTTGGAAACCACCAATCCAGAGGGCCACAGCTGCCCACTCCTAATCCATGGCTCCTGGGGAACTGACAATTTTTTTTTTAAATCATCTCCACTTCTGCTATCCATGAGGCTTCATTCCAGACACATACCTGCCCCAGCAACAGAAACAGCTGGAAGCTGCTCACTGCCTGCCTTCACAGGTAAGGAGCTGTTCTACCCAAAGGGACAAAAATATCTGGTGTTACATAGGCCCAGAGCTGGCCCTAACATTAGTCATGAAAGGCAGGAAATTGTGATTTGTTATTATTGTACAATATATTTACCGCTAACCATCCAGAACTGTGACAGTCAGTATGCTGTAGTGATCAGTGTTGGACAGGGCTCAGGAGATCTGGGTTCCATGAAAATCCTTAGTGACATTGGGTGGATCATTCTCTATCAACACTCTTGATCAGGAGTAGGCAACCTTTCCCCTTTAAGGGCCGAGGGACTTCAGCTCCCAGAATCCCAGGAGCTATTGGCCAACATGGGACTTTTGGCCAACATGGCTGAGGCTTCTGGGAGCTGAAGTCCCTCGGCCCTTAAAGGGGAAAGGTTGCCTACCCCTGCTCTTGATCATAGGGGTGAAGGATGGTTTATAAATGTAGCTAATCAATGATAATAAATCATGATGGGAAATTCCCCTAGATGACATCCTGTTTATAACCCTATTAATCCCATGTCTGCTTGCAATCTTGGTCACTCCTTATGAGGTTACCTGCTTATTTCATGTATGCCCTGCTTTTCTTTAATCATTGCACTCAACACAACATACACAGCTGTCTCCTCTCCAGGCACTCACCAGATCCCCCCCCCCCCCCCCAGCTTCATAAACCACAATGATTGCAGTTCAGATCATTCAGATAAATCTAACACTTCAAAAGAGAAAGAATGGAGGATAAGGTGCCTGTATGTACTCACCTAAAATTGAGGTCTTCAAGACTGATTCACTGCAAGGCAATTTGCAGCCGGACAAGATCCCCAGCAACAGAGCTGCCAGGGAGCTGAGTTGCTCCTCCAGGCGATTCAGATTAAGTCTGTTCTCCTCTTGTAATTTTTGCAGGTTTGATGCCATGGAAACCACTTTGGTTTCCACCAAGCTGAGTCGATCCATCAGGGTCCTAGCCCTTGATGAACCTTGTTTGTTGGGATCTCCAGTGTGTTTGATCACCTGCTTGAACTCCATCTGCTGCTCTCCAGGAGGGACATCCTGAATTTCCTCAAATGTTGCCGGCTCTTCAGGCATGAGGACACGGAGTCTACAACTCCCCAGTCCATTACAACCTTTTTCCGGCAAAGGAAGAGGCATGGCCACTAGAGAGCTCAAACATGGGGGATCACCTTCCCTTTGGCTGCATTCAGGGCTGTCTGAATTCAGGCTCCCTGACTCTTCCAGGAAAGCTGTGAGGAAGAAACTCAAACAAAAACACTTGCAAAAGGAGAAGGAAAGTTTCATTTCTTCTGTCTGATGCCTCTAGAAACACGCAGAACTAATAGTGGAGACAAGGTTGCGTGTGAGCTGTAACAGGGCTTCTTCTGTCTTGGAAAATGAGCTCCTACAGGCCAGGAAGTCCCCTCAGAAGCTGGGTCAGAGCAAATGGCTAACAGAAATGGTGGAGATCAGGCAGCTGTGAGCAAAAGGAGGAGGGAAGTGAGAGGCACACAGATAAAGGAGTGTTTGAGTCAGTCCAGCAGATTAGCATGTCATGGGCAATTAAAGCCAGGCCTTTGTGGGAGTCAGAGAGTCCGTGATTCGGGTCCTGCTTGTTCAAGCTCTGCTCCAAGAGAGCCTGGTTTCAAAGGCCTGTAATTTGCCTCAAGATTAAAGGCACAAGGAAATCACCCAAATACTAGCATGAAAGCTGAGCGAAAGGAGTGGCAGTCTCTCCCAGAGATTGCTGGCCTTTGGCACAATGTGGCCACCCACACAACACACATGCAAGGCATGCACTCACAGGCCTCTTCACATACCACGGCCAAAGGCCTTGTAGGCACAGTCCTTTGAATACTTTCTGTATCAGGCCAACAGGATTCCTTCAAAGCTTTCTTAATTTCTACAGCTGCAGTACCCAACAGGCCCATCCTACTGTTTCCCTGGAAAATTAAGAAATCACACCAGTAATAATTCAATGGTTGCACACATGTTTTGCACAGAGAAAATCCCAAAGTTCAGTCTTTACCGATTCTAGGTACGGCTTCTCCCTGAGATGAAGGTATAATTTGTGAAAGTGAATTGTGTGTCAGAGCAAATTTTCATTTTAAACGTACCATTTGAGAAGAAAAAAATAATGGCTTTTCAGGTAGCAGTAAGTCAATGAGAAGATGCATTGTATAAATGGGAGTACACCATTCCTATTTTGTCATTCCCTCTGAAACTTTAAATTGCTATGGTAAGATGAAACATCTGACTTATTGCTAATGATTAGCTTTCAAAGTCTGTATTTTATAATCAAAATAAGGTGACGGTACAGATAAAGGAAAGTACTTTAATTTTACCTAGCCCCTTTGCATCCTTTTTTTGCCCCTTAAATGTCTTCAGATCAAAAGAGGGATCAGGTAGTAATTTCCTTCCTTGAGAGAATGCTTTGCATGGTTTTTCTTTTTCTTTGTAGTACTTTGTTTATAGAAATCATGACATCCACATAGTTACTGTAGGTTATTTTTACTTACAGAAAAGGAAATTCATATTCTGGATAAGGAAAGTATCCAAACCAGGAAGGGGAATGTGTTGCCCTGTATCTTGCAAGATTCCTACCCATTGGCTACACAGGTTAGAACTGATGGCATTATGTTCCAACAACATCCAGAAGTTACACATGTTCTCCATCAGAAATTTGAGAGGCTGCTTTTTTGGACTAGATTTTCTGAATTCCCCAGCCAGCATGGCAAGTGGCCATGCTGACTAGAGTATTCTGGGAACTGCAGTCTAAAAAGTAGTTTCCCCCAAATTCCCACACAACACAAGTTATATGGAGGATTTTGGGACAAAGCAGTGACCCTCAGTTCCTTTCATCATTACTTCTTTGTCCCAGAATCTTGGCTAT
This sequence comes from Phrynosoma platyrhinos, assembly GCA_020142125.1. Classification (NCBI taxonomy): domain Eukaryota; kingdom Metazoa; phylum Chordata; class Lepidosauria; order Squamata; family Phrynosomatidae; genus Phrynosoma; species Phrynosoma platyrhinos. The sequence continues at coordinate 278,694,325 of CM034703.1, forward strand.
AACCATCACCAAGCAGTGATTATCTCATTCAGTATGCCAGTCTTGTCTGACTTTAAAATACTCACCTCATAGTCATAATATCTAGCCTAATTTCTATACTTCAGTTCACATGCCCCACCATATCTTGCTTTTGGTATCACCTAGACTGTTCATGAATTCTGGAGAACTCAAAAGCTTGCCCAGTATTCTCAGATATTTTGGTTGATCCTTATTCAATTTTGGAAGGATGTTCATCTCATGGACCAACCCAATGGTGCTTTGGGTTGTTCTTTACTGTTCTTTACTTTGCTTTTAGTAAAGAACAGTGATTCTGCGCCACCTAGAGTCCAGAGTATTGCACTTTTAGTTTAGTCTCAAGAAGCAATTAATTGTGCTAAGAGATCCTTAAAATAATTATTTGGACAATAATGATCAATTATAACTTTTTAATATCCCTCCCCATCTCATAGTACTCATTAACAATTTGGCTTTCATGAATGCATCAACACTGACACTTTTGCTGGCATTTATCATGAAACATAAAATCCCCCTGCCCATAGCTGTTTCACATGTTGTGAAAAGTGTGCATTTTCTAGTCTGCATAAAGAAGTGCAGTAAAGCTGTGCATAAAGGGATGCAGTGGGTCAGCAGTTAAGATGCAATCTCTGTTGATTGCAAGACCGGCAGGACAGCAGTTCGAGGCCCAAGGGTCGCATCATGGAGTGAGCTCCCATCATTAGTCCAGCTTCTACCAACCTAGCAGTTCAAAAGCATGTAAAAATGCAAGTAGATAAATAGGTACCATTTCGACTAGAAGGTAACAGTATTCTGTGCAGTCATGCTGGCCACATGATCACAGAGTAGTCTCTGACAATTCTGGCTCTTGGGCTTAGTAATGGAGATGAGCACCATCCCCTACAGTTGGACACAACTAGACAACCTTGTCAAGGGAAAACCTTTACCTTTACCTTTAGGAGACATGACAGTAGGAATACTAGTAGATATTCTTAGAAGTGCTGGAAGCATCTAGCTACCTCCTTGCAATAGAAACATGGGTCATGAGTACAGACATCAACAGAAAGTGCTCAGAACTGAGCACTTGGATAGCAGCAGATAAAAGTTGCTTATCATTCCCTTCTCCCATTTCACAAGGCAATTCATCGTGTTCCAGGCTGGGCCTAAATCCCTGCAGTTTAGTTAATCCAATAGTTCAGCTAAGGCCCATGACAGGAATCCTAGCTGTTCAGTTTATCTCAAACCTAAAACACTCTCCAAATGTCTGGTTTAAATCCATTTTCCCCTTCTACTTCTCTCCTTTTGTCCACCCTAGTTCCTTTGGAGGTTCCTAGACTAGTCTGAGCAGAGCTCTGGCATTGCTTACTGACTTACAAACACAAATAACCTGCTGTGCACAACTGAATTATAAAATGTTAGCCTGTGTTTACACGCAGCTTGGTGACTAGCAGGGTTTCATCTGCGGGAAGCAGGTGAAGTGGAAAGTGGACAAAATGCTTCCAAATAGTTCCTTCTCTTGTGGAAGAAAGTACAGTAGAGGCAAATGTTGCCAAGTGTATTTTGTTAGATGTATGTAATGAAAACATGTCTCCATGATCGGCTGTCCATCTTGCATGCAGCATGGCATGTCTCAGATGAAGATTCATTTCAATCTGATTCAGAGCTAAGTGAAAGATTTTTTTAAGCACTCTGGGGTTGCCTTTTCTTTTTATATGTAGAAGCACAGATCTCCAAAGGACACAAAACTATTACAGTTAATAATCAGGTCCTTACACGACAGTGGATAATTTACAGTATTATGACAGTGCAGCTAAACTTGTCTGATTGTTGAGGACCTGGGTCCCTTGAGCCTGAGTTTGTGACTTGGTTATATTGCATTGTTTAGGGAGGAAAAACAAACCCACCCCCCAAACCAAAACGTTCCTTAGTTTACCGCAAACAGGTATGACAGTCAAAGAGTTGGCACCTCTGGGGATAGTCCATCATCCCCTAGGAACAGGACTCTCTATTAGGAGAGCAAATACTATGCAGTCCATGCTACAATGGTGCCAAATTCTAACTTTTCTGTTAAAAACAAAAAATGTGAGATTTTTTTTAATTAAAGAAGAAAATGATCATGCAGAGAGTATGAATGGTAGGAAGGACTGGAAATCCAGCCCCCAAATGAAGGAAGGAGAGCTAGGTTGTATCATCACATTTCTCAAGAAACATAGCCTGATTCAGCCATTATGTGGGGGACTGAAAAATATTTTCTTTTTCTTTGTCTCCTCTACAGAACTCAAGTTTTGATCCACACCCAGAAGGTGCAGTGGCTTCAATTTTACCACTAGGGGGACAAACAAAAGGGCCAATATGGTCATAGTTCATTCTAGGAAAAATTGTCCAGCTCCTTCAAAGCCAGGTTGTTCAGATTTCCCCCAAATTCCAGCCCTTAGGAGAAATACATTTGGGGAACTTCTTTTCTGCATACGAAAGAGAAAAACAAGAATGAATAATAGGCAATGACAAGGCAGGGCATCTTTTTTCCTCTCTCTCTCACTCTCTACCCCCACCCCATTCAATTTGTCTTCATGAATGACATTGGAGAAAACCCCAAATTGCAGCTCGTGCCCTGTACAGTTTTACCACAGTATCCTGAAAAGCATCTGGTGTGGAGCTGATAGCACGGGGGGGTTCAGGCTGGAGCCCCGGCCGGAAACCTAAGAGTTGGTAGCGGTTGGGGACCCACTGCTTCTGTCAGGACCTCAGACAGGAAACCTTATGATGCCTCTGATGTGAAGGCTCTCTGGATCTCTGCCACCTACTCTGCAAAGAGAGACAGGCACACTGGCCTCCTTCCCAGGGACAGCAGAAACCACCTAGAGTCAGCACTGGCGCCATTTTGTATGGCTCCTCAAGTGAACTCTTGGACTAATGCAAAGGCTCTGCTGATGACTTGAATTCTAATAATCCTTTCTAACCTAACATATGATCCCTAGCCTCATGTTCATGATGTGCAAGGAAGCTATGAACATTGTGTTAACTGCCCTCCACATAACTCAGTATGTTCTTATACGGCTCAAGCGTATGCAACCCTATGGCTGGTGGTGGTTCTGTTGTTAATATCTGTCCAACAGAAACCTGAAGGAAACAGGTCCTATCAGGGAAATCATATCCATCTGCTTGCATCTATATTTCTATTTTATAAACAGGAGAACAAACTGTAGACTCTCAAACCTAGAGGGATTGCCAGGTATGTCCCAGAGCAATAAATGTTAGCATTACATTTATAGAATTGGGAGTCTGTGAGACATTCCTGTATAGTTCCCATAATTATGCAGATGAGGATAATGCCCCCCCAAGGGTCTAAGAATGGTGTTCACTTTCTAAATTATATTAAGATGGCAAGGAACCAACAAGTCATGTTGACAATAGAGCACCAAAGGGATTAGCAAAGCAATTTCAATAGTTATTGTAGACCAAGATTGAAACTTGAAGAGAGAGATATGAAGTCATAAGCTTTCATGGCTGGCATCCATAGTTTTTAGTGGGTTTTTCAGGCTGTGTGGCCATGTTCTAGAAGAGTTTCTTTCTGACGTTTCACCAGCATTTGTGGCTGGCATCTTCAGAGAATACTGGAATGGAAGATAGTGGGTCTATATATACTGTGAGACCCTGGGTAGGGAGGAGTGATTCCCATGTAAACTGTGTATTGTTCTGTGTTGAATAGGTATTGTTCTGTTGTCAGCCTTTGAAAATCCACAAACAATTGGATAACTTCAACAGGAAAGAAGAAACCCTTAAAGTAAACAAGGTTTGGCTACCAGTCCTACAAAATAAGAAAATCAGCACTCAACAAATGCAAATGGGAAACCAACCAGGGTTAGGGGCTTTCCCAGCAGACAATAGCAGACAATATCCTTGTTTGCATATCCTCCCACCCTGAAGCCATGCCATTAAAAACAGAACAATACCTAAAAAAACCAGAACAATACACAGTTTACATGGGAATCACTCCTCCCTACCCAGGGTCTCACAGTATATATAGACCCACTCTTTTCCATTCCAGTATTCTCTGAAGATGCCAGCCACAGATGCTGGCAAAACGTCAGAAAGAAACTCTTCTAGAACATGGCCACACAGCCTGAAAAACCCACTAAAGTGTGAGATATGTTGCAATCCCATCAGCATATACTGAGACTATCTACTCCATGCAATGACTGAATAGGAGCATTTCACAGCAATATTGCATCAAGGCAATTGTCCTGAGTGAAGGATTTTTTCTTGGGTGTCCACCAGGATTTTCACACCAAAGGCTGCTGTAGCAGCACCTCATAAATGAACCATATTATGTTGAATGGCCTGATACTGGGGTGTTTGAATGATCTCATATTTCCTGTGGTTTTTAAAAACATTTTAGGCTGATATTCTTTATCTTTACGTGATACACTTGTCCTCTACCAGTGAGAAGCTGGGCCATGGAGAGAATGGCATTGTTAAATGGATTTGGGTTAGAAATGGTTCTCCATCTCTTCCTGTCAGAAGACTGGCGGCATTATCAGTACACTATTGATAATATAGTCATATATATCTGTCATATAGCAGGCCTTCCATATCCACAGATTCTTTATCTATGGATTCAACCATCTACAGTTTGAAAATATATTTTTTAAATTCCTAAAGTAAAACTTGATTTTGCCATTTTATGTATAAAGCACCACTTTACTATACCATTGTATAGTTGAGTATCCATGGATTTTGGTGTCCATGGGGGATCTTGTAACCAAACTTCAGAGGATACCAAGAGCCCACTGTACTGATTTTTTATTGATGGCCCTAGAGCTAGTATGAGAAATTGTAACATATTTCAACACCTCTAATTGGTCTTTCTGCCTCAGTACAAAACACAGAACCAAATCTTCCCAGTCATTGATTTAAAATACTGATTATTCTGGGCTATATACAGTTGTGTGTGTGTATAGTAATTCTCCTACCAATCTTCACAATGAGACACACAGAAGCATTGCTGTACAAGGTTTTGTGACTCCAATGGGTCTGAAAGATGTGAAAGATGTTATGCTGCTGGGATGAGAGTGACAGGATATGCTGCCAAGGCTGTGGCCATGGCCTAGAACCAGTGTTAAGGGGAAGAGTTGTCCCACCATGACTGGAGGTTTATAACAGATTTCATGAACTGTTGCTTCAGTGATTTGTGGAACTGACCTGCTAAACACAAAGTAAAACTGTTAACACTCTTTACTTCTTCACTAGGGCATGGCCTGTAACTCAATGGTAAAGTACTTATCTGGCATGTAGAAGATCTTAGGTTCATTTTCTGTCATCTTCAGGTGAGAGTTATGAAAGATGCATTAGAGATCACCCTTCACCATAAATCACAGGGCCTTTCACACTACATAATTATAACACTAAGAGTCTTCTTTAGCAGCCATAGCTCTGCTTATGGGATCCTCTTCTGGATTTAGAGTTTAGGGAGATGGTATTTCAAATTCTCTGCCAGAGAGCTCCAGTGTCTCACCAAACTACCCCCCCCCCCAGTCTGCATAATCAATGGACAGGGATTAAGGAAACTGCAGTCCAAAAGCCTCTGCAGTGCCACAGACTCCCCATCTCTGGTGCAGATAATACTCAGAGGGGCCAATGATCTGATTCAGTATAAGGTACTGTCTGTGTTTGATACATCTAGATGCACTGGGATGATTCAAGTCTCTATTGAAGAATAATTGGCCTGCTGATTATGGATGTGATTAAGGGTAAATTCAAAGACCTAAGTCAGAATAGTGATGGTGGAACAGTGCAGGAAATGGAATTATATGCTTGTGGCTTCAGTCTCTACAATCTTTTTATTATTGGTACTCATCCATCTGCACCTCTTGGTAAAATTACTTTTTGGACTACTGCTCATAGAATCACATTGTCAGCCTCACCAACATGTGAGATTTTGAGAACTATATCCTAGAAAAATCTATTTTCCATATTCTGTTACAATGTGGTGCAAAAGAGAAAGATGGAGAACAAGATTAGGCAGGGCCTATATGAGTGGGTTATTTCATTGCATAGTATTGTAAATATCTGGAATCAAATATTTGTAATAACAGTTTTAGTTTGTCAATCTGACATAAATGCAAGACAGGCAGCTATTAAAAACAAAAATCAGAACTGATTCACCCAAATCTACTTTTCACACCTTTCAGACAGAAACCCTTATATGTCTCAGCAATACTATGTTGGGACTGAATCCAGTTTGACTTCTTTATTAATATATGTCTGGCCTCATATAGAGGCTAATATGAAATAAATTATTCTTTTTAAAAGGATTGGGATCTTTGAGGATTTAGCCAAAGTTGTCAATGTATTTTATAAAACTGGGGAAAAACAACCCACATTTTCACATTTCTGCTCCATGTGGACATGGGCTTAAACGTTTCTTTTTGGTGTAAATCTTACATTGTTCTTACATAGTATAATGGAAAAATTCAATAAGTTTTCTCCCCATTGGGTAGTATTACAAGTGTTTATGTACACATTTCATTTTATTCACATTTTGAGACCTTTTTTGATTATATTAATCTCCTATTCAAGCAACCCCCTTTTTGGGCAAACAGAACATTTTTGCACAAAGACCAATACTTTTTAGTATTGCAGCTGCTACTTGGGGAAAAAAGCACACACCCCAGAGCTAAAAATCATGTGGCAGTTGTCCCTTTTGACATGGGAGTGCCTTGATTTGCCTTCTTTTTAAAAATGATTTGCGAACATTCTTTCCTTCCCTACAGTGTAATACATTTGAGATGGGTATAGCTCCAGTCAGGACAACTGTATTTCCCTCTCTCTTTTTATTTTTTTTTTTTTAAAAATTAAAGTGTTTATATCCTACCCTATATCACAAGTTCTCAGGGCAGTGCACAATAGCAGTGTAAACAATTTTATATTTAAAACATCAAATGATAGTTTAAACCAGGGGTAGGCAACCTTTTAGAGCCGGGGGCCGGGTTGCTGTCCCTCAGACAATTGGGGGGCCGAAGCACCAAAAATAAATAAATTAAAATTGAAATTAAAAATTAGGAAAAAAATTAAAAATTAAAAAAATATGCATGCACACCCTCTCAGCCTCAGAAAAGCCATGGCAAAACCCCT
>CM034703.1:278707820-278721114 GCA_020142125.1 Phrynosoma platyrhinos
ACCAGCTTTCTTGCCGCTCTCTTGCTGCAAGTGTGATAACGTCCACTGTCAAGAAGTACTTTCTAATGTTCATTTGAAATCTACTCTCCTGTAATGTCAGACAATTAGACCTGGTCCTACCTTCTGAGGCAGAAGAGAACAAACCTGCCCCATGCTCTCTGTGACAGGCCTTGAGGTGTTTAAAGAATGCAATCATGTCACCTCTTATGCAGTTATTCATTTTCATATAAGTCTTGCATGTATTCTGCTCTTCTAAGTTTCTTCACTCTCTTGTTTATGGGCATCACCAGCCTCCACTATTGCCATCCTGCCCCCTCATTTCTCTGTCATCATTAGAACCAGCAGCTGTTCTTTTTCCTGCCTCCCAGGCACAGAGTTTGTGACCATTCCCTGCTTTCTCCTTTCTTCCTTCACTCAGTTTGAGGCCACTGCTAAATTGCCGACCCTTTCTTTCTAGCATTTCCAAAATACACTTATTCCTCTTTGCATGAGTCTTGCCTGTATTCTGATTTTCGGGGTTTCTTCAGTCTCTTCTTTATGGGTTGTTCTTCCTGCTGTCTCACTCCCTTTTGGTTGATGCAATTTGATGCCACTTTAAATGCTGTAGCCCATCCTATAGAATCGTAGAATATGTAGGTAGTTTGTCATTTTACAAGGTCTTTAGACTTCTCTGCCAAAGGGTACTGGTGCCTCATTAAGCTACAAATCCCTGGATCCTATAGGATGGAGCCATGGAGTTAAAGTGGGGTCAAACTGTATTGTTTTTATACTGTATATGCACCCTCAATCTTTTTTAAAGCTACATTTCTTTTCCGCTTTACAATCTGCACTGGCTCCATCAGATAACTTCCCTCCTCTCCAAATTCATCTTCACAATCTGCTTCTTCTGTAGATCTCTGGCTCCTGTAAAGGCTTTGCATATAGGCCTTAACTGTATTGGTCCTCTTCCTCCTTTCCCTGCAATATATTTGGAGAGAATTTACCATATCATTGGGCTATTACATTTCAATGGGCTCCAAACTATATGTAGTTATGTTTCTTTGTTGTTATTTGCCATCAAGGCAGCTTTGACATAGGGCAACCTTATGAATTAGATATCTTTGTGAGCCCTGGTCATCAATATCCCTTGCAAACCCAGGATCCTAGCTTCCTTGACTGAGTCAATCCATCTTTAATGTGATCTTCCTCTTTTCCTACTACTTTTTAATTTACTAAGCATTACTATCTTTTCCAAGATGTTTGGAAAGATATTAATATTTTTCCCCAAGATGACTCATGCCATCTCATGAAGTGTCCAAAATACAATAGGTTTAATCATTTTAGTTATTGAATTAGTTTAGTCATTTTGGCTTCAAGGGAGAATACCAGCTTCATTTACTCTTGAACCCCTTTTGGCTTATTTGGCTTTTTGGCAGTCCATAGTGTCCCAGCACTCTCCTTCAGCACTACATTGCAAATGAATTGGTCTTCTCCCTGCCAGTGCTCTTTGCTGTCCAGCTTTCATAACCATTAATAGAAATCAGAAATACTATGGCAGGAATGATTCTGACTTTGTTACTTAACAGTATATATTTACATGACCTATGTCTCTATCTTAAAAAATAATTAACTAAAGGTACAGATGGATGGGGGGGGGCATAGCCTATGGAGAGATGCATTGTTTCTCTCCCCACCTAAAATAACTGAAACTCTTTCCTTCCAGACCAATGCAAGTTATAGAAAAAAAAAAGCCATTGGTACCTACAGTTTTTTAAAAAAATTATGTCACAGGTAGCCACTATCACACAGAAGGGATTTGTAAGAGTGTGTGGCTCTCCCATGGATTGAGCTGCCCAATCTCCCTCTAATGGGTTTAAGAAAAAGAAGACTACTAGTTCTAGGCATTCCTTGGCTTTCCCTAGGTGTATGATACATTGCAGAACAGTTACTGCAGAAGTCTAGTCTGTTGCATCTGGAAAACTAGGGGCTGAAGGACAGTGCAAATTTACATATCCTCCCTGGCCATTTGGCCTGCCCTGTCTCAACATGCCAACATTATCCCTACTTTCAGCGAGTTACAACATCCATGCTGGGTTTGTATAATCAGAATACAACTGATATATGCAATCAATTTCCTAGATTAATTTGGTAATTCACTATGCATTTTAGCCTCTTTGGGACTATATGCATGTAGACTGCATTCAAATCTTACACACTAGTATGAAAGCTGAGACTTATTGGAAGGCAGATTACCTTTATATATTTGGTCTGGATCAGGAGAGGTATTGTCTGATCTGATTCATAGCCTTTAATATTGTGATGTACATCATAGAACATGATTGTAATTAATATCTTGCTTCTTTTTATATCATTCTCATGGGAAATATATTGAAAGTGTCTTAAAATTTGCCCACATCTAGGGGTATGCAAAAAAAGAAGACACCAATATGTCTTTCATACTTGCTTAATTCTGAATCATTCTGAAAATGCACATATAGTTTTGTACTTACCTTTCCTTAACATACATATATAAACATTTAAGTATGTATCTTTCCCAATATGTTCATTTCTATATGCAGTCTTTTTGAGCTGGAACTTGTATTGTGAAGTTCAGAAAAATCCAGAATCCCAACAGTCACTGTGCTGTAATCCTTTTATTAATCGAGGAAGTATGATTTTGTTTTCAAAACAAAAAATACAGACCCTGTGAATTTATCCAGTATCTCCACTCCTGGCTCATCATACAGATCTCTTTCTCACAGTGGGGCGATTTTTGTTTATGTTTCTGTCATTTCGGACATCACTCTGAGATTCTGTCCTGTTTCAAAACACCTCCCTTTGAGGATGATTTTCACACTAGTTAGTATGTCAACATCTGCAGTGTGGCCTGGCAGCCACTAGATGTTCTTCTAAGACAGATAGTAAAAATATAGAACTGCACAGAGCCATCTGTTTTTGGAGTCTCTCAAAGTAAAAACTGAGAGCTGTACTATAATGCATACAATTTATAATCCCATAATACTTGACTCTTGTTACACACTTAAACTGACTGGCAGCAGGTTAAGGGTCGGCCATGGAAAGTACTTCTTTACCCACCATGTTATGAACTTACAGATTTTGCCACCACCCAATGTGGTGATGGCCACCAGTTTACATATCTTGATGGACATGTAAATCAATGACTATGAAAGAGGGTAATCAAATTGAGCCTCCATGTTCAGGGGAAGAACAACACTTTGCATATCTACTACTCAGGACATATAGCATAAAGGACTGTTGCCTTTATGTCCTGACCACTATTGAATAGATAACGTCAGGACAGGTGAATCCTTGGTTTTCTCTATCAGGGCTCTTGTTTTTATTCCTTATTCCTTTTGACTATGCTATGTTCTCTCATACAGTTCATGTAGGCTACAATTGCAATATAAAAACAGAAATACTATAAAGGATTCAAATAAACTTTGCAATGAATTTAGTTAAAGAGCAAGCACTTTGAAAGGAGGTTAACAGATCATTTAATTATGAGCCCTTAAAGAAGAGAGCACTACATTGTATCCTGAAAGTGACAGGTTTGGGCTAAGGTGGGCTTGTTTAAGGAAGATAAGTCTGGCACTGCAAAGTGAGTGATTTGTCCTCTGTAGTGTATTTGACTTTTCATTGCACAACAGCACTGAAACCAATGATGTATGAGGGATTTCAGATGGTAAATAGGTCTTGCAGGTTGAAGGTTTTGTAATACTTCAGACCCTGCAAAATCATTTGGATCATTGTTAAGAGAAGAGCAAAAGAAATGTGGGCCATAGGTAGCAACAACTGTTTCATAGTACCGTTCAGTTCTGGGTGGGGGAAAAAGCTGTTTCCAAATAAAATCAGGCTCATGAAATAAATGGTTGGGTACTTGGTCTGTTGGACAATGGTGAATTTTGGCTCTCATTCATCTTGTAATGGATCTGGTTGGTATTAGAAGGCTGAATTGACAATGGGGGGTGATGGTCATTGTTTTGTGAAAGCAGGGCTGAGTATCTGCCAGAAGACTATTGCAGAGGTAAAAAGCAATTTTGCATGGTTTTAGAAGGAGAGAATGAAGGAATCTTAAAAAAATAACCAAGGACTTTCATTTGATGCAAATGAGCCTGATATGTGCATGAGTGTAGGAGGCACCTTTGGAACACAAAACTAATTTGACTAGATACAAATATACTAGATTGATCCAAATAGGGTGGCTTGGTCGATGACTGAAGATTGCCAGGAGGAACGGATGTGTGAACATTCCAGTGAAGCAGCGTCTGAGGTGGATTCAACATTGCTTCTTATTTGATTTCCCATTTGTTTGATGACTCCTGAAATGCACCTCCCTTTCAGGATGATTTTCTACCCTCTTCTATGAAAACATTTGCTTTATTTTACTGCTCTTTAGCATTTCTTCATCTGGCAGCTGCTGCTCCTTCTTCCTTTTTCTTTCCTGCTCTCACTTCCTATATTGTTATTCCTGTATTCCCACATTACCAGGAAAATGAGCAGAAAACACAGTGAGAAGAACAAAAGGGCACTCACCCACTGTCAGAACAATTGAGCAAGGAGTCAAAGGATTGGGTTTTGCAGTCTCAATATCTTTTTTATGGGAGAGAGAAGTTCCAACCCATTTTCGGGAGAAGTTTCTGAAACTTTTCTTTTTGTGCTAAAGCTTCCAATGCAATAAGCGTTTGGGAACTTCCATGCAGATTTATCCTGAGAGAGTAGTTGATTCTCTTGGCTTAGCTAAACATTTCATTGGTTAATGTTGCCACTGACACCCTTATGTTTGAGCATCTGTTCTTCTAAAGGTGATAGAACAGTGTACGTTGTAATAGATAACATTTATGCATCTTGAAAAATGTGTAGCTGATACCACAAAAACATAATTTCTAATTGCACCCACACCATTTCCCAGATGCCTTCAATAATACTGAAATTAACATTTGGTCACCCTCCAAAACTAGCAACTTCAGGAAAAACTTGCTTTGTTGAGGAATGTCTGTACAAAATGTACATCGATTATCAATAATATTACAGTAAAAGTGTTCCTCTGAAAACCTTTTCATTGTTAGAAAGTGGAAGTTGATTCATTTTAGACTAGGAAGTCTTTTTGCCTGGCTGGTCTGTTGGTGTAAAACCATCCATTCAGGACTGAACTCAGGGGGCTCTTGGAACATTGGCTATAGGGCCAAGCCCAAAGAAGAGACTATTTGCCTTTACAGACTTCTACAAATAATCCATCTTGAGTCCACTTTAACTGCCCTGGCTCAGTGCTAGGGAATCCTGGGAATTGTAGTTTATTGTGGCACCAGAGCTCTCTGACAGAGAAGGCTCAATGTCTCAAAAAAAAGGTACAATCCCCATGATTCCCTAGCATTGAGCCAGGACAGTTAAAGTGGTCTCAAGCTAGATTATTTCTGGCAGTCTGTAAAGGTCTATGACACTCTGAAAAAACAGCTAGTAATAATTTTTAAATCAGCAGTGGTGGGATAACAGGTGAGAAAACATGTGAGACTGAGATTTTAAAAACGTGCAAAAAAAAAAAAAAGAAAAGAAAGAAAAAGAGCTTTAGCAGGAGGAAAACAAATTCTTATTGTGCCATCTTCTTCCTTCATACAACAGAAGGAGGCCAGGAATTCAGGACTGAGCTTTGTGGTGTCCACTGCAGGGTCGCCCTCGTCCTCCATCTCCTTGATTCCCATCATCCCTTGGCTTCCTTCTTCAGGTGACAGTTCCCCTTCTCCCTCTCCCTTGTTGACAATTTGGACATTAATCTCTCTGGTTCCAGCCACGTTCATTTTTATCGCAATTCCGTTAGGGCCAAGGCGAGCCTTCCGGTGCTTCCGAGGGGCCCTCTGAAGAGCAGCCTCATGGCAGAAGCCTCCCTCCCAGGTTCCTTGGCAGAGCCTGTGCAGTCAGAGTAGCAGCCTGGGTTATTCCTCCACCCCACCCTCCCCACATATGGGCCTGAGCTTCTTACCACATCAGGATACAGAGCAGAGCATGAATTCCGGCCTCAGACTCTGGTCAACCGCAAGCTCAGTGTATTTCACAAACTGTACCTCCTCATAGTGGGGGCAGGGCTGGGCCTTGAGCACCGGCACCTAACGGATTCTCAAAGGCACTAACTACCAACTGGATTTCCAAAAACAAAAAAACAAAAACAAGCACACCCACACACACACACACACACACAAAACAAAACACAAATAGCCAGTCTCCTCCTTCATCGGCACAAACCCACCTAGTTTCAGCATACCTTTTCTCCCCTTCTTTTCTTCCTACTGCTCTTTCTAGCCCAGGGACATCTAGGACAAAAAGTTAGATTAAAAAAAAATTGTGTGTGTGCCTTGAATTTCTTCTGCTCAGGATCTTTAGAGATGGGATTCTCCTCCCCACATCAAACTGCAGCTATACTATATAAATGTGGACAATAGACATCCCAACTGATTCTAACTATCTGTGCCTCTTCTGCCACCTTTCTGTGCTCAGTCACCTTATGCTGGTTCCAAACAAGAGTTGTTTTTTTATTGTTTTATCACAGCACCAATCTGGCTCATTCATTTAATTTTATGAGAGCTTGTGTACAATGTGCACCTTCCTCTACTGACAACTCTCCCATGCTGATTCTTTTTTACCTGAGAAAATTGGCTAAAAACAGAATAGCAGTAAAAGTGTCTTCGAATTGCTAGTGTGATAAAAGCCTCATTTGAAACTCATGTGCAGCTGGTAGGACATACAAGTAGGGATGTCCGAGTGATCAAATGACAGGCCCTGACCTTGCTCACATGGTGCAGTGGATATACCGTAATCAACAATGTACTGGAAAGTGTTTAGCCATGGCCACCAGAATCATTCCACTGTTGTCCTTCCTGATATCTTTTTCATCAGGGTGGGCACTGACCACTAGGGATGCTTCATGATTTTGTTCATTTTGAAATAAGCTAACCCTTTATATATAAACGTAATTATAAAGTAAGTATTTCAGGTGTACTTTGGGAGGATTTTTTTAAAAGAAATATTTATTTTGTGAGAAAATATATTCACCACCCTGTTATTTAAACTGAAACAGAAACTGGTGAGAATGGGTGAGTTTTGTTCACTTGATTTTTTGATACCAAAATTTCATCTATACGAGAGAGAGAGAGAGAGAGAGAGAAAGTTGAGATTGAACAAAACTTAGACATGAAAGAAATCTAAATCAAATAATTCATTCATCCAGGCAAAAGGATCTGAGTATTTAGCTCTTTATTGAAAATCAGCCACATTTCTGGTGTTTAATTAAGGTCGCCATCTCTTTTGATCTGACAGGCACAACTTTAACAGCTATAAGGCAGGAACATAAAACATGGCCCACTGTATCTACCTAGTTTGGCCAAGGTGGGTGCATGGGTAGGAAATTGGTTTACAATAAGTACTTACCAAAACCCATACACTTCCTAATAAGCATGATAAAAAGTACTTGAATTTAAAAAAAAATGAATGTAGGACAAAAAAATAATAACAGTCAGACAGATTCATGAATTTCTTATTTCAGTAAGAATTAATTGTGAACTTTCGTGCAGATTTTCTAAAATGCAGATAGTTGCAGAAAATAGGCATATGTAAAACTGACATGGCCAGGATATATACTGATCCATCCATCCTTACTGACCAGCATGTATTGGTTTGGCTTGATTTGGTTTAGACTTTAGAAGATTGATTTTGTCTGTTGGAGCAAAAAATACTGAACCAAACTGGACTTTGGTATGCCTCAGCAAAGTGTTTTTAATGGTGTTTTTAAGTGACAGTGCATACTCAATAGAGCATAGTTCTACTGTTACTATTGAGAAATTCTGAGTGTGTCCTCTTACTACTGTATATACATTTAAAACCAAATAGTGGCCAATGAGAAGTCTAATATTTTCCTCCTTAATTTTAAAGCATACTGCAAAATACTGAAATCAGTCCCACACAGAAGTTATACTGGCTGGGGGATTCTGGGAGTTGTAATCCAACAACATAACTTTTTCAAGCTCTGCTCCCACTCTGTTCTACAAGAACTGCAATACTGCTGGTTTGATGGCAGCAGGCAGTTAAAACTATAGCCTTATGAAAATTATTATTAGACTTCATGCTAAGAGCACAGTTCTTTAATGAGTTGTGCTCAGGTGCTTTTCATGAGGCAGCTTAAAAAAGTTCCAAGATTCCCTATTTATTGGATGGGGAAGTTTGGCCCTCCAGATGTTTGAGATTTCAACTCCCTAAAACCTATCCAGTATGCCCAATGGTAAGTGACTGCAGGCACTGTACTCCAAGATGTCTGGGTGGCTAATGGTTCTGAACTCATCCCATGTATGGTGTGCCCTCTGTTGCTGTTCTAGTCATACCAGGTAACTGAATCTCATGCAGTCTGGTTGGACTAATGGGCTTAGGCTGCAGCCCAAATCTATTTGCCTGACAATAAGCCCCACCACAAGCCAGAATGGTGTAGTGGTTTGAGTTCTGAACTAGGACTCTGGGTTCGAATTTCTACTCATCCATGGAAACTTGCTAGATGAACTTGGGCACACTCTCAATGTTAATAGAAGGTAATGGCAAACCTCCTCTGAACCCATCCTGCCAAGAAAACCCTAGGATAAGGTAGCCATAAGTCAGAGTCACCTTGAAGGCACGTAACAACAAGAAGCCACACTGAACACTCTGGGACTTGAATCCAAGTGAATATGCATTAGGATCACATTATTATGATCTCATTGGCAGCCAGGAACCAAACTCAGATTTCTCATGGCCCTAATTCACTCCCATAACCACAAGACTATATTCTTCCTCTTCTTCAGTGAGATGTAGATCTGGCTGGTTGAGCAAGAAGTGGCCATGTTTGCACAATTGTTCTCCTTTTAATAGTCGGTCACCTTGGTCGCCAGCAAACTCTGGCACTTTTGGTACCATGATGATGGTGAATGCTGCACATGCCTTGCTCCCAAACTTAAAGCTACAATAGGGTTTCCTTCTTGTGGAAGCAAGTATAGCTTTGGAAATGCAGATATTGCAAATGTCAGTATTTTGCAGTATTAGTGCCTGGGAACAATGTCTGCTGGCCTTAGCAATGAATGGTGCATTGGGAAAGGAGAAGACGGCTCTTCCTCCTCCTAAGAACATACCCTCTCTGCTATTCTTGCAGCCTCTCCTCTGTCGAGATATTATTGTCCCTGTCAAATCAAGGAAGACATAAAGAAAGTGTGTGTGTGTGTGTTCCACCTGCCTAATCCTGCCAAGTATTCCTCTTTCTAGCATTCTGAAAACTATGATCAAAACCATGAGCTACCTAATCCCCAAAGCACAGAAGGGAGAGACCCTTGCTTTGATATTGTCACTTGTCTGTCTTTCTCAGATCATCAGAGCATCTCCCTGGGGCCAGCTGGAGAGTTGTCATCCTCTAGTTGTCATGGCTAGGCATCTCCTGGGGGAGCCCTTCTCTCCACACTCCTTTTCAGAAAGTCTATACTGTGGGGTAGTGGTTTGTTTCCTTAATCACTGTCATTCCTTCTTGATAGCTTTTTCACCAGGTCCCTTCCAGGACAAAGCCTGAAGTATATACGTGCCTTCTACCAGATCTTAGAAAAGTTCCTTTCTTGGTTCCTACAAATCCCAGAACTCTCAACCATCTAGATTCTTGGAGATATATTCTAAGAAAGAACTTTCCCCAGGTCTGTTTTCCTTGTATCTCTGAAAGTTAAGGTGACCTGGGGAGCCAGAAGATGACAATGATGCGTTCTAGCTTGCAGTTTTGCCTGTGGCTGCATAATTGCTGGGTTTCTTTGGGAATCAGATCACCTCAATCCCTACAGGGTTATTTTTCATCTCAGATTTTGGCTAGTGGAGAAAATGAGTGCAATGCAAAACAGCCTGCTTTTTTTTGGGGGGGGGGAGGCAGGGAAAGGGTTAAACTCAAGGCCTCTTCTTGCCCACCTGTTCTTCTCTCCAAATGCCCCTCTATCCCCAGAGTAACATCATGAGGAAATATGAATTTGAAAACCCAGTGGTTACTTACTACTGTGTTATTCTACCCCCACAAGGGAAACTTTGAGAATGGTTACAGTGATGTTGCTGTATATCATGCAGAACTTGGAAGTTTTTAATGCTTGTAAAACATTTGTATTACTTATTGTTTTAACTATTTTGTTCTGATTTATATTGCAATCTGCTTTAAGTCCCGTTTTAGAAGAAAAATGGGTATAAATCAAATACATATTTAAACATTTTTAAACAATTAATGGCACTCTACATCAGCTAGTTAGCTAAGTAATACCCCTTGGTCTGACAGCCCTCCCAAACAACATTCATCTATGCAGAATGGACCTCCGGAGGTCAGGAGTAATCATGACATAGGACCTTATCACACGGGGGTCTCAAAGCAGAAGAAAAGCAAAAGAAGAAGAAATCCAGAAGCATTGGGGAATAGACCCCACAATACGGAAATGGCGATCACACGCTATATGAGTAATTGCGCAATTGCCAAATGCGCATCCTGGATACGGATTTGCTGTTCACACACAAGTGAGAAGATCCCATCCAGAATTGATGGGGGAATGCTCCAGGATACGTATTTGATGATCACACGTATTGCGAAAGCGGAGTTAATGCGCAATTAATCCAATCGCGCAAATGCAATACCTGGTAAACCCGAAAGCCAAAAGAACGGGGTTTCCTCTGCATTGGCACTGGGTTTCCTCCGGGTTGCCTGCGACGTCGTGTGAACAGACGGACAAATAATGCGCAATAGCACTGGGTTTCCTTTGGATTATCTCTGCTTTAGACCCTGTGTGATAAGGTCCTAAGTAATGATTGTGAATACAGACCAATTATGTAGATTAACACATACATAGCTGACATCCCAGTAGAACTGCCATAATGTACAGAGACAGAATCAAGCTCATTTCTAACTAAAATCTGCCAACAAATATAGAAAACAAAGTAATTCCCCACAGGCTGGAAGCAATCAATATATATATTCCCATCCATAAGAAAGGAGACACAAGAGATTGCAGTAATTACAGAATCATTGCATTAATTTTCCATGCAAGCATAGTCATACTCAAAATTCTGTACTAAGGAGACTATCGCTCTACACTTTTAAAACGGGGCTAGGTCGCTTTAAGCGCTCTGGCTGCTTCCTGTTGCATTCTGGAACTTGTAGTTTAGGAAGGGGCATTTCGAGTATTCAGCCAGAGAGCCTTTAAGCCTCACTGAACTACAAAGTAAAAACTCCAAAATGCAACAGGAGGCAGTCAGAGCAGTTAAAGCGACCTAGCCCCATTTTAAGAGTGTGGTGCAAAAAGTTACAAAGACTCTTGCCATATATGGAGTGTGAAATCCCTAAGGTGTAAGCTGGATTCAGGAGAGGAAGAGGCATTAGGGATCACATTGCAAACATGCAATGTATAATGGAGCACACCAGGGAATTCCAAAAGAAAATCTGCATATATTTTATTGACTAGAGCAAAGTCTTTGACTGCAGATCATGAAAAGTTATGGGATGCTCTCAAAGAAATGGGAATGCCACTACATTTGATTGTCCTGATGTGGTAACCTATACTTAGGACAAGAGGCTGCCATCAGAACTGAATATGAGGAAACAGAATGGTTCCCAATCAGCAAAGGGGTCAGGCAAGGCTTCATACCATCACCCTATTTATCCAACCTGTATGCAGAAAATATTATACACAGAGCAGGCTTAGACTCAGAGGCAGAAAGAGTGAAGTTGGGAGGAAGGAACATTAACAACCTAAGATAGTCAGATGACACAATAATACTAGCAGTTACAAACAAAGACTTGGAAAAATGACCGAAGAAGGTGAAGGGGGAAAGTGTCAAGGTTGAATTAATACAGAACATTAAAAAAAATGACCATGGAATAACTAAAGGATTTCACCCTAGACAATGAGACAACTGAAATAGTTAAAGAGTTCCTGTATCTTGTTTCAATTATTGGTTAGCACAAAGATTGCAGTAGAAGAAATCAGAAGAAGACAAGGACTGAGAAGGACAGCTATTTAAAAAATGGACAAGATCATAAAGTGTCAAGACATAACTCTGAACACTAAAGTGAGGATCATCCAAGCCATTGTATACCCCATCACAAAGTATGGATATGAGAGCTGGACAGTGAAACAAGCAGATAGAAAAAACATCAACTCATTTGAGATGGGGTTTTGGAGAAGAGTGCTGAGGATACTGTAGATGGCCAGACTAACAAATGGGTGCTAGAACAGATAAGCCCAACCTTTGGAAGCCTGGAATGACTGAATTGAGGCTATTGTACTTTGGCCACATCATGAGGAAAAATGAATCATTAGAAAAGGCAATGATGCCAGGAAAGGTGGAAGGAAGCAGAAAAAGAGAAAGACTACATGCCAGTTGGAGTTGGTTAGATTCAACAAAGGTGGGAATGGACCTGAGCCTGCATGACCTGAGCAGAGAGGTTGAGAGTAGGGAGTCTTGGAGAGGTCTCATTCATAGGGTGTTGATATTAACTCAAGAGCAGTTGAGATACACAACTATTCCCTATTCATGCTCATTACTTTGTCATAATTGTATCACTATTGCCATGATAATAATTTTCACCTACATCCTCTTTACTGATGGATTGAGAGAAGGAGATCTATTCTGTCTGTGACTGGTGCATGGGCAAATGATGTTTCCATTAGGTTTGTCAGGGGTTGGGCCTGTTGGACGTGGACAGGCATCAATGATTGTTTCTTGAGTACAGTCCTCTGTATTCATAGATTCTTTATCCCTGGATTCAAGCACCCACTGCTTAAAAATATTTTAAAAAGTATATAAATTCTAAAAAGCAAAGCTTGATTTTGCCATTTTATATAAGGGATACTATTTTACCACCTCATTGCATTGAGCATCTACAGATTTTGGTATCATGGGGGTGGTTGGGTGCTGGAACCAAACCCTAGCTGAAACCAAGGGCCCACTGTAATTAGGAGTAAAGAGGGTACTTTCTGAGGTGCATGTCTTATTTTTTTTTCTATGCTTAATTCATGCCTCTTATACTGAAGTATAGGTAACTTTATTTTGGCTATCTACTTTCCTATTTTGGATGGATTTTTTTGCAACAATAAACTAACTTTTATTTTTTAACTTTATCACAGCATCCTGCATATTTCTATCCTGTTTTTTAACAGAAGCTCATGTTGCACTGGGGCACACTTAATATAAATACCAATATTTTCCAACAGGGCCATGGGAGGTTACTTAAGGCCTTTGCAGACTGCCAGAAATAATGCTGCTTGAGGCCACTTTAACT
>CM034703.1:278738854-278753277 GCA_020142125.1 Phrynosoma platyrhinos
GAAAGCATATTTTAAATCCACTGCTGTAGTCTTGTTAGGGAGAAATCTCATTTGCTCCCAAGAGATGCTCCAGAATCTCTAAAAGAACAATGCCATCATGGGGGGGGGGGGGGGGGGGGGGGGAAAGGAAGGAAAAAAGAATATTTACTCTGCACAGTAAAGAGGGTCAACAGAACAATTTTATATGCGGCTATTCAGAGGTAACTTCTCTTGATCTAAATGGGCCTTGCTCCCAGGTAAGAGGCTATAGAACTGCTGCTTTCAAAGATCAACAAGCAGGTAAATATACTCAGGGCCTTTCACAATTCACAATGGTAGCACTGCATTCTACTTTAGAGTTGCCAGGTTTTCCTGACTGCAATAAAGGACAACCTTTTCTGTTGCCAAGCCAGCTCAAGACTGGCCAGTAACATAAGGTAGGTCTATATAAAGTCCATCCCAAATCTCACAAGAGGAGGACCTTTTGCAAGAGTTCCAGGCTCTCATGAGCTCCCACAAGATTTCAATTCTTGTGAGAACCCTGACATCTCATAGGAAATGGAATATCTGGGAACCCTAATATTAATTGTCATAGCAACATCCTCTGGAACCCTAGGATTTGCATTTTAGGGAGTGTTATCTAAAATTCTCTGCTAAAGAGCTCTAGTGCCTCACCAGACTACAAGCTCCGGAATTCCATAGGACGTAGCCATGGCTGTTAAAGTGAATCATAGTATTATGATTATATGTGTGTATGAGACTTTACTGAGAGCTTTCAAATATTTGAAATGGATTTTAAGAAAAAAGAAAGCTAATTTTTAAAACTCATTTAACTAAAGTCAGGATGTGAAGTAGAATCATAGAAATCATAGAGCTGGAAGAGACCACAAGGGCCATTGAGTCCAACCCCTGTTGTTCAGTGAAATTTCAAATCTCATTGGAAATATAAATTAAGTATTAAGGAGATTGTGGCAACCAAAGAGCTTAGTAGTGGATTGAAGTAGAAAGTTAATTTCTATATTGGTCAAATATCTGTTGGGGCCTAACAGTAACAGGAGAGGCCATTTTAGGACAGGCTTCTCAGATAGCTAATCCTTTTGCCTGCTTGCTTAAATTTCAACTACTCAGATTTGGATTATTTTGAATAATGATTTTAATCTCCAGTTTAACCCCCCCCCCCGATGTGTAATGAAAACAAACATTACATCTTTCATAGGAAATAATGCAAACATCAACAGTATAATTGTGTATGCTGCCTAAATCTAATTATTATGCCCAACTGAAGTAGATCCACTTAATAAGTCAAGCCAGTTCTTACAAAAAGTCCAACTGTGTAATGGCTCTACTGTAGTTAGGACTGACATAAGTAGCATTCGCACTTGTGTCTACTGAGAAGTTCAGTCTCTTTACATTCAATGGGATTTACTCCAAGGTAACAATGAACACAGTGTAGGACTGCAGCCTAAACTGATAAAGAAGCTGCAATGTAAGTTATGTCATTCATGAGTGGATTTGACATGAAACAGTACATTGACTGTAAGATAAATAAATAAAACCACTACAAAATTGTATATTTGGGTATGTTGTATTACTTCTCCAAAACTGAATAAAATCTTTGTTTACTTAGTTTACATGTATCAGTTTACTTAATGTTTTTTCAAATGACAAAACAGAAACATATTAATTGCTGAGTTGTTGCAGGAGAGCACCCATTAATGGGCAACTGCATTTTTCCTTAGCAAAATGCAGCGTTGAGTTACTGGAAAAATGTGATTTCCTTCCTCAGTAAATGCTTTGGGCCAGCTGAGTCAGCAGAATCGAGTGATAACGCTTTGCTGCTCTTAGAAAAACAGAAAACAAAATCTTTGAGTCTGCACATAGAAATAGTGGGGAAATGGTGGGGTTTTTTTTAAAGCAAGCCTAAATCGTTCTCTCTGACATGGGTTTTGAATTTTATATGAAGAAATTTGTTTCACCATTTACATAGATATTCAGAAACTTTTCCATGTGCACAATCTATACACTAATTGATTCAATGAATACTGTATAGCAATAGTTCTTTGGGAGTGCTGTGTCCAAGGCAAAATATATGCTTGTCTGCAGAATGCTTAGACTCTCCAAACTGGCATGTCTGTTGATGGATACTGGGAGCTGTAATCCAAAATTGTAATTTTACCAAGCTTTGCTTATGTGTCACATGTGATTGCTTATAGAGGTATAAATATTCTTTTCTGGAATGGTATATGTATATCCATGCATTCTTGTACAGTTGGCCCTTCATATGCATCCATGGCTTGAAAATATTTTTAAAATATATAATTTCCAAAAAGCAAACCTTGATTTTGCTGTTTTATAGAAGGGATACCATTTTACTATCCTGTTGTATTTCATGGGACTTGAACATCCATAGATTTTGGTAACCATGGGGGTTCCTGGAACCAAACCCCAGCAGATACCAAGGGCCCACTGTATAGATGAAATGTTATCTGTTGAGCAGAGAGAGCAAAATCAACATCTAACTTTAGCTTTGTATTTAAAAAAATACAAAAAACAAAAGCCAATTCATAATTGATGTAGCATGGTATTAAGCCCAATTCTTTCCACATCAAAATAAATGGAAAAATTCTCTCTGACATGAAATGGCTTGAGCTGTGTTATCACTTGAAATTGCTCTCTGCTGTCATTGAAAGAGGCTGTATTGCACTCTTGTTCCCTTCCTCGCCATGGTATTGTCTGATTCCTGGGTGATATTGCATTGTATTAGAGCTACATGCACTCTGCAGTATTGTATTGCATTTTATTGTATTGCATCACATTGTCCTGCATTGTGCTGAATTGCAGGGCATTGTAATCTATCAATGCTCCCATTATATACTGACAAGAGCATCATTAATATCTGCCTGAATTTATGGCCTTTATGCCATGGCATTATGTGACGTACTTAGGGTGGAAAACAATTCACGCTGTGGCTGCCAACTCATCTTCCATTGTACAGTCATAGAAGTCAGTGGGTCAGTTTCACCTCTGGTGTAAGTGGGTATAGTTTTCTTTAAATGGACTTTGGAAAGAGATATGACATTTTAAGGTCCACACAAAAGGTTTCCTATATGTAGGAATTCCACAAAGGGGAATATGACAAACATGTGTTTTCAACTGAAATTGGCTGTATACCTGCCAGGTATATACTCAGACCAATTTATGTTTGCTGCTATAATTTATATGAAGTGGCCCAAACTACAAACTCCTAAATATTGTACAAAATGACTACTTTTCAGCTCTTCAACCTCCATATCCCTCACTAGTTTTTCTATAGAAGCCATACCATATATTTTTGCTTTTCTGTCTTGTCAGATCTGAATATTAGCTCACTGCTTTGTCTGCCCATCTATCTGTCTGTCTCTCCCTCTCCTTTCCCCACCCCTCCCCAGCCTGGCTTTGAAGATATCAGGCTACTGGAATCAAAGAGGCATTTCAGTGACTCAGGCGTTTCCCATTGCCCTATTCCAGCATCCTCTGCTCTTAATGCTGAGAGCTTTTCACGTCCTATTTGGAACTGATAGGAAGCCCTTTCATTGTTTCGCTACATGGATATTAACACTGATGAAGGAAATGCTCCATCTGATAACAGAACCGTTGAAAAGAGCACCACTTCCAAATGAGCAAACACACAGAGAGAGGATTCCTGCCGGACTCTTACCAGTTTAACTACAGTGATTTGTACAGGCCCCATGGCAGAGTATAGGCAAAACTTTCCTCAGCCATGCTCTGACATGTTCTGACCTCTATATCTCTTCTTTTACCTTGTAGTCTAAGGAGGAAAGAACCATTGGCTAACAGAGGATGTGGAGTTGAATGGTGTGATTTCTCAGCTCATGGGATCCACCCATTATAGCAGAAAGAAGGAAGATAGTTTTTTAGATAAATCACTGGCCTAAGCTAACTCAGTGCTGTTTGCTGACAGCTATTCTCTATGGCAGGGGTAGGCAACCTAAGGCCCGGGGGCCGGATGCGGCCCAGCAAGGCCTTTGGACCGGCCCCAAACCGGTCCTGCCGCCGCCGCCCCCCCCACCGCCGCCGCCCCCCCATTATGATATTGATTATTGTTGTTATTACTTGTTCTTGGGGTTTTCTTGGCAAAATCTCCACAGGGGTTTTGCCATGGATTTTCTGGGGCTGAGAGAGTGTGCATGCATTTTTTAAATTTTTAAATTCTTTTTTAATTTTAATTTTAATTTATTTATTTATTTATTTATTTATTTATTTTTGGTGCTTCGGCCCATCAATTGTCTGAGGGACAGCAACCCGGCCCCCGGCTCAAAAAGGTTGCCTACCCCTGCTCTATGGTTTCAGATAAGATACTTTCCCAGCTAGTTTTGCCAAATCTCAGCAACTGGCTCTGACTTTTCATGGGGCAACTCCAGGTGGGAGATGAGGGTGTAAATTCTCTAGTTCAGAGTGGGTTCAGCTCCAGACAAGATGAAAGGGCTATATACAAATCTCCAACTCAGCCAATAGAACAGGAGCTTGCTACAATTTGCAAGGATTAATTGATGTGTTGCAATTAACAAAGATTTTTCAGTAGTCTGATGTATTAACTTAGCCAGCTTCTTCTTACCCTCCTAGTCATTGGAGTACCAGAGCTCACCCTCTACACTACAGGTTGAGACTCCCTTATCCAGAATTCCAGATAGTGACACCTTTGCTTTCTGGTGATTCAATGTACACAACCTTTGTTTCATCCACAAAATTATTTAAAATACTGTGTATAAAATTATCTTCAGGCTATGTATATAATGTATATAGGAAACATAAATAAATATAATCTTTAGACTTGGGTCACATCTCCAAGCTATCTCATTATGTATATGTAAATATTCCAAAATCTACCACCACCACCCTTGCAAAATCCAATGCTTGTGACTTCTGGAGTTCAAAGCCCATTCAATTTACTCAGTGATAAATGATAGTTTGTTCTCTTTGATTTCATGGGTCAAATGATGCCAAATGCAAGCCAGTGCTAACTTTCTTTCTTCTTTCTTTACTGGAAGTTATAGAAAGCTATGCACCTATTCTTAACCACACATTAGATTTTCTGTACTCATGTAAAGGGTTACCTAGGGCTGGTTTTATTCTGTATATAGCCAGATAGGGATAGGCAGTGTAGTGGGTTGGGAGAGCAGCTTGTTGCACAAACATCCGATATCTGATTGTAGTCAGAGTCAATCATCAAAGACAGAGGTCAAGATCAGTCATTGAATCAGTAAATTATGGAGGCACAAGCTTATAGTACTAGGGAAATTGGATCTGGTATAGTTATAGGTCTAGTGTAATTTGAGAATTTCTGGTTTGACAAGATGAGGGGTAAACATTTTCAGTAATAGCATGGAAACTTTTTGTCTTTAACAATCCCTACGGCTGTCTTTGCTTACATGTTTCTTTGCAGTCATTTTAAAATTTAAATTAATGCAATATATGAAAGCTTCTTTCTTTACCAGGACTTTCTAGTCAAAGATCATGCAATATCTGGCAATGTCAGATAAAGCTCTCCTTTAAGGTAGGTGAGTAAATTATATAATGGACATATTTATTTCCATGAAAGTTATACCAGAGCTTGGAAGCATGTTGTTACATTTATCAGTTTTACCTGTGGGCAGATGTGGGAGGTATTCCTGTTTTAAAGTGGATTTTTATAAAGAAACAACTAAAAAGTAACTGAAACATTACATGCACTAATACATTGTGCTCAAAGTAATTGGTGACCCTAACATGTTAGTTTTTGAAGGCAAAACACCAACTGCCAGGAGTTCTGAACAGAGGTTGTATGTCAGAAACTAGCTAGATCACCTTTCTCAACCTGGCACCTGCTGCTTTGACCAAATGTATTGGCCTACAACTCCTATCACCCAGATAGCAGGTCAATGGCCATACTGGCTCAGGATGATCGGGAGTGTTGCTGGGTATCAAATTGAGGAAATTTGAGTTAGATCAACTTCAGTTCAGTTGCTCTGTTGTCTGAGATAAATTCATAGTATACACATGCAGATGGCTATGCCATGAAATACCTCCACATTTCTTCTTTCTAGTTATGACAGGCAAAAGCAGTTCCAACATCTGGCTGGAAGAATCATGAAGCAATCTAACTAGCAGGACTGCTTGCCTCCAGTCAAAATAGAAGAAGTGCATCACCCCCCAACCAAAATAGAACACTGATTTGCAAAATCTTTGCTAGGCTGATTTTATTCATATAGATCCAATTGGAGAAAAATACTATAAGTGACACAGAAGTACAAACACTATATCTCACCATAATGGGAAAGACTGCAAACAGGTGAGCTGTGTGTCTGCTTAATCTGTAGTCGAGGTGCTAAATCTGCTGTGCTGCCCCAGTTAAGGAATACTCTTACCTCAGTGGCCTGATTGCCATCAGTACTGGTGTCCTCCCAGTGCTAAGTTAAAACAGAGCCTGTTATTAAAACTTTTGGAGCTTAATTAGTTTTATCCAATTTGCACATGAGCTATGTATAGGTGTATGTGCCTTCAAGTTGCTTGTCAACTTATTTTGACCATGAATTTCACAGAGTTTTCCTAGGCAAGGAATAATAGTAATTATTATTATTTTATTTATTTATATCCCACCTTCCTCCCAGTGCAGAGACTCAAGGCAGCTACTCAGAGATGGTTTTGCCAGTTTCTTGCTCTGAAAAATAGCCTATAGCAACTGGGATTTTCAGGCAGTCTCCTATCTAAGTACTAACCAGAGATGATCTTGCTTAGCTTCCAAGATCAGACAGGCTATGCTTGGCATTATTTTTAATGTTTTTAATTGGTTTTTAGTAATGATTCAATATCTTGTTTTAGTCTTTTAAAATTATTTTTATTTATTATTCTAAATTGAATTTACACTGCCCTGAGATCCTTGGAAATTGGGTGGGATATAATATGGGATATAAGGGATGCAGTGGCCCAGTGGTTAAAACACTGACTCTGATGATTGCAAGGTCAGCAAGTCAGGAGTTCAAGATCCAAGCACTGCTTGAAGGAGTGAGCTCCCATCACTTCTGCCAACCTAGCAGTTCAAAAGCATGTAAAAGTACAAGTAGATAAATAGGTACCACTTCGGTGAGAAGGTAAACAGTGTTCTGTGCAGTCATGCTTGTCACATGATCACAGAATTGTCTTTGACAATGCTGGCTCTTCGCTTAGAAATTAACACTGCCTCCTACACTCAGGCGTGACTTGATACTCATGCCCAAAGGGGAACCTTTGCTCTTTTATAACATTTAAACAAACAAACAAACAAACAAACAAACAAACAAACAAACAAACACAAACAAAACCAAACAAGTGCACAGTGTTGGTGATCAAATTCAAAGCATCTACTCTCCTCTCTTAAGGTTCTTTTGCCACTAAAACCTGAATTGGATTGGATAACTTTTCAAATAGAATACTTTTCTTAAACCATCTTACTAAGGACTGTCCTCTGTAAAGTAGGAGAAGTGGAGTAGCAGACATTGGGGACAAACCAAGAGAGACTGGTTTTGAACATTCAGGGACACCTCTGGCTCACCACTGTTGCCACAGGGCTCATCCTGGGCTGTTTCTTTCTATATCCTTAGCTAACTAACTGTTTGGTTGAAGGATCTCCCTGGCACCTTCCCTTGGAAACAATTTCACTTCATACAAAAACATAACAGAGGTCTCAGGGCAACTGAAGAGCCCATACATCTCCAGATGTTACAACTATATCATCCATGCAGCACCATATAAGCTTTACTCACAGAGGACGTTATCACACATGGGCCAGAAAGCGATAATAAAGTGGAAATGAGGCATTCCAAAAATAAAACAAAAATAAACTTTGATTCCGCAAATGGCTTTCACACGTAATTACCTTAATTGTGAATTTACAGTCAGCGCATTTAACGTTCACACACAAGTGAGAAAAGCCCGTAAATGTACTAGAAATGAGCTTCTTGCACATGCGCAGAGGAATGCTCACTGTGGAACCATGGGAAAAAGGAGGGAAATGCTCCCAAATGAGCATTTGCTTTTCACATTACGGTAAATGTGAAATTACTGTAATTATTGTACTGTAATGCAAATGCATTACCTCAAAACTACCAAATTTCAAAAGATCTCGGATAACACCAGTTTCTGTGTGACGTCGTGTGAAATTGTGAAGCACAAATCCAGTTTCTGTTTGGGATTTGTGTGGATTAACCAGCAGAGTTCCCCCGTGTGATAACGTCCATACAGTGGCATGTGGTTCACAATACCTGCACAGAAAATTGTGGGATTCTTCTGGAGTATGAGGAATTATGGAATTCTGTCAGAAGATGTGAAATGCTTTGATTGTCCTGTGTGCCGGAACCTCATGGTCAGAATGAGACTGCATAGGACCAGTAGGGCTGGTCCTACTGTTAGGCAGAATGAGGTGGATGACTTAGAAAGAAGTGTTTTTTTGGGGGGGGGATAAGGGACAGGGAGGGTCAGCAAGGGGCTGAGGTAGAGTGTGGCTGGCCTGATGCTCTTGCATGTGGTGATGGACACTATTCTCTTACCAATGCTGATGTAAGATTCTTTTGTACATAAAACTGTGTGCGTGCATGTGTCTCTGTGTATGTTCTTCTTACTCAGCAGCAAAATGTCCCGGCTAGCCCTGGATAACGGCCTCAGAAGGGACCAGCTGGCCAGATTTAATGGTTCTTCTAGTTGTTTGTAGCTGGTCTTTGTTCACCTTGTTTCTCTTTTTAAAAAAATCCTCAGCTCTCAGGACCATCTGAAAAGCATTGATTGCTGAAAAGTCTCTATCTAAAATACTTCACCAGAAGGTTTTCTCTCAGCCCTGAAAGTCATTTCCTCTGGCTGCTGCCACCCTTATCAATTAGCTGCCTATAAATAACCCAGGTGATTTTTTAAAATTTTTTTTGCCATGACAGTCTCTAAATGCAGTTGCTGCCAGCTGCCTTCACTCCCTGGAAAGTTGGATTCCTCTGCTTCCACTGACCAGAAGAAGATACAGGAAGAAGGGTGTGGAGGGGAAAGGGAAGGAAGAGGCTGCTGGGAGTGTGGGAGTGGTAGGACCCATGGCTTCAAGCTCTTATCTTGTTTTCCACCAGTAGCAACTGTGGCATCCATGTCATTGGGGCAGCAAATTCATTCCTAGTTTTACTCTGGAGCTATCCAAAGTGCTGAACTCTACCCCAAATATGTTTAACCCCTCTGAACATTCCTTTAAGATTCAGATTGAAAAGTAGATCAGATTCACCACTCTACTGACATGCGTGCCAGTAGCCATCATTTTCTACAACTTACCATTCACAAATCTTTCACTTTCTGAAACTGGGCAATGTTGCATTGCAGTGCTACACTGATTATATAGCATTAAACATTTCAGATATTTGGCCTTTACTGATGTTCACTGAATGCCGTTGTCCCTGAATTCTCCCTGAAGGAGTGACAGGAAACATGTGGCTCTCCAGGTGTTATTGGATTGCAGTCGCACAATCCTTTACCACTGGCTATGCCAGTGAGGGCTGCTGCGAGTTGCAGTCCAACATCTGGAGGGCCACATATCATTCAGTTCTATTGTAAGGTTTCTTTATGAACCATGGAAGAGAAACTACTGGTTATATTCTATGCATGCTGTACTTTATGCCTTTTGCCCACTGATAGCATGACTATAGAATATCCAGTATAAAAAATCCCATTCTCTTGAAGATTTTTTTTTTGGATTAAAGCCCCTTACTAGATAAATCTAGGCAGCAATGGGCCTCGTGACATTCACGGGCCTGGAGGGCACAAGAATCTTGGCCATATTCATTAGTCTCATTCACATTTCTTCGGTTCCTCTGTACAGTCTTCCCTCTGGATTCACTGACTTCCCATTTGCGGTTTTGAATTGCTGCAGATGGGAAGCCAGGAGGGACAAAATGGTGTGCATGCCTAGGATCATGCCACCATTGTTTCCAATGGGGTTTGAATATTTATAGTTTTGCATTTTTGTGGGGGGGGGGGGGGCAGGAGTCTGGAACAGATCCCCTGTGAATTGGAAGGGGTGACCGTATTTATTTATTTATTTAAAATCCAATAAATTAGACCTGTCCTCTCTAATTACTTTTTTTTTTTTTGGCTCTTCCTTGTCTTTTCCGAAAGATTCAGGGAATCTGCAGATGTGGGGAATAAAATAATTGGATTCATGTAATAGAACTGCAGCCCTGGGTACATTATATGGAAGGAATCTCCACTGAACAGAACTGGATCCAGATTGATTCTTCTGGAAACAGAAGAGCTTCCCACTGAAGGAAGATGGCAGGGTCAGTGGAGTATGATTTTCAATTATTTTCTGCCCCTTAGCTCTTCTTGTATGGCTCTGGATGGTCCTCCAATACTCCAGAGTAACTTTTGAGGGGGACTAAGTGGGCTGTAGATGGAAGAAGCCAACAGGAAAATCCCCCAACCCCATTTTCCAGCAGGAATAGACCTCGGCAAGACACTAATCTGAATCCACCACATTAGGACCAACTGAGGAATGAGACATAAGGTTAAGAAAGAATTAAACTACATTTGGAGAACTGCAACCCCCCAGAGGTTGTTGGATTCCAACTCCCATCATGGCCAGTGATGAGGGATGGTGGGGGCTGTAGTACAGCAACACCTGGAGAGCTGAAAGTTTCTCACTTCTTGATTAGACAGCAGTGGACTGTCTGTCAGTGGCCCTTAACCAGGATAATGAAACACAGCCTCCATGTGCAGAGTTCAGGGCAATTTACATAAATTGCTAAATACAATACAGTAAAAACAGCAATGCATAAAAGAAACAACAACAATAAAAGCAGCACAAGAACAGTTCAAAAATAACTGCAGGTAAAAGCATAATAAAACATAAAACTCAGAGTAAAAACAGAGGATTACTTACAATTATAGTAGGAATAATTAGAAAATAAAAACATTAAAGCTGTAATGGCAAAAAAACACAAAAAACCCTTTTTAAACAGGAAGATCTTGACCACATTGGAAAAGCAATAAAGAGTTTTGGGAGAGAGGTAAACTTCCCTTGGTAGGGAATTTCAAAATCAGGATGTCACCCTCTCTCTTATACCAATCAAGCTTGGTTTTGGACATGATTTCCTACATTTCCTGAGACTTATAGAAGGGGACACCCCTTTCACATCCTGCTTATGAGAAACAGAATGGCAATCTAGAAGGGTTACAGCATGCTTCAGCAAGGTAATTGTTATCCTTTTCTAATTAATTGTTCTATTGATTTCTTTAAAAAGTCCCCAGAAAGCAATACAACAAACAGGTGGAGGGAAGAGGAAAACAATGAAGAAGATGCAGGTTAATTCTTTGGTTCTTAATCAATACTTGTCTCATTCTTATTTAGTACAATGGTATAAGGAAGTGGTAGATTAAGGTAAGAGGGTGCTTGATTAGTTCAAGTCTGAGTTATGATTTTCCAGGATGAGGAAGAAGTTGAACTTGGTTTAACATCTATACCCAGTGGCAGCTGTGATCTTCCATGCCAGTGGGGCACTGAATCTGTCCCAGGTTTTAATCTGAATTCTATAGTAGCTGTCCAAGGCACTGAACCCTATTCCTGAAATAAGTTCCATACCTGGGATAGCTTATTTAAAATTTGGATTGAAACCCAGAGTGGATTCACCATTTAACTGATATGGAAGCCATTGTTTGACACTCTCTGCACCCTGGACAGGGGAATGCAGTTTTTTTTTATTTCAAGACAATTGAACACTATGAATATCTAGGTATAGTTTGAATTCCTTTTTGCCCTTTCCATGATTAAAAATTTGTTTGTTGCTGTTAACTGCCTCCACATCGATCTTGACCCATGTCAAACCTATGGATGAGACATCTGCAGGCCCCCCTTGTCCTCTACTGCTCTGCCCAGCTCCAGCAAACTCATATTCATTGTTTTTTTTTTTAAATAAAGTCCATCCATCAAGCATCTGGCCTTCCTCTGTTTCTATTTCTCTCCACCTTTCCTAACATTATTGTCTTTTCCAATGATTCATGCCTTCTCATGATGTGTCCAAAGTATGGCAGTCTTGTCATCTTATCATCTAAGCCTTGTCATCTTAGCTTCTAGGGATTTTTCTGGCTTGATTTGCTCTATCCTTTTGCTTGTCCTTTTGGTTGTCCATGGGATCCTCAGCACTCTTCTCCAGCACCACATCTCAAATGCATTGATTTTCCTCATATCTTCTTCCTTGACTGTCCAGCTCTCACATCCATCAATGGTATTAGGGAATACAATGGCTCGTATGATTCTGACTTTTGTGCTGAGTTGTATGTCTTTGCATTTTAGTATCTTTTCTAGTTCTTTCATAGCCGCCCTCCCTATTCTTAATCTTCTGAATTTCCTGGCTGCAGTCCCCATTCTGACCAATGTTTGATCCCAGATATGTGAACTCTTTTACTATTTCCTCATTGTCTAGTTTGAATGTGTGTAAGTTCTCTGTGGTCATTATTTTTGTTTTCCTTATGTTCAACAGTAAGCCTGCCTTTGCACTCTCTTTTTTGATCTTCCTTAGTAGGTGTTCCAGGTCTGTG
This sequence comes from Phrynosoma platyrhinos, assembly GCA_020142125.1. Taxonomy (NCBI): domain Eukaryota; kingdom Metazoa; phylum Chordata; class Lepidosauria; order Squamata; family Phrynosomatidae; genus Phrynosoma; species Phrynosoma platyrhinos. Next base: position 278,751,407 of record CM034703.1, read on the forward strand.
AGGTTTTCTGCTAGTATTATGGTGTCATCTGCATATCTTAGATTGTTGATATTTCTTCCTCCTATTTTCACTCCTTCCTCTTCCATATCCAAGCCTGCATTCCTTACGATATGTTCTGCATATAAGTTGAATAGGCAGGGTGATAGGATGCAGCCTTGTCTGAATTGAGAACCATTCAGTTTCTCCATGTTCTGTCCTAACAGTAGCCTCTTGTCCTGTGTACAGTTGACGAAACTGCCATACTTTCATGATCTATGCCAGGGGTAGGTAACCTTTCCCCTTTAAGGAAAGGGACTTCAGCTCCCAGAAGCCTCAGTCATGTTGGCCAATATTCCCATGTTGGCCAATAGCTCCTGGGATGCCTACCCCTGATCTATGCAGTCAAAGGTTTTGCTATAGTCTATAAAACACATGCTGGTTTTCTTTTGGAACTCCCTGCTATGTTCCATTAGCCATCATATATTTGCAATGTGATCCCTAATGCCTCTTCCTTTCCTGAACCCTGCTTGGACCTCTGGGATTTATCTCTCCATGTATGGCTGGAGCCTATGTTGCAGTATTTTAAGCATGATTTGTGCAACGATGCAAAACATAATCAAAAGAAAGGGAGGGAATGAAAAACCTGGATAGAAAGAATGGCATGTTCTGGCTAATAGGCATCAACCCTTGCTTTCTTTTGTCTTGCATTTTAAGTATGTGAAAAGAAAGAAAAGCGACCAAACCAAACCTTATTTTTAGAATTAGGAGAAACAGGGAAGGTATCAGTGTCAGAGCAATAGGATTTGATCTGCAATAAGTTCAGTCAACTCAACAGTCACAATTTTTCCATCTTGTGCTGTTTTCAAAACAGTAGGACACAAGCACACACATACACTGCAAATCCTGCCACCAATATTTTTAATAGTGTGATCAGATGTATAATGCTGAAGCAATGAACTGTTGTTTTCAGAGTGGGTGCAGAGAGATATGTGAGCACCCCATAGTTCCAGTCTGTGACTCTAGCATCAAGCAGGAAGCATGAATGTAAAATTTCCCACAATCCTTTAGTGAGCTGTATGTCTTTGGCCAGCGAGAGGGCCAGCATTGCTTCAACACAGGTACTGTGGGGATTGCCAATTGAGTTCCTGCCAGGAAGGAGAAGGAAAGCAGTTTCTGGGCAGCCATTCTGAGTGGAGGAAAAGAGACAGAGACTTGCCTCCAGAATAAAGTAGCATCCAGGAGCTCTCTGTAGAGTTAGAAACCCAGTTGATTGAGCTCACTGACAGAGCCTGGTGAAAAGGCCAAGAGAACAGGGGCCCTTTTCATGGGTCTTTACCAGGGGACCTTTTGAGGGAGAAGCTCACAGTCCTGTTTCAGTGCTCACTTAAGATTTCTCAATATGGACACTGAGGGAGTTGCTGCAATCACCTGCAACACTTGCGGGATGTTTGTCTTCTTGCCAAGAGGTGTGGGGAACTTCACCTGCACCAAGTGCAAGTTGATAGCCCTCCTGGAAGAGAAAGTACAGCAGCTGGAAGCCTGGGTAGCTACACTTCAGCATATTAGGGAGCAAGAGTTTTTCCTGGACAGAGTGGAATGAACGGTCTTGGATGGAGATCACACAGAGGAAGTTGTTGAGGAGGAGGTCACTTCATGCACACAGGAGGTAGACACCTGGAGGAACATCACACACAGAAATAGGGAAACCAGGGATCCTTTTGGGAGTTTGCAGCTACAGAATTGATTTGAAACTCTCTCCCTTATCAAGGATGAAGAAGAAGAGCAGCAGAGACAGCCCTCAGGGACAGTGCAAGGGACCCTAAGAGTACCACCACAGGGAACAACCACTGCTAAGCCTTGGAGGAGGTGTGTGGTGGTGGTTGGGGACTCCT
>CM034703.1:278755849-278771599 GCA_020142125.1 Phrynosoma platyrhinos
GCCCTTGTGGTCTCTTCCAACTCTATGATTCTATGATTCTATTAATTCAATCCCTAGAAAATGCAGTGTATCAAAAGTGTCCTAATGCAGCTGTGACTGTGGTACTGAAGATGAATACCCCTTTATGCCATTTGAGCTGCATGAAACATTCCTAGTGCAGCTATGGGGCTGACAAGGCAATGACAATAAATATGCTGATGCAACAGGAGTCCTCTACACCAAAGGCATCCCAGGAAGTTCAATTAACCCCATGCAGATGATGCAAATGCATCTCCGCACTGAACACAGCATGGCAGAGGGACCCCCTGTCTTCTCAGCAAGACATGAAGAAGTGATTGCTACAGAGAAACAGTTAGTCCACACCTGTTCCCATTTGCCTAGGAATGTGGTAAATGATGCTCCAAGCAGGGGTTAAAGAGTATAAATATGGGTCACATATAAAGACCTGAGTGAGATTTGTTTTGCTTTTATGTGTGTTTTCTAGGCGTACAGAAGCTTCCCTTTGGCCCTGCAATCACTGTCTGATACTTAAGAGAGTTTCCTTTTTGCCAGCTCTTTCCCATTGTTCTGGAGCCAGGCATCAACCCTGTGCCTCAAGGTCACTCAGCCCCAGCTGCTTGGAAGGTAATCATCTCTCTTCAGAATGGCTGAGCAGAGAGGAAAAACATCTTGTTCTGATATTTATGGCTCTATGTTGGATCCTGGGAACAAGGCAATTTCTTTTCTCCTCAGAGAAACATCCACTCAAAATCAAGACCCTGATTCAAAATCAGGAACTCTCAAAATTTCAATTCAAAGCCTGGCCTATTTCAATAAACCTTAATTAACACTAACACCCAGTCCCCATTTCACACATAGCAAGAAACTATAGTTATACTCTTGTATAAGTCTAGAAATTTTAGTCAAAATATTGACACAAATGTTAATGTGGTTGCTATTTCTTGTGCTGTTTCTTGTGTTGTTAAGATATGCTTAATAAAAATATATATATTTAAAATTGACACAAGAAAACCTGGGTGGACTTATCCATGGGCCCATATAAGCCCTGTTTGTTGTGTGCTTTCAAGTCATTTCAGACTCATGGAGACCCTAAGGTGAACCTATCATGAGGTTTTCTTGGCATGATTTGTTCAGAGGAGGTTTGCCATTGCCTTCCTCTGAGGATGAGAGCATGTGACTTGCCCAAGGTCACCCAGTGGGCTTCATGGCCAAGCTGGGAATTGAACCCTGGCCTCCAGAGTTATAGTCCAACACTCAAACCACTATGTCACACCTTTATCAAAAAAAGAAACATCCCCTCCTCTGAGCAGTGTCAACAGATAAGAGTTTAGTTTATCCCAAGAGCACCTAGAAGCAGTACCAACCCTCTCTACTCTCTCCATCCTGCCTCCACGTTGGACCTTTTTGAGTGCCTGGGTGCAAAAATGGTGGCAGCAGCAGCTCTTTGGTGCTTTGTCTCAAAGGAGTGCTGAGATGAATGAGGCTCTGAAGGATATGCACAAGACATTTGTGTATATTTGTCAGCTTTTCCTGTATTAAAATAAGGCAAGGTTATCATATTAAAATTAAAGGCTATAACTATTGCTAATGTAGTCACTATTTTCTTTGCTTGGCGTTTTCATCCTTTTTGATATGTGTGTTTTGTTAGCCCCACCTGTGCCTGGTCGCCTCCCCGACATATCGCAGAGCCATAATTTACTGTAGTTCCTTCCTCTTCCTCCAGACTTTAGGGTGAACATAATGGGCCTCAGCAGACGGAGGCCCCGGAGACGCCGCGGGTCGGAGCGCCGGCGGAGCTCAGCCTCCGCACCGCGGCGCTCCTGCGGTGAATATAAAAGGAGCTCCAAATTGGCGCTCCTTTTAGATGTCAGGGAAAGTGCTCCCTAAAAGTGGCGGGCGCACTTTCCCTGACTCAAACGCGGCAGCGCATGTGGTAGCTGCGGCGTGAGGTCATCCCCGGAGTGCCGGCCGTGCGGAGGGCCGGCGACTCCGAGGGCGACCTCAGGAAGAGGAAGGGGCACCGCTCGTGCGGCTGCCCCTCCTCTTCAGGGCCTCGAAGACGACTCTATTAGTCGTCTGCCGAGGCCCATAGTTATGCCTGCTTGGACTTTGTAAGTTCTTTGGCATTATTTTTCTTTGCTTCGTCTTTTGCATCCTATGTTACATGTCCTTAAATTTTACCCTTGATTTATTCATGAGTCATATCAAAATCCATAATTTTGATCCCAAAAAGTGACTTCATGATTTATTCATGAGTCATATCAAAATCCATAATTTTGATCCCAAAAAGTGACTTCAACTTATACATGAAGTCAACTTATAGTTGAGTATGTATGGTAGTTACTAATGGAGTCTAAACCTTCCTATCTCCTCCACTCATCCATGCCAGAGGGAGAGGAGCCCATGGTTTTTGCCTATAACATGGGTTAGTGTCCTAATCAGGGTCATGGGTTAAGAGAGTCTCATGGCTGATAGCAGAACAGAACACAGAGAAACTGAATGCTTCCTATTCGGCAAAAGGGTCAGACAAGGCTGCATCTTATCACCCTTTCTTTTCAACTTGTATACAGAACATATAAGAAAATTGGACACAGAAGCAGGAGGAGTGAAAATAGGAGGAAGGAACATCAATAATCTAAGATATGTCATATTATTAGCAGAAAACATCGAAGAGCAACTACTGAGGAAGGTCACAGAAGAAAGTGCAAAGGCAGGCTTACTGCTGAACATAAAGAAAACAAAAATAAATGACTATTGAAGATCTTAACAAGTTCAGCCCAAACAATGAGGATATAGGAATAGTAAAAGAGTTCCTATACCTTGGATCAAATGTTGATCAGAATGGGGACTGCAGTCAAGAAATCAGAAGAAGACTAAAAATGGGGAAGGCAGCTATGAAAGAACTAGAAAAGCTCCTAAAGAGCAATGATGTATAACTAAGCACAAAAGTTAGAATTGTGCAAGCAGTTGTATTCCCGTGTACAGATGCGAGAGCTGGACAGTTAAGAAAATGGACAAAAACACAATAAATTAATTTGAGATGTGGTGCTGGAGAAGAATGCTGAGGATACTGTGGAGAGCAAAAGAACAAATAAATTGGTCCTAGAACAGATCCAGCCTGAATTTTCCCTGGAAGCAAAGATGACTAAACTGAGACTGTCATACTTTGGCCACAGAAGGCATGAATCATTAGAAAAGACAATAATGCTAGGAAAGGTGGAGAGAAGTAGAAAGAAAGGAAGACCACATGGATAGACTCAATTAAGCAGGTCATGAGTATGAATCTGCAAGAGCTTAGAAGAATAGTAGAGGATAGGGAGTCTTGAAGGTGTCTCATCCACAGGGTCACAATGAGTCGAGATCAACTCAAGGGTGGTTAACAACAACAACATGGCTGATAGCACCCCTTCCCCTTTGCCTGTTAGAGGAGACAGCACTGGGGTAAATGGATTCATGGTCTGACTAAGCCAGCTTTATAAGTCTATTAACCACCCCCTTAAACACATGTCCCATGAGTTCTGAAAGCAATGGTGTCACTGCAACAGAAGACCAGACCAAATAAGGGGAAAAATTATTTTTTTCTTTGCTCACATGTAGTTTCATGTAGAGAAAACTGTTTGTGAATCAGACCTTAGAACTGGGTCTGGGAAAATTCTGGGTAGTCCTGAGTTTTCTCTCCATGGTTAAATAACATAAAAATTGCCCACCTAGAAAATGAGACTATTGACATCACCATAAAATTTGCCTATTTTTATTTCATTGTGAATTGCCTGTAATTTCAGATAACAATATTCCTCTACCAGGCAAATTAATAAAAGAGATAAACATTGATTAGAAAGAGCCTCCCTGAATGATGTTCTAGCATACATAGATTTTTTTTAAAAAATCAGTTTGCCCCGATGAAGGAATATTGTTTTCCAAATTGTGTTGGGTGATTTTTAATAAATTTACACAGGGACTTTGAGCACTGTATTTCTTTACTGGTAGTTTGTTCCCAGTTTGTTCAGAGTAAATATATCTGGCTGGCATAGCTTGAGGGCCCAACCAGATGTGAGATTCATGATTGGACATGGGTCTGTTCATTTTTTAAATGTCGTTGTTGTGAGTTCTCAAGTTGACTATGACTTATGGCTACCCTCTCACTGGGTTTTCTTGGCAAGATTTATTCAGAAGAAGTTTACTGATGTCTTCCTGTGAGGGTAAGAGAGTGTGGCTTGTCCAAGGTCACTCAATGGGGTTTGCATGGCTGAGGGGGGATTTGAACAGCGTTTTCTTGGCATGTTTCTTCAGAGGGCATTTACCAATGCCAATCTCTAAGGCTGATAGTGTGTGACTTGCCCCAGTGCATTTTCATGGGTGAACCAGGATTCTAACCTATTTGGGGGATAGAGTTCAGCACTTAAAACATCTCCTTTAAAGTTCAAGCTAGTTACTCCACTTTGGATTGACAATATTTTTGAGCCTTGGGGACCCTTGTGGGGCACAAAATGACTGTTTAGGCCACATGAAGCCTGTGGACTGCACTTTGCCCACCCCTGCTATAAAAGTTCAGAGGCTGGGGGAAAAAATGACTTTTTGGACTAGAACTCCCATGATCCTCCTAGCCAGCATAATTACTGTCTGTGCTGACAAAGTGAGCTATAGTCCAAAAGGTAACTTTCCTAAGATCTGGAAATTATAAAGCCCAGTAGTAAAGTTACATGAGAATAAAAGCTGCAGGAGGAAGTGTAATGAAATGGGCTTGTTGCCATTGCTGAGGAGGCATCTCCCTTCACTGGGTAAGTGCTTAACTGGGTCATAACAAGTTCCATTTTATTATTTTCTTTTCTTAACCTTCAGGTTAATGGAGGGTGGGTCATTCTCCATGACTGTAATAGGAATGAAAGAGGGAAAATTGAGAGTTCACTGGCCATACTGTGGAGGGTTTGAGAGCCCTCTTGTAAAAAATGCACTGGCTTCTCCATTCACCTGTTTCCGGAATGGTGTTATATTCAGCCATATATTCCATTCCTGGTGTTTGCAAGCACACAGCACCCAACCAACCAGGGTAATGGAAAATGTGTATCCTGAGGCTCTGCAAGGGAATCCATGGAGCAACTGACTCTTTTTCCAAAGCTTGATTTCATCAACGACAAAAGGGCTAGGGTACATCCATGCCAGAAAGTTTCCACTTCTCCAAAATGTCACTGAAGGCAAATTGCCTTTATGTAACAAAACAATGCAGTCTGAAGGGGGAGTTCTTATGAAAGGGAAGGGTGACAAAGAGTGATCTGTGAGGAGCAGAGAAATATGTCTTAAACTGAGTCAGATTGCTGGTTCATCTAACCCAGTACTGCCAGCTAGAGCATCAGGGAAGGGTCTTTTCCTAGTCCTACCTGGACTTCCCTGGTATTCCCAGAAGTCTCCCATTCATCTATCAAGCACGCTTGTTCCTCCTTGGCTGCTGCCACACTGCTGCCACATTAATGCAGTTGGTCATGGCTTCATCCTATGGAATTTGAACATTTATAGTTTATTGTGACACCAGAGTTCTCTGACAGAAAAGGCAAAATATCCCACAAAACAACAGATCCCAGAGTACTGAGCCTTGGCAGTTAAGTGGTGTCAAACTGCATTAATTCTGCAGTGTAGATTCAGCTTGAGACTGCTGAAATCCAATGATATTGGGTGTGTTCTGGATGGCATGGTGGCCCCACAATATTTTACATTCCCTGGAATCTGCCTTTTTTGCTAGATGTTGTCTTTTGATCTCAGTGTGTGACATCAAGGTACTGCTAGAGACCTGATGGCTAGTTGAAGTATTTCTGTATTAACATGCCATATTTTGTTTAGTGCTCCAACAAGCCCCAGTAGTAGCACTACAATACATACAATATTGTATCCTAGGTTTCTATGTATCTTACTGTCTTGTATAGAAGGGTAGCCCTGCTGTTGGGAAATAGTTTGAAATGAAGAAAGGGATAGTTGACTGTCATCCTTTAGAAAATGTGAATAGGTGTGAAATCCAATGTAGGAGACTGCATAATGTTATGAATGTTGATGATTAATCTGGATGGGCCTACTGATCTAGTTTTACCAGATAAACTTGATATGTGCAAGAAAAAGGGTGCTAATAGCCTTTAATTTCCTGGAAATCTCCTGACTTTGGAATGTGATACTATCAAAACAGGGAGAGAGACAAAGAATGGCAAGTGACAGGTTTCAACTGGGACAGAAACTATTTAATGAAGGAGTTCTTAAGGTATGTGTGTGTTATACTTTCTTTATTGCAGTGTTTTAAATTCAATTGGGTTTGAATATTACATCTTCAGTTGTAACTCTTGTTTATATCTACACCTTGTTGTAAACCACCTTTTTTAGAGAAAGGTGAGATGATCAATCAGTCAATCCATGCTAAAGTTAGCTGGACTGGACACAGAGAAGGAGTGTAGTGGGATGGGCAAAATGAAAGCATTCCTCACCAAGAAGAATTCTGTACACCCCCAATGATATTTTCCTTGTGTCCTTAAATTTTCAGCTTTGCAGTAACTTGAAACGTCCACCGAGCACTTAGAAATAGAGTTGAGGCATCCAAAGCAAAGGGGCAGGCAAAGTGACCAAGGGAACATGAACAAAGCAAATATGAATTCTAGATGTCAATAATTTTCAATGATTCACCCTCTGCAATGCTAGAAATTTGGGGACTGCAAGACAATTCCATTGGGGTGCAAAACTCTTAATGGGACAATGGCTTCATTTTGCCCTCCATGTAGCTATGTCCCTGAAGCAGTTTGGGGTTGTGGAAGTCTCCACAATTGCTCTGTGGAATCTGTAATAGGACCTTTGTTTTTGTTTTCTGTGTTTAGGAATCTGGTTGCTGCCAATGAGTTCTACTTGTATATATGGAGACAAAACAAATGTCAAAAAGACACTGTTCAGTCTCTAATGCTCTCTCTCTCAGCCAATGGAAATTAAACACTGAAAATGAAATATGTATAGCATTGCCCCAGAATTCTCACCACTCGGGGAAGTGGGGAACACTTAGCATTAATGTTGCAAATGAGGAAGGCAAATGGCTACAGGGAGAAGCCGTGGTACCACTGCTTCAAATGGTCTCCACAGAAAGCCTTTCCTTCATTGCAGTCTTGGTGCCAGGGAAGTTCCAGTCTTGGTGCCTTTTTATTTCCCTGAGGGTACACTAAACACTTCTTTTAAAAAACTGTAGAGGACATGCTAGGATATTTTCTGCAAATAACAGTGATGCATATGTAGAGGGTCAGTGCTGTTAGCAGTTAGAGTACTGGACTAGGACTCCTGGAGACCAGGGCAAAAATCCCACTCAGCCATGGAAACCTCACAGGGTGACCTTGGACAAATCTCACACTCTCAGCCTCATAGGAAGACATTGGCAAACCACATCTGAATAAATCATGCCAAGAAAACCCAATGAGAGAGTCACCATAAGTCGTAGTCAATCTGAAAGTACATAACAACAACATTTTAAAAATGTTTGTCTTAGGGTTACCATAAGTCAGAAATGACTTGAAATACACAGCACACACAAATGTTATGAAACTTGCATGGCAGGGAGTTGGGCTGGATGGCCCTTGTGGTCTCTTCCAACTCTATGATTATTCGAACAACAAAATACATGTACCTTCAAGTCTCCAATTGACTTATGGCTATTCCATTAATTTCATAGGGTTTTCTTAGGCAAAGAATACTCAGGAAAGGTTTGCCACTGCCCTCTTCTGAGTATAACTTACAGCACCTGATATTCCCTGGTGGTCTCCCTTTAGGTATTGCACTAATGTCTGTTAAAAAGTATCAGTCAACATAGGAATCAACAGATTTGTAACATCAAATAACAAGAGAAGTGCAGATAGAAGAAGGGATAAAGATCCACAAAATTATAGAGAAGTGGCTACTCTTGCTCTTTGAATCTTCCTTTTCAAAAATAATAAAATAGTGGAGATACATGAACCTGTAGCATTGGATTGACACAACAAAAGAGAGCATAGCCCAACAAATAAATAACATTAATATTAATATTAGTAACAGAGGTAAACAATTATTTTTATTTTTTAAAAAGAGGGGTTATACAAGATGGTATCAGAAGGATAGAGGGAAAGCTGTGCCCTGTCAGTCGCTAGAGATGACATCACTCACTGCAGTAACTCATGGGGTTGCTCCCGGCATTGACCTCCTTCCATACCACACTGTACAGAATCCTTAGTAATGATTTTTGTACTAATGTTACTCATAAATCCAAACTCCCACATATCAGTTAATGTAATGACAATAGTTGTGACATAAATCAACTAGCAAAATTAAAATTATACCTATAAGTTACAATATCATAAGCACAGCCTAAATGTATTTACATAGTTTCATGTGGTTAAAGTGAAATTTTGGTAAGATTTGAGGTTTTTCAGGAAATTTTAAAAAGAATTTAATATTTTCTAACAAAATAAACATTTAAAAAAACAACCTTGGGCTTCTCCTTTCTCCTCCCACCTCGCCTAAACCCTCTCATACCACCTCTTCAGCATTTCAAAATGAACTCCACAGCCTTTTTCTGCTAAAAGGCAGATGTTTGGGGAGCAGTGATGTCACCCCACCTTCGATTGTTACCTGGTGTAGCCTGCACTCTCGTCATCCCCAGTGACAGCCCTGTGCCTAGTATACAAATTGTAACAGAAGTGCAAGTCTTAGCACTGGATGCATATTAATTTTGTATGTGGTGACTATGGGGGGGGCAATTGGGCTTCCTTTCTCTTCCCTTGGTTTTCAAGAGGCCATCTGATCTACTCCTTGGCACATGGGAAATGGGTTTACTACTTGCAAGATGGGGTTTGTCTACATGATTTAAATACTCTTCATTCTATTCAAATAGAATGTGATCCCTCCACATGCAATTCACATGAATGTGGGTATTTTTGCAGTGTGGGGCTGAAAAACGCCTCAAATTCCACACAAAAAGGAATCACAGTCTTTACTGAAGTATCTGCAAGTATCCGCAAGGATGCACATTATTGAATGTGTGACCATCCATTCGCTTCAGATGGAGTCACATGGATTTGCAAGGCTGCACATTTTTGGCAGAAGGAGGGCAAATCGATGCAAATTTACACAGGAAAGTGAAGACAATTAAGTGTTGATGCAAATGTATGAAAATCCACTGCAATCTGCATAATACACCTATGTGTGGACTAGCCCCTGGTCACCATTTTAACATGTGCTAAGAGAGACAGTATAATGTAGTGATTTGAGCATTGGAGTATGATTCTGGGGACCAGGGTTGCATTCCCTGCTTGGCCATGAAAGTTACATGCTCTGACCCTCAGAGGAAGGCAATAGCAAACCTTCTAGGAACAAATCTTGCCAAGAAAACCCTTTGATAGGTTCACCTTAGGTTTACCATAAGTTGGAAACAACTTGAAGGCAAACAACAACAACAACAAATAGAAGCTTTAACTGAAACTAACTGAATGGGGCTGCTGGTTGACTTAAGGCCTCAGCCACATGACAAACTGAACCTTTACCCAGCCTTTTTTTCATGGCTGTAGAGTGGCTGCAGGGATGCGATAAGGCTCAGCTCACCACATGTCCAGACCCAACAGGTTGCCGCATCCCCATGCGGTTATGAGCTGCTACGTGGGACATTTGTAGGCAGCCAACGTGGTAAGCAGGCATATGTTTTCACCCTAGAAAACAGGAAATAAAATGCATTAATAATAACTCTTTGCTGCAGTGATCTTTGAGGTTGCTTGTCAGATTATAAAGTTTGTCTGTCTATGTAAATTGATGACAGACTGAGTGGACTTGACTGGATCTCCTTAGACCAATATGTATCTCTACATATACACTATTAGATTTGGATCCAGATTTCCTCAGTCACAGATGAAAGTACAGGTTGAGTCTCCCATATCTGAAATGGTTGGAACCAGAATTGTTTGGGATTATTTTGAATTTTGGAATATTTGCATATACATAATGAGATATCTTGGACATGGGACCCATATCTAAACATTAAATTAACTTATGTTTCATATATTCCTTATACACATAACCTGAAGGTAATTTTATACACAATATTTTTAAATAATTTTGTGTATGAAACAAAGTTTGGGTACCTTGAACCATCAGAAAGCAATGGTGTTCCTATCTCAGCCACCCAGGAAAAAAAGTTTTGGATTTTGGAGCATTTCAGATTTTGGATCTTGAGGCAAAGAATACTCAACCTGTAGTTACCTTAGGCACATAATTATTTCTTGGACTGACTTCCTCCACCAACCCAAGTGGGAAGATTCTTGGTCATAGGCTTCAAGCAAAACTTAGAAAAATTGTCTTTTTTGAACCACAACTGCCAGAATCCACTAGCCAGCATGGCCACAGCCCTGCATGCTAGGTAGAAGATTCTGAGAGCTATAGTCCAGAAAGGCAATTTTTCAAATTCCTTGGATGAATGGGTGATGAAAGCATAGCTCAAGATGAGCCTCAGGGATAGAACTGTCTTCTCCGTAGCACTGGAACTAATAAATGATTTCCCCCCTTCCTTCCCAGCCAATAATACTGTGACTAACAGGACTGATTAGACACCAGACAGAACCCATGATGCTGCTGTTCTTGATGTGGGCCTGTGGATGGGTGTGTTCTATAATACATGCAGGTTGTTGGAGGAGGCTAGGCTCTAACAACCGTAAAAGAACAAGGAATGTCTTCAGAAAAAGTACAGAGCAGTCTATGTTTGAAAGGTCACAGTGCTGCTTTACAATTAGAGTTGCTGGCAGCCTCTTAGGAGAGTTGTTCTGTACCTCATGGGTGACTTAATTCTGGGGCCAAGAATGTCTCATGGTAAAGAACACAGCGTGCCATGGCTTCCAAACCAGTATTGGCTAATCATCACTCATTCATATTTAACCTAAAAGTCCTTGCCTCTGGGTGGCTGTGAAATGGTATAGTGGGATGCCCTGTTGTCCCAAGGAGAGCAGGTGTCTACCATTTATTAAACGCCCCTCTAAGAACTGAATGCCCTCTTGTTTAGAAGGCTGGGGCTTAAATGGTCCTTGGCCTGCATTAAAACACATTGGTGGGTGTGAAAAGGACAGGCTGGAAGGGTCATTTTTACTATGGCCCTGCTCCAAGTCTGTATTACTTGCTGTTGGCATTGCTTTCTGTACCAAGAACAAGAGTAAAAACCAGCACTCTGGCTGCTGTATTTGTGTTTTATGAATACGCTGCAACTGCAGTACAGTTTTACCAAACTGGGTTATTTGCTGGGATGTCCAACAAAGGCCATTCACTTAAACACACATACATGGCACAGCACCAAAGGCCTGCTATCTGTTTGGGAGGCTTCTACTTTTGCTTTTTGTTTCCCTTTGCAGATGAGCTTTCCATGAATAGGGTTGTTATTCACCTAACTTCTGTGGGAAAAGATGAGTTATGAAATTGAATAACATGCTTTGGCTTGTTGAAAAGTGTATGGAAACAACAGTTGAGTCAAAATGCAGCAGTTAGCTTGTTGTGCTGAGGGTACTATGGGAAATTTAAAATGGCAGCTCAAAGACACAGTAGGGAGCCTGAGGTAGCTTTTGAGTTTGCAGGCCTTGCCAGGTCATTTCAGTCCTAGCTGCAGCCCAAGAATGGCAAAATGCAGCACTACGCTTGCTAGTGTGTGTCACAGATTAACATGTATAGGTGATATTGTTGCATATTCAATGGTTGTCTATTTTATTTATTTATTTAATTAATTGTTCCTTTGACATCATGCCTTTTTTCCTTGGAGCCAAGAAAGCATATAGCACACTTCTTGACATTTTTATCCTCAGAAATGAACAACCATCCTGGGAAATAGATTAGGAGATAGCCCAAGGTCACTCAGTGAAATTTCAATCTAGGTTTTTCCAGTCCTAGTCCCAACACTCTTTAAGTTTTACATTACTGCCTTTCTGGGCCTAGCTAGGGGGCCCAACTAGAAGTGGCATTTAATGTCTCACAACATTTGTCTAAAGTGTATCTCTGAACTGAGATTAGCCAAACATGCAATGAGCAACGAAAAGAGGTTGTTCAAATATGTTTGAAGCAAAAGAACAACAAAGGAAATGGTGGAACAGCTGCTTAGCAAGGATGATAAAATGCTAACAGATCACAATGAAAAGGCAGAACTGTTCAATACCTATTTTGCATCCGTTTCCCCCCAAAAAGAGAACAGTTTACTTTCCTTGGCAAGGAAACTAGGTGCCTCGGCAGACGGCGCAGGGAAGGGGAGGGGCAGCCGCACGCTCGGCGCCCCCTCCCCCTCCCGAGGTCGTCCTCGGAGCTGCCGACCCTCCGCACGGCCGGCGCTCTGAGGAGGACCTCCTGCTGCAGCGTCTGGACACGCTGTGGCAGAAGGGTCACCGAAAGTGCACCTCAATGTTTTGTGGCGCACTTTTGGCGACATATGAAAGGAGCGCTATTTTAGCATTCCCTTCCAGGTGCGCTGACGGTGTGCCGCTGGATCGAGGCATGGGGATGCTTCGGTCCCGCGGTGCACCTTCCCAGGGTGGCCCACGGCCACCCGTCTGCTTAGGGGGTAGGTTTCAAATGAAGATTGATAATGGGTTAGTGAGAAATCACCTAGATAACCTAAGTGATTTCAGATCTGCAGGGCCAGACAAACTGCATCTCAAAGTACTGAAAAAACTTGCTGACATATTCACAGAATCACTTGACATCATTTTTGAGAAAATGTGGAGAACAGATGAGGTGCCAGAGGACTGGAGATGAGCAATATTGTCTCTCTCTTCAAAAAAGACAAAAAAGAAGATCCAGGAAACTACAGGTAAGTCAGCCTGACCTCAATACCAGAAAAAAAGATATTAGAACAGATTATACAGGAGTTTATTTACAAGTATCTTGATGTCAATGCAGTGATCAGTAGGAGCCAGCTTGGCTTTATCAAGAACAAATCCTAACAAACTAACCCTATTTTGTTTTATCGAGTCTCTAGTCTAGTAGATGGTAGAGATGCTATGATGTCATCTATCTGGATCTCAGCAAAGCATTTGATAAAGTCCCTCATGATATTTTGATTAGCTAACTGACTACATATGGAATAGATGGGAACACCATCAGATGGATCTATAATTGGTTGGAAACCCATGGTCAAAGAGTTATCATCAGTGTCTCTGCTTTAGATTGGAAGGAGGTCTCAAGTGGAGTCATAGAATCATAGAATCATAGAATCATAGAGTTGGAAGAGACCACAAGGGCCATCCAGTCCAACCCCCTGCCATGCAGGAACTCCCAATCAAAGCATCCCTGACAGATGGCCATCCAGCCTCTGCTTAAAGACCTCCAAGGAAGGAGACTCCACTACTCTCCGAGGGAGTGTGTTCCACTGTCGAACCGCCCTTGAAGGGTTCTGTCCTGGGGAAGATACTCTATTTTTATTAATGATTTAGATGATGGGGTGGAGGGAATCCTTATCAAATTTGCAGATGATACAGAACTGGGAGGGATAGTAACCCACTGGAAGATAGGAACAGAATTCAAAAGGATAAACTAGATAACTGGGCTGAAATTAATACAATGAAATTAAACGGAGACAAATGCAAACTTCTACATTTATTCCACAAACACAACAGGCCAGAGTTGGACTTGAGGTCAGGAGGATGAACATATCAGGGGTATCTTCTGCACATGTACAGGATCCATTAGGTCCAAGCCACTGTCTTTCCTCAGGGGCAGAGGGCTTAGGACCATGATGGCAAACCTATGGCATGCATGCCAGAGATGGCATGTGAAGCTATTTTCCCCAGCGCATGGAGGGCGGGGAGGAGGACAAAGAGGTGCACTTGTTTCTCCTCCTTTCAGATCCTTCACAGCCTTCAGCTGCCTCTCCAGAGGCAGAGGCATGTGCCTGTTCCTCTTCTCCCCCGCTCACCACAGTGGGCCTTCAACTGTCTCTGGAGAGGCAGCTGAAGGTCTGGGAGGGTGGGGGGAAGAGGTCCCATCCTGGAAGTGTTACTGGGTAACACCCAGTGCTAGACGGCCTTTTAGTTTGGACACTCGGCCCCTAAGAGGTTCGCCATCACTGGCTCAGAATGTTACATTTTAACCATACTTTGTTAGGTAGCTCATTGCAGTAATTTACTGCATCACTAAAAAAACAAACAATGGGGGGTTGCAGACTGTCAGAAATAGTGCAAATTCAGTCCACTTTTAGGGTTAGGGTTAGAGCTAGGGAATCATGGGGATTGTTTTTTTTCTGAGACATTGAGCCTTCTCTGTCAGAGAGCTCTAGTGCCACAATAAACTACAGTTCCCATGATTCCCTAACCCTAACCCAACCCTATTGGGGGCAGGGAATTAAGTAAATGGTCTAAATTGTGTGTGTGAGTATAACCTGAAAACTTGTCAAAAATGTTGTTTGCTTCAAAAAAGTAATGATAAAATGTTACAAATGTTATTCATTAGAAGGATGAAAGTAATGGTATTACCAATGTTGATGGTATTTGCTAAAAGATCATTGTTATGCTTTCAGTACTACTCCAGCCTCCAATAATGTGTGTGTTAGAAGTAATACATGTATTGTGTGACTTTGAAAATCTAGGACAGATTCTGCCTTGAATAAAACCTTGCTCATCACTGTTTCCATGCCCCATCTGACTGTCCTTTACTAAATCAATGCCTTGTCCTGCAAGCAAGCCTAAGCCTTCTTTATTTCTGGCACATTAATTTCTGTATAATCTAAATGTTTTCTAAGTGAGCAGACACAGTTAGGGCTGCATCTAAACAGCAGAATTAATGCAGTTTGACACCACATTAACTGTTGTGGCTCAATGCTATGGAATTCTGGGATTTGTAGTTATGTGAGATATTTAGCCTTCTGTTAGACAGCTCTGTGGTGCCACAACAAACTACAAATCCCAGAATTCCATGGAGCCATGACAGTTAAAGTGGTGTCAAGCTGCACTAATTCTGCAGTGCGGCTGCAGTATAGGGTTGCCAAAATGTGGTGTCTGATATTCTCATGTGATATGTATAAAAAACCCTCATTGGAGGATGAATAATTACCCGACTGGGTGAACCAGAAATGTGGTTGATGCAGAGGCAGTGACACTGTAACTACAGAGCTGGGGGTTTGACTAGGTCTTTGCAGGATGGATAGAAAGAACCACATGGGGTGGTGGGGACGGTTTTCTCTGAAGCAGGGCATCCTCCGAGCAGACTTCTCTCAAGAAGGGCATCACACAGATGTGCCTGGAAAACTCTGGACTAAGTGATTTTTTTCCAGTTTTCTTCAGTCTCCAGTTCCGTTATGGTATGAACAATATTTTCAAAGAAAGGCAGAGGCATTAGAAATTGGAGCCATTGCTCTGTTTTGGAAGGGATGTGGAATGGGCATGATTCCAGGCCGTCTTTGAAGGTGCCTAGCCAGTGAAGCAGATAGAAGGGGGACATTGTCGAGGTAAGACAAGGAAATCCCAGCCTCACCAGGGAAACCAAATCCAGATGGTTCCTTACACCTTTCCCAAGAAACCCTGACATTTCAAGCTTGTTGATCAGCCCTCATGAGCCCTCCCTCTCTTGTGCTCCAGCAAAACCAGCTTTAAACATATTTCCACACAGCTGGAGGGAAACCCCAGCTGCAGTCATGAAAAATA
Organism: Phrynosoma platyrhinos; assembly: GCA_020142125.1. Classification (NCBI taxonomy): domain Eukaryota; kingdom Metazoa; phylum Chordata; class Lepidosauria; order Squamata; family Phrynosomatidae; genus Phrynosoma; species Phrynosoma platyrhinos. The sequence continues at coordinate 278,771,485 of CM034703.1, forward strand.
ACAAATAATAAAAGTGGCTGTGAGCAGCAGAGAGGCTGGCAGGAAACATTCCCAGTAGCACCTGCTTCCTGAGTGCGACGTTTATTTGATCCCCTGGCACCATCTGGGCCATGCC
>CM034703.1:278794817-278806342 GCA_020142125.1 Phrynosoma platyrhinos
CAGACTATTCAAAAATAACAACAACATTCTCTTACATAAACTATAAGTAATTATTATTTGTAAGAGGCATTTCCCCTTCTGTTATATAAAGGATGGAAATACCTCTTGTAAGATAATAGCTGTTATAAGAACCCATGTAATCGTTTTAAAAATCAGTATACTTTTGGCTTCTGTACTTTTTGAAACATATGTACATTGGTGGCTCAGTCAATTAAAACTCCTATGATAAATTAACTAACATTCTTTTAATGAGATGACAACCCTATCACAGAATCACAGAGGGGGATGGGAGCAGCAGGGCATTTTATTCAAATGGCAGGGCCATCTATCCATTACCCTCCCATGGAACCATATTGGTCATCTTGCTGGGCTAATTAATATCTGATCTTCTTCTGGATATCCCATGAGATTTCCTGTTAGATTGTCTTCCTAGTCTCCTTCTCAAGCTCAAGGGTAAATAGTCTGTGTGTTTAGCTGCGTACACATCAGTTCCAGTGTCATTCTGCCAAATGATAGTGGCTATACAGTTGTATGGATTTATTCTGTTCCAAATGTCTGGCCCCAAACGAAAGCCTTGGGGCTTTCAGTTCAATGGTAACAAAACTCATGCTTGTTTATTTAACAAAATCTGAAACAACACAAGACATTATATTTAAAGCTTTTCCTCAACAGCCTGAGGTCTCCCACATTTGAGCCACTCTATAACTCATGCTCTTAATGTCTCTAACCATCTTCTTTCCCATCCAAAATCATTTTACATGGTCATTTGGAAAGATGCAAGCCAAATTTTAAATAGCAGGGCAAGAAAAAGAAGAAGAAGAAGAAGAAGAAGAAGCAATACCAGCTATGAAAGGCAAAAAGAAAGAAAGAAAAGTAATGAATGGTAAATCATGAAGGTCAGATGGGAATAGCTCATGAAGGATCTGCTCATGGTAGATCTAAGTGATGTCTCCTGTGCCTCCCACTTCTCTAGACAGGAACAAATGAAAGAGGGTAGCTCTCTGAAGGTCACAAAACTGATACTATTGATGAGCGTACCCTGTCAGATGACATCCAGACATATGACTAGTACAGCAGGAATGATAGCTGGGGCCTCAAAATTTCTCTTCTTGTCTCTCCAACCCCACAGTGGTTTCCGTAAGTTAATTAAAATTGCACAATACAGCTGCCAACTGCCATGCCGGATATATTTTGCAACCAAGACTACCATGCTGTATTAGCAGGACAACATATCCAGAGACTTTGGAGGAAGCCCTGAGGAAGTCCAAGTGTAAAAAGGTGTTTTTGTTTTAAAGTAACATCTTTTGAAAGCCAGTTCCCCCTTTGTATAGCTGCTATCATGTGGACTGGAAGGAGAGGTGGTGACTGGGTGTTCTGGGAGATGTCCACAACAATGTTTGATTATTGTTACTGGTCTGACTATAACCCCAGTGATCCTGGGAGGGAGAGCAGACCAGTCCTATGAAATATGAGAGTTCTCACACACGTTGATTGGAATGACCTTAACACTTCTGTTTTTCATTTCTCCCTCCTTGAAGAAAGAGGTCTGGAAGCTCTGTAAAATTCACCAGCCAAGTAAGTCTTCACTGGATTCTTTGTCTGGGTTCTCTGTCAACATATTTCCTGATGCAACTGATGTTTTATTACATTGATGGAAACATAGGGCAGCACCACTCCCTGTCCCAGTCTACTGTCCTGCTTAATGAGGGGAGCAGGAAAGGAAGCCTGAATAAAGTGGCAGACTGGAGAAAGAAATCTAAAATACGTATAGTTATCTGCTCAGCAACTTTGAAGTTAAAATCACATGGAGGCTGGAGGTCATTCAGGAATTAAGCCATGTATTCATTTAGGTTCCTTGGGTTCTAGTGTTTAGTGATTGTGAAGTCTGATGGATCTTTCCCAAGGGAATAAAAATGAGGATTTCCTAGATGATGCGTGCTTATGTGTATTATTGTTATTGTTGTTATTTACTTCAGTTATATGCTGCCTTTCTCCACAATGGGATCCAAGGCAGCTTCCAAAAACAGTAAATTAAACATGTTTACAATATTTTTTTAAAAAATTAAAAATTCCCACATTAAACCCATTGAAATCATTTAAAAGCCATACAAAAGTTAAAAACAGTTAAAACACACCAACAAATAAAAACCTTTCCTGCTTAACCATTAAAAGCCTGCTTAAACAAAAAATGTATTTGCCTGACAGCAGAAGGAAATCAGGGTAAGAGTCCAGTGTAGGCTCTCAAGGAAGGGAGTCCCAGAAGGTGGGAGCAGCCATCAAGAAGGCTGTCTCTCATGTCCTCACCAAATAAACCTGTGATGGTGGTAGGACCGAGAGAAAGCCTTCCACTGAAGTTCTTAGCAGCCTTGCAAATTTGTATGGAGAGCTATGGCCTTTCATATAGTCCGGACCTAAGCCATATAGGGCTTTATAGGTCATGACCAGCACTTTCAATTTTGCCTGGAAATGAACCAGTAGCCAGTGAATCTGTTTCAACAAAAGCATTATATGCTCCCTATAAGTAGCCTCATTTAGCATTCTAGTTGCAGTGTTTTCAACCTGCTGAAGTTTCTGAACAATTTTCAAAGCCAGTCCCACATGGAGTGTGTTATGGTAGTCCAAGTGGGATATAATCTGAGCAAGTGTCACTGTTGCTAGATCTGATGTCTCAAGGAAAGGGCTACCTGGTGAACTAGTTTTATACAAATGCATTCCTGGCCACTGCTGAAACCTGGGCATCCAGGCTCAGAGTTGAATCCAGAAGAACACCCAAGCTGCAAGCCTGAGATTGCAGGGGGAGTCTAACCCTGTGTAGCACAGGCAAAGTCCCTATTCCCTATCTGCCTTACAATTGACCAGAAGCACAACTGTCACATCTGGATTAAGTTTCAATTTGTTTTCCCTCATCCAGTCCATTCCTGACTGAAGACTCTGGTTCAATACTGAGACAGCTTCCTTGGAATCTGATGGAAAGGAGAGATAGAAGAATCATAGAATCAAGTTGGGTGTCATCAGCATACTGGTGACACTGTACCCCAGAATCCGGATGACCTCTCCCAGCAATTTCATATAGATGTTAAACAGCATTGGGAACAAAACAGAAACCTGTGGGACCCCACAGGCCAATGGCCAGAGAGTTGAACAGCACTGACTTTTGACTTTTTCCCTTCAAGAAAGTCTGGAAGCATTGTGTAACAGCGCCCCTAGTCCCCATCCCAGAGAGGATGCCCGGAAGGATAACATGATGGATGGTACTGAAAGCCACTGTGAGGTCCAGTAGAATCCCTTGTCCAGTTTCCTGTGTAAGTCATCCACCAAAGCAACCAAAGCTGTCTCCATCCCATAACCAGGCCTAAAGTCAGATTAAAATGGATCTAGATAATCCATCTCATCCAGAAACCCCTGGAGCTGGAAGTGTATTTCCATTTTGATAGGATGTGCTATATTTTTTTAAAACTCTACACATAATTTTAGGTGTCTAAATAAACCATTTTTTCCATATAGTTCCATCAAAGTACCTGGTACTTTCAAATGATAATAAATGATAAGAAAATATAATTTCCTACCCTGCTCCAAAGATGTTTTAAGATCATTTGAATGTCAGAGAAGAGGATGACAATATTCATTAAGAACCATATTGACTATTTTCATCCACTCATTCATTCATTCCAAAAAATGTCACAGACACAGAATATCAACAATCAGCCTTCTTGACCCCAAACAGCAATACCAATGGCCTGTACAGGTGACCAAGCATAAGTCAGTTGTGAGGTTGTCCTGGTACTTTCACTTCATAGACAATAGTACCAGATCTGATTCACCCATAATGAGATACTGAACTTCCTACTTCGTTCTGAATGAGAGGGTGGCACAAGCATTCCATCTTTAAAGCACCTCCTCGGGATTATTCTGCAATTATTGTGAATTGTTCTAAAGCAGTTACATGAATACAAAATCCACAGCAATATCTTTCAGGACCAACCAAAACATTACCAAAGTGTACAAGCTTTCAAATTCTCCAGAACTCTTCACTGATGTAGATGGTAAAAAAATGTAATAGATAAAACAGAATAGTCAAAAAATTAGGCCAGGCATTATTGTGATCATCAGGTTTTCAGGTTTGGAAGTAAGTAGTTACAATTTTTGCAATAACTTTAGTAATAATATCTTTTCGCAGTAACAAAGCTACTGCTACATTACATTGTGCCTGTAATTTGACAAAGGAAAATATCATTCCTTTTGTGGTAGAACTGAGGCTGCATCCACACTGCAGAAATAGTCTAGTCTGACACCATTTTAATTGCCATGGCTCAAGGCTATGGAATTCTGGGATTTGTAGTTTGTTGTGGCACTGGAGCTCTGACAGAGAAGGCTAAATATCTCACAAAACTACAAATCCCAAAATTCAGTAGCCATGAGCCATGGCAGCTAAAGTGGTGTCAAATTGGATTATTTCTACATTTCAAATGTAGCCTCAGTTAAAAGTGCTGGTTCATGCTGTGCTTCATGCTATCTTGGGAGTGATAAGGTAACAGCAGGAGACAGGAGAAGACTAGATTTTGTATCCCTGGAAAGCAGCTTGAAGCATTCAGATTTTCTGAGCAATGAAAAAAGTAATGATTTCAGTTACAGCTGTGAAATGGAAAAGTAAAAAGTACTTTTTTAAAAAGCAGCCATTTCATTAGATGCAATCTCTTGGCATATGTTCAGATGTCTATATCTTTGATTTTTTTTTAATTAAAAAATAACCAAAACAGATGCAGAACTGAACTGGATATTAGTGAGATCATGCATGCTCCCTACAGCCAATTTTGCTCTATTAGTGAGATCATGCATGCTTCCCACAGCCAAATCAACTCCAGTTTATGGCAACCCTAAGGCAACCGGGAATTTATTGCACACACTTTTCAGCCCAATCGGTGCATGGGATGGAATTGGGCTCGAACGGCGAAAAACAGGTTTTGCTGAACATGAAATTGCTCCTGCGCTGTTGGCCAGCCATCACCTGTCCCTGATCCAGCTTCTGCCAGCTGATTTTAGTACTACAGAAGATTTTGTAGGACCAAAATTGGTTGGCAGTGACTCGATTGGGGACAGGTGGTAGTCGGCCAGTAGCAAAGCAGCAATTTCATGTGCGGTAAAACCTGTTTTTCCCCGTTCCAGCCCAATCCTTTCCCGTGCACGGATCAGGCTGAAAAGTGTGTGCAATCATGTGGCAAAGATTCTTCAGAGTGGGTTTGCCTTCTTCTGGCTGTTGCCACACTACAAAATTAATTCAGAATTAATTAATTCTGTTTGAGACCATTTTAACTGTCGTGGCTCCATCCTATAAAATCCTGGGATTTGTAATTTGTTGTGGCACCAGAGCTGTCAGAAAAGGCTAAATAGCTCACAGAATTACACAGAATTCCATAGCATTGAGCCATGGCAGTTAAAGTGGTAATAAACTACATTAATTCTGCAATGTAGATGTAGCCCCTAAGGCTGAGAGTGTGACTTGCCCAAGGCCATTGAGTAAGTTTCCACTGCTGAGTGTGGATTTGAACCCAGGTTCCCAAGTCTAGTCCAACACTCAAGACACTGCTTCCCCAGTTTTCCTCTAGTTCCAAATAAACCTTGCAGAAAATGCATGGAATCTTTCTTCTAGGGTTCATCCAGTTAGGAAAATGTATGTCTATCCTAATGCAATGACAGTGCTTTAGAAATGCCTCCATTGCTTTTGAAATATTCTTTGGAGCCAGGATGAGAGGATTTGGCTGCACACACTACAGCTATGCAGCCCCTTATTTTAGTAGGTTCCTTTCATCACAGAGGATTCTTTTTTACCCACCGTCTATGAAGATGGTGTGGGGAATTGTTTTGCAAAAAGGGTGAGAGAGCAGAAGCAGCGCTTTCAGGGAGTTCACTGTTCTAAGTGTCAGATTGGCTCCAGCAACTTTTTAGACCTACCTGATTGCCGGATTTTCTGCTTTTCTTGAATTGCAACATCAGCAGCAGCCCTGTGGTCCTCCCACAATGCTCGTTTGACATGGACTGGCTTATGCTTTGCAACTGGTAAATGCGAGAGCACAGTAACAGAGCATACGGTTCAATCCCCCGCTACAGCTATTTGCCTTGTAGGCTTCAATTTTAAGAACTGGAATCTGAGAACTCCCCCCACCAATTTTCCCCTCCTCCCTTCATTTTTCTTAAATCTGTGCTGGCTCTCAGGTTTGTGCAGAACTGTAAAGTGGAGGGGGAAAAAAATACCAAGTAGCATTATATTTAACTTGCCTCTTGCAATCTCTGGAGCCTTCCCTTGATACTTGACCCCAGTTATAATTCCATTCCCCACTTACCCTCACAGATAGGTCTCCAAAACCCAAATCTATAGAAACCTGCTTAGCTCTGTATAAAATTAGCCTTTAGTCTCCTTTACATTTTTAAACAGCTTCCTAGTCATTTGGGGTGGTCATTTACTCAGCATGCCACATCCCATGAATTTTGAGTGTGGTCTAACCCAAAATGCTTTCTTTTTGGAATAGAAGTCATCAGCTGAACATTCCTAAAGAATATGTTTGAATGGAAACAACATTTGTATGATGCCTTGCTTATGGTTGTCAGGCGATGGTGGTATAAAAGAAGGGATTCCTAGAGCCTGAACAACAAGCAACATCTGATGAAACATCCTCTTCTACTCTGCTATTAAAAGGATAGGAGCCTTGTCCCCTTATTTCACCTGGCAACTCTAGGCCCTTGTTTTTTAGCCAACCTTGAATTGTTCCCTATGACCTAAGTAATACAGGGTTAAACACTAGTAGCCTGAGAAGAGCTGGGTTCCCACCAAATCCAAGAATTTACAGGTTCATCCAGATGAGGAATAGAAAACTCTGTAGATTTTGGTTTCTCTCATTTTTCTAATCATAAATTTGGTTCATTCCATGTGCTTGAATTTTTTAAAGAGTTTTAATGAAAATTTATAACATTTCATGTGTGTTTCTCTTTTAAAAAAATCTTTTATATGTAATTTTTATTAAGATTATACATTTTTGCAAAGAATTTTCCTAATAAAATGTGTATATGAATATTTTCACCCATATGTACATGTTACTGAGTACATTTTTGTAATGTATACATTATTGTGTGCATTTATGGAGCAAAGAATTCCACTACAAAAATCGGAGTAGTGGACATTTTGAAGGATAATTCAGTTTCAGTTTATATATCAATTCAGAATGTGAAATCTACCAAATTTACACTGAAATACAAACCAAACAAATTCCCCCATTCCTAATTTAAAGCCTTTGCAGACTGTCATAAATAGTGCAAATTGAGTCCACTTTAACTGTCCTGGCTCAGTGCTAGGGAATCATGGGAACTGTATTTTTTTCTGAGACATTAAGCCTTCTCTGTCAGAGAGCTCTGGTGCCACAGTAAACTACAGTTCCCATGATTCCTTAGCACTGAGACAGGGCAGCTAAAGTAGATTCAATTTGCACTATTTCTGGCAGTCTGCAAAGGCCCAAAGTTTAAAAATTGGAGATTTTTGTTTACTATGTATGTCAGACAGTGCTGTACTCTGAACTGAAAATGGGAGAGAAAATACCTTGAAAAAGGAACTACCTTCGGTGTCATTTTGTGAATAATCAGAAAAAAATGGCTAAAAAGTATTTTTAGTGGACTAGAGATTTCAAAAGAACATGCTGAATAGTACAAGTACTTTTTGGAGTTGTCGTCCTACAAAGTTACTTTTCCATCAGCCTACAGTCATTGCCAACATATGACCCTACATACAGAAGACAAAGATGGGTATCAGCATGTAATAAACTGTAGTCAGATAATGCCAAGAGGGAATGTCTTCTTGCTCTTCCTTGAGAGAGGCAACAACAGACAGCTATGCAAACTGCTCTTCTTGACCTCTCCATTTGCTTACTGGGCTGGGCCCTTCCTCCTTCCTCACAGATGCTTTCAGAACCAACCTGTCCTGTGAGGAAGAGCAGCAGGGCCATTTTTCCTACCAGAGAAGGAGGAGGAGGAATCGTATGTGGAGGGGGTGGCTGAGCATTTTTCCCATAGCAGGAAGAATACTCTCCAACTGTTTTTATTTGGCAGGGACAGTCCTCATTAATTCTCTATCATCCCACTTTTACAGCTGCTTTTAAAATATATCTTCCCTCCTCTCACTTTCCTTCCTTGCTCTCAGCTTACTTTAGTTGCTGCAAACCGAGTTCATAGTGCAAAAGTGGTTTACACTCAGTTCACTCAGCAGAGGAGAGAAATGGGGCTGGAATCTTTTCCTTCCCTATAGTCTCATGCAAAAGTAAATTGCTGCAATCTCTCCTAGCTTGTGTGTTCTTCCTCATCAACAACTTTTGCTGTTTTGATGATGCGCTAATGTTGCTTGACCACACATGTCCTGGTTTTCATCTGTGAAATACTGAAGGAGGGTATGCTGCAGCACATTCCAGAAAACACCCAGAAGGCCAAGTTCCTACCTTGCAAGGTAGGTCAGCTTTAGGTCAGAGGCCCAAAACAGATGGGCTAAATAAGGTGGCTTCTGGCCACTTTGGGGGCACAGCATTTAGATGACGTATGCCCATGAAGTGGCTGGAAACCACTTTGAGACTGGCTAAGGAGGCCCAAAGCTGAAGGCAAAAGTAGTGGATTTAATCCGTTCCTGCTGGTAGCCTGTTCCTGCTGGTAGCCCATAGTGGCAACCCGCTTTGGGAGCAGGCTGTCTGGTTGCTGTGGTCCCAGAGCAATTGGGGCCAGAGCAGCTTCTGGCCGCTCATTTTGGTCCATCTGCTTCGCCCCTGAGAAGGGGAAAGTAAAAGGAACCTTCACTTTAGTTGTCCCCAAAGTGTAAACCTCTCAAAGGTGTCGAAAGAGCTAAATCCTGTTTGCTGTTGTTGTTGTTTTTTTTTTAAAGTCATGTTGATTATCTTGGATGAAATAGGTTATTTGAGATACAGCATAAAGATTAAATATGGTATTTTCAGATAGTGAAGAGAGCCCAAGAAAACTGTTTGGAGGTTTGCTCATTCACACAGTGCTCCAGTTACCCCATGGGTCTTTCTGTCTGGCTAGGCCTTTGCCCTTTGCCCTGCAGGAACTGCTGTTCTCTTTCCCCATCTTCCTCCATGGCAGTATATGGGGCAAGACTAATAATCCAGATGCAGATTTAAAGTGGTCCTGATTAGGAAAATCCCTTGTCCCCTAAGAGAGCCAATTCTTGCACTGTTATACCTTGTAATCTAATAGGCTTTCCTGGCCTTTGCAGGAAAACAACAACGTTCAAGTTTGCCTTAGGGCAAAAGCATATGTGTCTTACATTTTCAGGAAGTTAAATGCATTCAAATTGGAACTTTGACATGTTTTGCTCTGATTTTACTAATGTTACAAAAGTAGCTGTTAGAAAATATTTCATCCTTCCACTCATGCTCAGATTCTCATCACGGATGGAATGTTATTTTGTTGCTTATATTTGGTATTCTTTTTCATGCCGCTGATGCTGGTAAAGTAGGTTGGGGGCACCGGTTATGATAGTGGCAACAGTGTCACAGTTGTAACTAAGGAGATTATAGCACATGCCATTTTCCCCTGATCTGGGCACGGGGTCGGGCTAGCCTGGGTGTTATAGCAAATGAAAATGCTGCTGTGCTGCCATCCAACCACCACCCGTTCCCCAGCTGTGCTTACCCCACCAATTTTGGTAGTACAGAAGATTTCCGTACTACCAAAATCGGCCGGCTAAGCACTGCTGAGGGACCGGTGGTGGTCGGCCTGATCCCATCCCATGCCCAGGGGAAAAGTAAGTGCGATAATCTCCTTAGTTATGATCATGAATATGGAATAGTTATGGATTAGTAAATCTAGGTAAATGTTCCATATCCATGGTCACTATTTAGCCACAATTGCAGCACTATTGCCACAAATATAACTCTCCCACCCCAACTTATTTTACTGCCATCAGTTGTATGGAGTAAAGGAGGTCCATTCTGCTGGCATTAAGAGCACAGGTGAATAACGTTTCCTTTAGGTTTGATAGGAGACAGGCCAGGAAAGTATTTACTTATTTAGAATTTAAATATACTTAAGCATAGTTACATATATTTAGTTAAGTTCAGTATTCTTAACAAACTAGCTCATAAAGAATGCTGGTCTATATTTGCAACTTTTATCTAATGTACATTTTTACCTGTTTCTGTTTTAACTTTTGTAACCTTCCTTGAGTTCTGGACTGGGGGGAAAAGATGGGGAATACAAATAAATATCATCACCATCACCATCATCACCTCATACATATGGCCATGTTGCTTGTTGGCCAAAGAAGTACAGTTGTTAGTCCCAGTTAGCATAACCCAGTAAATTAATCCAACTTACATAAGCATTGACTTTATTCAATGTCCCATCAATTCAGTGGGTCTAGACTAATTACCTAGCAAGTGGATTTAGGTCAGGTGAAGCATTTATGCTGCCTTGAGCTAACTGGAGGGAAGATGGAGTGTCACCATTTTCTTCCTTCACCTCCTCTAAACTACACATAAAGCTCACCAACCTGAGGAAAAACATGACCAGGTGTTGTTGTTGTATGCCTTCAAGTTGTTTCAGACTTATGGTGACCCTAAGGAGGACCTATCTCAGGGTTTTCCTGGGAATATTCAGAGGAAGTTTGCCATTGCTTTCCCCTGAGGCTGAGAGCATATGACTTGCCCAGGGCCAACCAGTGGGTTTTATGACTGAGCTGGGAATCAAACTCTGGTCTCCAGAGTCATAGTCCAACACTCAAGCCACTATGTGCCATGCTGGCTCTATGACCAGGTGACTGAACACAAATAGATCATATCAACTAGAGTTACAGCTAATCACACAGCTATGAGTGAAGAATCTACCAGAAGTGGGAATTTCCATTGGTGCAGCTTGTTTCACTCCTATACAAGAAGCTGTACCTGCTCAGATTTGCCCTCCTAACTTGCAATGAAAATGTAACAATCCTATCCTTGTTCCATTGGTATGCAAAGAGATCTTGTAGCACCTTTGAGACTAAGGGACTCTACAGACATGTAGCTGTGGGCCGCCCCGAAAGGCTGTGGATTGGGACCGAGTCTGCCCCACGCCTCGGCCCCAATCCACCCTTATGGCATGGGGCAGACTAAAATAGCGCTCCTTCTGGCTCAGCATGTCTGGATGCTGAGCTGGAAGAACATCATCGGAGTGCCCACTGTGTCTAATGCCGAGTGCTCCAATGATGTCCTCAAGAAGGGGTTGGGGCATCTGGCTGCCCCTCCCCTTCCTGGGCTTGAAGACAGTGTTTTTCGTCATCTGCATCCCCCCTATGTGAAAGAAAGAAGCTGGTAGCATGAGCTTTCGTAGACTTAATCTTACTTCCTTAGATGCTTGTTTCATTACAATGAAGATTTGTGCATGTTTCATCCTTAGTAATGAAGTCACAGGAATTCCCCAATAGCTCCCATTAAATGAGAGTCCACAATAGGCATGTAGGACGTTATCACACGTGGCCCAGAAACTGAAAATAAAGTGGAAAT
>CM034703.1:278831122-278844591 GCA_020142125.1 Phrynosoma platyrhinos
AGGACCCAGAGCAATAGATTCAAGCTACAGGAAAAGCGATTCCACCTAAACATTAAGAAGAATTTCCTGATGGTAAGAGCTGTTCAATAGTGGAATATGCTGCCTTGGAGTGTGGTGGTATCTTCTTCTTTGGAGATTTTTGAACAGAGGCTGGATGGCTATCTGTCGAGAGGGCTTTGATTGTGTATTCCTGCATGGCAGCGGTTTGGACTCAGTGGCCATTGTAGTCTCTTCCAACTGTATGATTCTGTTTCCATAAGATGGATAACAGTTAATAACAGTTCCATAACAGTTAAAGTCATTATCAAACTACTGTAATTGTGCAGTTTTGGTAGCCTATTAAACTACCTCTGGAAGATGCTTATACCAAAAAACTTCCCAAGGACAGGGAGCACTGGTCCAGTGGAGTTTCTGGAGTCATATTTCTGTTTGCAGTCTGCAAAACAATGTACAGTACTACTTCCAAAAGTCAAAGATTTCAGAAATGGCATCACATGTAATAGAAGGAACTGCAGTCAGGGCGTGGGGAGAGAGTGTACTAGAAAGTAGTGGTGAAGATTTGCCTGAATATGTTTCCAGAATGTTTGGACTTGTAGAGATTCTTCTAAGGAAGACCTACATCTGAGGAGCAACCACTGGGAGCAGCTTTGGGGCAGACACTGTTGGAGACCTGCCTGGATTTCGTCCTGCAAGGAGGTCCCATCAGTCTCTACTACTGTTGCTCCTCCTCCTTGTAGTGGCTATTTGTCTGCACTCTCTGGGTCTAGAAACAGTAATAAGTGAGGAGAGGGAACAGCTTCTGGCCTTCTCTGGATGGTGGTACTCCAAGATGGTGAAAGGCCTATGAAATGGGCAAACAGTGACAGTGGTGAAGAGGAGATGGATTCACTGAGGACAAGTTGCTCAGATGCTCAAATGTTTCCCCTTCCACAAAACTGAAGTTTTACTTTTTGCCCTGTTTAGCATTTGTTTGATGCACAAGTGGGAAACTGAACAGCATGCCTCTTAAGACATTTGCATTGGCCCTAAGGTTGAAGGCACATGTTAGAATAAAGGTTTCACTTTCAATCAGTCCAAACAGAAACCTTTTGATATTAACAGTCACCTTGCTCATAGCTTCTAAAAATGCTTATTGATGGCTTTCTGTTGACACGTTTCCTAACAGCTCTCGTGTAGTAAGACCAGAGCAGCCTTGTGAGGAGACTAGGAAAAACAACTCAAACAATGGAGTTGCTTTGTTAAAAGTCAATAACTACTGCTTGTTCACTTTAAGTAATCATTTAAATCATTAACTCCTGGTGGCTGCTAGCAAAGTTCATTCTCCTGAGCTCTATAGTGAGTGAGTAATGGTGCCACTACAGTGCAAGGCTGGCATTCCACAGGACAGAAGCAAAGTAGCTCTTGCCGGTGTGCATGAAATGGCAAAAGAAACATGAACATATAGAATTTAGAATGATTTATGGATCCCCATCAGCCAGTCAGATTATTGGGTAGGATTGCCTCTAAATAATTCAGTAATGGGGAGGAAAAAGAACAAATGGTTTTGTTATTGAGGAAAGCCTTCAGAATTCCATTCTCTGATGCCAAATACAAATATATTTCATAGAAGTCATAGTCATAGAATCACAGAGTTGGAAGGGAACTCAAGGGCCATTGAATCCAACCCTCTACCACTGCAGGAATTTGCACTCTGGAGAGGTGGACAGCCAACCTCTGTTTAAAGACCTCCAAAGAAGGTCTGAGGAAGCATATTCCACTGCTGAACAGCTCTTACCTTCAGGAACTTCTTCCTAATATTTAAGTGGTATCTGTTTTCTTATAATTTTAATCCACTGATTCATGTCCTAGGCTCTGGAGCAGCAGAAAACATGCTTGCTCCATCTTCTACAGGATATCCCTTCAAATATTTAATGTTGGCTGTCATGTCACTTCTCAGTCTTTTCTTCTCCATGCTAAACATATCCATCTCCCTAAGTCATTCTTCACAAGACATGGTTTCTAGACCTTTTGGCATTTTGGTCGCTCTTCTCTGGACACATTCCAGCTTGTTGATATCCTTCTTGAATTCCATTGCAGGTGAGGTCTGACCAAAGCAGAATAGAGTGGTACTGTTACTTCTCTCCATCAGGAGACCATAGCTTTGGTTGATGCAGCCTAGAACTGCATTGTCTTTTTTTGGCCACTGCATCATACGTTGACTCATGTTTAGCTTCTGTTCTATTTAAACCTTGAGATCCTTTTCAGATGTACTACTATTACTACTACAACTACTACTATTGTCAAGTCAGATGTCACCCATCTTATATTTGTGCATTTCATTTTTCCTGCCCAAATGTAGTACTTTACATTTACCTCCAGTGAAAACCGTTTTGTTAATTTGGACCCAATTCTGTGGTCTGTTAAGCTCATTTTGAACACAGTTCTTGACCTCTGAGGTATTACTTTCTTCTTTTAATTTGCAAATTTGGTATGCATTCCTTCTGTCCCATCATCCAAGTTGTTTATAAAGATGTTGACCAATACCAGGCTCAGGTCAGAACCTTGAGGCACCCCCATTAGTCACTTCTCTCCAGGAAGAAGAGGAACCATGGGTGAGCACTCTTTGGATTCCATCATTCAACCAGTTACAAATCCATCTAACAACAGCATTGTCTAACCCACATTTTATATTTGATGGTCTTTAAGGTGCTACACGACTCTTGGTGGCACATAGTGAATATGCTACAGCTGCCACTCTATAAAGTTGCATTACTTCATGCATATTTGAGTGGCAGCAGTGCTGTTTTAAGTGGCAGCAGTCCCCACTCCAGCTCTAAAAATCCAACAAAGTCATGCTCTGGTTGTGTTCTCAACAGCAGTTCTTATTCCCATGTCCTTGACGGGAGTTAAGAGAGATGGAATTGCTTGTTATAGCTTTGTTTGTTCACAATGTACAGTTGGCCCTCCATATCCATGGATTCTTTATCCATGGATTGAACCATCTACGACTTGAAAATATTAAAAATAAATAAATTCCAAAAATCGAATGTTGATTATGGCATTTTATATAAGGGACACCATTTTAATATGCCATTAAATTTAATGGGACTTGAGCATTCACAGATTTTGGTATCCATGTGTGGTCCTGGAACCAAACCCCAGCAGAAACTAAGGGTCACTGTACTATAGAGTATTGTTGCTAAGTGATGGGACATGTAGTAGTATGTTATTGCTAAGATTGTTGCCCACATTCCTTTGTGATTAATGAGCAGGTAGGAAGGGAATTGAGGCTGTGCCATGAGATCCAAGGTCACTCTGGAAAATTTGGACTGCAATTCCTACAATCCCCAATGGTCATGCTGACTGGATGATTGTTAGAGCTGTAGCACCTAAAAGTAATTTAAAAGTAACTTTTCTGTGTTCTGAGGACATTTTACAGTGGAGAAGGGCTGTTTAACATTGAGGGTGCAATGTAATGTGTAGTTTGCCTTGAAAATACTTGGATCAAGGAGTGAGTTTCATGTTTGAGTGAGAACTGACCAGGTTCAGCACTAACCACTACTTTTGTTGTGAGTTAGCAAGTTAGAAGTTTTCTGTGATTTGTTGCATATCTGCCATTTTGTTTGTTTGTTTTAAATCATGAGAAGAGCCTTTGAACAAACTAGGACATGAGGTACATGAACAAGAATGCTAGAATATAATATTAAATGTAAGAGAGCTTTCTATCTCACATAGGAGGCTATTAGAAGAATATATATATATACAGAGAGAGAGAGAGAGGTTTCCCCTACTGAACTCCCCACAGTGCTCTGAAACTACAATTTCCATATTTTCTGGTCCCACATTGTGGGACCTTACTTGTAGACAACTCTCTGGACATGTACACATGCATGAATTTCCCATGCTCCCTCCTAGAAGGAAAATAAGACATTTGTGTCTTCTTCTCTCTTGAAACTTGGAATGTGAAGAGGACAGTATTCCAGGGGTGCTCTCCAATGAAAGACTTTTAGTGTTACAGTCCGAAGATGTTGTACAAGTATATTGTCTTTTCTTCCTAAACAATTTTCCCATAGTAAGAAAAAAAGATGGAAATAATGGTAAGTAAGCATAGGAGAGTTACTGCAACAGAGAATGGGGAAGTCAAATATGAACACAAACTTGAAACTTAAAAGTTGTGGTCACATTTCACTATTAAAATATAAATTGCCACTCTCAAAAAGGGATCTATCTCGAGGATATACTGATGTGCATGCTGATTTAAATTTGAATCAATCTGCTGTTGTGCAGTGTGATATAAATGTAACTGATAGAAACATTGTCTGAGAGCCTACATAGCTGACTTAGGCTGCATCTACACCACCACAAAATCAATGTAGTTTGAGACCATTTTAACTGCCATGGGTCAATGCTATGGAATTCTGGGATTTGTAGTTTTGCAAAGAGGTCTAGTGCCACAACAAACTACAGACCTCAGGATCCCAAATGATGGAGCCATGATAGTTAAAGCAGTGTCGAACTGCATTAATTTTGCAGTGTGGCAGCAGCCAAAGTTATAAATGTCAATCTGAATCAAACCTCAATGTGTTTGGTTGGGGAGGTTTGATTCTTCAGCTCTAGTAGTTTCCCACCCGTAATCTCTCCCCAGGGGTGTTTTTAAAAGGGGGATACTCCATTGACACCGGTAGAGTTACTCACCCCCCCTCTTTCACTCCCAATTTGGAAGAGTGTGACGTATAGAGAGGAAATTGTCTAGGGAGAGGTGTAATCCTTCCTTGCCCTTGTATAGTGGACCTGATCCAGATTAAGCCACTGCCCATTTACTTGCATGTGAAACATTAATCTGAGCTGCATGCTGTGCTTTTAGTGTAGTGTGTGTGTCTTGACTGAATCAGATCACTGGGCTTTCTAGGAATCAGTATTGCTGGAACACAGACAGCAGCCTTTTCCAGACCTACCAAAAAGATGTTGTTATAGTTACACCCAGTATCTCTATTGCCATTGGGGGGATGAATTACATCATTCATTCATTTGTTTGATTTGTATCCTGACCTTTTTTAGAAACATCCTAGGGCTGGCTAATGACCTGCATAAAGCAATACAGTTGGCCTTCTGTATCCACAGATTCAACCATCCACAGCTTGAAAATATTTTTAAAAAACATAAATTCCAAAAAGCAAACATTGATATATAAGAACACCATTTTACTACGTCATTGTATCTAGTGGGACTTCATCCACAGATTTTGGTATCCATATGGGATCCTGGAAACAAACCCCAGTGGATACCAAGGGCCCACTGTACAACAAACAAATCATGATTATCAAAATAAAATACTATGAAACCACCAGAGAATATACAAACATCTATGAATAGAACATTTGTCTATATCTCCTCCAGCTTCTACAAATAAATGTAGCATTTTAAAAAAAAAAAATCATCTAAAACTCAGCAACGTGGAGGAAGATTGCACCTTCACTGACAAGGAGTGCCACCACTAAGAATATCTCAAATTCCAGATATTTCAAGGGTATCTCAAACAGAGCCTCCTTGGCCAATCTTAGACCTGGGTTGATCAGTACAGGGAAGGCTTCACTTCAGTTATACTTGAGCCACCTAGGGCTTTGCACACTAGGGTTGCCAGACTGGATCTGGGACAGGGCTCCTGTAATCCTTAGGAGATCTTAGAACAGGATGAGGTACCATAAAACTCCATCAAGCAGGACAAATGCACCTGTCCTCCCTCACTTTCTAAACCCCAACTTTCAGCTGCAGCCATCTGCTCCCAACATGGCTATTACCTGTCCTTGACAGTGGAAGAGGCCGGAAGACATGAGAAAGGACAGGTACATTTTGCCCCACTTTATGGTACCTCAATGGTTTCCTGGCACACAACACACATTATAATACTAGCTAACCCCACTGCCTCATGGGGGCTGTCTTGGCCAGTTCATCATATCTTATTTTTGACTCCCACTGTACAATCCCAATTCATATGGTTATCTATTCTCCTTGGCTTTAGGCAACAGCCTTGCCCCCAATGACCATCAACACAACTGGTCACCTCATCTCCACACCCACAACGTTTTGCATTCCTATGGACATTTTCACACACACAGTGCTATATAAGTTTGCCCCTGGGCTTTCCACTCCACCAAATGCATCTGAGGAAGTAGGCTCAGGTTTATGAAAGCTCATGCTACCAACGTCTATCTTTCAGTTAGGTCCAAAACACATTGCAGAAATAATCCAGTTGAGACCACTTCAACTGCTCTGACTAGATGCTAGGGAATTCTGAGAACTGTAGTTTTTGTGAAACATTTAGCCTTCTGTGTCAGAGAGCTCAGATGCCACAATACTCTACAATTCCCAAGATTCCCTAGCACTGAGCCAAGGCAGTTAAAGCAGTCTCAAACTGAGTTATTTCTGCAGTGTGTTTTGGACCACTGTCTCAAACGTGCTGCAAGATCCCTTTGCATACTGGTTTATGGTACCTCGTCCTGCTCCAAGATCTATTAAAGATCTATTAAAGTTATAGGAGTTCTGTCCCATAGCCTCCCTGGCAATCCTAACAAGCACTGATTTTGCCAACAGACACTTTTGGATTGTTGTCAGTACTGCACCAGCTGTAGTCTAGCATTCCCTAGATATATTAATCTAGTGTGGAGTTTACACAAGCATGAAGAACAATTGTTAAGTTTTTGATTAATGTAGGGCTTCCCTGCACCCCAGAAGAAAGAGTTTGTGGAAGCCCCATTTAATCAGCAAGCAATCAGAACTTCCAAGCACAGCTGAAGATTCAGAAGTGTCTCAGGACATTGAATCTTAACATACTGAGCAGACTTTTAGTTCTTCTCACCCATCTGCCTTTGCCAAATTTAATAGGTCCAATTATTCCCAGCAAAGAGAAGACATATATTGTGCCTGACTGCCAAATAGCAGTTAAAGATGAGGACGCTATCAGGAAAAATGAAAGCAAAACAAAACTCCTCCAGTTCAGCACCACAAATATGTCTGAATGGATTTCAAATGCAGATTTTTTAAAAACTAAGCACTCGGAGCCCTCTGGTTTGATGGACAAATATATCAGTTTTGCTTTTCTCACATTCTTTTTCTTTTACAAAGATCTCAGGCCCAAGGATCACTCCTTATTGGCTGGATGTTTTGCAACATATTAATTTTGCATCAGGAAAGCCAGATATACTGGATCCTCTTAAACTATAATTATTTCTGCAGCCTGGAACTTAACTGATGGTTAATATGGCTGGCTCCTATGTGTTTTTGTCATACCTAAAAGATTCATACTCCCAAGGCGGCAAGAAAAATATTCACCGTTCATCATTCCATGGTTGGAAGATCTTACTGCTTTAGCCACACATGAATGTGTACTAGATGTCAATTCCAAGTAAATATATTTTTGGGCATATGGTCTGCTTGTATTAATGTGTATGCAGAGCCCATGTTCCTTTCCTATATATTTCTCCCTGCTCCACCCCATTGTACACCAAAACCAGTTTGGATGGGATAAAATAATCGAACACCACTACCATCCCAGCTCTGATAATTGGAATGTATGAGAGGAATTAACAGTTGCCATCAGTTAAGGGAAGAACTAGTGCTTTCTATGCAGTTTCTGGCATCTTCAGCTAAAGAATCTCAGGTAGCAAAGCTTACAGATATTTCAGTCCTTTGTGAGGCTACAACCCCCCTAGGCAGAAAACACTGCATTTTTATAATGGTAAAGCTCCCATCTGTTCTCATACAGATCTCTCCTTTCCTTTTCATCCTCTGTCTAGCTGGAAGTATTTTTTAGCAGCATTAGTATTGGGAGGATGGTTTTAAAAAGGGGTAAAGAAATTCAGACTTTTAGTGCTGGCTTGCAGCAGTTTATCCACAATAAATAATTCATTAAACATAGCTTGAGATGAGAAACAGTAAGATTGTACTCTAGTCCAATCCTACTGTTTTGCAGCATGTGCCTGTGTCCAACAGACAAAGTAAACAGCAGGTGCCCCCAGAATCCCTTACTGAGTATGTGAGAACAGCAAAACAAGGGAAAAGGGGAGATCCGATAAGTCTGCTTCACCAGCCACCATCAGCATATTTTTAAAAAATAAATCTATACATTTGGCCACCAACATGGAAATCATAAGAAATGAGGATGCTGGTGAAAGAAAAGGTCACTCCAGATGCATTTTTGGAAGAACATTTCACATGACCTTCAGATGATTCCAAAATGTTTTTGTGTACTGATGCAAGGCTTACCTGACCAGGTTATTTCATTTCACATGGGCATGCTATTATTTCTGAATAAAGAGTTTGCTGAAACATATTGAACTGATCTTCTTTCTTGTGGTGTAGGAACCTATTATTTCCATGTCATTTTTGCTTCTGGTGACAAGTTTTCTATTAAAGAAGTACGGTAATGCCCAGGAATGTTAACTAAGGAATATCTTATTTATATCTATATAAATAAACTAGTATATGAGTTGGGTTTTTTCTTCTGAGTTGCATTTCCTCCCCTACATGGTCTCCTCCTCCTCCTCCTCCTCCTGCTTTTCCTTCTTTTACTTGTCATTGCCATCATCATCATCATCATCATCATCATCATCATCATCCTTCAGAAATAAAGGCTTGGATGTTAGGTGTTATTTATTTAAGATAGAAGAAGGCAACCAAAATATGAACCACCCAATTTCTTGTGGAAGGTACTACAGTAATAACAAAGCAACAGAAGGTGGTAGAGCTAGGTAGGGTTTATATACCGGTATATATATATAGAACTGACATAAGAGTCTGGAGTGGAGGAAACACCATTTCTAAATCTCTCTTAGCCTTGAAGTTTATTAGGTGACCTTGAGACAGTCACTACCTCTCAGCTTTATATACGCCATACGATGGTTCTCAGGATAATTTGGAGGACTGAGAGGGAAATACAATTACTTCCTCAATCTCCTTGGAATGAAAGTGAGATAATGAATGAATTAATGAATGTTGACTAACAAAATTTGCTATCAAAGGGTATGGTGATGGCCAATAGCGGTTTGTTGTTGTGTGCCTTCAAATCATTCCCAATTTATGGAAACCCTAACATGAATCTATCACAGGGTCTTCTTGGCAAAATTTGTTCAAGGTTTTGCCTTTGCTTTCCTCTAAGGCTGAGAGAGTGTGACTTGCCCAAGGTACCTCAGTGGGTTTCCATAGCTGAGTGAGAATTCAGACCTTGGTCTGTTGAGTTGTTGTTGTGTGCCTTCAAGCCATTTCTGATTTATGGTGATCCTAAGAGGACCCTATCACTAAGAGACTTTACAGACTGCCAGAAATAATGCAGCTTGAGGTCACTTTAACTGTCCTGGCTCAGTGCTAAGGAATCATGGGAACTGTATTTTTTTCTGGGACATTGAGCCTTCTCTGTCAGAGAGCTCTGGTGCCACAATAAACTATAGTTCCTATGATTCCTTAGCACTGAGCCAGGACAGTTAAACTGGCCTCAAGCTGCATTATTTCTGGCAGTCTGTAAAGGCCCTAAGTTTTCTGGGGCTGAAAGTGTGTGACTCACCAAAGGTGGGTTTCCATAGCCAAGCGAGGAACTGAACCCTGATTTCCAGAGTTGTAGTCTAATGCTCAAATCACTACACTGTGCTGGCTCTCTGACCAATAGCTTAGATGGCTTTAAAGGGGATTAGAAAACTCCATGGAGAATAAGGCTATCAATGGCTACCAGCCAGGCCAGCCATGTTACCTTCATCTTCAAAGGCAGTCTGCCTCTGAATAGCTGTTGCTGGAGAACACAAGTGGTATCATTCAGTTGAACTCACATCCTGTTCAGAGGCTTCCTATAACCAAATGGTTGTTGCCTCCTTTGGGAACAGAATAAATTTGGTCTTTGGTCTGATCTAGCAGGGTTCTTCTTGTTTTCTTAAATATTTATAACCCACGCTACTGGATTTAACAGAAACCAAAGCCTGCCTCCCATAGAACCCTCTGAAGTTATAAAGATACTTTAAGCCAGGGGTAGGCAACCTAAGGCTCTGGGGCCGGATGCAGTCCCCTGAGGCCTTTGGACCAGCACCAAGCCAGTCCTGCCGCCGCCCCACCATGATGATATTGATTATTGTTGTTATTACTTGTTCTTGGGGTTTTGCCATGGCTTTTCTGGGGATGAGAGAGTGTGCATGCATATTTTTTTTATTTTTTTTATTTTTTTAAATTAAATTAATTTTTATTTATTTATTTATTTTTGGTGCTTCGCGCCCCCCCCCCAATATCTGAGGGACAGCAATCCGGCCCCCGGCTCAAGAAGGTTTCCTACCCCTGCTCTAAGCCGATGTGGGAGACTAGATATTTTTCCCCAGTATGCCAGGGACTGACACTATATTTGTGTCCATAGGCTACAACTGTTTGATTTTTCCTGGGAAATTCACCAGTGACTGGCAGCCAATGGTTCATGGACAAGTATCAGTCCAGGGACTATCATTTGGAGATGCTCTCACCTGTCTTTCCAACCCAGATTTTGTGTCCTTGGGGAAATTAGGGCCATATATTGCAGATCAGGCATGGCCACCTTACTTGGGCAAGCAAGTGAAGTCGTCACACAGTCTTAAAAAGAGAAATCATTCCAGCTCTGTAGGCTACATGGGGCACAAAAAAATGCTCTGGGTACTCATGAGCATACTTACCATTACAACCTGACTGCTCCACAGTGGGACCAAAACAAATGGAAAACCTCAACAACCATCCTTCTAGTTTGGAAATGACACCATCTCTCCAAGACTGACCAGTAGGTGGCGCTCCCCACCTGCAAATCAGACTGAACCCAATTACATGTTCAATATCACTAGAAATCATTGCTGTTGATAGAGATAAATGGGTAACACACTACCTATGTAACAATAGTTTTTTTTTTTTAAAAAAAAAACATTGAACTTTTCATCAGCTGCTAATCATGATTTTTTTTAATGCCTTGCTTTGCATTTTCTTGGGAATAAAACCTCAGGGGAGCCCACTCTTTTGTAGAAAATGAAAGGGCATTACAAAAAAATGAATGTACATGGATTCTAAATATTTCAGGTTGTATGACTTTGTGTTTGACCTTAGCAGAAGATGAACTAATCCTGCAATATAATAGACTTTCATAGAGATATGGAAAATGGCTGCTTTTTTATCTCTGTTGCTATGGGAACCATCAGGGAGAAGGCCTAGCTGAGATGCAATAGAAGGTTATTAAATGTGCGCTTGTGTATATTGGAAAAATACAGCTTTTTGTCATCCTGTGTCACTCATAGGTCTTTAATACATAATGTTTAGGTTATTAATAAACGAACACAGGTCCATTTTTAGAGGGAACAACTGTGAATGTAGCTGTAAAAAAATTAGTACAAGTTGAACATTTGCAAAAACTCTTTTAATGGGTGAAGAAAGGTGTTTAGGTCTCCCCTTTTCTTTTCTTTTCTTTTCTCTCTGTCTGATTTTTTTACACTGCAGTTTTCCTGTTTCTCCTTGAAGGTTTTTTTTTTAAACAAATATTTTCCTATAACTAAAGTAAAGAATGATACACAGTTTAAGATAAACCAAATACTTCTCATGTTCCTGTGGGGTGGGAGACAGAATCTAGGGTGTGTTTTCTGTCCATTCTTGCCTAGTTGCCCTGGAGTTACTTGTAACACACTGGGTGGGCCCTGTGTTGTCTGTCCCTTGAGTTTTCCTTCAGGTTTATTCAGAAAAAAAAAAAAAGAGGTTATGTGGATTATTTATCAAGGTTATAGCTTGGTATCCCACTTTCTTCCAACCTTCTCACCTTCCTAACTGCTAGGTCAAACTGATTAATCCAGGAAAATTTCCAGATCAGTCTGGATGGTTAGAGAGGCCATGGGGGTCATGCCATGTCTCTCCAGGAGTCAAGATGGCCACCACAATAGGTTTTTGTGGGTTTTTTGGGCTGTGAGGCCCTGTTCTAGAAGAATATATTCCTGACGTTTCTCCTGCATCTGTGGCTGGCATCTTCAGAGAAATTCTCTGAAGATGCCAGCCACAGATGCAGGAGAAACATCAGGAATGTATCCTTCTAGAACAGGGCCTCACAGCCCAAAAAACCCACAAAAACCTAGGGATACTGGCTGTGGAAAGCCTTCAACTTCACATTGGCCACCACAATCTTCACATCTGTCCTGAAATTCTGGCTCAGTGGAAGTGGCCTAGCACAATCGGATGCCATTCCCTGTGTGATGAACTGAAAATTATTGTGAGTCTCCCTTCTTGTCCATTCTAGGGACTCCCCAGGACTAACAACCCTTAAGGATTGCTGCCCAGATGCATGCTTGCCTATGAGGCTCACACAGCCAACTGGACATGGTCAAACTGTGCAGGGCCACATGGCATTGCTCCATAGCTTTTTCACCAGAACTGGGCTGGAGAGAAGTGTGTATACAACTGGGAACTGCAAAGGGGTGTGTGTGTCTTCTCTTGTCCCTTGTCCCTTCCCCCAGAGGAGAGATAGACAGACAGACAGACAGACACAGGAAGGGCCTTGGGCTGCATCTCCAAAGCCAGGCGCATTCTCTCCATTGATGGGATTCTGTGAAAATCTGGAGCCCCCTTTGCTAAAAGGTATATTCATGGGGGGGGGGGGGAATGATAGGCCTGGACTGGACAGGTCCCTGCTGAGCAGAGCGACCAGATGTCCTATAACCACAAAGGAGGACAAGACAGGGGCAAAATGGAGGACTTTCCAGGGCAATTGCAAAAGAAAAGCTCAAAACAATTATCTAGAAATGTCCATGCATGCTTCTTGGTCATGCTCCAAAGGGAGGACGTTTTGGAATTCCTCCTGGACAGAAGGTGGAAATGGAGGATATGTCCGGGAAAAGGAGGAGGACCACGTCTGGTCACCCTGCTTCTGAAGGGCCCAAATGGCAAAGTGGGATCCAGAGGGGGAAAGAAAGGAGGGCATGAGCAAAGGAGCCCAACTCTTCCAGACCACCTCCAGGCCTGGGTGTTGTACCATTGGCCTTTAGGGGTGCCCCCGATGGACCCCCGACCCCTCACTCGTGTGAACCGGGGAAGGAAGGGAGTTGCGTGGGGTCGGGAGGGGTCCAGCTTGAAGCCCTTACAGGAGGGGTGCCTGTTTCCTCCGTTCCTAGGATGGCTGGGGAAGGAGTGGGATTTGGGGGGTCCCCCTCCGTCGGAGCCCCTGGAAGAAGGCAGTGGAGAAAGGAGAGCAGCCCAGGGTTGCAGCCTCCTTCCCTTGTCAGAGAGTTCTGGTGCCAAGACAAACTACAGATCCCAGGAGTTAAATGCTGTAAAACTGGATTAATGCTGGGGTGTGGCAGCAGTCTTGGTCTCGCTGTCTCCCTGTCTGTCTGTCTGTCTTCTTGCTTTCTTCCCTTCCCAGGCAAACGCTTCCCTCCCTCCCTCTTTCTCCATCACTCCTTAGATTTCCATGGACACCTAGGAGCGCCTGCAGATCAATGGGGGGGTTGCAGACTGCCAGAAAT
>CM034703.1:278865799-278878265 GCA_020142125.1 Phrynosoma platyrhinos
TCTTTGAGATCTGGAGTCCCATTGTGGGAGAAAGAAAAGGTGGGGATATAAATCCTTGGAGTAAAGGAAATGAATCTTGCAGCACCTTTAAGGATCTGGAAAATCAGTATGGAAAGGGACCTTTGAGGCTTAACAGCTTTATTCTGTTCCTCTGGAAAATCAGTATGAAAAGAGATCTTGTAGAAGCTTTGAGGCTCTGGAAAATCAGTACGCAAAGGCGAGATATAAACCTTTGAAATAAATAAAATAAAATGAATCTTGTAGGAAGAGCAGTATGGAAAGGGATCTGATAACTGAGTCTCTGGAAGATCAGTGTACAAAGGATCTTGAATCTCATTGTGGGAGAAAGGATATTAATCCTTGAAATAAATAAATTAAGTAAGGGGGGTTGCAGACTGCCAGAAATGGTGCAAATTGAGTCCACTTTAAGGGTTAGGGTTAGTGCTAGGGAGCCATGGGAATTGTTATTTTTCTGAGACATTGAGCCTTCTCTGTCAGAGAGCTCTGGTGCCACAATAAAATACAGTTCCCATGATTCCCTAGCCCTAACCCTTAAAAGTGGATTCAATTTGCACTATTTCTGGCAGTCTGCAACCCCCCCTCAATCAATCTTGTAGTACCTTTGAGACTCTGGAAAATCAGTATGCAAAGGGATCTTGTAGCACCTTGGAGACTAACTGTTAGCCTCCAAGGTGCTACAATATCTCTTTGCATACTGATTTTCTGGACTAACCCAGCTATACCTTTGCATTCTACATAGAATCAAAAGAGTTTGAAGAGACCTCAAGGGTCATCCAGTCCAATTCCATCCTTCCCTGCAGGAATACACAAAGCACTCCTGACAGATGGCCATCCAGCCTCTGTTTAAAAGCCTCCAAAGAAGGAGATTGCAGTTCCCAGAACTCCATTGGGTTAATCCATGGCAGTTAAAGCAGTGTCAAACTGGATTATTTCTGTAATGTGGTTGCAGCCTATATGTTTGTGGCATGCAGGAGGTCATGTGCCCCTTCCTAAGAGTTCAGATGAGATGGGAAGCTTGAGCATAATTGTGCTTCTATACAGGGCCAACCTCCTTAGGTATATTTCATGGGTTATCAATGTGGTAAAAATTAATTTTAATTATCAGTGAGGATACCAAGAGATTAGAAGGGAACTTGAGGAGTGTCTTGCCTTACATTTCCATTTGGAAATGCTATGCTCAGAAGGACTGGTGCCATGTTGTTAAAGAAAGAATTCAGATTACCATGTGTTACAGTGCCAATAGCACCTCTGCAAGTCCTGGGTAACAACAGAAGTATTGGGCTGTTATTTTATAAGATCTACTCTAGTTTACAAAAGTAAAACTATATGCAAGAAAGTGTATAATATACTAATTAGTTGAAGGCCCCCCCAAAAAAATTATATTCATGCAGGTAATGTATGTTTCTTTTCACAATCCAATTTATTAATTCAAACTAAAGTTTACCAGCCCTTTGATTTTCTAACTGCAATCATCAAACCATATTAGAATCACTGTTACATGTAAGAACATACACTGAAAGCTGGAAGATTTTTTTTAAAAAAACCTCCTCTTTAAATCCCCTGATTTTGTGTGTAAAGTGTGGTTAAATGTGTTAAGGAGTAGGTAAATAACTTGGATTAAGTGATCTTGAGTGTCATAGGACATTTTTTTTAAAAAAGCCCTCCTCAGACTTGAATGGATTCACATGGCTGAGTTTCAGTGAGAATTGTACCAATTTGAATTTATTTGTACATTTTATGTAATGGAAGAGTGGCTTGGAGCAGCAGGGGCATCTCCAGTTTTCAAAAGTTTATTTCCTCATTACTAATTGGTTGTTCACAAACTGACTCTCTTCAAGTTCTGGCCACTGGTCTCTGCAGTATTTGGTCATTGCTGGGCCCAAGGGATTCAGTAATCCCCTAAAAAACCCAAAAAGCTGGCTGATCTGAATTATGCAAATAAGGGTTTATATTGGAAAATCTCTTAAGGCAAGCCACATAAAGGCCTGGGCCAGCTGTATTCGCGGGAAATGCCTGGCAAGATCCTGTTTTCCTTTGCCTCCTTTTGGGGGATTTCAACTGAGATGTTGCTTTTGTTAACTTGCAGTGAAGTTCATCTTTATTAAAGCAGTGCTGTTTAACGGTTTAGGGCTGAAATTTACAAGGGCTTTTTCTTAAAACTTCCAGAAGGCCCTATTTCCTTCACATTGTACAAAGAACAAAAGTTCAAATATAGTTTACATACTAGCGCCAACTGTTAAGGTACCTTGTAAATACTAATTTAAAAGAATCCAATAAAACTGGAGGGAGGGAAATAAGTGCCACTTATTTTAACTCATGTTCATCCCTGCTTGTTAAATAAGAATCTTTTAATATTTGCCTATCTGTTCTTACATATAAAACCTCAAAGCCAGAGAGGATCTTTTTTAACTTCATTTCCTTTAAAATGCATTCATTTTCAGAGATTGTAGTCTAATAAACACAATATACTGTGTTTTGCTACATTAATGCAATTTTACAACATTTATATTTCATGTTTTAAACCTCTTTTCCAGAAAATGGTGAATTATATGTGTGTGTCTGTGTGTAGAATTTAATGTGGCTATAAAGAAAAATAAAAGAGGATACACATATATACACACACATCTCTTTTCAAAGTGGCTATTAATTCAGAAATATGATCTCTTTTATGACTATTGCAATGAAAATATCACATGTTTTTACTGTCTTATGATCTCCAGCTCAAATCAGTTTCTTTAGAAAGAGAAGGAGAGAGAGAACAAAATTTCACATTTTGCTCAGTACCTGAAATACCACTGCTGCTGTGCTGAGCACAACGAAACAAAACACCTTTTTGTAAAACCAAAACAAAACCCTGCACTAGTTTTTAAAAGGCTCCAGAGTGGATAAACAATTACCTTTGAAAGCTAGGTCTCTCTCCCCGCTCCACACCCCCTGTCCTCCTTTCCCACAGTATAATGCTTTTTATAAGTTCTGAGTTTTCCTACATTTTGTAATGGAGACCCTGTCCTGTAGTTGGAACTGGGCAGAGTTCGTGACCATTTTATGTTTTTGTAGGAAAAGCAAGGCTCACGACAAGGCGACTCCTGCAGCTTCCTGCCTGAGGAGGGACAAAAGCTAGGAACTCAGCTTCACAGAGTTCCCTCATTTTTCACTCCAGCCTGTACTGTTTAAAAACCACCCACTCCATAGATTAAAGGAGACATACATGCAGCTGAACTCAGCATGGCCTGCTTGAGTTACTGGCCAAAGTGTGCTTCCTCTGCATTAAATACTGTATGATTTGCATAAACTATGCTGGAAGAATTTCCTCTGTTAACCAGACTTGCCCTCAAACTAATGAACTTTTAGTAAATATCCTCTCCCCGGCACCCACCCACCTTTAAAAAAAAAAAAGGAAAAAAAAGAAGCAATCATATATCACAGACTTTAAAGAGTTGGTATAACTATGGATTATGTGAACAAGCCAGTAACAGAGAGAATACACCATTAATTAGAACATTCACATGAATTGTAAAGCACATGTGAAGTATATGTAAGGTACATTGCAAATGTGAATAGTTTAATGATTTCCGGGAGACTTTAAAAAACATTTTTTCCTTCCCTGTCTTCAAAACCCTAGCTCCCCTATTTAGGATATCTATTCTCTTTCAAATGTTCTGCTTTATTTTAAGAGCATTTTAGCATTCGTGGGGAAAAGGTTTGGGGCCATAGGTAGGGAAGTCGATATTTTACCTAGCTAATGCAATCTGTAGAGTTCTTGTTGTTCCTAGTTTTTTTAAAGGAGATGTTGGGGGCAAGGGGGAGGGAAAAACAGCCTAAAATGCAGTGTGGCCATAGAGCGACACTGGATTCTGGAGAAACAGAATTTTTTTCTACCACATTTGTGGCTCAAGCACTGCCAGTTTTGTGGGAGACTATTTTCTGATCATTGTTTAAGAAATAGTTGCTTCAAATCTGTCTGATACTATTGCTCTTTCAGAGAATTTAGAAGTCTGTTGCATGTCTTGTAAATGTTTGTTACTGATGTCTTCCCCCCTCCCCCAATGCTTTTCTTTAAAAAAATAAACTGAATGATATACTGTATTGATTTATGAACTCTGCCTAAAAGGACAATGCAAAAAGCTTTTGTGAATTTGTTTTTAAAGAAAGAAATCCGGTTTCTTCGTGTTTCCATTTAGAAGGCAGAGAGTGTGTCAACTGTGGAGCTACTGCCACCCCTCTCTGGAGAAGAGACGGTACTGGGCATTACCTGTGTAACGCCTGCGGGCTCTACCACAAAATGAACGGTCAAAACCGACCTCTCATTAAACCTAAACGGAGGCTGGTAGGTGTTTTTTTCCCTTTCCCAGGTTCGGGGCTAAATGATTTAATGGGACCACACACAGTCATTATTGTGGAAAGAGAGAGGGCAGCTTGACCGTCCTCTGCACAGAGCCTGTGTGGAATTGAGATGTTGTGCTGCACCTAAAATCTATGTCACTCAAAGGTCACAGTGTAGCCTAGGGACAGATTTCATGGGCTCCACCCAGAGCAGTGTATGCACCAAGATACAAAACAATAGCTATTTAGTATGTATGTGTGTTTGTGTACGTGTGTGTGTGTGTGTGCACAGAAAGTATATGAATATGACTTTGTCAGATCCATCAGTTTGTTATAATCTGTACAACACTTCTGCATGGTAGGTCAGTACCTTATGCATATGAAAGAGTATATGTGTTGTGTTTGAGAGAGAGAGAGAGAGAGAGAGAGAGAATTTGTGAATCCATAGTCCAAGTGAAGTTTAAACCAGAGAGTTTCTTACATGCAACATGGTTAAGTAGCTTGTGTGTCATCCCAGTTCACATACTTGCTGCATATAATTTCTCCAAAAATATTTACCTGTCTGAAGGTTATATGACCAGTTATCCCTGCCTGTTTTTTTCTGTGGCTTAATTTCCCTCCATTTTATCCAGAAAGGACAAATTTAGGGCCTTTGCAGACTGCCAGAAATAGTGCAAATTGAGTCCACTTTAACTGTCCTGGCTCAGTGCTATGGAATCATGGGAACTGTATTTTTTTCTGGGACACTGAGCCTTCTCTGTCAGAGAACTCTGGTGCCACAATAAACTACAGTTCCCATGATTCCTTAGTACTGAGCCAAGACAGTTAAAGTGGCCTCAAGCTGCATTATTTCTGGCAGTCTGTAAAGGCCCTTAATGTATTAACTGCTTAGGCTGTTTTAAAAATACCCTGGAACTGAAAGTGTTGTCATGAAGATCTTCCCAGCCCCCCAAAACAAAAAATGAACTGAAGCACAAAGAATAATATACATACATGTGTGGCATAGTGGTCTGGGGGTTAGACTAGGACCTTGGGAGATGAGGGTTTGAATTCCCACTCGGCCATCGAAACCCACTGAGTGACCTTGGGACAAGTCACACTATCTTGGCGTCAGAGGAAGGTAGTGGTGGTGAACCCCTTCTGAACAAATCTGGCCAAGAAAACTCCAGATAGGTTTGGCTTAGGGTTGCCTGAAGTCAGAAACAACTTGAAGGCACACAACAACAGTATGCATGTATATATAAAAAGTCAGTTGAGTCAGTGCCATTGCTATTTGCTCAATTATTATTTTGATGAAAGCAATTTCGTAGTCATATATTCCATAGCAAAACTAACATTAGTTCTCTTCTTGGGCAATCCTCTAATTGTCCTTTTAAAGAGCTGATTATTTTTCCATGGAGTCACCTATACTTTGTTTTTTTATTTGAGTGACTTTTTTAAAAAATTCTGCACTCCTGGTAGTAGTTTCCTATCCGGATATCTGTACTCTGAAGATAAGGAAACTTTGTGTATCTGTTTCCTGACTCTGAAAGCTTTAAAGAGTTTCTATAGGCAAGCCATGCCAGTCAGGCACTCTGTTTTGAAATTGCAAATATGCTCCACTCTCTTGTTAAAAAGAAATGTGAATAATAATATTGTTTCTTTCTTGGACCAGTGTGATTTTGATAAAGGGGCTGGGGTGGCTAAACATCTCCTTGCTATTTGGGGGGTATTTTTGGCAAAGCAAGACTTGGGGAGTCAAAAATGATCTAATGCTGGACAGGATACAGAGGATTTCGGCTGTGACTCAGAATTTCAACAGGGCAAGCTTCTTAATGGCTTGCTTTCCTTCTGAAGTGACTGACACGTCCAGAAAAATGTTAAGACAACAGTGTAACATTATCGTCTCTCTCACAGGCTGAACTCCATGCCAGACTAAATGGGGACAGGCCGTTAGAGTTAAGCAGCAGAGTCTAGTATCAATAAACCATCTCAAATATGCAAACATAGCTCTCTGCTTTCAAATGCTTGATGGGAGTCTCTGAGTTCTTAACTCACTGCCTGGGGATGGGGTTGGGGGGGTTGAGGCAAAGTTTCTAAAGCGTGTTCCTGTTTTTTGTTTTAAAAAAATATTGGATCAAGAAATGCAAACAGGAGGGTCATTTGAATATCAGAACTGAAATTATTTTAATCCATAAATGTTGACAAGTTCTCACTCTTGTCTAGCAATGATGGATTTTTTTTTTAAAATGAGCCAATAGTATTTTTTTAAAAAAATTGGTAGGACTGCCAAAACTTAACAAAATTAGGAAATCCAAATAAAATGGTGTCTTAGTTTGCACATAAGCTACTCTGAACCTGGCTGTGGAGCATGATTTTTTAAAAATATATTTGAATTAAAATAAAGTAATTATAAACTGTGCCAGAAAACCTTAGCCTGGAAAAGACAAGAAAGATCAGTAATTATCCTGATCCAGTGACCGGGATCAGCATGCTACTATCCTGCAATAAAGGGTGTTGTATGAGCTAGGTGGCTGGGGATTTAGGTGATGGAGTCATGCATCCATCAATCGCTTGCACATTCAACATGGTGTCAGTCTTTTAAGAGAGAAGGGAGTTCTTGGAGATCTTCTGCCAATAGCAGCTTAAATCCATGGTGGGCTTTGTGGTATGGATTAACTGATTGTCAAAGAAAAAGCAAGGATGTGCACTGTTTGGGAAAAAAGCTCAAAATAGGTTTTTTGGACTATGCCTCCCAGAATCATCCTGCCATTGTAGTCTCTTTTTCAAGCCTTGGTTTGGGGGCTTTTCTACCCCTCCCATATAATAAATTAGTCAGAGGTGCCTTGATAGTACTGATCTGCCCTTGTGGCTCAGTGAGAGAAGAGAGCCCTGTTAACACATCTAAGCAGGCTCCATACCTGTGCCATTGAATGGGGTCTCTTGGGGGCTTAGGCTTCCTAGCCATCACTACTCTGCAAAAACTGGGAGTTCAGGAGGTTGGGTTTCTGTTATGCTTGTCATTATGTGGATCAGACTCCCAAGAACTCAGATGTGTTGTGGAGGGACTGTAACCTTAGTGGTAGAATACATGATTTGCATGCAAGCACAAAGTCATGGGTTCAGTCCCTGACACCTCCAGTTGATGCATGGATTAGGGACCATATGCTGTGAAGGACTGCTGCATGAGATCCCAGAGAGCAGTTCCGATTAGGGTACAAAAAGCCTGACCTGTTACAAGGAATCTTCCTATAAGGAGCTTCTGGAAATAGTCCATGGGTCATAAGGTACATCTAACATTTCTTCCCATAGTGCCTTCTTTATGCTCTCCTAAAGTAGCTGCTTTCATTTGCCACAAGTAGGTGTGTCTCCAGTTAAAATGGGATATTTAGAAGTGCTTTTTTTAAACTAGAAAATGCTTATGAATTAGGATCACTGATTTCCTTATTATTATTTAGTTTAATAATTCACCTATTAAATCATTTATCAGTTTGGATCTTGATGCAGCTAGTCACACTTTAGTCAAGCAGTGGTAAAAATTGTAAACATTAATAAACCTCTCTCTATATGTAATTATTCTTGAGATCTGGTAATTAAAGAAAGAGATTTCAAGACTCAGGATGAAATTATGAATATCATCAAATACAGCCACTGCCTTTGTGGTAGACACCGAAGCATAGCAAATACTTAAGAGAATCTGGGTATGAGGCCGTGTTCTAGAAGAATGTATTCCTGACGTTTGGCTTGTATCTGTGGCTGGCATCTTCTGAAGCCAGCCACAGATGCAGGCAAAATGTCAGGAATACATTCTTCTACAACACAGCCTCACAGCCCGAAAAACCCACAAGAACTATGGATGCCAGCTGTGAAAGCCTTTGACTTCACACAGAATCAGGGTGCGTAGTCAAGTTGGTTGGGACAGTGATCCTTCCTGTTTAGGCAATATGCTTGTGTTCTGGATGTGCTTAACCTTGCACTGTCTTGAAGCTGAGGTCATATAGAATAGAACACTGTTAGCGCTCTGTGTACTTATATGTGTGTATGTGTGCCTTCAAGTTGCCTGTTGACATATAGTGATCTCATAAATGTCATAGTGTTTTCTCAGGCAAGGAATACTCAGAGGTTGTTTTTCCATTTCTTTCCTCTGAAATATAGCCTACAGCACCTCATATTCATGAGTGGATTCCCATTGAAGTACTAACCAAGGCTGACCCTGCTTAGTTTCCAAGATCAGACAAGATCTGGTGCCTTTAGGGTATTTGGGAACTTCTGTGTACTTATGTGCGTGTTGTGTGCCTTCAAGTCCTTTCCAACTTATGGCAACCCTATATCATGCAGTTTTGGCAAGATTTGGTCAGAGGAGGTTTGCCATTGCCTTCCCCTGAGGTTGAGAGCATGTGACTTGCCCAAGGTCACCCAGTAGGTTTCATGGCTGAGCTGGGAATCCTGCTCTCCAGTCATAGTCCAACACTTAAACCACTATACCCTTTCTCTAATCCAAAATATATACTATACAACTCTGTCCTATACTTTTACATAGTGGTAAAAAGTGAAGTGGATGATGACTTCTTAACTGTACCATTTTGGGAGGCTTAAGAAACTCGCAAGATAGTGAGCCTTCAGAAATTAGACTAGCATCTCAGGCTGGACCATAA
This sequence comes from Phrynosoma platyrhinos, assembly GCA_020142125.1. Classification (NCBI taxonomy): domain Eukaryota; kingdom Metazoa; phylum Chordata; class Lepidosauria; order Squamata; family Phrynosomatidae; genus Phrynosoma; species Phrynosoma platyrhinos. The sequence continues at coordinate 278,874,778 of CM034703.1, forward strand.
AGAGCTGTAATGATGTATAACTTGTTTGCTATGGTAGCATAATATTAATAAGACTTTCTGAGAATCTGATTGTTCATGCTTTACACTAGCCTTCTCCCACCTGGTTCCTGCCAGATGTGTTGGAGTACAGCTCCCATTATCCACTTAATATGTTAGGCTTTGTCATATATTGGGATGTGGGCATGGGACCAATGATACAATCCTATCAAATTCACCCATCTGCACAAAACGAAGCATACTAATAATATTTTGTGAAACTGCATACTTTTGTATGAAGACTTCTTTTTTCTTAAAAAACAGAGTTCATTTCCTCCACTCCCAACAACTTCTGAAATGACCCCATTGTTTTCAAGGTTATGGGTCACTCAGCCTAGTGTCAGTCTAAGGGGAAATGCTTCCCCCCCCCCCCCCCCCCCCCCCCCCCGGAATGTAAACCTTCCTCAATTCCATGTTTAGTTCAGAAGTGCTCCCAGCCTCCTTTAGGACCAAGCAAAGTTAAACTTTGAATCCACAGGAGTTTTGCCTCTGGGTTTTAGTCACAGATTGCTAAGCTGTACACCACTGTAGTACTTGTCCTCATAGATCCATAGAGTTTTTAGTTTACTTGACAGATTCTGCAGCATGGTGTGCTGAAGATTCAGCAAATCATGAGGACTAGTTTTCTTTAAAGTGCCAAGTTTTGGGTTTTTAGTGAATACAAATTTATGAAAGCCATGATAAATACTACAAGCATCTATCCTCTAAGCCCAAAGACATATGGTACCATCAACTTCAGAGGTTTTATAGCAAGTGTTGCTCCTGTGCAGTGCAGCACATTGTAATATTACAGCTGTGTTGTAGACAGAATTTTGGGGGCAGAGTGTTAAGTAACAATGACTTGTTTGAATACACAAAACCTGTTAAGTACTAAATTATAATGAAATAAATTGTTGTCCTAGGTAGAACTAAATGCACTCGTGTTGCATTTAACACATGAACAAGAGAACAGTACAAACCCATTTATTCAGATGACCTGACTTATCAGAATCCTGGATAATTGGTATTTACATAGGACTGCAGTGACATTGTGCATCAAGAGGGATAGGTAGAAACAGAGTGTGTCCATTAAAAGAGTGTTTGATAGCAACTCTGGGATTTTTCATATATATGAAGTTGTGCAGTAAAAATGGCAATGGGGGAAAGGGGGCAAGTTGGAGTCAGTGTACTGTTTACTGTACCAGAAAGTTTAGTGTCTGAATTTCAAGTATAAGGGCCCAAACAGATATCACAAGGCTGACATTTCCATATGTTTACCACATTCCCATAGTATTTGGTGTATGTGTTTTAGGGGGTTACTGGTTAAATAGAAAGGAATACAAGGCATGAAAATCATATTTCTTCCACTTTACATTTCTGTTCAGTTTTCCCAGTCTGGCTGTGGTAATGGAAGTGAGTCATGATGGAGAGGAACTACTTTAAAAATGTGTGGACAGTGTAAAGGAGTGCTCATTCTGCGCTCATACATCTTGCGAAAAAAGTAACCCTTTTCCCATTGCTTTCCCATTGGAGTAGGGTAAATGCAGCCCTCCAGTTGTTAATGAAGTGCCACTCCCAACATTCCTCACCACTGGACTATGCTGTCTAATGCTAATGGGAACTGCAGCTAAACAGCATCTACAGGGCCATACAGTTCCTACCCCTGCTTTATAGGGTGGCTGTGAGTTGGTGCTTATATCTCACCTTTCCTTCAGTGAGCTCAAGGTCTGGATCTACTCTTTGCCATTTCATCTTCACAACAATCCTGTGAAGCAGATATTGTAGGGAGAAAGGCAGATGCTTCTCTGGCATGTTCTACCCCCTCCCCACAACTTTTCACTAGCCAGTACAAGGTGCTCTCTCTCTCTCTGTGTGTGTATGTGTATGTATATGCTTCAATCTCAGCAGAACTACAGGTGAAGAACTGGAAAGAAATTTGAAGGGGTGGCCTGTTTGTTTAATATAAAATGTTGCTTTTTAATATTAAACTTACATTACATGCTGACTCTTGAAGGAGCAGCTTCTTCCTTCATATATCTATATGTACACATATTTTTTTCCTTTAGTCAGCAGCTAGGAGAGCAGGAACTTGTTGTGCGAATTGCCAGACAACCACCACCACCTTATGGCGACGTAATGCAAATGGAGACCCAGTTTGTAATGCCTGTGGACTTTACTATAAACTGCATAATGTGAGTATTTGCTTGCCTTGATTCTTCCTTTTTGCTTGCTTAGCTGGGATTGATGCCTTGACTGCATGGCGTCTGCTAGCCCCTGTATTCATTGCAGAGAGTCTTTTTTCTTTTAAAAAAAGCCCTTTAAGGCTCCCCTGGGAAGTCATGGCTATTCTTTGCTGGCATAATGATGCCGGGTTCAGTGACATTACAATGTATTAGCTTGGCTTCTAAAGCGTGGGTAATTTAGGCAAAATAGAGTTACAGCTCTTGGTTTATAACAAAAGTATTTTGGGTGCCCCTGCCTCTCCAAAAAATTATGTGGATGTTTCAAATAGATTCATATAAAGGTTAATCCCAGTGGGGTCTCTTTATAAAAGTTTAGTGCTTACAGGAAAGAAAAAAAACTTGTAAAAAGTCCAGATCAGTTCCAAGGAGGAAACATTTGATATATTTGAACATATAAATAGTGGAAGATAAAGAGTTTTTGCCTTTCTTTAAAACCCCACGCACCTAGCTTTAGAAATGAGTTTAGAGCTGTGTGCACTCCATATATTTTAAATTGGGGAAATGAATGAAGGTTAAGGGTTAAGGCCAAAGAAAGGAGCAGGGGAAACTGCCAGAATCTGTCCAACTTTCTTTTAATGTCCTAATGTGTTTTTCAGCATGGTTTCATTAAACAAATCAATTTTATAAACAAAATCTGCAGGGGCAGAGGAGGAGGAGGAGGGGCAGTTTGGCTTGAAAATGGTTTCTGTTTGGGAAACATCCAATGTCTGTTAAATATCTCTGTGTTTGTGTGTGTGTGTTTAAATTTTTGCACAAGGTCATTTTGCTTGCATGAGCTTGATTTTCTCATTTCTTGTAGGTGAACAGGCCTCTGACCATGAAGAAGGAAGGAATCCAGACCAGAAATAGGAAAATGTCCAACAAGTCCAAGAAGAGCAAGAAAGGCTCAGAATGTTTTGAGGAACTTTCCAAGTGCATGCAGGAGAAGTCGTCTCCTTTCAGCGCTGCGGCCCTTGCCAGTCATATGACCCCGATGGGCCATTTGCCCCCTTTCAGCCACTCTGGACACATCCTCCCAACACCTACCCCCATCCACCCATCTTCCAGCATCTCATTTGGACATCCGCATCCATCCAGCATGGTCACCGCCATGGGATAGAATTGGGAGATCCTAACAAGACTCCAAACACTGGGCTTTGCCTACAGGTGACAACAAAGATGGATTCTGCCTAGAAGCAAGACATAGAGGGAAGGAAGGAAGGAAAAAGGGGAATCTCATTCCAGTGTGGT
>CM034703.1:278878791-278890193 GCA_020142125.1 Phrynosoma platyrhinos
TACTTTTTAAGAAAAGAAATCAGACACAGAAAAATTTTAAAAAAACATTATTTATTTTGCTCTTGTGTTCTAGAAGGAGCATCAAAACTCTTGCATGAATTTGTGGATCTTTTTATTTTGCTTTGATTCGTTTTTAAAGACACACCCACCCTAGTAGAAAACAGGGTCTTTTTTTTTTGTTTGTTCATTATCGTTATTCTTGCTTAATGGCCACACTTTCGACTCTCTTCATTGGTGTTAGACTTAAACAAATCTACTAGGCAGAGGAATGTGTGTTTGAGAGAGGGAAACATTTAGCTCTAAGGTTACAATAGCCTTAAGGTGTGGATTATTTTTGACATAATTTCTGCATTCTCTTCCTCATTGTGAAGATCTTTGGTCAAAAGCATGGCATCCTGCAAGAAGACAGAAAACACTGGACAAATGGTTCACAGGTTTTCTTTAGGGAAACAAATCTTGCATTGGCTGAAGCAGGGGTAGGCAACCTTTCCCCTTTAAGGGCTGAGGGACTTCAGCTCCCAGAAGCCTCAGCCATATTGGCCAATAGTCCCATGTTGGCCAATAGCTCCTGGGATTCTGGGAGCTGAAGTCCCTCAGCCCTTAAAGGAGAAAGGTTGCCTACCCCTGGCTGAAGCGTAACCAACGAGATGTCAGTATGTGTTCTGACTTACCCTTGGCCTTTGTCTTTTTCACTGGCAGACTTGTGCCATGTACCTCTCATAACTGATTGCAGTGCTTTAAGCCAGGGTTACCCAACTTGGGGCTCTCCAGGTTTGCTGGAGCAAAGCTTCCATCATCCCCAACCCATCACCATACTTGCTGAGGATGATGGGAGCTGTGCTGCAACAATTCTGGAGGCACACTAGGTCAGAGATCCCTCTTCCTCCAAGTTCTATGATACTGCAGGTGCTGCACTGCTTGGCTCCACAGACTTGTCTTGTTCTGCCTCGTTCTTTGTAGCCTGTGGTCTTCTGTATCAATATAGGGTTTCCTTCCACTTCCCTCAATGTCTTTATCTGCCTTCTATCCCTCCCATGCATCTAATAGAAGCACTGATGTGTATGGCCTTCTGTAGTGCGTGTGCTGAACCTCTCCCCTACCAGCCTGCCCTGGAAACCCCAGATCTTAACAACCACTCTTGTGCAGGCATAATCCTTGTATGCTCTGCCAGTCATTTTGGTGGTTCTTGTGCCAACTGTTTGGCTTACACAAGGCAATTCATGGTGCCATCCCTCCTGTGCAGAGAGCCAGCATAGTATAGTGTACTGTAGACTGACTCTGGAGACTAGGAATTGAATCCCTGCTTGGCCATGGAAACTCCTGGGTGACCTTGGACAAATAACACTCTCTGCTTCAGAGGAAGGCAAAGACAAACCCCCGCTGAACAAATCTTGCCAAGAGAACCCTGTGATAGGTTCGTCTTAGGGCCGCCATAAGTTTGAAACAACTTGAAGGCAAATGACAATAACCCCTCCTGTGCATACCTTTTGAGAAGTAAGTCCCATAGAATCCAGAGGGGCTTCTCCCAGGTAAGCATGGATAATATTGTATCCTGTGATCAATCTTACTACAGACTCAGGCCATTGGCCCATGCTGTTCATCCTGAATGTTGGAAGTGGCAGTGGCTAGTTTTGCAGGAGGTGGCAAGTTCTGAACCTTTTGAGACCTGTATTTGTTTTGCCCCACAGTTATAGTCTTCCAGCAGAGGGAGAAGAACCTTGTGCCCTGATTGCCATTTCTGTCCTCCTGTGGTTCCACTCTCACTCGCTGGACTTCCCTTAATGGCCCTGCTTTCCATATATGACCCTTAATGGTTTCTCAGCTTTGCCATATCCCCCTCCCCCCCAATTCTAAAAGGTTGAGACTCCTGAAGTTACTTGTGAGTTTTAACTGAAAATGCTGGCATTTGTGGGGAGGGGGGCTAGCCTTTTGCCTCAGTCTCTCCCCCCTCAAAACCCCCCAAACCCTCTGAAATGTAATTTGGCCTTCGAGGGGAAACAAGTGGTCAATCCTTGCTCTAGCAGAGTATGTTCTGGGGTCTAATGTGCAACGCCAAGTCAGAGCAGGAGAAAGAAAGACTGTTTAAGCTAGAAGGATCCCTTGTGGCGGTTGGTTTCAATTCTGTCGGTTTCATTTAGTTGTTGCCCAAGATCACTGAGATGTAGTCATTGTCCTGCTATATTTTAAATGTGTCCAAGCTGGAGTTTGCCATTTGTCAGTGTCAGGTTTCCTACTTGAGAAGAATGAAGGTACCTACAAGACAGACCGGGAAGGGATGGTGGTTGTATCCTAGGGGTTCATTCCCCAGCAGCAGCTGAGCAAGGTCTGGTAGCCTGCTAAAGAAGGAAAGATACTCTGGCTGTTTCTATAATACATTTTCTATTTTTAAGGGAAATCACAAGTGTTGAGCAAAAATATTCGTCTCCCATTCTGAAACCATATTGTACTTTTTTTAAAAAAAAGCTGATAAAAATAATAAAGCTTTTGCCAGTGTGAAGTGTATTCTCTTGATTGTTATGATCTGATGACTTTCATGATCACAAAGTCCAGTATAACATATGATGTACATATTTAGCTATATTTCTGATGACAAAATAAAGCCCCTATGAGCAGAGGGGTTTGATAATGTAAACTGCATAAGCTTAACTCTGTGACGAGCTTTTTTAATTGTTTTTTTTCTTCTATTTTTTTAATCAAGCCAATTGTATCTTAACTGCAAAAGTCTGCTTAAAACAAAGACAAAGGTGTACGTTGGTTTTGTTTTTTGTCCCTAAATATGTAATTCAGCTATCTGATAAGAACGAAGGACCATACATCCAAAACAACATTGCTTTCCTCCCTTTTCTGGTCTGTGTTGACCAGTTTTCTTCGACCTGGTGTCCTTCAGATGTGGTTGACTTCAAGTTCCAGATCCCAGCTATGTTGGCTGTGGGATTATGGAAACAGTAATTCAACACATCTGCAGGGCACTAGTTTAGGAAAGGCTGTTGAAGGCATATATAGCTGCACTTTGTGAAGAAGTAAAAATAATCAGATACTAAAATAAGAAAAATACAAAATAAATGAATTATATTTTCAATTGACTAAAATAAAATATTTACTCCTTTATTTAGGTGTGTGTGAGAGAGGGAAGGGCAACCTTTGAAAAATATGGTACCATGATATATTATTTCTAACCAAGTCAAATTCCTTTTGGGTTGGAAGTGACTGGGTGAGAGTGAGGGAATTTATGATGTTGGGGAGCAAATCCCCCCCCAGCACTATTGCTGATGTGCTGACTATTTGTCTTGATGGGGTAAGCCCTGCAAAACCTCACTTGGATGAATAGAGGCTGCATATCAGGAGAGCTTGCTGGACAGGATCCACAGATGACAAAGTGCAATATATTGTCAGTCACTGCAGCGTAGGAGAACCGCAGTCAGGATTTAAATTATTTTGTACTTGTATCAGCATAAAGATTTGGCAGTATTTTCTGTTGTCTTTTTTAATTGCTTAATTTTTGGATTAGTGAACTAAGTTATTGTTAATTATGTACAACATGTTTATATATTGTCTGTAAAAAAAAGTGTATGCTTCCCTCATATTCCTTCAAGGTGGATACTGCTAAGAATAATAAAAAAAACCTCCCTTTTTGTGAAAGTGGTTTTCCCTCCATTTTATGCAATCTAGGTGTTATTGCTTCATAGGAGCCACTTGCACTGCATTAGTAATTCTTAGATTATGGCTGTTTGAAGTACTATAGGTCAGGGTTGGATGTTTGCAGGGCCGGTTCTGCTATTAGGAAGAATGTAGCACATGGGTCTTGTGAAAAGGAAGCAAATGATGAACTAGTTCTTTCATCATGATTGCATTTTTACTGTGAAGAAGGTGGGGAGATGGGTTCATGGAATAATCTCTCACAGATGCTGAAATAGCTTTGTTTGGCCTTTGATATGATTCTGATGATAGCCTGTATGGTGTAGTGGTTTGAGCATTGGACTACAACTCTGGAGATCGGGGTTTGATTCTCCATTCTGCCATGAAAACCCATTAGATGACCTTGGGTGAGTAACACACTTTCTCGGCCCCAGAAACCCCTGTGATAGGTTTGCCTTTAGGGTCACCATAAGTTGAAACTGACTTGAACACAACAACAATAATATGATTCTAATGTTTGACAAAATCAAAGGCAGTAGGAAAAGAGGAGGACTGCAACACAGATTTATTGACACAATCAAAGAAACCATTGACCTGAGTTTGCTAGATCTGACCAGTTATGCTGATGTCTGAAGCTCTTGAAGATCTCATTCACAGGTTCACCATAAGTTGAAGCTGACCTGGCTTCAACTTAACAGTGATTTTGAGAGGTGGAGTACATTTGCTGTTCTGCATCCATTAGTAAAATATTTTGGTCCAGTGCTGGTTGTTTGTGGATTACACTGTAGATGAAGCAATAGGAGTTTTATCCTGAGGCATGGCTACAATGCAAATGGATCTTTAGGCATAGAAGGCTGCATCCACTTGAATACTGAAGCTGCCTACATTGTCCACTACACATATTCATTGTATAACCACATCTAATAGAAGCAGGTGCTCAAAGAATCCAAGTTTAGGGGGAAACTTACTGAGTGACCCAAAGCACTGCAGTTTGAAGGAGGTGGTCCAAAAGAGCCATGGCACCCACCCAACTCTTTAGATCCAAGCCCAGATTTAAAATGAAGATGATATTCCCCACTTAAGAAATACTGCTATGGGGGTGGGGGTCCCTTCAACACACAACTGCAAATGTGAATCATTGTGTGTTGACATTCAGTGGCCAGTGTCCCATTCCTAGTTTAAGCAGCTTTCTGATACACTGACCTGAAGAACGTGAATGTGTCCTACATGCATGGATTTTTAGGCATATGTGCAAAATGTTGAATTGATACACTTGTAAAATGAAATGTACACAGATCTCATTCTTGTTAGTGTTCATGCATTGAAAAAACATTTGGATATCTAAAAAGTGTTTGACAATTATGCTTATTAGCACAGCCTCCTGAAATACATTGTTGTTACAGTCGGCCCTCTGTAGCCATGGATTCAACTATCCATGGTTTGAAAATATTTAAAAAATAAATACATTTCAAAAAGCAAAGCTTGATTTTGCCATTTTATATAAGGGATATCATTTTATTATATGATACAATTGTATTTACTGGGACTTGAGCATCCACAGATTTTGGTATCCATTGGGTGTGTGTGTGTCCTGGAAACAAACACTAGCAGATAACAAGGGCCCACTGTATTTACTGTTAACTTCTACTTAGCCTCAGTCATCAACTATATTGCTCAGGACTTGCAAGTCAGGGTTGTGGTTTCCATGACTGAATCTATCCACCCATAATATGGACTTCTTTTCCTATTGCCTTCCATTTTGTCAAGCATTACAATTTTTTTCCAGTGAGTCATACTCTCTCATGATATGTCCAAACTACAACAGCCTCAGTCACTCACACTGGCAGTACATGTCCATAGTGGTGGGATGATGTGCTGCAGTAAAGAAAAGGCTATGCTGATGGCAGCACTGCTGCTAGCTGGGTGACAGGGTTTTGCTTAGGAGCCAGACTAAAAGTGCCAAACAACTACTAGGCAGCAGGAAGATGTGTGTTATACTGGCAGTAGTACCTTAGCTAACTCTGAAGGAGTAAATTCAAAGATATAGCTGTGTTAGTCTGTAGAATCAGTACGTAGAGAGATCTTGTAGCACCTTTGAGACTAACGGAAAGAAAGAAATTGGCAGCACGAGCTTTCATAGACTTCAGTCTACTTCCTCAGATGCATTTAAATAAATAAATAAATAAATAAATGCATCTGAGGAAGTAGACTGAAGTCTACAAAAGTTCATGCTGCTAATTTCTTTCAGATATAGTCTCAAAGGTGCTACAAGGTCTCTCTGTGTTCTGAGGGAGTTACCGTAGTGCTGTGCAGAAGAAAGCAAAAGTAAAACCATTCCTGGATGCTTTTTACCTTGAAAACACATGATGAAACAATCCTGAAATACATAGGAGGCTTAAAAGACCAAGAGGGTTTTAGAGAATGATTAGTGTTAAAATAAATGCTTGGGCTAAAAATACTTGCAAAGGAAGTTTTTTGGGGGCTCAAGCTGATTACTGATGTTGAGGTAGAATAATAAGCTAGCATTTCCCCATGTATATATAAAGAAACCAAGTACATTACGGAGCACGATTCTTATGGGCAAGTGGTAAAGTATTCAAACAGGACAAGATGATTTGAGTTAGGGTTTTTTAAAAGGAGTGCCTTGGGAGATTTATTTGGCCTGAGGGCTATTCTTTCAGGAATATTTTATGAGGCCACAGATTAGACCATTTCTGTTTAAGTCAGAAGGCATTTTCTTAGGCTTTTCTTGCACTATTTGTTTCATATAAATGGTCTTAGTCCATGAGAGAACACAGAGGATGGGTATTTTAAAATCAGATGCACATTCTGGCAGACAACAAATATTATGTGTATATTACAGACCAAGCCATTTAAGCTTTCTTTGTAAAAACATTTCAGTAGCTAATTCAAATGTTCTGGATGCTGTGGGATTGGAAATAATCTAATTTAGAATTCTGCAGATAATGGCCTAGTTTGCACACTTTGGTAAGTAGGTTGTGGTAAATTAAATTCTGGCTTCTTTTGTCTGAACCCACACTAACAAACCATGGCTTGTTAGTGTCTAGTTTGTTTTCCTAACTGTGTGCCCTAATATAGGAACTGATCAAAAGAATGGAAGCGAAACGGACCAAAGACTGGGCAAACAAACTGTGATATTTCTGTACCACTTTCTTGGGTTTTATAGAACCATTATAAATTAATATGAAAACACAAGCACAGTAATTTAAACAATTTAAAGATTTGAATCATTTTTTTCTTTTTGAAAGAGAAACAATGCAACATATTCTATTCTAAATTCAACACATATCTGATATCCTAAAGTTCCATGCATCAAATGAAATGCCCATGTGGGACTTGGTTGTAGAAATCTTCTGCATATCCTACTCAACAGTTATTAGATATAACCTTTAAATCCCAGTTCAAAGTGTCAAGAGCTTGATTCTTATCCATGGCAATCACAGCCCTTTCACTTTTTCTGAACTGAACCCGTACAGTCCTTTCCTTAGGGTTTCCCTACCAACTGGGTCAAAGCAAAAACTCATAGGGGTTACATTTGATCATGTGCAGAACAAATGGCAGTATCAAGAAACCATGACTTAACATTAGATACTAATGTGGCCAATGTCTCCAAGTCAATTAGCGACATGGGATTTTACAAGTACAACTGCATAGCTACGAACATGTCCAAAAAATTACAACCGACTGATTCCAATGCATCTCCTTTAATACCAAATGACTGGGTTTAGTATTAGTTCTCTGACTTTTAATTGTGTTAACATATCCAGGGGTAGCCGTGTTGGCCATATAGCAAAATTCAGCATAATCCAAAATCCACAAAACAGTGATAACGTATCTCAGGAAGTCTCCAAGTTATTTCAAACACGTTATAGTTTTAGTTGTGTTTTTATCTCCTGAGTGTTTTCAGTGTATATAATGTTTTACTACCTGCTGTTTTATTTTTTTGCTAAAGCACTTTGACATCTCTGATGCCATATAAATGTTGTAAACAAATGAATAGGAAGATAGGAAACTTTTAGACTGAGTCAGAGAACTGGTCTGTCTAGTACTGTCAGCTCTGGCTATGGCTTTCCAGGATTTGAGGCAGGATTCATCCACAGCCTTACCTGGAGATCCCTGGCATTCCCTGGTTGTTTTCCATCCCAGTATTAATCAGGATCAACCCTGACTTGCTTCAGGTGGAACAGATGTTACTAGGGAATTGCTAGGAGGGAAAAATCACAAGAAAAGAAAGCAAGAGTATAGTAACAGGGCATACCAAGGAAGCTGCACCTATTTATTTTTTCTGTTCATTATTGTGGGCTGGATCCAGTGTCTTTTTTAAAAGTGGGAGGCCTTTACTGATCAGAATTTCACTCAAAATTCCAGCATTGGTGGAAAAGCTGGGGTGGCCCCAATCCTCCCATCCTTTGCAGCTCTCAGTGATGTCACTACGGTTGGCGTCACTCAGCGCGGTAACTCATGGTGTCAACCCCCCATTGACTTTCTATCATGCTACACTATACAGAATCCCTAGTAATTTTTTTGTACTAATGTTACTCATAAATTACAATTCCTCTATATCACTGAATGTAACGGCAATAGTTGTGCTGTAAACAACAAGCAAAATTAAAAATTATACCTTTAAATTACAATATCATACGCACAGCCTCAATGTATTTACATGTACATAGTTTCATGTGATTAAAGTTAAAATTTGTAAAGATGTGATGTTTTTAAGGAAAATTTAAAAATAATTTTTAAAATTAAAAAAAACAAACAAACCCTGGATCCACTCCTTTCTCCTCACCCCACCTCTGCAGCATTTTAAAGTGATGCAGGTGAATGCCACAGTTCATTACATTTTGGTTTGGGGAGCAATGGTGTCACCCTCCCCTTTAGAGTGTCCCCTGGTGTTGTCCACACATCCCACCCACTCCTAGCGATGCCCTGCTCCCCATCCATTCTGGTTGCTCCTCTTCCCCTCCATAACAGAATGGGGAGAACAGGGGTCTGAAGGGGGAGAGAAGTACTGAGGATCACTACTTCCTATAACTGGGATAGCTTAGCTCCATCAGAAGTCTCCCTTATTCAGCTGGTGATGAACCCAATTCCATGTCATATGTAGACAGGATCAGATTGGCCTGAATGACAACTGTTTCCAAAAGACTATCAGATCATTCAACAACTTTTAGTCAATGACTCCTATGCTTTAGTCATGTGAGGTATGGAACCTTTTTTCAGACTCAGAGGCCAAATTCCAACTTGGAAAGGGTCTCAGGAATACCATACCAGGTCAGTGTGGGGCTTTAGGGCATAGATAGGGTGGGACCAAAGCAAGGTTGGGAGGGCCAGATGTAATTCTTACCCATTTGGATATTTTCCCATCCAGCATACAAACCACAGACCAATTCTATGCATGATTACTCAAGAGTAAGCCCCAGGGCAAGAGTTTCCAGGCTCATGCCTGAGAGAATAGCTCAATTGTATGCATGTCTGCTCAGGAACTACAAACCATAGCTTCATTCTATGCAACATGTCCCCAGACTTCCAAAAAGGTTCTTATCTTTGGTCTCCAATCACTGACTGGAGACAACAGAAAAAGAATGGTTGAAGCCCTGAGGGGTTGGGTGGGGAAGGAGATTTTTCACCTTTGGTTTAGTCAATCCTCTGATTAAATCTGTAGAAATTTGCATGTGAAAAAGCTATTATTTGTAAAGTGGGGTTGGAACCATATTTTTGATGTGTGTTTAGTGTCAGCATAATCTAAGAAGAGGCACTCCCCATCTTCTTTCACACATCAAGGAATACCTCTTTTAAAATGATCACAAAAGGTATTGGAATGTTGCAGCGAAAGCAACAGAGTCCTATGCCACCTTCAGATTAACAAGATTTATTTTTTATATGTATGTTTGTGTGGTGCGTGTTTATGTTTGTAAAAAGTAAATTTAAACATTGTGAAACAAATATTGCCCTTATTAATTTACCATAATATTTTACATTGATAGTTGACTGAATGTGCTGCAGCCCTGCAGTGTAGAAAGACTAAGCAAGAGGTCAGAAATAGGCATTGAGTCCCTATATTGGGAGAAAGGTGGGATATAAGAACAACAACAACAACAATAACAACAACATTTTCAGGTATGTGAAAAAGTTGTTCTGTATCTGCAGCAGCTGACTGATCTTCAAAGTTGTTTAAGGCAAAGAAGAGGTGATGGACATAATGAAGGGGTGGAAATTATGTGATCCTGGAGATGCTGGGTTGCAAATCCCAGCAGCCCTAGCTAACAGTCCATGGCGAGGAATGCTGGGAACTGTAGACCAGTAATATCCATAAGGCCTTCTATTTCCCTGAAATAAGTGCAGGTCACACCAGCCAGTCTGATGTACTGGTTTAAGCATTTGACATGACTCTGGAGACCAGGATTCAAAGCCCAGTTCGGCCATGTAAAGCCACTGAGTGATCTTGGGCAAGTCACATTCTCTCAGTCTCAGAGGAGGGCAATGGCAACCCTCCTCTGAAGAAACATGTGAAGAAAACCCTTGCATAGAATCATAGAGTTGGAGGTTCACCTTAGGATTGCCATAAGTTGGAAATGACTTGAATGCACACCACCAACCACCATGACATATTGTTGTATGAAGCAGTACAACTCCCATTCCTGACTTAAAGGGAAGGAGAAAAGGATTGCATTATTGTGGATGCATTATTTCCTAACAGCTAAGAAAACACCCAAGAGGTTTTATTCCCAAAATAAAAGTGGTTTAGGTATATTTGATCAGAGTGAGCCATACCTTTTGCATCTTCTGCCACAGATAACAGTTTGGAGCTGGAAGTTACTTCTACACCATATCTGATCCCCTGAGTCAGTAGACCTCTTGGTTGTGCCAAAAGGTTAAAGGGATGTGGAAAATGTAATTTGTGTATGTTAGGGATGAGGACTGATGTGCAGACTCCTTGAAATCCTTTCTCCATGTCCCTAGTCCCCCTGGAAAACTAGTTGCAGAAGATGCTGCTGCCACACTGCAGAGACAAAGCAGTCTGACACCACTTTAACTTCCATAGTTCAATGCTATGGGATTCTGTGATTTGTAGTTTGCTGGGCACCAGAGCTCTCTTACAAGGAAGGATAAATAACTCACAAAACTACAAATTCCAGAATTCCATAGCATGCAGGGGTAGGCAACCTTTCTCCTTTAAGGGCCGAGGGACTTCAGGTCCCAGAATCCCAGGAGCTATTGGCCAACATGGGACTATTGGCCAACATGGCTGAGGCTTCTGGGAGCTGAAGTCCCTCCGCCCTTAAAGGGGAAAGGTTGCCTACCCCTGGCATTGAGTCATGGCAACTAAAGTGGTGTCAAATAGCTTTATTTCCGTAGCCTTAATCCATGAGTGACTCCACTCTTCAGAGTTTAAAGGTCCTTGGTCTAGTGTGTTAGACTAAAGTGTGATCTACCATGATAATCAAGACTACATTTAAGCCAGGGCTTATTCTCCACAGCAGAAATGCCAAAACCTGATTCAGTTGCTAGTACTCAGTTCTGGAACATATAAAGTAATGACTAATTATCTATGGAGAAAGTTTTTCCAGCACCATTTAATAACCACAATATTTTGCTATGTGCAGGAATGTGAATAAGTTTGATTCTCTGCAATCCTAAAACTTGAATCCTGATAAAAACTTGCTTTGAAAATGACTGCTAATATTGCCCTTTAGGGTCATAGAGTTGGAAGAGACCACAAGGGCCATCCAGTCCAACCCCCT
>CM034703.1:278911541-278922579 GCA_020142125.1 Phrynosoma platyrhinos
CATGGTAATAGGGAGTACAATGGCTTGTATGATTCTAACTTTTGTGCTTAGTTGTGTATCATTGCATTTTAGAATCTTTTCTAGTTCTTTCATGGCTGCCCTCCTCCCCATTCTTAGTCTTCTTCTGATTTCCTGACTGCAGTCCCCATTTCTATCCATGTTTGATCCCACAGGCAAACAATTATGCTCCAAATACTCAATGTGGATCTGGAACTTTGTGGTTTTGGTTGTGCTTCTTTTCTTTTGGAAGCCACTTTGAGTCCCATCTCTGTGGAAAAGGAAAGTGTATTAATAAACAAATACAATACGATACGATGCACTGTGCTTGCTGCCCAGCATTCCTTGGAGGATGAATAGATACAAATGCAGCAAGCAAAACAGGTAAATAACAGTGTGAAAGAGAAAATCACAAATCTTAAATGATAACATAATTAAGTAAAAGAACCCTGGGGAAAGGGGAGAGGAGGAAGAGGAGAACAAAAATTTTGGAGGAAAAAAAGCAGAAATAAGAATGCAATGTAGACAACTCCAGGATCTTCTAAGATCAAAAAGAAAACTTGTCCTGACAATGAATAACAGGAGAGGCAACTAAACCAGAATATTTGGTCAGTTGAGGCTTGTAGGGTGAGATAAGGACAGGAAAAATGCAGAATGAGTAAATTATAGCCAAAGGGATTAAATGGAATAAATGGTTTTCTACAAATATATCTGGAAAAATCAAAGGACTAGGTAGAAGGGTAATGCTAGTTATCACATTGGGATGAGAGCCAGTATGGTAAAGTACTTAGCCTGTTACTGGGATTTGTAATTTGTTGTGGCACCAGAGTTCTCTGAGAAAGAAGGCTAAATATCTCACAACATCACAGAAATTCATAGCATTGTGCCATGGCAGTTAAAGCAGTGTTAAAATGCATTAATTCTGCAGTGTAGATGCGGGCTTACAGTACTGAAATGGAGTTTGAAGGATGCATGTTCAAGTCCCCACTCGGCCGCAAAACTCACTGGAGTAACCTTGGGCCAGATGCTCACTCTCAGTATGGTCTACCTCACAAGGCTGTGGTTAGGACAAGGTGGGGAAGAGAGCATGGTGTATCATCTTTAGCTCAGTGGAGGAAAGATGGAATATCAATGCAATGCATTGATAAAGAATGGAATGAACAGATTGAAATATGATGTGCATGGGATTTTCAATGCAACATGACCACCTTTTTTTTACTACTGGAGTTCCTTGGATGACATGAAAAAAAGAGAAAAGAGCTAGTCAGACAATGAAATAATTAGTGAAAAAGGAAGGAAAAAAGTTTTAAACTAATGTAGAAGAAGCACTGTTTTTTGTGTAATAGCCTAATAGTATCTTTGGTTAAGATCTCATAAAAAGAAAACTGTTTAGAAAATAATTAAGGGATGCACTACAGTGGTCTGTCCACTGCAGTGGATCAAAATCTCTTTCCCAGTAAAACAGAGATGGGGGGGGGGGAATCACACTCAAAGAGCAATATTTTGCCTTTAGAAAATGGCAATTTGCCCTCCAGTGGGCATGCCAATTACCATCTGAATGAGTATAGTGGGAAGTTCTTAAGGAATGATCCTGGCATTTAGGTGTGAGCAATGCTGTTGAACCCTATGGCATTTAAAGAATTTTCAAAAAGTTTTAAAATGTTCTTTAATTTTCCGATTGCTTTGAACCCCCAGCTGTAGCATTCCATCGGAACCTTTTCAAGATCCTTTATTTGGGAAGTGGGAAAGAACCTGCCCTTGGCAAACATCAGCAAAGCTTTCCCATAACCATTCTTTGTTATTTTTCAGAGCTCAGGAAGGTTACTTTTTTAGAGGCTACAACTTCAAGGATTACCACTGGTTATGCTTGCTGGGGATTCTGGGAACTGTAGTCCAAATTTTTTTTGCAAGCTTTGAATAATTTTATCAGTTTTATGGGTGTTTTTTAAAATTGGTCTTGAGAATCATGTGCTCCCCATTTCCAGTGCTTGAGCAAATATTCACACTTTTGTGATGATAAAGGTAAACAAAACATCTACTACAACCCAGTTACCCTCATCACAACATGGATACTTCTTGACCATCCTTAGATTGGGAATAGGATACTGCACTTTTTAGCACTAGTTCTGTTTAACTTAGAATAATTTTGTGTGGATTTAAATTTTCTGGGTTTTGGGAGAGAGGGGGAAGACATCTGGAAAGGTAAGCACACAAAACCTGCTTACCCATTTGCTTAGAATTAAATAATGCATATACTTATACTTTTACACCTATGTCAGTGAAAGATGCCAGATTAGCAGTTAGGATTTTCTAAATTTAGAATAAATCCAGAAGACTGGCTCTGTCATTAGAAAGAGTGAGGCAACCACTTCATGCAAAAGATGTTGTGTGGCACTGGGTAGTGGCAAAGGATTGGGCATAGACAGAGCTGCCTGTGCCATTCAGGCTGACCTTTACCCTCTGAGTTAGCCTGCTTTCTTGTCCAATCAAGAACTGAAATAAGATCCATCTGTCATTTCACTTGACTGCTCTATGTGAAATGGGACAGGGGTGTAATCTTTTCTTTTGCCTCGGGCAGCAAAATATCTTGGGACAGCCTTTGAGATGAAAAACCACGGTTGCCCTCTTCCAATATTTTTTCATCTGGTACATAATAAGAGGGCCAATGTGGTGTAATGGTTTGGGACACACTAGGAGACCAGGGGTCAAATCCCAGATGGGCCATAGAAACCCACTGGGCGACCTTGGGCAAGTTGTACTCTCTCAGCCTCAGAGGATGGCAATGGCAAAGCCCTTCTGAAGAAACCTGCCAAGAAAACCCTATGATAGGATTGCCTTAGGGTCGCCATAAGTTGGAAATGATTTGAAGGCACTCAACAACAATATAATAAGAAAGAAAAAGTAGGATGGTGGTAGGGTAGTTGGGTTGTTGAAAGAAACATTAATTTTTAAAAACCCTCCCTATTCTTTCCTATTCTTTCTTCCCTTATATGGAATTCAGTACCCCCATCTCTTGTTTGTAGCATTTTTAGTGTAAAAAGAGGCTTTAAAATATCATTTATTAGGTAGAATTATCTAACAACACATTTCCCAAGAATAAATATCTTGACTCCTAAAACAGAGCTTAAAAAATTACTTTGATGATGAATGAGTATATTGACATGCTGAAGATATCCATAACTGAGCAGTGGGAGAGACTGGCATTCCCCCCCCCCCCCATGACTGGGAGAAGTACCAGATTTGTACCCATTAGTTCTATTATTGTTAACTGCCCTTGAGTCAATCTCGACTCATGGAGATCCTGTGGATGAGACATCTCCAAGACGCCTTGTCCTGTGCTCCACTGCTCTGCTTAATTTTTGCAACCCCTTAATACCTGTGATCTCCTTAATAGAGTCCATCCATCTGGCATGTGGCTTTCCTCTCTTCCTACCTCCCTCCACCTTTCTCAGCATTATTGTCTTTTCTAAAGAGTCTTCTCATGATGTGTCCGAAGTATGACACATTAGCTACAATTGCTTATTTCTTTTCTGGAAACTCACCAGGGACTGGTACCAGTCCACAAACAGCCACTTGGAGTATCATTGAAATACACAACACTCTAGGTGACCTTAAAGTATGATAAACATCCTTTCTGGCCCATCATGCTTCTAATGTTCATCATAATGGGCCCGAAAGAATGTTTCTAAGTATTTGTCATACTCTCTGTGAGTCAGCTGATTGAAATGCATGGGACTCCAGGTATACCTGAGCTGTAAGAGAGCACTCTCATGAGAAAGCACTCTCAGAACAGCACATCTGGAATGTAGCTGATTACCCCACCTCTGGAATTAATCTATTTCCCAAATGCACATATTTTTCAGAGGTTATAACCTCCATTCATCCTAATTATAAAGAGCAGGAATACCAAAAGCTGGCCATTCCAGAGATGCCCCTTGACCCAAATCCAGCTGATTCAAGCAGCTCCTCCTTGACTAACCAGCTAAACTGAGATTTATGTTGATCAATTAGCAGCTCCTCAGCATGCAGATCAGACATTGCAAATGAGATTTGTCTGAAAGACCCCCTGGGAGAACATTGTCTTCATTTTGAGCACTGCTTGCCCAACACTTTGTCTCTAACCGCACCCATCTTTCAGGCTTCCAAGCAAGGAAGGGGATCTAAAAAATCTTAGGCAGACAGAGGCTTCTAAAGGGAATTTCTTTCAAATTGCTCCTCAGTGGGGGAAATTACCTTTTTTGGACTATAATTCCCAGAATCCCACAATCAGCATGGGCAGTGGCCATGATGGCTGTGGATTCTTGAAGCTGTCCAAAAAGATAACGTCTCCAAGCTCTTTTATTAAGTCATCTGGTTAAAATTCATTATAAAAATATTTTGCTTATATGCATGTTTGGTGCCATATTCACATTAATAATTCAGTTGTTTGTCTGGATCTGTTAAATAGTGATTTCACCACCATCAGCACCTCCACTTTGTACAAAGCTCTTGTTTATAAAAATTGGGAATCCTTAGCCATTCAGTACTGGAAAACAGACTTCTGATCTTTCTTTCTTTCTTTCTTTCTTTCTTTCTTTCTTTCTTTCTTTCTTTCTTTCTTTCTTTCTTTCTTTCTTTCTTTCTTTCTTTCTTTCTTTCTTTCTTTCTTTCTTTCTTTCTTTCTTTCTGCATCTGCAGTCTTTTGCTGGTATGAATGTAATCTGAATAATGCCAGCTTCCCTTGAACCCATGCTGTAGGGCACTCTCAGTGTGTCTGGCCCACAAGCCTTAACAAGGCAGGGGTGGCTATTGTCATGGGAATCAGGTGCCAGTACGTCTGTCTCCATTTAGTAGATGGGATAATGTTACTTCGCAAAGTGACAATGAAGGGTGGGAACATTTCTGGGCAGAGGGTCTTTTGTTCTCCATTTTCACCTGAAGATTTGTTTCTTTTCACCCCTGACACCTTCTTTTTCATCTTTTCCTCCTGTATGAAGGCTTTCTAAAATATGTAGAAAGTAATATTCTTTCCTTTGAATCTGCTGAATACCTTTATCTCATCCCAGTAATGGTTCTGGGATAGTTTCACTCTGAGGCATTTTGAAAGAGGAAAGTAGAAACTAACATCCAGTGTATCCAACGTCCGTCCACAGAATATAATATAATCAAGAAACATCTACCAATCATAGTAGTTTAATAGATTCAGGAAAACAGAAATAACATTTAGCATTTATTATGCTCTTGAGTGTGTTCAATGTACTTCACGTGTTATGGCAGCTCTTGTTAAAACCACCTAGGACTATTACTCATATTGCAAATGGGAAGCTGAGAGAAATTGGATTGTTTGTGTTCTGCTGGTGCAGTGGTTCTCTGGACAGCTGGAAGACTAAAGATGGAGAACCTTTAACTAATGCATTCATGGCACAGCCAATTTTCTGGCTCAGCACTGGGGGATCAAAGAAGAGGCCTGTGGTGCATTGGGGTTGCTGCCACTGAGATTCTGCCCTTAGTCATTCAGCTGGGCACAGGCATGAGGGATGTCCAGAACTATTCCCTCTCTCAAGCCTGAAAGGGGATAGCTCTGATCCAGGCACAGATTTGGCGGATTGTTGCTGTGTGTCATCACCAACTTATGGTGACCTTAAGGTGGGGTTTTCTTAGCAAGATTTGTTCAGTGGGGGTTTGTCCTTGCCTTCCTCTGAGGCTTGCCCAAGGTCACCCAGTGGGTTTTTGTGTCTGAGCAGGGATTTGAACCCTGGTCTCCAGAGTCATAGTCCAGTGTTCAAATTACTACATCACACTGGCTCTCTGGAAGCACCACCAAATCTGATCCACTGGATGACAAAGCCAGACTTCTGTTTGGGTTGTGCACACATGTGCAAGAAAGGGGAGGCTGTTTTTCGAACTGTTCCAGGACCTCAACCACCATGATCCATCCTTGCCCCAGGCAGAATAACTCTATGCAGCTCTGATTTACACATTATACTACAGTAGCAATAATTAGCACTGCTTTCAATGTCTGCTATTGTCAGCATTTGCCAAGGCCTGCACATCTGTGGGGAGGACTGTGGTGCAATTCACCGTACTGCTCTTCCGTCTCACTGTCACTATTTCTTCCCTGCTTTCTCCAAGTGTGAAAATAATGACAAGAATGAAAAAACGGAGACACTGCCTCCACTTACCTTGTCCTCTCCTCTCCTTGTTGACTGTGGCACAGTTTGGTTCAAGAGCAAGAGGCTGTGCGAATGTGAAACTAAAGAAAAGGAGGTGGCATCACACAGAGAAGGGAAAACCCTGAAGGCATTGTGGCCAAACTGCCCTCCGCATAGCATTGACCATAGCAAATATTTCAGTGAATGGAGAAATTACCTCTTGTACATTTCAGTCATGAGTCATATCCCGCCAAATTTCAGTAATGTCTATTAAATCATGTTTGCCTTCTTTATTAAAAATTCACATTATTCCTGTGTGGAGCATTACTTTTACAACTTTCAGAATGCCCAGTTACCATGTTCAGGAGTCATTTTGGCTGGGGGTATTCTAGGAGCTGCAATCCAAAATCCTTCTGCCCTGGACCTGTGTAGCCCTAGGTGAGTTGTAGAAGTTAATTCTTCTCTGGTCCCATTTATTCCATTTGCTCTCTCATCACCTGGATGAGAATCAATCAAGACAAACTCTTGAAGCTTCCTCCTTGCTTGAAGCATCCTCACAGGAGCCCATGGATACTTCTTGTCTCATTGGATTGTCTCCTTTATTCAGGAAAACCAATAAAGAGCCAGTATAGTGTGATTTTGGGGGAGATCAGGGTTTGAATCCCTGCTCAGCAATGGAAACCCCACTGTGTGACATTGGGCAAGACACACTCCCTCAGCCTCAGAGAAAGGCAGTGACAAATCCGCTCTGAAACAATTCTTGCTCAGAAAACTCCGTGATAGTCACCTTAGAGTTGTCATAAGTCAGAAATAACTTGAAGGCCCACAGCAACAATGACAACTCAGAGACTCAGGTTTGTACAGGCATCAGCAAGATGCTACATTGGGAAGACACAGAAAGAACAGGAGCCAAAAACCATCAAAGCTTCAGGCAGGAGCAGGGGCAACGGAAGGCAGTGCTTTGAATAATCTCATGAATCACGCATGACATTATCTAGAGTGAAATGCCTGGCAAGGGGTTTCCCATGTACTGCACTGACCTGAAAGGTTGCATCCAGGGGGACCTTTCAAGGCTTTTTCAAAATGCAAAAGACAAAAGCTAAATTGAGAGGAAATGATATTTTATTTAACCTTGGCGTCAGGGGAACTGGTGACAGGATCACAAGAGATAATACCATGGGATTGAGAATAGATAACTGGGCAACATATGGGGCTTTCAGTAAAGCAGCGTACCTACCTCCCCCTCCCACTTGTTCTGCTTCTTTGACTTGCTGTCACTCATTTTCAAAGAGAGAGGTCTCACAGAATCCATGCTGCTGCTTCTGCTGCTGGAAGAACTAATATGTCTGTTGAAAAAATGATGGCAGGATTGTAAAGCTTGTAGGGAAGAAGAAATCCAACTTTTGGGAAAGGGCTGTTTTTCTCAATTACGTATTTCCAAATTAGGAGCCAAAGCTTATGTTCCTTTAAGGGACTGGATGGTAAATGCTAACATTTTATACTGCAAAAATCATGACTGCTTGTGGACCATCTAAAGCTAGTTACCGTCATGGCCACATGAAATCTGATCTCAGAGCCAGTATGCATGTTCCATTTTATCCTACTTTCCCCATGGAGGTTGGGGTGTGGTATATACATGGTTTATTCTCACCCCAATTCTCTCACAACTGACCTTGGCTGATAGCTCTCTTCCTCTAAACTTCCACACAGAAATATCAGGATGATATATGGGAAACAGGAGAACCATAAATGCCACCCTCAGCTACTTTGAAGGAAGGGCAAGATATAAATACAAAAATAAGAATTTAAAATTATGTATATATGTATGTATGTACCATATGTACATACAAAATGCATTTTGTATTTTACAAATTGTTTTATTATTTTTGTGAAGGGTTTTGTGGACTGCTTTGAAAATTGTCAACGGTCTGAAAGATTTTTAAAACTCTCAGTAGATAATTAAAGGTATCTGTTTCTAGTATTTCTGTATCGCCTTTTAGCCCACAAGGTCTTCTGAGCCAATGGAAAAAATGAAAACTAAAAAAATACAAAGAGAAAAACATTTTAAAAACATTAAAACACACTTTAAAAAGTCTTAAAACAATGTATAATTCTAAAAGCTAATTTTAAAAAAAGTTAAAATAGAGCATTTGCAAACATTAAAAGTCATGCAGAACAGCCCTGTTTGGGTTGCCTGAGGAAACCTTAAAAGTGATGGGATTGCTACAGAGAAAGCCCTGTTATGGGTACCACCAACCTAACTTCACAAGGTGCTGTGACACACAGCAGGTCCTCCTCTGAAGATCTAAAATTTCTGACAGGAAGTCATCTTTCAGATATTGTGGCCCCAAGCCATGTAGGTCATGTAGGTGTTGTCCACCATGCGGACGAGGGGGCAGCCAGGAGTTGTAGTCCAACAACCTCTGGATGATTGCAGGATTGCAATCTTGGCCTAAATCCAGTTATTAGTCTGAACTCACTGAATCAATGAGAACTTGGCAAATCAATGTTTATGTAAATTATTTTGATTTAAAGTGTCTGCTCTAGTTTGGAGTAACAATTGGATTTAGGCCTTAAAAAATAACCATTGCTATCATCTATGAATATGTCTTTGTTGCTGTGTGTCTTCAAGTCCTTTCTGACTTAAGGTGACCCAAAGGAAACCCAATAATGGGATTTTCTTGGCAAGATTTGTTCAGAAGGGGTTTGCCTTTGCCTTCCTCTGAGGCTGAGAGAGCATGGCTTGCCCAAATCACTCAGCGGGTTTCCATGGCTGAGCGAGGATTTGAATGCTAGTTCCCAGAGATATAATCCAGTGCTCAAGCCACTACATCGCACTGGCTCTCTCTAATCCCTTTTTAAAGCCACCCAAATTTGTGTTCATTAGCAGATCAGGTGGAAGCGAATTCCATAGCTTGATTCCATAATCCTATGCTGGAAACATTTAAGATTTCAGGTCTGACCATATAAATTAAAAGTCTTTGCCTCTGCATGTTGCAGATCTTGGATTTGCATCTCATAACTCTAGCAGTCCAAATAGCCCTTTTAGATTTTCCACTGCCACCAAACCTGTTTGACCGAATTGCAGGTTAAAAAGGCAGGGCATCCATCATCTCTGAGCGCTGGGGAGCATGTCCTTTCCCTTAATGAAATACCCAGCTCATTCCATTTGTAAAGAAACCAAAGACTCCTCAGGTTTATGGTCAAGTTGTAAAGATTTTATTTACCCCATATTTCCTGCTGGGTTATTTATGAGGCATTTTGTCAGGCCTCATAAAGCTGCCTAATAAAACATATTTTCTTACAACAAAAATAAAGTTGTTTGTGCAAAACATCTTGGGACCACAGAGGGCAAACCTGATGGGATACACATACTTTCAGATGGCATGGGACAGAGGTTTGAAAAGACTGCAATCACTCTTCACGGCATCTGAAATAGTGGGCTTATATCCATGAAAGCTCATGTGAAAATAAAAGCCAGTTAGTCTTAAAGGTGCTGCCACATTTTTTAAAATTTATTTTCCCTCTTTCCCCTTCCTTCCTTCTTTTTATGTTGCATTCTATAGACACACTTATTATAGTGTAAATATAGACATTACCTATTTCTGAGCAGATACATATTGGATTGTGATGTTAATTCTGATGTGCTTGATGTTTCTTGAAAATGATCTGTAAATGTAAAAATGATTATCCATTTAAATACTGTAAACAACAACAACAACCCCAAACCAAATCAGAATGAGGTGACAGGAACATTTAGTTCATACCAGTGTCAAAAATCTACCCTGTTAGAAGAACAGTTTAGCAAACTTCAAATTCAAGTGTGTGTTTGTTTTTCATTTTCAAGATATGTTCATGATACATGTTTGGTTCTTTAAAACAACAAAATAGAGGTTAATCATAGGATGGCTGCATATTTTACTCTTGGACAAATCTACTCAGCTCAAATGGAATTGAGAAGAATATCCGGATTGATATACGCAAGACTGAGTTGTTAATGATGCATTATCATTAATGATCCAATGACTTGGATTTTCAGAAATACTTTGGGTGACCTTATGTAGGTCACACACTCTCAACCTCAGACAAGGACAAAGACAAACTCATCTGAACAAATTTTGCCAAGAAAACTCTGTTGATAGGTCCACATTGGGGTTGTTGTAAGTTGGAAACACCTTGAAGGCAACAACAAAACCACCTCAGTCTGGACAGTAATAAAAGCTGGCAGGAAGAAAATCAACTCATGTGAAATATGGTGCTGGAAAAGCGTTCTATGGATACAATAGACTATGAAAAAGACAAATGGATGGGACTTAGAGAAAATAGAAGTTGTCATACATATTGTGAGATGATGTGACTCACTGCAAAAATATAACAATGTGTAATAAACTGGAGGCAGTAGGAAAAGGGTGAGATTGTACTATAGGTGGATTGATTCAATCAAGGAGGCTTGCAGGATCTAGGCAAGGCAGTGGATGACTGGAGCACTTGTAGGTCTAGCATTCATAGGATTAACTTAAATCAAAGTTGATGTAAAAGCAAAGAACAACAACAATGAACACCACAATCCTATCATCACCATTGTCATTGTAGTCATCCTCCTTTCATTTATATCCCATCTTTTCCCCAGTACTAAGGGGCATGTTTTAAGTTTAACCCCATTTACCTGAAAATCCTACTGGGTTTAGTGGGAGTTAATTCCAAATAAAGATACATAGTTTTGCTGTTTTTGTCCCATTATCTTAACCCTGATCCAAGTACCTTTAAGTAATTTCTCAGATATTTTTGTGTGTGGTGGGGAGGTGGCATTATGTTTTTATCACTGTTATCTCATGTTATTAAGACTTCTATAAGCACAGGGGTGAAACAGACAGGTAGAATGAAGCGGCTTCCGGACGCTTTGAAGGCAT
>CM034703.1:278923394-278952479 GCA_020142125.1 Phrynosoma platyrhinos
AGTCTGTAAAGGCCCTTAGTTATTTAATGTTTAATGCATTAGTTTATCCTTTTTGTTTTAGGCCAGTGTTTCATGTAATATATTAGCATGTTGTTTTCATTTTAATGTACTTTTAATTTTAAATATATGCATTTGTATGTATCGGTATCTTTTTCTTTTCCCCTCTTTTCTTTTTAATTTTATTCTGAATTTTTCTTTTTGTTTATATTGAATTATACTGTTCATATCAAAAGTAATAAATACATAAAATATATTACACTTTCACAGTGTTGAGTTATCATGTACATTTTGTTACTTGGGGTCCCAACCAATTGTGTCAGTGTCTTCTTAAATGTTGGGGGAACTGTTTAGCTTAGGAAGCCTGAGAGAAGTTGGTTACTGGGGGAATTGTTGCACCTATATATACCAGTTCTAACTGTGGGATGACTCAACATCTGGTTAATAAAGAAGGTTTTATTTGGAAATATGCAAGAGTGCAAACACACCATAATTCAATCAGAAGCACCATACAAAACTAACCAAAATAGAGGTTTGGAAAATTGGGTAGAGGAGACTTAGGGTTGTAGAGGGGGTGATATTTACCAGTCCTGAAGAAGAATCCATGGAAAGTGGAGTATGACTCAGATAGCATATGAAAGCAATACAGGAGCGGGAAGCTCTGGATGATTGAATAGAGCTCCAGTGTTCACAAACTGGACATGTGTAGGATGGATATTTATATGCTGTTTCGTAAAGGATACTTAATGTGCCCACACAAAGTATAATTTTTTTAATTGTTTTCCCATGGAATTGAGAAAATAGGCAATTCTCGTTGATGGTCTTATCTCTGGATTAACAAAACATATGGGATAGATATTGGATAACCCCAAGATAGATGACTTGGGAAGTTGGTAGTGGGTACATAGCAGTGGGAACATAGCAGTGGGTAGGTAGGAGATATGGTCTTACTAATTTTAGTGCAATGTCCTTTGTCTCCAGTGCAAGAGGATATATAGAACACCGGGGGCGGGGGGATGATCAGCATCCCATTTTGCATTTATTATGGTATTATCATTATTCTCTTTGGGTCAGTGTGCCTTATCCATATGAAACACCCTAGTGTCCCAAAGTTCATCATGACCTCTTAAAACATGCCTGGCTCTAGATAGCAAAATAAGAAAATATGGAACCCCATATACAGCATGGAGGTGTCAGATATGCTAATGATGTCATATGGTACTAATGGCATGGAAATATATTTTCAAATGTATTTACCAAATGGAAAGAATATATACATGGTACCAATGGCAAGGAAAAGTGAAAGAAGGGTGAATAAAATACTGTAGCATATGTAATCCTGAACTGTGCATCTGAAGGCCTTCAAATTCTATAGGCATATATGGTAACTTCTGAGAACCCCTGGTTCCTGCACTCCAACTTTTGCATCAATCTTTTGGAAGGAGGAAGAGGAGGAGGAAGGGAGCTTTGATTGAGGTTGATAAGGAAATCAAAGAACTCATATGTAAATAAGGACTAGCAATGGGACTCTAAACTGCCAGAAGTCAAATTACTCCCATCAGAGGAGTGAAAAAGAGGCAGAAAGAACAAGAGACAATGGTGAGTCTTTTTGGTGGTCCAATGCACTGTTTTTTTTACTCTTTCCTTTACTGCTAAACAACATTGATAGTCAAGTTCTTCCCTCAGACACAAAGTTGTTGTGAAGCCAGATAAAGACCTTTTGCTGGGCAAGGCTGTCCAACTATTATATATTTAATTTGGAAGAGAAAAAACAAACAAGAGCAATGACCCTCTTTCTCTCAACATTATTGCTCAGAATCTGTTTGTGTGGTCAGTATTGTTGACACTCATCCATTCAGGATATTTGTTGCTACCTCAGATATAAGTTATCTGGCTGTGTTATGTGGAACACTCCCTTGCAGCTCTCATCATGGTAGGTTTTTTGACAACATTGGGATACTATTTTCTAGAACAGTGGTTTTCAAACCTTGGTCATCCAGATGTTTTGGACTTCAACTCCCAGGATTCCTGACTATTAGCCAAGCTGGGTGGGGCTTCTGGGAGCTGTAAGTTCAAAACATCTGGACAGCCTAAGTTTGGGAACAACGGATCTACAGTCTGGAAACATTAATATATCCCTGGGGTCCAGACCGTTTGACTTGTCTTCCTCTGTGAATGTGGCTGGGCTCTAAGATCTTCAAGGAAGACCTTTCTGACAGTTCCCCCACCTTCTGAGGTATGTTTGGTGGGAACACATGAGAGGACCTTCTCACTGCTTGCTCCCAGGCTTTTAGGACTCCCTGCCTGGAGAGGCTAGGACAGAGGTAGGCAACTTTTTTGAGCTGGGGGCCGGGTTGCTGTCCCTTAGACAATTGGGGGGACGAAGTACCAAAAATAAATAAATAAATATATATTTTTAAAAAATGTTAAAAATTAAAAAAATATATGCATGCACACTCTCTCAGCCTCAGAAAAGCCATGGCAAAAACCCAGTGGAGATTTTGCCAAGAAAACCCCAAGAACAAGTAATAACAACAATAATTAATATCATCATGGGGGCGGCAGTGGCGGCGGCGGCAGGACCGGCCTGGGGCCAATCCAAAGGCCTCGGGGGGCCGCATCCGGCCCCTGGGACTTAGGTTGCCTACCCCTGGGCTAGGATGATTGCCTCCTTCCTCACCTTCCGCCAGCAATTGAAAAACTACCCTGTTTCAAAAGGCTTTAGGAATTGATTGCAACTGGCTTTTAATGATGTGCTGTTTCATTCATTGTTATGTTGTCTTTCAGCCAATTCTTAATTTTTTTCATTTTATGTATTTTTTCCCCAAATAACACCCTTCCACACACATTTACTAATATTTTTCTATGGATTTTAAACTTCATTGGTTTTTGGATTTTGCCATCCGCCTTGATTTCCAGTATTGGGGGAAAGGCAGGATATAAATGAATAAAACAAACAAACAAACAAACAAACAAACAAACAAACAAACATTTAGACTACACTTCCCAGAATCCCCCAATGGATTTTGGGAATTACAATAAAAAAAGTAATTTCTTCATGCTCTGTTATTTTTTATGACATCAACCTGAGGGACGCCACTGAGTGGGACTATGGCTAAGTTTGATCAGAGCATGGTCAAGATGGTAACAATTATTAAGGAGCAAGAACAGACAAACTAAGAGAGGATGTAGCTGTTTCCTTTTGCCTGAGCCTACTGGGAAGGACAATTTGCCATTACCTCCTCTTCTCTATTATTCTTCTGAATTAATTGAATGAAAACTACTTTTATAATTTGAACTCAATGACAAATAAGCTGAAGACAAAGTGGGAATGTAGGGAGAGGATGAGGATGAGAGAGGAGGACAGTTTAAAAGCAGCAGAAAAACTGAGATGACAGAAAGTTAATTTGGACTGTTCCTGCCAATATGGGACAGAATGAGAGTATATATGTGCAGGAATGCCAATTTAAACAGACATACTATTGTTTCAATAGAAATACAACACATCTGTCCATAGGGGGAAAACTGATTTACAAATGATACTTTGGGGAATTACAACTCGCCAACCCTTCTCCATCTTCCATAGCCCATAGGATACTGGGATTTTTTGTTCAAAAAAGGAACCTTTTCAAACTTTGGATCAAATGATGGGCATGCCTGCTCAATCTGCTATCCTGGCATAAATTTTTGATGAACATCTTCAAGGCCCCTACAAGACTCCTTACCTTTAAAATAGAATTGGACTGGACAGCCTTTTAGAGAGAGGATATTTTCAACCAGAGGAGTGTTTTCTGTAAGGTGCAGCACACATGGCAACCCGCTATTACTTTTGTACATGGCGGCAACATCCTGCCAAAAAGTTGGCGTCATCCTGTGTACATTTATAGTAACAAGAAGTGTTTGTCCATTTCTCCATTCCCTTGCTTCACAAAACAAACAACTCAACCCCTTTTGAGCATAGACCCATGAACAACAGATAGAGCAACAGCACAGATTCTGAAGTTTTAAATCCCTGGATTGGTTTAATTTCCTAGAAGCAGAAGCTGAAAATTCTCTTCTTTCAATATCAGTAACACTAGTTATTCTCCTGAAGGGTTCTTGTCAACAATAGCAAGGCTGTATTTACAAAGCTGTTCTTAAAAAAAAACACACTACTCATTTTTAAAAAGCTGTTTTATTTAATTTTGTTGGCAGTTACACAAAAATGTAAAGAATGTAGCCAGTAAAAAACAACAAATTAAATCCCCAGAATAAGCCTGTAGGAGCTTCTTGAATGCATATTTACAGTACAGAAAGTGACCGTTTTGCTGCATTTCTGAGTGACTAGAGGACCTTCATTTAATAGTTAATGGAGGAATGGAAACTGAATGTGACAGAGAAGAATGGAATCTGAATGTGACAGAGAATAATACTGGAAAACGGGAAATTGTTGCATCCTTAAGGGTTTGTGTGAAATTCTGGTATATTCTTTCAGAACTTTTTTTTTGCAGAAATGCAAATGAAAAAGAAGGATCAAGAAGTCAACCTTCACAAATTAAAGGAACTAGATGTTCAGTTTGGCTCCTGATTAGCATTTGCCCTCACTTTCAAACTTTTCTTTGGCTTCTTGGTTAGTGTTCCCATGGTCCTACTTTACACAGGACTGTTCTCTGTTTAAAGGGTTATGTCTAGTTTAAAGATAAAGAACTGAGAGAAGAGAAAATGCAGATCTGCATATACAAATTTCTTTATACAATCTGATCTCTTTTTCTCTATAATGAGCAACCTTTTCACATTACTTTTTTCACATCAGTTAGGGAGGGACTCATTTTCTAGGGTCTTTTTTCATATTTCATTTGTAATGAGTTTTTTTTTTACAAAAAGGAAAAGAAGTAACAAAAATAAAATCATGAGAAACAGGGGGAATGGAGTAACAAATAACATAATTAGTAATCATATGTATATATTTGTATTTCAGCAACAGTGATCATTCCTTATTGAAAAGGTAGCTTTCAAAGCATGGGGTGATGGGAGGGAAGCACTGCAAAATGCAACAAAATGATATCCTAAACACATGACTAGACAAAATTAGACTTCTGCCTGATAAACATAATAAATCAGCATTTTCCAGCTTTGTTTCCTGGCTCGTAACATTTTTCATTAATTATGTATCATTTGACCTTTCCATCTTCATACGGCACCATATGCAGGGAAATAAAAAAACAAGCTGAAGACATCTGAAGCATAATAAAGGCAATACGGCACTCCATAAAGTCTGTGACTTTCACCCAGGCTACCATGTAACTATCCCATAATTGTATTGGATGTCAATAAGGATGCCAGGATGGGTAAGCGGTTGTCAGACAGATTTTCACAGATTGGTTTGAGTAGACCAAGCCTTCTTTGTATAAATTGCCAATGCAGTGTCATTTTTAATGGGAGAGTTTATGCAGTATAATTGTGACGGCAATCGCTCCAGGCTTTGTGGTTATATTAAAACCCTGGCTACAGTTTTGTAATTAGCGAGAGCCTTAAATAACATAGATGGTAATTGTGTAAAAACACAATAAAACACTGGTCAAAGGCTGGCTAAGAAAAGCAGAACATTTTAAACTGTGCAGCAAGCTAATGAACACAGAGCCTTATGGCAATGTTTCTTTAGTCTAGAGAAGTAACAACTTTATGACTCTATTGGTCTCAAGGGGCATTGTGGCATTTGCAGGAAAGTTACTTCTGCCTTACTGCTAAGTGGAAGTGGCTTCATCTTTTAATGCACAAAGAGCTCAATGGGAAATCAATCCAGTTCTATATTCCTACTCCTTTTTTTATACAATTACACAGATTTTAACAAAAAAAAAAAAATAAATCTACATGGGGGCCACTGAAGGAGAAGCCATAGCAGAAGAATATCCAGATGCAAAATCCATCAGGCTCAGAACAGCCTGGCCAAAAAAAGGGAGGCAGGAGCAGATACATCTGACCACCTGTCCTGCTGTGGACTTGCCCTCTTTGTACTTTAATCCTGTTGCACATTTGAATTTGTTTTTAAATATATTCCATCATCATTAGTCTGTATTTAACTGTATTACTGTTGTAAAAGTAAAGTACCATATATACTTGTGTACAAGTTGACCTCATACATGAGGTCAACTTGTACACAAGTATATATACGATACTTTACCAATGGAGTCATAAGTCGAGGGAAGGTTTTAGGATTTTGATATGACTCATGGATGTCAAGGGTAAAATTTAGGGGCATGTAACAAAGGATGTAAAGGGGGAAATACCACTCTCCCGACCACCTAGCACCACTTCTCAGGTGCTGGAGGAGAAGATTTTTACCATTAGATCGAGAAGGGAAGGAAGTGGAGTCAAATGGGGTGTTAGGTGGGGAGAGAAGGTTTTAACATCGGATTGAGAAGGGAATCACCTCTTTCACACACAGACACACACACAGAGACATACTCCTGCCTGAAAATCACTGCCAAGGCACTATCAGCAGGAGATATCTTGTTGAGGATAGCTTCACTTGAGGAAGCTCCCTTGGAGGTCACACATCAGAAGGCTTTCTCTGGAGTCACTTCCAAATTGTGAAATTAACTCCCTCAGAGCTACAACTGGTCTCTGCTCTTTCTGCTTTTAAAATGACCCTTTTAGATAACTTTAGAGGTTCTTTTATTGTTTCAAATATATTTTTTTATTGTCAGTTACTGTCCAGCTGGCGTTGACTTATGTTGACCTGATGACTGAGAGACCTCCAAGAGTCTTGGCCATCAACAGCCCTGCTCAGCTCTTGCAAACTAAGGGCTGCAGCTGATTGAATTGAACCATCTGTAATGAGGTCTTCCTTTTTCCCCTATTGCCTTCCACTTTACCAAGCATTGTCAGCTTTTCCAGTGAGTGATGTTGTATCATGATGTGTCCAAAGTATGACAGTCTGAGTTTAGTCGTTTTTACTTCTATTGAGAATTCAGGCTTAATTTGCTCTTGTACCAATTTATTTGCCTTTTTGGCAGTCTGTGGTATTTATAGACTTTTCCTGTAGGACCATGCCTTAAATGTGTTGGATTTTTTGCCTGGCAACTTTCTTCACTGTCCAGTTTTCACAGACATATATAAAAATTGGAAATATTATTGACGCTTGTTGTTTTTATGGTTTGGGATTGTTGTATACCACTGTGGCAGCTTTTACAAAAAAGCAAGATAAAATACATTTTTAGAAACCCTTCCCCTCACCTTCTTTAAAATTTCTTTTCTATTGTTTCCAATGTAAGAAAACATGCTATATCACCTCCAGAACTTTAATTATATTATTACTATTTACAGCTAATTATAAAACTACCTTATAACCATTTGATAATATTTATCATCACACACTTTTTCTGGTTTAGCTCCATTCCAACATGTAACAAGTGTTAGCTACCTTTCTAATAGTAAGATTTTACTCTACACTAAAATTTGTTTGAATTCTGTTATTTTACACACCCCACTTTTCTATAACAAGTAAACATAATATTCAGTTCAGCAGGAAAATTCAACAGTTTGTAAAATCATTCCTGGCCTGGAAACCCATGATCAAAGAGCAGACTATTCCAGGATTCAGAGACCAGCCATTTATTTTCAATATATACACTCAACTATAAGTCAACCTCATGTATAGGTTGAGGACAGATTATGGATTTTGATATGACTCATGGGTATCAAGGGTAAAACACAGGGGCATATAACAAAGGATATGAAGGATAAAGCAAAGGAAAATGATGCCAAAGAACTTACAAAATTCTGGCAGGCTGTTTCTGCTGGATGGATGAAGAGGGAACTATGGTAAATCATGGCTGTGTGATGTTGGCGGGGGGAGTTGGCAAGTCATGGGTGGGGCTAAGAAAATGCACACATGTCAAAAAGCATGAAAAGGCAAAGCAAACAAAATGGTGACCATGTTAGCAGTGATTATAGCCTTTTAATTTAATGTGATAACTTTGGCTGATTTTAACCCAGAAAAGCTGACAGACATACACAAATGTCTTGTTCCAATCCTTCGAACCTGGTTCCTTTCAGCACTCCTTTGAGGAGGAATTGCCAAAGAACTGCCACCACTGCCATTTTCCTGCCCAGGCATTCAAAAAGATCAGAAGTGGCACTCTGGTGGAGAGAGTAGAGGGGGTCAGTGATTCTTTTAGGTGTTCCTGGGACAGACTAAGCTCTTGCTGTTCACCACTCTACTCAGAGAAGTGGAATGGTTCTTCTTCTTTTTTTTTTTTTATAAGAGTTAAAGTACAGTGCTTACATTGAACTGTGGCTTTGGGTCAATTTTTGACTAAAATTTCTAGACGTATACATGAATATATACAGTACTCCTGCATAGAAGCAATAAATGGAATATTCCTAATGTAACTGCATCACGTTTTGTTTGCACAAGAAGAGAATTCTGTTTCACGAATTCCTCCAACTTTCCTTCAGTTACACTTAAGGCATCAAAAGAGTTTTCATTGACCTTTCTTTATATCAGCATCACCAACCTCTCAAGATTTGAGTCAATCCCACTTGTGAATGGATCTCAACAGCAATGTTCATTCTCCTATTTTGCCCTATGTACTGCCGTTATGGTCCTGAAGAATGATGACAAAAAACAAATAAAAACATAGACATCCAGATGAGCATAAACTTAAGTATTACTGTTTCTTTTTATAGGATAAAATTTGGACTAAAATAGCAAAGATGCTGATTTTGATCTCAGAGGCTTTGTGGAATGTTATATCTATATTTGAAAGTCCCTGTAGACATGGCCTGACTCTGTTCTTCCATAAACATCAAAGATATTACATAAAATGCTGCAGCCAAAAGATTGTGGTCACCAGCTGGTGTCCAGAAGGGTAACACCTGAATCAATGCTTAACCTGATAACTTCAGTTTGGGAAGACTTATATGTAATAAGAAATTCACTGTTTAAATATTCTGGGGTAGCTGTGTTGGTCATACATCAAAATAAAACAAAATTCACAAAAAAAGTGATACCTTTATTGGCCAACCAAGATGCACAAAACAAATCATGCAAATTTTCAAACCTCCACTGGCTTCTTAATCAAGCAAAATATGTTTTATAAATCATAAAAGAGAAGGAAAAATAGTATTAGAGTCAGATTTTATTTCTGCTGTTGTTCATTTGGTTTGGAGGGATCTCAATGCAGGCAGAGGCCAGTTCCCTCTTGGTCCTGTGGGAATCGAGACAAAGAACAAAGTAACTCCCCTTGGGATCAGGGTGTCTTTTGTGACAGAGACAGTCTGATCCACAAAAGACAGAGACACAGAAAGCTTGTATGATGTGTTTTGTGCATTTTAGTTGGTCAATAAAGGTATCACTCTCTTGTGGATTTGAATTTAGCATCACTGGTTGTCAGGCTACTTCCAGAAACAGTTCAAAAGTGTTGGCTACTTCAGTTTTTTAAATGACTGACTTAAAACCAGGTTAACTCACAGATCATATTGTCTCATACAAACTACGTATTGTTCAACAAAAGGCCTGGAGCCTCAGGAAAAGAGATGGGAAAGTAACTTTTCCATGCTTTGTTAGTATGGGGGTGATTTTACTGAATTTACCCAGTTGCTTCCACCTGAGACAATTACCTCACTCTTGCTCATGAAAGACTCAGCCCTGGTGGTAACCCAAGAAATGGAAAAACAGCAATGCCATTTGAGAAGCCCTAAGTTTTGGATTGCCTAGATGCAAAGGAAAGAGTGTGAAGTACAAAGTCTTGAGACATGTTTCATAGCTCCTGAACATATCCAATCCTCTCTAATTGTAGAAACTAAGCAGGGTTGGGTCTGGTTGGTGCTTGGATAGAAGACCACCAAAGTATAGCAGGAATCTCCAGGCAGGGCTAGGAAAGAGGTTCTCTTGAAATCCTGGACAGCCATTGCTATTAAGTGAAACTGACAGGATTGGGCTAGATAACTTCCTATATTCCTATGTTCTTATGTTCCAGATTTATATCTGTTTGTAAATGAGCAGTATAATATGGAATGCAGACATGCATGACTGGTAATTGCAGAATAGATCACACAAAACAGAGGTATATAGGAATTTAGGAATTTAGGAAAAGATTGTATGCTGGGGCAATTTCCCCTAAAAGGCATCCAGAGACTGTCAAGATGATGAAATGGTCCACACACAAAAACAAAGGAACAAATAGCTTAACATCTTGATACTTTCACATTGATTTCTTGGACCTTCCAAATTATTCTGTCAAAACATGGCAGTTGTTTTCTGGGAATGTATTCCATGAAACACCTTAACTGCAGAATGAGCTCTTCTTCTGTTCTATTGTGTATGGCCTCTTATGTCTCCTCCAGTACTTCATCTCTTTACCAGATGCACAACATTGGCACCTCTACATTAGAGAGAAAGTTTATACCACTATGATAAACCTTATTTACCCAGATAAAAGGGTAATCGCCCTGTGCTTTTGTTTTCTGGAAAGGATCCAATGTTTTAGCAGCTTTATGGGAGGCAGAAATTCAACAGATGCTGCTTTCTTGTCATCATTACAGATTAAGAAAAGTTGTACCAGTTGAACTAAGGCCTGATCCGTAGCCTTTAAAGGCACAGGAACCATTTTAACAGAAAGGTGCCTACCCCATTCCAGTTTATATCTAAACATTGGCCATAAATGTGCTTTAGAAACTGCTGAGTGATTGGGGCAGCTCCTTTATATAAGAGAATGTTGTCAAAGGCAGTTAACATTGTCATATATCTCCCCCATTGCTTTTGAGAGAAAGACTTCAACCGCAGGGAGGAGGACTGGAGCCAGGATAGTAACATCTTAGCTTAGGTCCCAGCTATGACATATGCTTTTAACAGCAGCCCTGGCACAGCCACCCTGTCAAGCTGGATACACAGAAACCTTGGCTGTGCTCAGTTCAGGCCAGCATCCAGCTGGCCTCCACTTCAGCTCCAGGGAAGCCTGAGAGCAGTTCTAAGCTCTGACCGTCTCTTCACTCAGGCACTGAAATACCATCTCCAGCTTGTGCTCATATTGCATAGGCTTTAAGCTGGCAGCGTTTGGTGCCTCTTTGGCCAAATATGTTTCAAGCATAAGGGATTAAGAGAGGATACTAGCCCCTTTACCACACAAAGCACATCCAAAATCCCCACACGAGGCACAGCCAGAGTGGTTGAGTCTTTCTAGCCTCAGGACGTTCTGACCCATTCAGCCAAACATTTTTGCAATCTGACCATTTCCAAGGGAGTGATCCAAGGGATTCCACTCCCAACTGTTTTTGATATCCCACTTTCCTCAGATCTGCTCCCTCTTTGTAGCTCAGTCATGGCTTTCTGTAATACAAAACCTTAACCCAGAACTTCCATTACCATTAGTCAGGAAGATCTATAGAGAAGAGGAAGGGCAGGAATGATAGGGGGTTGGACAACATAGCCCTTGTCATCAGTTCCAACCCTAAGATTCTATGATTTTATACCATGGACTCATGTTATTGTATATATTTTGGAGGAGCATTCAGTACCAGTTGCATTAGATGAACCATTTATATTCGCAAGTGTCATAGTTTTCATGTGCTTAAGTCAGGGAGCAATGTATGTTGTTTGTATTTATTTACTTTATATTCCCAGTTTTTCACAAAGAAAGGAGCTTAAGATGACCAATAGGAATACAAAATACATCTTAAAATCCAGTCTTCACTGAAACTTAACATATATACACAATACACACAGTTAAAAGCATCAAAAGACATAGCCAGCACCTGACAGGTTAGACCAGCTTCAACAAGTGACCAGCATGCATGCCAAAGGTCTACATAAATATAATAATTCCTTTGTCTGTTGGCAGAAGGATGACAGAGGACAAGAGAGAAAGACCAAGCCTAGCAGGGAATTCCAGAGTCTTGTATAATACACCAAAGTACAGTATTCCATTGGTTTTTGGAGCCTGGAAGACTATTTTAAAAAAGTAATGAATTACACATTTTGTTCTGAGGCCAAACTAGTTAGTTCTGTTCACTCTGAGGGTACTCAAAGGAACAGCTGGCCTACAGAATACTCACATATTGATTGAATGATCTATCATCCCTGCAAACTTATGTTATAATGAATTGAGGACACAATTCATTTCAAAGTGATGATCTTGCCCTACAAAGTCTTGAGCAGCTTGGAGCCATGACAACTAAAACAATGTCAGTTACTGTAGGGCTCTGCTTGGCTACTAAGATCAGCTTCAGAGGGCCCACTCTATGTGTCCCTGTTGTTTGGATCAAAGTGAGTTACAGAGACAGGACCTTTTCAATTATGGCAACATGTCTTTGGTAACAAATGGATGGTGAGCTGTGGGAACTCTGATAATAGACTACCATTTTCTGATTGTTATGTTTTGTTCATTAGTGGGTGTCCTCCTATCTCATTGGATTCTGGTGGTGACAGCAGTCATGGATGATGGTAGTAGCAGTTCTTCTAAACAGCATGGAATGGCTGGAAGCTACCATTTTGATTTCCCCTGATGTACTGGAACTACACTACATTGGAAACACTTGGAAAATTAAAATGTCAGGTTCCAGATCTATTTTTTTTTTTTTTTTAGACTCGGTAGATGCAATGCAGACTACTGAAAGTGAACACCTGTGATGCTAGGAGATATCTAAGGGTGCTATGTGTTGTTGTTAGGCCTGAGAGCCTGATTCCAAATATAGAAACAGCAGGGTTGGGCTGTTGCCTTTTGCCAAGCTTCTCTGGAACATCTGTCTATCACTGCATACCCTCCAACTGTCCTGATTTGGCAGGAACAGTCCTAGTTAATTCTCTGTTGTCCCATTTTTCCAGCTGCTTTTAAAATGTCCTGGTTTTTCTCCTCCCAATTCCCACCTTTGTTCTCAGTTTACTTCAATTATGTAAACTGAATTTGAAGTCCAAAAGTAGTCTGCACTCAATTAATTGAGCAGTGGGGAGAGGAGAAAAGAGGACAGGGCAGAATTTTGTCCTTCCCAGTAGGCTCAGGCAAAAGCAAAATGATATACCATCTGCTAGCTTGCCTGTTCTTCTTCATTAAAAACTTTTCCATGTCGATCAAAGTCTGATGTTGATTGACCACTTGTGTCCCAGTTTTTGGCTGTGAAATGTTAAGAGCATATGCCCTGCTGAATAAAAATAATCCTATGGGCCTCTCCATAGCAGAGCTTGGAAGAAGTTACTTTTTTTGGCCTCTAACTCCCAGAATTTCCCAGCCAGCTGTCCTCACCTAGAGATAGCAGAGGCTGCTTTAAAGGGCTACACTGGGAAAGGATCAAGGAAAGATCTTGCAGTGTGTGTTGGGGGGTTAAGCCTAAGTATCTGTTCAGGCAGTAGATTCTCCTTGAAATCACCCCCACCCCACCCCATTTTCATTCTTTCATTAAAGGGAAATCTATGTCTTGACTGTTAAAAAAAAAAAGGTAAATCTACATCTGCAGAAAAAGGGTCGAAGGGAGGGCAGAAAATGGATTGTAGAGACATCTGAAGTGATGAAAAGGAGAAACCCAGTCTTTGCAGCTGCATCCAAACTACGGTACTCTTATTCTCTCCCTCACATACACAAACACACACTCACACCATCCCTCTCCACCTCCCATCAACACAGCCCTGGACTAACGGTAACAACATCTGTTCCTCTTGAGCTCTGCCCAGTTAGCGGCCTGTTTGTTTAATTGTCTGCCTGGTTTGTTATTTTGCTTCCCATTAAGAAGCCAAAGAAAAGAGGAGGTTTTTTTTCCCCCTTTTCATTTTCGTTCTAGGAACTATTTCATTGTAACAATGAGCTGCTTTTTGGTTGTTGTTATTTGGGCTTGTTGTCTTTTTTTGGAGGGGGTCCTTCTCTTTGCCACCACTCTGGGCACTGAATGGCCCAGAACTAGCTGCACTGCTCCTCTTGACAAGACAGATGCTTCCAAAGGCCATTGTTCAACCTGATGCATTAAGAGCTCACACTTGTAATGTTGGCGCTGATCCCCTTCTCCCTTTGTGTAGTCAGAATAGGCTGAAAAAGGAGAATCTGTCCCCTTTATTTGCCAGCAAGAGGAGAAGGCAGGGGCTCTGGCGGAGGCAGCCACAGCATCTTCTCTCTCTCTCTCCCCTCCTCACTCACTCACCCCCTTCTAGCTTTTCTCTGTTCACCAGAGTTTTTCTCTCCCCAATGTCAGTCATGAGTGGAAAAGGTTTCCTGAAAACTCCAGTTGAAAAACCTTTCCCTTTTGTTGAAGATAATTGGCAAGCTTCCTGCAAGGATGAATTCAGACACAAAGGGTTTGGAATGATAGGATGTCATCTTGACTAGTTGGAAAAAGAGAGAGAGAGAGCATGTAAACAAGTAAGATTCTAGGAAAACTGTGATGATGCTTCCAGGATAACTGTTAGTGGCTGACGGCTACTATGTTAGTGGATAGCGGGATCAGCTTTTCTAAACCTTAAAGGCACTACCCAAGGGATTCAACCTGTTCTGAGGATATGGTTCAGTACCTTAGACAGTTCA
Organism: Phrynosoma platyrhinos; assembly: GCA_020142125.1. Taxonomy (NCBI): domain Eukaryota; kingdom Metazoa; phylum Chordata; class Lepidosauria; order Squamata; family Phrynosomatidae; genus Phrynosoma; species Phrynosoma platyrhinos. The sequence goes on from CM034703.1 coordinate 278,937,878, forward strand.
TTAAAATTTGGCCTGCAACCTGGAGCTGATTCACTGCCCCACTGACCCTGGAGTCACCAGTCACTGCTTAGGGGAATTGTGAGGTCGAAGGTTTTCATGGCCGGCATCCATGGGTTTTTGTGGGTTTTTCCAGTTTGCCTCAGCTCACATCTGCACCATGTTTCTTCTCCTTTGCATCTACTACTGTAGCATCTACTACTGTACCCCCCATCCTTCCATCTTTCCCCAGACATTTGCCTTACCTCATGCTCCTGCCTGCTTCCCTGTTAAGAAGCACTGGCTGTACAAACCAGAGAGTGCTGCTTTATTTAAATGATCAGGTAAGCTGGGAGATGAGGGTTTGAATCCTGGCTCAGCCATAGAAACCCCCTTGGTGATCTTGGTGATCTATGCACTCTCTCAGCCTCAAAGGATGGCAATGGCAAACCCCCTCTGAAGAAACCTGGCAAGAAAACCCCATGATAGGTTCGCCTTAGGGTCACCATAAGGCACACAACAACAACAAAAGCAAGCGGGCAGGTGAAGATGCTGAGGAAGAGAGGAAGACAAAGCAAGGTGAGGGAAGATGATAGCAGGGGTAGGAGTTGAGGGAGAAAGAAAGTAGCAATAAAAGCAGTGGGAGAACCTTAGCTGACTTTCATTAAATTGAACTTTCTCCCCTTGAATTCCAGTAAAAATACATGATATTGCTATGTCAATTGATGCAGCTGCAAGTCAGCAAAAAATGACAGACTGCATGGCACCTTAAATACTGATAATTGTATTATAGAACCAGATGTTTTGACTCTGCTTTGCAGTGAAAGCTTAGGAAATCTGCTTGGGACGACAACTTCAGGAATCCTCTGATAGGCAACAGTTACTTTTCCGCACACTGTCGTAAATGAATGTATTAAAGATGCCAACCATAACAATGATACCTAGCCTGGCATTTATGCAGATTTTTCTGTATGCTCCATGTTTTAACATATGTTATCTCTTCACATATATACAAATTCGGAAGGATAGTAGCTTCCTGAGCCTCAGTGCTGCTACTAGGACATTTCACTTTGTTACATAATCTATACCAGGGGTAGGCAACCTTTCCCCTTTAAGGGCCGAGGGACTTCAGCTCCCAGAATCCCAGGAGCTATTGGCCAACATGGGACTATTGGCCAACAAGGCTGAGGCTTCTGGGAGCTGAAGTCCCTTGGCCCTTAAAGGGGAAAGGTTGCCTACCCCTGATCTATACAAAGGACAGTGAATACTTTGTTGCTTCTCTGTCATTCATTTCAGTCGCTTTGTTGCTTTCTGGGCAATCTTTGCAATGAATGTTGCAAAATAGACCACAGCTAGATTTTCTCCTAAAAGCTAGACTTTCTACCAAAATGGTAACATTGACCCAGGAATTTGGGAACTGGAATCTTGATATGATGGGCCAAGTCTACAATTACTCAATTTATGATAATATCATTTGTAACTGTGAAAATTACTCATTGGCTACACACAGTGAAAGGCAGTGTCAGCCTTATTTCTTGCAAAACATCTCAACAAAATAGTGAATACACATTTTGCCCCATATCTCAGCTCCTACGAAGGCTAGAGATTTTTTAAAAACGAAACATGACTAGGCAAATAATCTCACTCATGCATTCCTGATTTTTGTTCACGCCATTTTTTAAACGGAACTGCATCTATGCACATCTTTGTGGTTTTTATTGCCCACATGTGTCAGCATTGTGAACAGAGATGGAGTATGATTGTATTCAAAACACATTCAAGACATACAAATTTTTATTCTGGTTTATCCTGGGTCTACCCACATTGGTTATTCACACAGCTGACACTAAGAATCTTTCAGGAAAATATGAAAAAAAAAATAAAAACCCTGAGATCAATTATCCTGGGTTTTGTGGGTTTTTTTGGCAGCCCCCCCACAAATTTAATCAGATGCATTTGAAATTCATGTGAACAACACAGATTCAACCCATGTTCTACTAGGATTATTCACGCCATCTGAAGAAGCCCAAAGTTTAAAAGCCACTGATCTATGGCTAGAGACTGGGAGTGGAAATGTGTGTATATTGGCTGTTTAGAATACCTTCATTCTCCTGTAGCTTTAATTTGCTTTCAGTAGGCAACCATTGGATGAAAACATTTGTTCAGACAAAGACTTAAATATATATATCTTTGATGTATGCTAGCAGGCTGAAATCCTTGTGTAGGCATTTTAGTTAGATTTATCGCTGTGTTCTTATGTTGTATTTCTATGAACTTCCAAGTATGAGCTCTGGTGGTGCAGTGGTTAAATGCCTGTACTGCAGCCACTCACTTATAAACCACAAGGTTGTGAGTTCAATCCCAGACAGGGCTCAGGCTTGACTCAGGCCTGCATCCTTCTGAGGTTGCTAAAATGAGTACCCAGCTGTTGGGGGGCAATGAGCTTACAGTTGTAAACTGCATAGACACTCCATAGCGTGGTATGAAGCGGTATATAAATGAAGCTGCTTGCTTGCTTGCTTGATATCAGAGTCTTCCTAGGAGTCTGTGCTGTGGACAATGTCTGTCTTCTATGGGATTGTCCCGTTCTCTCACTGTTACTGCAACCACCTGAGCTCCCCAATCTCTCATCCAAAAGGTCCCCACAACTCTCATGATCAGATTTTGGGGTCACTTAGGAAGCTGCTGCAGGGAAGAAATTCCTGCACCTACCTCTTCCAAGTATGGAAGCTGTTCTATTGGCTGTTGTTGTTGTTATGTGCCTTCAAGTTGACTCCAACTTGAGGACAGGTGACTCTATCCTGGGGTTGTTTTGTGTGTGTGTGTGTTTTGGCAAGATTTATTAAGAGGTTTACCACTGCCTTCCTCCATGGCTAAGTGTGGTTGTCACAATTCAAGAAGGATGTTGACAAGCTAGAACGTGTCCACAGCAGGGCAACCAAAATGAAAAAGGTCTGGAAACCTTGCCATATGAGTAGCAGCTTAGGGAGTTGGGTATGTTTAGCTTGGTAAAGAGAAGATTAAGAGATTATATGATAGCCATGCTTGAACATTTGAAAGGATGTCAAATTGAAGAAGGAGCAAGCTTGATTTTTGCTGCTCCAGAGAAAAGGACCCACAGCAATGGATTCAAGCTACAGGAAAAGAGATTCTTTCTAGACATTAGGAACAACATTTTGACAGTAAGAACTGTTTGAGAGCAGAATACACTGTCTCGGAGTGTGGGGTCTTCTCTGGAGGTCTTTTAAACAGGGGCTGGGTGTCTGTCTGTCAGGAGTGCTTTGATTGTGTATTCCTGCAGGGCTGGGATGGTCTTTGTGATCTCTTCCAGCTCTACGATTCTATGATAGTAACTGAAGGCCAAATAAGACCAAATAAGAATGGAGAACTGAAGGCCAAATATAGACGAAATAAGAATAGAGAACCAGTAGCATTATATGTCAAGGACTGTACACAGTGAGTAGATCCAGGAGCATTGGAAATAAGTTGAGAACATTTGGGTAGAAATTAAAGGGGAGAGAATCAACAATGATGGGTGCCAACTATTGCCCAACCCAGACAGACTGAAGATTTGGATCTATTGGATGCTCCCTCTAATAGATCTTGGGCAGGCATATGTATAGAGAGGTGCTTGTGTAAATCTATTTAGGGCTTTAAATGTTACTGCCAGCACCTTGAATTCAAAATGAAAATGTATTGGCAGCCAGTGCAATTCCTTCAGAACACATGTTATGTGGTATCTGAAAGGAACCCCAATGAACAGTCTAGCTACTGCATTTTGCACTAGCTGCAGTTTCTGAGTCGACTTCAAGAGATGCCTCATATAGAATGCATTGCAGTAGTCTAATCTGGAAGTTATCAGTAATGGACTACTGTGGCTAAGTTATCTCTGACCAGGAAAGGCCACAGTTGGCAGACCAGTCAAACTTGGCTCCAAGCACTCTGAGCCATGAAGTCTGTCTGGGCTTCCAATGACAAGAACAGATATAGGAGTACTTATGCATCTGCTCCTTTGGTGGAGTGCAACCCCATCTAGAGCAGGCAACCTACCCAGTTCTCCAACCTAAGAACCACCAATCCACAGAGCCTCTGTCTTATCAGATTTCAGCTTCAGTTTATTCATTGTTATTCAGCCTGTTATAACATCCAGGCGTTGCTCCAGCACTTCCACAGCCCCAGCTAGTGCCTCCCAACCTCAATCCCCCCCAAACCCCCAATGACCTCTCCCAGTGGCCATGTTAAGCAGCATGGGAGACAAGGTTGAAACCTGTAGCACCCCACAGCACAATTGCCATGAAGCTGAGCAGGATCTCCCCAGTGTCACTGTCTAGAATGGACCTTGCAGATAGGAGCGGAACCAAAGTAAGATAATGCCTCCTATTCCCATCCAGTAGATCTGGCCCAGTAAGATACCATAATTTATGGTATCAAAAGCCATTCAGAGATCCAGGGTAGCATTCCCTCTGTCTTTCTCCTAAATAAGCCATCAGCCAGAGCAAACAAAACTGTCTTTCTTAGTTCTGGGCACCACAATTCAAAAAGGATGTTGATAAGCTGGAGCATGTCCAGAGGAGGGCAACCAAAGTGGTGAAGGGTCAGGAAACCATGCCTTAGGAAAGGCTTATAGAGTTGGATATGTTTGTCCTGGAGAAGAGAAGGTGATTGGCTAGCCCTGTTTAAGTATTTGAAGAAATGTAATATTGAGGCTGGGGCAAGTTTGTTTACTGCTACTCCAGAGAATAGGACCCAGAGTAAGGGATTCAAACTAGAGGAAAGGAGATTCCACCTAAACATAAGGAAGAATTTTCTGGCAGTAAGAGCTGTTCAGCAGAGGAATACATTCCCTCAGAGAGTGGTGAAGTCTCCTTCTTTGGAGGTCTTTAAACTGAGACTGGATGGCCATTTGGTGAGAGTGCTTTGATTGTGTATTCCTGCATGGCAGGGGGTTGGACTGGATGGCACTTGGGGTCTCTTCCAACTCTATGATTCTAAGGTCCAGAACACATTGCAGAAATAATCCAGTTTGAGACTGCTTTCCCTGCCCTGGCTCAGTGCTAGGAAATCATGGGAACTGTAGTTTTTTCCTGAGACACTGAGCCTTCTCTGTCAGAGAGCTCTGGTGGCACAATAAACTACAGAGTCAGGGCAGTTAAAGTGGACTCAATTTACACTATTTCTGGCAGTCTGCAGAGGCCTTGTGTCACAAACACTACACCTCCCAGAATTCCCTATCATTGAGCCAGCGCAGGGAAAGCAGTCTCAGAGTGGATTAGTTCTGCATTGTGTTTTGGACCTATGATTCTAATACTGTACCCTGGCCTGAAATCAGACTGAAATAGGTCTACATATTTTGTTTCTTCCAAGAACATCTGAAGATGCTCAGTCAACACATGTTCAAACATCTTGACTAAATATGGGGTATTAGTAGTAGGGTGGAAGTTATCTCCGGGTCCAGGGAGATCCCCTTCAGAAGTGGGTAGACTACCGTCTCCTTCAAGGCTGCACTTTTCAGGCTAACTTTAAGCACAAGCTTTTGTGAGCCAGTGTGGTATAGGCAAACCAGGATTTGAATTCATGAAGCATTGCATTCATGAAGCACCATGCATTGGGTGACCTTGGGTAAGTTGCACTCTCTCAGCTTGGAGGAAGGCAATGGCAAACCTCATCTGAATAAATCTTGCCCTGAAACCTCATTCATTCATTCATTCTTTCATTATTGTGGGCCTTTCATTCTCTAGGACCTAAAAAGTTAAGGGGGGGTTAAGATATAAATCATGTATTGTTATTAGGTATTGTATTGGTTTGTTTTAACATGTAAGCCGCCTTGATTGATATTATAGTAGAAAAGCAGAATACAAATAAAAGTTTTATTCACTTATTATTTACCCACTCAAGCTAGACAGGATTTTAATCTAGATTCTAGAACAAAAGCTGACCTATTTGGTCTCCCTTCCCTCCTTTTTCCTGATACCCTAAATCATTTTGACCTTTCAATGGCCCTCACTCTCATGCCTTGGGCTCTGGGAGCCTTCAACACATTTTGTTTGTAATTGGTCCTCTTTGTTGTTTGTCTTGAGAGATCCACTGTTGTTGTTTTTTAAAAGGCCCTTGCAACATCTCATTAGAGTGGAGTCTCTTTTACCATTAGCCCTGCTGGGGGCAGAGGGAGTGAGAGACAGGGCTATCCAAAAGCAATTATCACATCACTGAGAAAATGCTTTTGTCAAAAAGGAAGCCTGGGTTTAAACAAACACCACACGCCCCTAAAACAATGCTTGCTGATTTAAGTCAGTTTTTAGCATTTTAAATCGCATATTCCGTCTGCTGAAGGCCTCCAGAATAAAGGCTTGGTTAAAGCTTCAGGTACAACCCTGCCAAGACTCTGAATTACTCTCAGTTCTGTTCTTTCTCAATATGTAATGTGCTTGTTTCAACACTTCCCCACCGATTTTGTAACAGACACCCGCACCTACACCTGTATTGCATACAATGCAAACTTAACATCAAAATCACCAGACAGAAACTAAAAACAGAGCAATCAATAAAATGTAATTTCGCAGAGACAGCTGGGGCAATCGGTTAAGTGGACTGGTACACAAAAGCTGTTATTGTGCAAGGTGTAGTGGTTTGAGAATTGGACTACAGCTCTGGAGATCAGGGTTCCATTCTCAGCTCAGTGATGAAACCCACTGAGTCACACTGTCTCAGCCTTAGGGGAAGGCAATGGCAAACCTCCTCTGAAGAAACTTTATGCACACAAACAACATGAAAAGCCTTGAAGTCAACTCTTGCTTATGCCTGGCGCCAGCCTGCAAGAGATACCCCTCCATACCATCTAAACTAAGAACAAAAACAGCAAAATGCAGGCCTATGACTAACATCTTCAATTTTTTCTCTTGTATGGTTTTTAACACCTTGCCTGATGAAGAAGCCAGTGGAACTTCAAAAGCTTGCAACATCTATATTGTGCATTTTGGTTGGCCCAACAAAGGTATCACTGTTTGATGGATTTCTGATGTTATTGGGTTTGCTATATGGTCAACACTGCAACCCTTGAATGTTTTCTAGGGTGTTCTTGGCAGTGGAGATTCAACATTACTTTCCTCTAAGTAAGTAAGGGCCTAAGCAGACTGCCAGAAATAGTGCACATTAAATTGAGCCACTGCCCTGGCTCAGTGCTAGGGAATCATGGGAACTGTATTTTTTTCTGGGACATTGAGATCTGGTGCCACAATAAATTACAGTTCCCATGATTCCTTAGCCCTGAGCCAGGACAGTGCCTCAATTTAATGTGCATTATTTCTTGCAATCTGCTTAGGCCCTAAGTGGGCCTAAATACCCTAAAGGCATGATATCCTGTCTGATCTTGGAAGCTAAGCAGGGTCAGCCCTGGTTAGTACATGAATGGAAGACTGCCAAAGAATACCAGATACTGAAAGCTATATTTCACAGGAAGGACCTCTCAGTATTCCTTATCTAAGAAAACCTATGAAATTCATGGAATCAGCATAGGTCAAGAGGTGACTTGAAGGCACATGCAAGGGGGGGGGCTATTCATGTGCATGTGTGCACACGCACACACATGCGTAAGTAAGATTAAACTACCAGCCCATTTGGCTTCCATATGTGGAGTGAGATAGTGCCATCTTATTCTCTATTATTGTTATATGCTTTCAAGTCAGTTCTGACATAGGGGGACCTCATCATTCATTTTCCTGGCCAGATTTATTCAGAAAAGGTTTACCATTGCTGTCCTCTGAGGCTGAGAGAGAGTGACTTGCCTAAGGTCCACCCAGTAGGTTTTAAACCCTGGTCTCCTGGAGTCCTAGTTCAATACTCAAACCACCCTGCATCACAGGCATCAAAATGTCCTTAGCTACCCTGGCAGGTAAAGTGGATTAACCAGGAACTGGCATGTGCCAATGTGTATAAGGCCACATGATGGCTTCACAATGCATCCACATTGACCGAGTCATTTGAAGGATGCTAGAAGTGGTTGTCGCACTAGTCTGCTGGAGCAGATTAGTAGACAAAATCAGTGTTAAGTATAATTTGAAATACTTGAATGAAAAAAACCAACACCATGTACAAATGTTTAATTTGTCTCATCTCGAAAATGGATATCATGGCACTAGAAAAGGCCAATATGATAGTATGGAACAAAAACAGATTACACTTCCTCTTTGTGTCCTGTGTTATTTGACCTTTTAGTGGCCCATTATCTCCTTGCATTTGGTTTCAGGGCCCTTAAAACATTATTTGTTATTGAGCCCATGTTCTTTTGTGACAGTGGTGCAGAGTAGGGTGGAGATCAATGTCAGAGTATTATACACAGATTTAAAATGAAGAACTGATGAAGGAGTGTAAAAACCATCCCCAACCTGGCGCAGTTCGCTGGCTACCAGTCATGTTGGCCAGTATCAGAGATTAACATGAGTTCTGAATTTCTGAGGAGTGTAAGCAGGAAAATGCTGTTGTACTGATACCCTCTTTTGGGCTTCTCAAATGTTGGTTGATGGGGGAAGAAAATGCTGGGCAAGAAAGGCCTTGGTGTGACCCAACAGGCTCTTTTTATGTGTTGAGGGTACCTTCAGATCCTCCTCCATCAACCTGGGGCCCATTCACACTACTCAGCTAAAGTGCTATGATTCCTTTTTAACTGCCATGGTTGGGATTTGCAGTGTAGGAGGGGCACTTAGAATTCTCAGCCCGAATGCTCCACTGCCTCACCAAACTACAAACCCCAGAATTACATAGGATGGAAGCATGTCTGTTAAAATGGAATCATAGTGCTATAACTGAATAGTGTGAATGGGCTCCTGTACAGATCAAATGAAAGCATACAGCTGCATTGTGACTGGCAGCAGTAGCCTGATTGTCTTGCCTTCTAGCCAGCCAAGAAGTGGACACAGGACAGCCACTACTTCTAAGAGAAGGATGTTAGCACAGACCTCAGGAGGTCTAGGTAAACATCTCCCATACATTTAATGTTTGTTGTATTTATTGAGGGGTGGTGAAACTCAGTTCAGTTTGACCTAGGATGAACAAACTGTGTGTGTGTGCGTGTGTGTGTGCGCGCGCGTGTGTGTGTGCACACATGCCTGTTTGCCAGTCTCCATATGTGCAGGGTGACCAGATGTCCTAATGGCAAAGGAGGACAAGATGCTGCAAAATATAAGAGATTAACGAAAAATGTAGGACATGACCAAATAAAAGCTAAAAACACTCATAGAAATCTAAATTCATGTTACTTAGTCGTGCTCAAAATGGAGGACATTTTGGAATTCTTCCTGGACATGAGGTTGAAATGTAGGACATGCTCTGGAAAAAGAAGATGTTTGGTCACCCTGTATATGTGCGTTAAAAAGTGTGTGTGTGTGTTCAACATCAGGCTGAACATCTATCTTTTGTGTGTAATATCCAGCCGGGTGCTCCAACAATTGTTTATAAAATTGCAACCATACAACCAAACTTGGCCATGGAAACACACTGGATTACTCTGGACAGGTCACATGCTCTCAGCCTCAGGGGAAGGCAATGGCAAACCTCTTCTGAAGAAATCTTTCCAAGACAACCCCATTCGAGTCACCATAGGTTGGGAACAACTAGAAGGCATACAGCAACAACAACCCATACATATAAATGTGTGCATGCAATTTTATGCAAATTCATCACCTCCTTTGCCTTCTGTTTTAGTGATCCCTTTCTCTGCCCATTTTTTTGGGGGGTGATGATGTACCATGGTGTACTTCATAACTGTTACTTGCTGGGGAATGGGCAGTGGGAGAGTGCCACAGGCTTCAATGGACCAACAAACTATGACTGAAGGAATGTTGAAGAAGTTTCTTTTTATTAAAAAAAAGTCTCCATAGTATTTAACCATTTTTTCAAATGCCCCAAAGTTCTAAGGAAATAAATCCACAGAGGACAATTTTAAACTCAGCCCCAAATGATGCCTTGCAGCTTTAATTGCTTTTTGACAGCCTTCCCCCAAATCTAAACATAAAGCAATGTCACCCATAATGCCTGAAACAGTCATTTGTTAACATCCAGCTCAAACCTATCCACAAAGCCGCAGTGTTTAGGGATGGCTGCTTTGGTGACACATGTCTTTGCATATTATCTAAAAAAACTATCCAGCCAAATCTGTTTCATAAATGACTGCTAATCGCTCAACACTGCCCCATCTTTCTCAACACCTCCCCCCGACCCTGTTCTACTATTTCCATCTTTTAAAATGTGACTGCGCAGCAATTTTGTACATGGGCATGTAAATCCCCTGTCTCTGTTAAGGCGGCAGATTAGCCCGGTAACAAAGTTACCTTGTCACCTACCCGGTTTAATCCGTGCATTTGAAAGTGTGATTTTATTGAGCTTTTTTTGGAGGAGGTGGGAACCACAAAAAAAAAAATCTCTATTTATTTATTTATTTATTTGGCTTTATCACTCTTTCAAAAAAAGTTTAAAAAATTATTTTTGTACATATAACCTACCTTTCAGTGTTGGGAACATCTCCTGGGCAGCTGGTGTTTATGATTTGAATCCTATTGTTAGCTCCAGCTAGGGTAAAATGATTGAATCAATGGCATTTATTGATGTGTTGACTCGCCATCCAACAATTGATTCTGTGGTTTTGGGATTAACCATTAAAATTCAGGTCTATATCTCCCAGCCTTCCTTGTTGCCCTACACAGGGAAAGAAACAGGTCAAGTCCTACTCAGCTTCATCAGTGATGTACTATCAGATTGTTGCTGTTGTGTACCTTGTAGTAGTTTCTGACTTATGACAACAATAAGGCAAACCTATCATGAGGTTTTCTTGGCAAAATTTGTTCAGATGAGGCTTGCCATTGCTTTTTCCTGAGGCTGAGAGTATATGACTTGCCCAAATTCAGCCACTGGGTTTTATGTCTGAGTGGGGAATCGAACCCTGGTCTCCAGAATTGTAGTCCAACACTCAAACCACTACTATCAGATGTTCAAATATTGTTTGTTTTTTTAAAGAGAAGTTTGGACTCTTTTGAATTGGGTTTTACTTATTTATTTAATGCTTTTAAACATTTTTTAATCAATTGTGCATCATTCCAGGGGCTCTGATGGGTCAAAATGCCATCAACAAAGAAATAATCACTGATTCAGTGAGAACTGTGACAATGCAGAAATAAAGCAGTTTGAAACCACTTTAAATATCATGGCTCCATCCTGTTACATCCTGGGATTTGTACTTTGGTGAAGTATTCAGCCTGGTCTGACAGAGAGCTCTCATGCCACACCAAGCTACAAATCCCAGGATTACAAAGGATGATGCCATGACAGTTAAAGTGATGCCAGACTGCTTTATTTCTGCAGTATGGATACATCCAGTGGTGCTTTCTCAAAGCTTGGAAAACTGGCTGTGCTGCTTGAGGGGATCTGGGAGTCAGTCTCCTAAGTAACTTCACAGAACCCTGTTCTTTCTGTTCTGCTTTGTTCTATTCTATTCTAATCTGGTCTAGTCTATTCATTTTCCTTCCTTTCACTTAACTTGTAGTTCCCTTTTTTTTTAAAAAAAAAAAGAATAAAATGTGGGATTGGGGAGACGGGCCTCCTTTCTGCAGTGAGAATTGAGATGCCACATGCTTCTTCTCCTTTGCCGCTGTTCAGAAAGGAGAAGAAACTGGAGGCAGACAGTCTCTGCTGAGTGTCATATCCTAGTCCATGCAGCAGAATATCCTAGCCATAAATCTGTCAATACAAAGAGAACAGCACAGCCACAAAAATGTGGCTAAAACCAAGAAATGTAGCATAATTACAGGTTCATTACTGCAAACAAAAGCATCCCCCCTTTCCACCCCTTTGGCAGGGATGGGAGCCCTTCCAAAAAGGCTCATTATGTTGTTACCTGGGCAGGGTCGGAGGCCTCCTGAATAGGTGGCATTGGTGCTGCTGCTCTGCTTATTATCCTACTGGAGACTTTGGGAACACTGCTGTTCAAGCTGCAAAGGTGTACCTCAAAGAGGAGGAGAAGACTCTGTGTCTCCAAAGCCCTCTCTCTTTTTTGTTATGTCATTCCTCAAAAGAGGATCTCGCTTTGTGTTGGCCTTAATAAGTATTTAGCATTGTTGAAAGGTGCCAGATTGACAGTTCAGTGGAGACTGAAAGTCCTGGACTTAGCCATGGGAGAGAGACAAGACAATGAAGAAGAGAGTCAAGGCAATCCTGACCAACTGACCTTCATGCTGCCTTGCCGACCTGGGTCTCCCAGGCCATAGCAGAACACATGTAGCTTCTCTTGTGACATGCAAGATATGGCTGTACAGGGATAAAGGGATGTGTTTTTTGCTCCTACTGTTGTTTCTTCTTGGGTTAATGTCTGAACTTTATTCATCAGGCAAGCTGGCCTGGCCCTACTGTTGTTGTTTTTTATGGTGCAACTGAAAGAACACCAATTTGTTAGCTCTTTTTCACACTGTCACAGTTACAACACCTCAATGTCACTTTAACAGCCATGACTGTATCCTATAGACTCCTGGAGTTTGTAGTTTGAAGCACTAGATCTCTAGGACAGAGAATTCCAAGTACTCCCACTCTAAATTGCCAATGCCAGGATTTCATGGGATAGAGCCATGACAGTTAAAGTGGAATAATAGTGCTATAATTGTGCAGTGTGAAAAGAGACCTAGCTAATTTAATTTCTTATTGGCTGAGATCCGGCAACAGGGATGCACAGTTCTGTGTTTCCTTCTCCAGCTGTTGCCAACCCCTGTGGGGCACTGCCATGCCTGTTTAATAACCAAGGGATGAGGTGGGAGGCAACCAAAGAGAAGGAAATGTGCATCATCTTGGCTGCAGATGTCCAGCTAGAGTAAGGAAAACTCCCATCTGGAATAATGACCATGTTGCTCCCAACACACATGGCTGAATCCTGCAGCTAGGATGAGCCACAGTCCCCATTGCTTGGTCCTCTCTCTTCCACCTGACCACTCTCATCCATGACATTGAGGATGCAGATAATGCTGAGCTGATGACTGGACTGGAGAATGCTGCAGAGACAGACTAGGGGGGAAACAGATGGGCGGCTCTGGGCCACCCCGGGAAGCTGCGCCGCAGGGCTGAGGTATCCCCACATCTCGGCCCCGCGGCGCAGCTTTGCCGCTCCTGGAAGGAGCACTAAAATAGCGCTCCTTCCACAAGTCGCTGAAGGTACGCCACAAAAGGCTGGCGGCACACCTTCAGCGACTCTTCTGCTGCAGCATGTGTGGACGCTGTGGTGGGAAGGCATCGTCGGAGCGCCGGCCATGCGGAGGGGTCGGCGCTCTGACGATGCCTTCGGGAAGGGGTTGGGGCGCCCACCGTGCGGCTGCCCCTCACCTTCCTTGCCCCCAAAATGGCCCTTTGTGCCGTCTGCTTCCCCCTAGGTTTTATAGGCGCCTAGATACTCACTGCAACCTAACAGAGGTTTTCACCTACATGATTTTCCTACTTTGCCAGTCAGAATTACCCAGAGAACCATCAAGTATAGAGGAAATTGAACAAATGCCTAGTGATGAAGCAAATAAATGGAGAAAAGTGGCAGAGGAAGAAATAGATGCATTGCATAAGAATGGAACATGGACACTTACAGAATTCCCACCATGAAAGAAAGTCATAGGATCCAAATGGGTGTTCAAGTTGAAACAAGATGCAGAAGGAAAAGGTGAATGCTACAAGGCAAGACTTATTGTACAAGGTTTCTCATAGAAATATAGAGAAGACTTTGATGAAACCTTTTCACCAGTTGTGAAACACACCATTATAAGACTACTCCTTAGCTTACCTGCTTCAAAACAGATGGATGTAGAAGTTAAACAGCAAAAGCCCAAGCAAGTCAGCAAAGGAGACCGTCAACAGGCGGAGACTCTATTGCAAATCTATTGGAAGAAGTCAAATTGATTAGAACAGATTTGATTAGGGAAATCCATGAATTAAAACTAGATTTGTCTGATTTTAAGGTGGAAATTAAACGGGAACTCAAATCTGAAATGAAAGACGTAAGACATGCTATTGATAAAATAGCTGTTGAATTTAACAAAATAAAATCTAGAATGGATGTGATAGAGGATAAACAGGGGAAAGTTGAGGAAGAATTGGACACTATTCAAGATCTCCCCAAAGACTTTGTAGAGGAGAAAGTTAAGGCTGATGCAAAATTGAGAGAGAGATCAATAAAATTGAGAGGTATCCCAGAGGAGGAAGGCGAAAATTTGATGGAAAATATGTCTCCCATGTTAGCACAGTATTTAGGCAGACCAGAACATCTTTTTGAAATAGAAATTGATAATATCTTCTGCTTGAACTCAAAAATTGCCACCCAAACAAAGGTCCCCCAAGATATTGTTGTGAATTTTGTGAGAAGACATGTGTGAGATCAAATTTTGAGTTTACAAAATAACAAACCATTAATAATTTTTAAAGATGTAGCTCCAAATGTTATAAAAAAGAGAAGGGAATATTCCTTCTTAACGATATATCTACAGAAACTCCAGATATTATATAGGTGGTTAATCCCGGAAGATCTGACCTTCTGGTTTAGGAAAACCAAAATTGAATTGAGATCGGTATAGAAGCAAGAGAGTTCTGGAGAAAATATAGGGGAGATTTCAAGGTA
>CM034703.1:278978616-279005105 GCA_020142125.1 Phrynosoma platyrhinos
TAGTCTCTGGGGAGTGTAGGAGAAATGGCAGAAAAACCTGCCCTGACCATTCCTGTGCAACAGAGATGGCCTTTACAGTTATTCCAACCTCTTCATTTTAGTTCCCTTGGCCATTTTAGTCCTGCTGCTGTGCTACTGTGGTGTAATGGTTTGGGTGTTAGATAGGATTCCAGGAGACCAGGGTTCAGATCCCAGTTCAGCCATGGAAACATGTTGGGTGACCTTAGACAAATCTTACTCTCTCAGTGGGATAATGAATCCATTCCATGCTTGAATCTGACCAGGAGCTAATTGAGGTGCTAAATCTATTCGGGTTCAGTACTTTGAATAGTTCAGTACTTTGCATAGTACTTTCGGGTTCAGTACTTTGAATAGTACTTTCTGTTCAGGCTAAAACCCAGAACAAATCCACCATGCATTGATATGGGAGTCACCAGCTACCATTGTATGGTTAAGTTTTCAGAGTATAGTATTGTATGACACTGTAAATCCACTCACACACCCTAGACACATTGTTTGGGAAAAAAGACAGTTATCATATAATTGATAAGTGCAAAACATTAGGCATTCCCAGTACTTCTGGAACTCATGCTCAGAACAAAGAAACACCATCCAGATCTCCTGTTCCCTACATAGCTGACTAGCAATGTATTAAGTCTGTCCAAATGGCTACGGCCCAACCACCAAAGTTGGGATCTGTGAAATTTTGGGCCCCAAACAAGCATCGTTGAGTATTTTTAGTAAAAAATCTCATCAGGAGTAAATTTCTTTGTGTCGTTCTGAGGAGCCTGCTGGATCTTTCATCAGGTTGTTTTTCTCATTAGCCGGCACTGGCTTTGTACTTATTTAATAAAGATTAGGATCTGCTGCCTCCAGTCCAGTCTCTCCCCCCCCACCCCACGTCTTTTCTTTTTTTCTTGCTTCTCTGTCAGGCCTGTGGGGGCTTGGTCTTCCATGACATGTTTGATGTTGTACTATGGAAGTTTAAATGCAGGGCAGAAGGTGCCCAACCTCTTGAATTAACTTCCTGGAGAATTCTGTGTTTCCAGACCAGGACTAGACTAGATTGTTCAAGTTGCTCCTGCCAACCTCCTAATCCTTTGTCCCTCCCTCCCTCCACAATGTATAATGGTGTTGGCAGGGTGTAAGTGAACTATTGCTATTGCTGTTCATCATTTCGGAGCCATCCCTAATGTATGTATTTCTTTGTAGCCTTTGTTGATGCAATCTTGACAACAGCCCAGTATTATTGCTCAGGAGTATTTGTATTCTAAAGATGGGGATCAGGCTCTATAGGCCCAGTTAGACAAATGGAAACTAAGAGTTTATCACATGGGGGAAATCCCGTGCAGAAACGGGATTTAAAAGGTGGGGGAAACTGCAAAAGTGGTTAGTTTTTCAGACAACGTCACTTTTAAAATGGGGTTAACCCGAATGGAAAATAGTCAGAAACTGCTTCTTTTTACTTTTGGGATTTTCCAAAAGTAAAAAGAAGCAGTTTCTGACTATTTTCCATTCGGGTTAACCCCATTTTAAAAGCGATGTCATCTGAAAAACTAACCGCTTCTGCGTTTTTTTCTAATTTAAAGCCCCGTTTCCGCACGGGATTTCCCCCGTGTGATAAACTCCTAAGCATGATAAGTATATGTATTAGGAGAGGGGAATGAAGATCAGAGAGTCAGCATGGTGTAGTGGTTTGAGCATTTGACTACAACTCTGGAGGCCAGGGTTTGAATATTTGGACAAGTCATATTCTCTCAGCCTCAGAGGATGGCAAAGGCAAACCTCTTCTGAACTAATCTTGCCAAGAAAACCCCATGATAAGTTCACCTTAGGGTTACCATAAGTCTGAAATGACTGGAAGGCCCACAACAATGATGACAACAACATCAAGGATCAAAGAGCAAGTGCTGTCCGCAAACTAGAACCTGGGAAAGTTGCTCTTTTTTTGGGGGGGGACTACAGCTTCCAGAACACCCCAATCACTCATTATATTGGTTTTCTGATTCACAGAGTTATCATCCAGAAAAAGTAACCTTTCCAAGCTCTGTCCCCCAATCTCCATGAATGGATGAAACCTGGCATGTAGAATCTCCCACATTTTGCAAGACGTTAAATGGACAGCGGGAGAGATAAGGTGGAAACTCACCTCATGAGTCACCCTTGTACATACAGTACTAGAATCTTGTGAAGCTGCATGACTACAATGGACAGGCCCTGACTTGAGCCAGAGGGGCTAGAGAGGAGACATAGAACAGGGAACTGGGTGCCTTCTCTTTGGGCTGGCTCCACACAGGCTACTTCCCTGAGGGAAGTCTGTCTCAGCCTCAGTGTAGAGATAGTGTCAGGATGAAGCCCAGATTCCTTCTGACAGGTATTCTCTTGTGAAAGCATCCAAACAACCTAAAGCAAAAAAGCAAACCAAAACAACACAAGCATGCATATGTGCACACATGCACATACACCAGAAAACTCCTATTCACACCCGCTTTGGAGATGAGACTATTTTCTGTCTGAGGGTAGTGATTTACTAGGTATCAGGGACTGGGGTCACCAGTGAGTCATTGGGATGGCACTGCTTCCCTCACTAGGGAAGCACTGCTTACCTACAGTCCATGTATTCAAATTGCTAGTCATCTCTGGGGAGCCAGCATTGTATAGTGGTCTGAGTGTTGGACTGTGACTCTGGAGGCCAGGGTTCGATTCCCAGCTTGTCCATGAAACCCACTGGGTGACCTTGGGCAAGTCCCATGCTCTCAGCCTCAGGGAAAGCAAATGGCAAACTTCCTCTGAACAAATCTTGCCAAGAAAACCTCAGGATAGGTTCACAAGAACAAGAAATCATCTCTGATTCTTGGTTTGGCAAGCACAACCACAACATTCCTTGATGGTTATAGTCATGTGGTGGACACTTATGAAGTCCAGCATCCAACATTGTGAGACTTGCCTTAGGTCCCATTCCTTACATGCTGCTGGTATAACCACCCCCCCACTTTTTTTTTTTTACATTTTTTCCCTTTAAAGATGTATAATCACCCTCCTGAATGCTTAAGGACACACTTTTTGCCCTATAAAAGTTTCCACTGCCTTCATTCCTGGTTAGTGCTTTCAATTCCAGTGTGAGAGGCTTGGTGCTCTTGGTATCCCTGTGAGGCATATTCCGTGCCCCTTCCCTGCTTCCATACCTATTCTTATACCAGGGTGGGCAAAATGAAGCCCTGGGACTGCATGAAACTTCCCAAGGCTGTTTTAGGGGGGGCTTTGACAATTCCAGCTTCCCAAGGGCACCGTTTTTCTGGCCAACATAAAGCTAAATTGCTTTATTTTGGAGCAACATTTTGTCTTTTTAAATGGGCTGACTTCTCCCTCTACATTATTTCACATCAGAACCCACCATTATTTTCCCAAACTGGGGAGTGGAGCTCTGGCCATCTCTGGGGTTTTGTTTGCTTGCTTGGCATTTTCAGCTGTCCAGGAAGCCCTGGAGGTCCCAAAGGAAGAAAACTGGCTCCTAGACCCAAAACAGTTACCAACCCTTGCCTTATCCCATGCTCTTATCTTTGTTCCCATTTAGAAAATGTATGGGCTCATCCTCACTTGTACCTGAGAGCACATGGGGTGCAATGCAAACCCTGGTGATCTTTGGGCAAGCCCTTGGGCAAGTCACATTCTCTCAGCCTCAGAGGATGGCAATGGCAATGGCAATGGCAATGTTAAACTTAGAGGATGGTAACATGCCAAGAAAATCCCATGATAGGTTTATCTTAGGGCTGCCATAAGTCAAAAATAACTTGGAGGCACACAACAACTAAACCAATAGTGATGGGAAACAAGGTGTGAAGGAGGAATACCAAGGGGTTCAAAGAGTAGGCTTCTTCTGTTGTGGATGCTGAGGCAACAATGAGGTAGGTATGAGAAGAGTGTATTTTTACTATAGGACAGTGGCTTGTAGCATTCAGATGCTTTTTAAACAAAAGTAATGAGAAACGAATAGATAAATAGTTATGTGAAGGAGCTGTATCGTAACGGTAAATAATTACATTTTAAAAGTAAGTTCCCAGTTTTGGCAAACATACTACAATGAACATGCAACCATTTGGTTCCACAATCACTGGAGTCATCCTTCCAAATATGGTAGAATTCAATGATATAGCCAGTCTGTAAAATCAGTATGTAGAGAGATCTTGTAGCACCTTTGAGACTCACTGAAAGAAAGACGTTGGCAGCATGAGCTTTCGTAGACTAAACTCTACTTCCTCAGAGGCATATAGAAAGCTCATGCTGCCAACGTCTTTCTTTCAGTGAGTCTCAAAGATGCTACAAGATCTCTCTACATACAAATCCTTCCAAATGGTGTGGAAATTTTTATCAGTTCTTTACTTCCACAAATTTGCAGTCATATGTAGGTGTATCCAAACATCTCCTTGCCATTTGCCAGGATATTATACACAAATTGTCTACCAGGTGGCTACAAGTAAATTAAGATAAGTACATAGTCTAATGGATCAGTTGGTAAATCCTCTCAGAAAATATTATTACAAGGATAACTGAGTCACAGAACCTCCACGCTCTCCTCTGCTTTGGGAGGTGGGCCTACTCTGTTGTGACTCTCATCACATGGCATGGTTTCCCCATTCAAATCAGGCAGGCTCCCAGGGCTGGGTGTTTCTGCTAGCAACTGAAAACTCCTCCATTTACCCAACCATTTTCCTGATTGACTAATTTGTGTATGTCTCTTCAAGCCAGCTGTTGACTGATGCCAACCCCAAGAATTTCATAAGAGTTTTCTTAGAGAAGGAATACTCAAACGGATAACTCTAATTGGTCAGCCCTGATTTTTAATGAATGATGTTTGATGGATTTGATTGCCTTTATTCTTTTAGGAAGAAATTCGTTATAGCTGTTTTTATTGCAAGCCACCTTGGGATTTTTTTTAAATGAGAAATGGTATGCAGCAATTTGAAATTAATTAGACACAGTCCATCCCCTGACTGACCTCACTAGACCAATTTGCTTGGCCAGCCACAAGAATTACACAATTTCCTTGAGAGACCTTGGTGCAGACCTTGAAAATAGTTGACAGTCTCTGTTTCCACAGATTTCATCTGCGTCACATAGAATTGAAATATAGAATGTATTGTTTTCACTTAATTAAATAATGCCAACATTCATTTTTGCCTATTCCTTGGAATTATCAATACAGTTGCTCCTAGTTTTACAGCTATGCTTTTTCCTTCTTAAGGCTCTTAGGATCTCTGCTCTCCCCTGAATCCTTTGCTCTTGTTATTTCACCATGTATTCTTCTATAGACTTCAAGGAAATAAAGTAGCAAACTAGGCTGGAATTTCTTCCATCCAAGAAGAGAAAACTAATAAAAAATACTTAAAAGTGCTGTTGCCATGGCAAGATTTTATAATTTTCCAGTATCAGCAAGATTTTACTCAGCAAAGATTATGACTAAACTGTGTGAATCCTGTAGTAACATGGCACCTCCAAGAGTGGTAAAAGGGACATGGTGATGCAGTCTATGCATTCATTCTTAGAAGAAGAAAAATTGCATTGATTTATGACCGAATAATCACTTTCTTCATCCAGTTAAATCCATCTCCAAAATTGGCAAATGCTGATTGTATAAAGGTTTTGTCATTGATAGTAATAAAAATCCCATCCCATGAGATTTTCAGGTGAAGAAACTCTTTTTAAAATCCTTATTATTACCATAATAATAAACCCCCATTCAACTGCTGTTTGTCACACAATAATGCATTCTTTTAATATTTCTAGGTTGAACTTGTGAAGGTCCTCAGTGGTCATTATTTTTGTTTTCTTTATGTACAACATTAAACCTGCCTTTGTACTTTCTTCCTTGGACTTCCTTAGTAGGTGTTCCAGGTCTGTGAGGTTTTCTGCTAGTATTACAGTGTCATCTGCATATCTTAGATTGTTAATATTCCTTCCTCCTATTTTCACTCCTCCCTCTTCCATGTCCAAGCCTGCTTTCCTTATAATATGTTCTGCATACAAGTTAAATAGGTAGGGTGATAGGATGCAGCCTTGTCTGAATTTGCCAACTGGGAACCATTCTGTTTCTCCATGTTCTGTTCTGACAGTAGCCCCTTGTCCTGAGTACAGATTCCTCATCAGGACTATCAGATGTGTTGGCACTCCCATGTCTTCAAGGGCATTCCATAGCTTTTCATGATCTATGGAGTCAAAGGCTTTGCTATAATTTATAAAGAAGGGAAGTAGGAAGAGAGGAAGACCACATGCCAGATGGATGGACTCTATTAAGGAGGTCATGGGTATGGCATTGCAGGTCATGGGTATGGCATTGCAGGAATTAAGTAGAGCAATGGAGGACAGAGGATCTTGGAGATGTCTCATCCATAGGGTCGCTGTGAGTTAAGACTGACTCAAGGGCAGTTAACAACAAAAAGAAGACCTTGCAATAGAGATGCTGGATTTTCAACAATTTGTTAACGTGTTTTGATTTTGTCCAAGATTTTGTCCAAGATATAGCCCACCCACCACCCACTTCCCGTTTTCTTTTTAAAGCAATGAACTTTAAGGGCCACCTTTAATTTTTTAAAAACCCAACTATTTTTAGTAGCATGCTCTTATTCCAAATGTCTGTAACTAGAAAGAGCTGGGTAACTTTATGACCAAACAGTCAGCTATGTAAACTGGGGTTATGCAACTCCTTCTTCAAGGCACAGGCTGTTTGCCTGCAGGAGTCAGGATGGAATTTTCCCCCCTGTACAGCATTGCAAAATGGAGCGGGTGCATTGTGGGGTGGTGTTTTTTTCCTTTTCCTTTGAAGCAACAAGTATTGGAGGCTTGCATGCTGGTTACAAAGCCTCCTTGATCATATCTCTCATACCATCTCCTGCACCACTTCTGCTGCAGTGGGGCACGTTTTGAAGGTGGTGATAGTGATGAGGATGAAGATGATTCAGCCACACATAAAAATGAATTTGGTTTTTACTCACTTGGAGTATTTTTGTGGATACCTGTGTGTGTGCATGCCCGCATGCCCATCTGCTTTTTGTTTCAGATCAGGTTTTACTGGCCTGGGAAGCAATGAACAGGACAAGCTGCAATCAATCCTGACTACCCACCACAGACAAGCCAACCAACAAACATTGTCTGTTGGCTTAAAACAATCTACTGTGTAACATTCCCAGGCATTAGATCCATTTCACAGAATGACAGCCCCCGCACACATACACAATGGATACTGTAGAACAAAGGCACAATATTCTAGCCAAAGAATTAAACAGTCCCAAGTGACACTAATTTAAATGGGACAACTAGTCATGTTTGCATTGTGTGCCTGTAAGTACAGTAATTTGCAACGTATGCTGACCCTAAGGAGAACTCATCACAGGGTTTTCTTAGAAAGATTTGTTCAGAGGAAGTTTGCCATTGCTTTCCTCTGAGGATGAGAGAGAGTTGCTTGCCCAAGGTCACCCAGTGGGCTTCCATGGCCAAGGGGGATCCAAATCTTGGTCTACAGAGTCATAGTCCAATGCTCAGACCACGATACCACGCTGGCTCTCTCCAGCTGATCATACAATAAATTTCTTAATTAATTTTTTTCTACTTGAATCAATGTTTTAGGGAGGGTGATCCCTTCCTAAACCAAATATTCAACCAAAATCATCATTAATGTCTGTGGAGGTTTGATTCATGACTGTTCACATATTTTGATTCACACCTGCCACTTCTTTTCAATTTAATTCAGAAATAGAGGCAAAAAAAATCCAAGAAAGACAGTCATAATACAGATATTCTCTTCCGCACTTGCCCTTTTTCCTTTTGGATGCAAAAACAGAATATACAGTCCCCCTGATCTGCATGCCAGGTTTGCTCACTCTGCTAGGAAAGAAAGAAAGAAAGAAAGAAAGAAAGAAAGAAAGAAAGAAAGAAAGAAAGTTAGTTAGTTAATTTGGGGAAGGGAGTGGGTGAGTGAGTGAGCCCTTCATAAAGATAAAATCTTGCTTGAATGTCTATAAAAACTAAATCCAAATTCCCAGTTACTAAACATAAGTGGCAGAGATGGGGGTGGGGAATGGAGACTGGAGTTATTTATTAATAGAAGGGCATTTCAATATAGATCGGAGAGAGAGATACTGGCTTGAATGGCGCCATTTAACAAAACAATTGTCGATATGTTTTATTCAGCTGGCTCAGACATCTCCACACCCATTCTACTTGCTTCTTAATCACCAAGAATGTGGTAGAGGAGCCTGGCCACCAGGGGTGATGTGGCGTCATCCTTCCACAGGGATTTTGGAGCATTATGACCACTAATTTCAAGAATGGCCTTTCTTCACTGTATTGGATATTTTATGGTGGTCCTGACAAGGAGGGCTCTGGTGGGGTGGTGGACCATGTCTGATATTCTGCCAGCCTTATTCCCCATAAGATACCCTCTCTGGCAATCCCTTCCCCCAATTTATCTGAATGGCCTGTACAGAAAAGAAGTGCCAGCCCACCCTCCCCCCATCATGGCCAATGATAAGGAATTATGGGAGCTGCCATCCTTTGGAATCTAAAACATCTAGAGGGCCAAAGGTCTCCCACTCCTGCAGTGGGTGGTGCTATGTACAGTAAGGAAGGCTATCCAAAATCCAGGGCAGAGCATGGGAATGTTCTTGTTCTTGGGCTGTGATTTGGGGAGCTGTACTTCAAAAAAAGCAGGCCTATTGTTGAACATAAAGAAAACAAAAATAATGATAACGGAGATTCTAGACAAATTCAATCTAGACCAGGGGTAGGCAACCTTTCCCCTTTAAGGGCCAAGGGACTTCAGCTCCCAGAATCCCAGGAGCTATTGGCCAACATGGGACTATTGGCCAACATGGCTGAGGCTTCTGGGAGCTGAAGTCCCTCGGCCCTTAAAGGGGAAAGGTTGCCTACCCCTGATCTAGACAATGAAGAAATAGAAGTGGTAAAAGAGTTTTCATACCTGGGATCAAACATTGATAGAAATAGAGACTGCAGCCAGGAAATGAGAAGAAGATTAAGAATGTGGAAAATGGCTAAGAAAGAACTAGAAAAGATTCTAAAATGCAAAGATATATAACTAAACACAAAAGTAAGAATCATGCAAGCCATTGTTTTCCCTATCATGGATGTATGGATGTGAGAGCTGGACAATGAAGAAAGCGGATAGGAAGAAAATCAATGCATTTGAGATGTGATGCTGGAGAAGAGCATTGAGGATCCCCTGGACAGCCAAAAAGACAAATGAATGGGTCCTGGAGCAGATCAAGCCAGAGATCTCCCTGGAAGCCAAGATGACAAAACTGAGGCTGTCATACTTTGGGCACTTCATGAAAAGGGAGGACTCACTGGAAAAAACAATAATGGTAGGAAAGGTGGAGGGAAGTAGAAGAAGGCCACATGTTAGATGGATAGACTCTATTAAGGAGAACACAAGTATGAGTTTACAGGACCTAAGCAGAGCAGTAGAGGACAGGGAATCATGGAGATGTCTCATCCACAGGGTCGCCATGGGTTGAGATCGACTCGAGGGCAGTTAACAACAAACACAAACTCCAAAAAAGTAACATCTGTAGGCATTGACTCAGGGCAATGTTTAGTTTGACACTGAAACACAGTCCAAGACTGCAGACAGGTTCCACGCAAGCAAGTTTATAAAAGGACAAGCATTTCAATGAACTGTTCTTGCAGGTTAAAGATTGGTTACTAGATGGGAGCTTATAGGTCAAGCTCACCTGGGAGCTCAATTGTCTCCTTTGAGGAAAAAAAATGTAGACTGAATCTAGGATCAAGCCTTAAAGCAGGATTTGCTGAAAGCTGGGCCATTGTCATACTGCATATTCATTTTAGGGACCCCAGTCTTAGCAGGGTAGCATGCTACCAATTGTAATAGGATAATGAAGAATCCTTCTCCTCCTCCACATTGTTATGCTGTCCAGTTGGCTTTGATATCCCTCAGAAGGCACTTAGCAATTTAGAAAGCCACTAATACTTCATGATCCACACAGACTGGAATCCTTTTGGTGACATACACTAGCATAACCTCTGGTTATGCCCGCATACGTTTTGAGGAGGACATTGAGGAAAGAGGTATCCTGAACCTGTCCATTGCAGAAGGGGGTTAACTGTACCCTGCTGACAATCTGTGGCTGTGGGAATGGATCTGCATCCTACTATTTGCCCATGGTAGCACACAATGTCTCAGAAAGATCCTCTCTCCATTTTTGAGTGAGTCACATGTAAATTGTGGATCTTCTTGTACTGTTGTGAACCTGGGGAGGAAGTGGCAAAGGAGGAGCAACATCTGCCTTCCAGGCAATGGCATATGTATGTTGTCAACCAGCATGCTTACTGGAACTTGGCCATTTTTTGTGGCTTAACACAAAGTCTGTTAGAACTATATGGACAACACTGATGTCAGCTGAAGTGTATTGTGTGAAATGTATACATTTCATCCCACTCTCACTATTTGCAGGGAAAACACTCTCTGCTTTGCTGAATTATCCTAGGAACTGGGAACTGCTCAGCTGGGATGTCAGTTATGGGGTATTTCATATGGAATTGCAACACCCATAATTCTCTGTGATTGCAGACCATGATGGGAGTAGTAGTACAACATGTCTGGAGGTGCTAGGATGGGTAAGGCTGGACCAGATACTAGATTTGTACCACTTCTCACTGACATATACCCAAGCCATGCGTAGATATACAAACACAAACCCTAGGCCATTAAAATTGTGCTGTCAGATTCCATGTTCTTCCTTCTGTCTGCCTTCCAAGGGCAGTAGTGTAACAATTAAATCCTGAAGAACCATACACTTTTGGATTAGTAGGTTTCCTCTCCCCCAAAACAGAACAGAACTTTGGACCAAGGTAAGAAAGAGAAGAAAGATCCTCTCCTCTTAAAGTGATCATAGAAATTAAATTACTAATTCCTTATTGCAGTTGCTTTCCATTATTCCATGTTGCTCCCTGAAATTCTTCTCTCTTGCCTGGAAGAACACATTAGGCATGCAAATGAAATGCGCTTCAGTGGAGTGACAGCCAATTACACTCTCCCCCCCCCCTCAGCACAAAGTAAATGACAATTCATTGGGTGTCTTTGGGGACCTACTGTGTGGGAGGGGAGCTGTGTGAGCTGTTGCGTTGCCTTGTGTGGCAATCAAGCTTTCCCACCGCTGAGAGAACCCTTGGGAGATGGTGTGCTCCTGTTGTTGAGAGCGTCCGTCTCTCCACATTGTTAATCTCCATTTGCCTAGTTTGCTCCCAAGCGCAGGCCTTCCCTGGGGAGTCTTGTGAAAACACGCTGGAGTCCTAGCTGCTCCTTTTCCCTCACTTCCTCTGAGGTAAAGTTCTGCAAAAGAGGAGGGAGAGGAAAATAATGTGTTTCCTTAATTGATTTTGGTAGAAAGAGAGAGAGAGAGAGAGGTACAGCACCAGCAGGATCAAATTAATTAGTTCCAGGCCCCTTTGCAGTTTTGAACTATGCCAGTCCTCTGGATCATCACATCACAGGGGGAGGAAAATGGAAATGGGAAAATAACAGTAGTCTCAGTTATCATGAATCCATCATCATCATCATCATCATCATCATCATCATCATCATCATCATCGATACAACCATGTTAGTCTGCTTCAGCACAAAAAGGCATAAGGGAATCCCGTAGCACCTTTGAGACTGAGAAAAATATATTTTTAGCATAAGCTTTGGTGGACTCCACTCCATGTCATCAAATGCATGGTGTGAAGCCTCTGTGGAATCATCATCATCATTTCCTTAAACTACTTTTCTTCCCCTTATTCTTATGGAGAGATTGGGATATGTGTGTGTGTTCTCTCTAGTCCTCAACTTCAAACTCATCAAAAATATTTATGAGGAATGTGAGGAAATGTGTTTGAAAGTTCCTAAAGGCAAGGCAAGGCAAGGCAAGGCAAGGCAAGACATTTATTGGTTGCAGCATCTCCATGCAACAGATTAGGGTGGAAGAACCCAGTATTTTAAAGAGGGCATGCCATCCTTTCCACAAAGGACATTCATGTTCCTTGTAGGAACACTTTTCTTTAGTTGCATTGTAATTAATTATAATTAATTGCACTATATTTCACCCATATCTTCTCTGCACTATGGCAGCTGCTGGAGTGGGGTGGGGAGCAAGGATGGAGAGATTCACAACATGAGGATGGAGAAGTGGGACTGGAAATAGGGAGGACTCAGCATGGAATTCCATTTGGGGTCAGCACCCCTTTGCCACATCTAATGCACAGTTCTCCCCTTAAAGGAGTTCCCCAGGAAGTCTCCTAACCAGCCTAAGACCTGCTCAGATGTGAGAATGCAATGCAGCAGGGGTGTGGAGTCTGTGGGCCCATTCACACCATACAATTATAGCACCATAATTCCCCTCTCACTGCCATGGTAACGTTCCATGGAATCATGGAGGAGTATTTAGAATTCTCAGCCAGAGAACTCTGGGGACTCACAAAACTACAAATCCCAGGATCCCATAGTATGTAGCTTGTGTAGTGTGAAAGGGCCCCTGAGGTATTGTGGAGCTCCATCATCTCTAGCCAACCTGGCTAATGGTAAAACATTTTGGGAATTTAACATCTGAAGAACTAAAAGGTCCTCACCCTTGCAACAGAACAACGTGGCCTCAGATTATCCTGTGGCTACTTATTTGGAGGAATACAGAGAGTTTACAAAAGCTTATATTACAGCTTCTTTAACACAAGATCCCTTTGCATACTGATATTCCAGACTAACACAATGATGTCTCTGAATTCTAACGGTATACTTAATTGAGTAGCCGATACAGGATTTCAGCCCATTTCTTAAAAACCTATACACAGATTGCTAATTCAAAGTGCTGAGAAATTCAGCAAGTTTGGATTATGAATGTCAGTTCTGCAGCATCTCAATCTGTCTTTTGCATTTTTTAAAAAGAAAAATACTCGCCCATAAGATCAGAGATGAACCCTAATAAGGGCTAACCTGAGGGAGCTCACTGAAGGAAAGCTTCTGTCTCCCCTTCTATCACCAGCTACCCTCCCATTCCACATTGTTCCCATTCCCTCTCAGCCTCAGCACTCCAGAAAGGCTTGCAGGAGGGGAGCAATTGCAGGGTGGAGGAGAGGACAGGAAACTTTCTTTCTGTGAACTTCCTTAAGTCTAAGGATCCATGCCAAGGTGTCCAGAGGGACAGAAACACTCTGCTAGTAGTTTCTGTACATTCCAATTTTTAATCTCCATTCTTGTGCTCTGTTGTCCCTTGACTTCCAAAAGAGGCCATATTTCTGGATATGCCCAAAGATTGTGTAATACTCCCCACACTTTATGAGGGGTCAACTGAAAGGTCACCAAAAGTGTGCCTGGTTCTGTGACCTTTGCGTCCGATTTTGGAATTTTCCTCCGGGCCAACATGACTACTTTTGCTTTTTCTGTGACTTAAAACCTCAAATTACTAACTGATTTCAATAGCGACGACTTTGCCCTTCTTGTAGATATTGAAGGATCGATGGAAAGGGCTTTGTGTTTCTCCAGGGTGGTTTTCCACTGTTTTTTGTGTGTGGCTGTGTGTGTATATGCATGCACATGTGCATGCCTGCTGTATATCATCATGTTCATTCTTTCAGCTTTGTTGAGCAACAGGTTAAAGCCATATAACATTAGGCATGAACCGAGCTCTTCAGATGAATCTGCTGCCAGCCTTGGGGAATAGCACCTTGGGAGACAATCTGCCTCTGTGTGCCTCTCCCCCCCGCCCCCGCTTCGCTCCTTAAAAAGGGAAAACAGACACAAGGCTCAGCAAAGTCCTTTGAAGGCCCCATGGGGCAGCTGGGATCACAGGATTCAGATCCCTGATTAGATGGGAATGCATGCAGCACATTGATAACACTGCAGTCACTGAAAGGGACCAGTTTCTCCTCCCTGCACACTACCAGATTCTTCAGGCACCTACTGTTTCAAAACAGATGTAGGGATGCATGGCTGGATAATTCCCATTGCTGCAGTCTGACTCTCTCTCACACACAAAGGCTGGCTTACAAGCATGCAAGTCCCTTCTGGAGGGGGAGGAGAGGGCTATTTTCTTGTCCTTGTGCTCTATCCAAAAGCCTCCTATACCTGGCAGCCCTGGGATGGGCTGCTCCTGTTCCTTCTTATTAGAGGAAAGTGAGGGGGCCATACAAAGTACAAAGTGTTGATTATTACCTTTACAAACCCACATGGTTTGGGTCCAGGTTACTTACTGGATCACCTCTTTCCAGGTACTGAGGGTGGCCCCATATACTCAAGTCCTTGGGGGACACCAACTTCAACCGGCCAGGACCACACTGTCATCAGCCATCCTTAGTCTGTAGAATGACCTACTGGGAGAGATTTGATGCTGAACATGCTGCCAGAATTTAAAACCATACTAAAGATCTGTCTCTTCCAGCAGGCCTACTCAGATTTTAAACTATGAATTTTTAACTTGGTATAGTTTTAATTTTGGGGCTG
Organism: Phrynosoma platyrhinos; assembly: GCA_020142125.1. NCBI lineage: Eukaryota > Metazoa > Chordata > Lepidosauria > Squamata > Phrynosomatidae > Phrynosoma > Phrynosoma platyrhinos. Next base: position 278,993,120 of record CM034703.1, read on the forward strand.
GATGATTTTAATGTGTAATGGTTGTCTTGATGCTATGTTTATATCCTTTAACCTATGTGCTTAAATGGTTTCATGAGTTTAGTAACCGTATATATTGTATTTTAATCTATTTTGTACCCTATCTCGAGCCCTGGGGAGAGGTGGGAAATAAATAAATAAATAAATAAATAAATTTTATTTCAAATAATGAAGAGCTGGCTGGTTTGGGCTCCTGAGGGAAGGAAAAGGTGGGTTGCATCCATTTGAGAGGGCACCTTCATTTCTTCCACTACAACTGAGCTAAGACCAGCTGCTTTTCTGTAGTCTGAATCGTCCTTCTTTCCCTCCCCTCCCCATGGTAAGCAAGAGCAGCAGTGGCCCCTTCTGGGGCTTGAGAGCAGCCACAGTGAGAGGACTGTGCCTGCGGAGCTATGCACACATTAGGATCTCAGCCTATATTAGCACAAGGGATGACCCCATCCTTAGTTAAAGATATATTTTGCCTTTACCAGTGAACTCAAGATAATATATATAGCTCTCCTCCTCTCCATTTCATATTCATAACATTCCTGTGAGGTTATTCAGTCTGAGAAAGAAATAGAGTAAAAGCGGCCCAAAGTCATCAGGTGAGTTCTGCAGGAACTGAAGCTTGGATCTCTCAAGTCCCAGTCCCAACCCTAGCCACTAGAGGTGTATCCACACTGCAGAAATAAAGCATCTTAACTGCCACGACTCTATCCTATAGAATCCTGGGAACTATTTGGTGAGGCACCAGAGCTCTCTGATAGATCAGGCTGAATACCTCATCTCAACTACAAATCCCAGAAATTCAACAGGATGGAGCCATGACAGTTAAAGTGGTGTTAAACTGCTTTATATGTGCTCTACATGGAAGATATGCAGATCATCCTGGCTGTCCAGGTTTATGCTCTGTCTCCGTTACATACTATCTGATCCTACAGTTGACTCTCCATATCCAACAATTCTTTATCCATGGATTCAATCATCCATGGCTTGAAAATATTTTTTCCCAAAAATTCCAAAAAGCAAACCTTGGTTTTGCCGTTTTATATAAGGGACAGCATTCTAATATACCATTGTATTTAATGGGACTTGAGCATCTACAGATGTTGGTATCCATGGCAGATCCTGGAACCAAACCCCAGCAGATACCAAGGGCCCACTTCACTTGCAGGCCTGCCATAAACCTCCCAAAGGCAATCCATAGGACCTCAAAGTTCCCTTATTTATTCTTTACAGGATGTCTAAGAGTATGTTGCATTGGAGTTGCTTGTTTCCCATTTATGTACTTCAGCACCAAATTAGAATAACAGAAAAAGTTGGGTCCCTGGCTTGCAAACATGGGTACAGCTAATACTGGTTCTTCAGTGTTCTGCCCCTAGCAGACAAATAGATTTGGACCACTGTGGGCTTAAGTGAAATCAGTGTGAGCCTGGCAGGAATGAGCAGCATTGAGCAGAACAAACCAGTTTCTGACAAAAGGTTTGCACCCTGAAATGAATGAGACAGTGTTCTGGTGTAACTGACTATCCGCCCTGGCAAAGTGATAATACCAGGGAAGATGGTCAAAAGGGCTGACTTTCTGTAAGCCAGCTTCCTACACATCAGTGACTCACTGCTAGTTCTGAAACACAGGACAGTGTCACCCCTAGATATTTTCACACTTGACGTGAAACATTAGAATTACACTATTCGTGTATGTATGTACACTATGGCACAATTTTGACTTTTCACCTAAGGTGTCAAAATACTTGTGTGTCAAGGGTGACATACACAGGCCATTTCACACATTATAACAGGGCAAAACAGGATTTACCACAAGGGGTAAACTCAACAGGGAGTGGCAGCTCATCACAGCTCTCAGCCTGTATAATCCAAACACGATTCTTGCATTCCAACATTACATTGCCTTCCAAAGTTGACAAATTCAGGGGAGGCCTGTTGTAAGGGGAGCACAGCAAAGGAAGCAAGAAAAAAGACATTCAATCCATCAGCTCTTGAAGAGAGAATCCTTTGACTTCAGCTGTGATCTGGCAGGTGATTCTCCTTAAAAATGGGAGTCTTTTCTATTTTGCCATGGCCATGAGAAAGTGAAATGTTTCAGTGTTTTTTCTTTAGACCTCAAGGTGTCATTTCCTCCCTCCCCCTTTCTTTCTGCAGCAAAAATGTGTCTTTCCTCCAGGCCAGGTCTAAAAGCTGTCAATGGGCAATGAATTCTAAGAGCCCATAAACTCCAGGGGCAGTGACAGCTGGAAATGACCTTGCAGCTGCCTGAGCTATAACTCTCCCAGCTGGAAGGCCAATGTTCAGGCATCTCAAGAAGACTCATCTGGAAAAACTCATCATCCCCCTGGTGGTACAAGTGAAACCAACTGCTATAAGGAATCATGGGACGGTGTGGAATGGCATCACATAAGAGAACTAAAATCTTAATTTCCCCCAAGATCTTTTTGGCTGACTATTTACATTAAGTCTCTGGGGAGAAAAAAAGAAGAAGAAAGAAAACAGGTGACTAGACATCCGATGTGACCTTGAGCAATGTTTCTGTTGTTGCCACACTTCTTCCTTCTCTTTTATGGGATAGTAGGGCATGGCTTTGTGCTTTGAAGGTAGAAAAATATCTTCCAGCATCACTGCTTCCAAGCCTGTGGCCTTGGAGAGCTTCCATCACTTCAAGACAGAGCTTGGAAAAGTTGCTTGGGGAGGGGACTATAACTCCCAGAACCCCCCATCAGCATGGGCACATGCTAGCTGGGATATTCTAAGGGTTGTAGTCTCCTCCTAAGTAACTTTTACAAGCTCTAGTTAAGAGAAAGTTAAGCTAGATGGATTTTAGGGCCTTTGCAGACTGCCAGAAATAGTGCAAATTGAGTCCACTTTTAGGGTTAGGGTTAGTGCTAGGGAATCATGGGAATTGTTTTTTTTCTGAGACATTGAGCCTTTTCTGTCAGAGAGCTCTGGTGTCACAATAAAATACAGTTCCCATGATTCCCTAACCCTAACCCTAAAAGTGGACTCAATTTGCACTATTTCTAGCAGTCTGCAAATGCCTATAGTCTGGCAACTTCAGATGCTCCCTACAAGCAGTTTTGTTCCTAAAATGTATTTCTGGATGAAAGTTCCTATGTCAAACAGCCTCTGTTAAGGGGGTGTGATGTCTGCCCAGAGTGGCCACTTCTGTTTTCTGAAAAAAATAATTTTATAAAAGAGGACATTGGTTTGTATTGAAAGTGCATATGCAGATGTGTAAGTTTAGAAGCATAACTAGAAATAATTACTGTTAGACAAATATACATTCAAGTTGACAATGGTAGGGAAGACTCCAACCAGATGACCTGTGTGTTTATTCAATCTGCTGCCCAGGTGCTCACTGTTGATGGGCAACCTCAAAGCTTCTGGTCTTGGGGTGGTTCTTCAAACAAAGGACATAAGGAAAGAGAGAGTTGACTTCTGTTGGCCATCCTATGTCTGTCTGTCTTTCTTCATTGCAATTTTGAAGATATATTGGCCCAAGTCTGTTCCAATGGATCTGGCTGAAGAACTTGTCCTGAAGAACTTGTCTTGTATGGCATCCTCAGGAAGCCATTTCTATCCATCATTTTCTCCATAGGTGTTGATTCTAAAGCCAAGTGATTGTTGTCAAGTTCCATATCAGCACTGGCCCTGTGAAAAATACTATACAACTGTGATGATATCTGGATCTAACTTCAAGCTTCATTATTTATCATCATGCAGCAACAGTGCTTTCAAGATTAACAAGCATTGATTAGATCCAGAATTTAGAGGTTCTTATAGGCTCAGAATTCATTTACAATAGCAGGGCTCAGGTATACAATACTGGAAGCCATAATATTCAGGTAAGAGTCTCCAGATCATGTGCAAAGTGCCTTCTGCCAGCTGCTGAATAAATTGCAAACAATGCTTATGAATTTCAAGTTTATGGCAAAGGCCTGGATTCCTATACTTGGACTTCCTATACTTTTCATTTCATAATTTATTTAAAAACTAAGCACTGAATATGACTGCTTTGATTTGAAGCCTCATTTCAGTCAAGGAGATATTCATCCTTTTCCAATACGGTTCTCGTAGATTTCCCAATATGAATTACAAAATGTGCAGGGTTGGCTGGTTTAAACCATGGCTTAAACCATGGCTTAAATCAAGTGACTTAAAAAAACTCCTGGTTTTTTAATTGTTTATTCATATATATGTGTGTGTGTATATATATATATATATATATATATATATATATATTTTAAAAGTCTGGCTATTATTTCTCTTTTCTAACCCTCTTACTGGAACAACAATGACTGTTTGAATTTAAACATGTTACTTTTCACAGTTTATTGGCAGCTGCTCATTGTTAGACCGGTATCCAGTGTAAGTTGTTTGTTTTTAATCACTTTATTTTATAGTGCAAGAAATGCTATTCAGAAACAAATTCTTCAATTAACATAAGTTCAAATAAAATATTAAAACAGGATTTTTTGCTTTTAAGAGAGCACTTTTTACAGAACAATTATTATTATTATTATTAGTGGCCATAATATCTGAGCTGCATTTTGCTACTGAATTTTCTGCTTTACTCCTATTGGTGTAGTCTTACACATTAATGCAACAACAAACAAACAAAACCCTGAGACAGGTTTGGGGATTTATTAAAAAGCAACAACTCCCCTCCCCCAACTATGAAAATGTGTGACAGATCGATCTGGATGTGTGTTAGTGGGAAGGTGTTTTTTTAAATAAATCTGTGGTTATTCTTCAGAATACATATAGAACCAGAACACAGGGGGAAAAAAATACTTTCTTGGTCCAGCTTTCTGAATGGGCTAGCCAGCATGAACATTAGTTGCACTGCACTAGTTAGCTGGAGGATACTGGGATCTGTAGTCCAAAACAATAGCATTTCCATGCTCTGAGATATATTTGGTTGTGTATCCAGTTCAATCTAAAAACCTTTTTTATATACAGTATATACAATCCTTTTTTATATACGGTAGCAGTTCCATATTGAATGGCACTCTAAAGATTATATATCTGTGCACACTTGGAAACCAGGATAAACTATGCAAGTCTTCCTTAAGGAGTTTGCCTGAGCTCAGGGCTTCCTGCTGCACTACTCGCAAGGTCTCTTGGGAACCACACCATTTACTGAATTTATGAGCTTTTAAGTCATCACATTTACAATTTATATTCCTCAGTCTTTTAATCTCAGCAATAAACTTGGACTGCATCTTGATGGAATGCAGTGCAGATATTCCTGGTTGCAGCCTCCTGAATCAACTCTATCTCAGGCATTGTCATTTGGCTGTTAGATCTTAAACCTTCTCTTTCCATCATTTCTCTTTTCCATGGTCCTGTTGCTCCTATCTTTCAGTTTCTCTCTATTTCTTTCTTAAAGTACAACTTGACACCAACCAACCCAAGTGTGGGCAACCTGTTTACCTTTGTGGGTGGCAATATGCAGTGGGTTTAAGGCTGCACTGCACATAAACACATATGCACACACATGCAAGTGTACATACACCCACTCAGTCATGTGTGTACACACACTGATGTCCACACAACTTTCACCCCATTTACAGATTTAAACCAGGCTAGGCAACTATTGAAAGCTGGAGTCCTCATTGGCCCCCCGGAAGTGCTTGGAGAGCCAAACACCCCCATATCCTGCAAATGCATTGCAAAATACACTAACACACCTAGGGACAAGTTTGCCTTATTTTGGGCTCTCTCTGGGCAATTTCAAGGCCCTGCAATTTTTTTGTTATATTAACAGGAGGTGATCTAGAATTTAAAATGCAGATCACTTCCTTTTGATAAAAGGCCTCTCCTGTATCTAAAACACCCCTCCCCCCATGGAACAAAATTGCCAGACACAGCCTTTAGGGGATGGTTGCATATGGGAACAATTTAAAAAAAGTTTTTGCAAACAAGGCAGGGGACCTGGCAACAACATCTATAAAAAGTAGTCCTAGGGCCACATGTGGTTCCAGGGCTGCATTTTCTCCACCTCTGATTTAAACCTGTGATTTTGTACCTCCTCCTTCTTCTCTCTGATCAACTTGAAATGGTATTCCCACAATTTGTGTTCTGCTAACATCCTGTTGATGTCTGTGACAATGTTACAAGTTACAATGGCATGATTTCCACAAGAGCAAATGGAGGCAGTATTGATCATCAAAATAGTCTTGGGAGGCTGCATGTGATAGGCATGCCTGCCAGGGTTGTACACCTTGGTAGATGAAGGGAATGCAGTAGACATAGCATAACTTGATTTCAGTAAGGCTTTTGACAGGGCCCCCCATGATATTCTTGCAAACAAGATAGTAAAATGTGGGCTAGACAATACAACTGTTAGGTGGATTAGTAATTGGTTGTCTGACTGAACCCAAAGTGTGTTCATCAATGGCTCCTATTCATCCTGGAGAGAAGTGACCACTGGTGTGCCACAGGGTTCTTAGTAATATAATAATAATAATAATAATAATATAATAATAAAATTTATTTGTATACCGCCCAATGGTTTCCCAATCCGGGCGGTTAACAGCATAAAATACAATACAAAATATATCCCCCCCACCCTTAAAACAGTATTAAACAATTACAGAATAAAATCAATATATCAATTACAATTAAATTCTTAGGGGAAACCATGGGTCAAACCTTTGAACTAGATGATTGTGAAGATTTAACATTGTGAGTTGTGGTGTGGTGGAGTCTCCTTCTTTGGGGGTCTTTAAATAGAGGCTTGATGGCCATCTGTTGGGGATGCTATGATTTTAAGTTCCTGCATGCAGCTACTACTACTACTACTACTACTATAAATTTCTCAACCACCTCTCTCTATGAGTTCCTACTGTGCTGTTGGAGGAACAACAGATTAAAATACAGCAACAAATATACACATAATGCAGTTAAAAACATGAACACCAATTAAAAATAAACAATCAAACAGCATTAACATGAGTTTAAAAAGTACACATATTAAAAACAATCTATTCATAATTTTAAAAACTCATAATTTATAAACCATCTGGATAGGCCTGCCAGAAGAGATTGGTCTTTAATGCTGTTTTAAATACAGACATTGTATCCAGCTGTCAAATCTTCTTGCAGGTCATTCCACAATTTGGGGGTAGCTGAAGAAAGGTGATCCAGTTAACCGTTGCCAGACAGTCCTGCCTGCCTGAAGCAAATGTCCCCCAGAAGAATTGGGTGTTCAAGGCGTATTTTATGGGAATAGGCAATCCCATAAGTAACATGGACTCAAACAAAGTCGGGCTTTAGAGGCAGCAACCAACACTTTGTACCTTATCTGAAAACTAATTGGCAGCCAGTGGAGTGATTTTAATACAGGTGTAATATGATATATAGGGTGTAACCATGGATTTGGGATGATACTTTGAATACTAGCTATTTGTGTCTGAATGGAGGCGTTGATGCATATTCCATGCAGCCAGGAGGTTGGCTTGCTTATTTTCTCTGTCTGCTCTATAATGATGGCAGCAACAACAGCCATCTACTTGCTGCATGTATACCTAACACTCAAAGTAAGTGAATTTATGAGTTCCTGATGTGCTGTTGGAAGGTCAATGTGTTGTAGTGGTTTGAGTGTCGGACTATGACTCTGAGAGACCAGAGTTTGAATCCCAGCTTGAGCATAAAACCCCACTGGATGACCTTGGGCATGTCACACTATCTCAACCTTAGAGGATGGCAATGGCAAACCCCCTCTGAAGAAACTTGCCAAGAAAACCCTATGATAGGTTTGCCTTAGGGTTGCCATAAGTCAAAAAATGACTTGAGGGCACAAAACAACAACACTGTGTAGTTTGGATCAATTATGGGCTTGGTACATAAACTGATTTTCTATCTCATTTGTCATTGAGCCTTAGATGAGAAGAATGTAATTGTTCATATTCCCATTTTACCAAGGTGGGACCAAGTCTGAAAAATTATAACATGTACAAGATTCACCCATGGCACGAACAGCTACATTGCGAATTGAATACAGACCTAAGTCCAATAAATGTCTAACAAAGTACTGGATTACTAGGTCACCACACCTGCTTTTGACAAGGTTATGTGCAAGGCAGAGTAACCTATCACAGCCAGGAAACCATGTAGTAAGTCTTTTTTTTATGACCAATTCCACCAATTGCTCATGTGGAGTTTGCTTATTATCAACAAAGACAGTCTAGTCAAGACCAATGGAATCACTTAGAAATATAGGCTTGACATAAACTAACAATTTAATGTAATATTTTGGAATGATAAGAGATAGGAAAGGTGAATTTAGAATTCTGCGTTCTAAAACCCAAATGAGTAATGAATTTTAAGAACAGAAGTTATAGGGTTTCAGGGCATTTATATATTAAGAATTGTACATCCAAATGGACACTCAGTCCTGGCTTTTGGACATCCAGTGGAGACAAATGGACATACACAATTTAATCAGTGATTAAATAATTCTTATGACTTTTTTTGTGGGTTTTTTTCGGGCTGTGTGGCCATGTTCTTATGACTTCTTATGACTCTTTCAATGCCTTCTGCAAGTTACTGCAACCAAAAAGATAATTTCCAAATCATTTGCAGTTTTTTGCAATTCCAGATTTGTTGCATTTTAAAATATTATTATCTGTTTTGATAGAGTTCTAGGGATGTTTCTTTTTAATTCAGGTATTTTCTGATGGTGGGCATGATAATAAAAACTGTTGCTATAGCAATATTTGGAAATGTGTTTGCAACTCTGTCTTGATGTCTTCCTTTTTTAAAAAAATCATTTTCAACAGAATCTGAATGTCAGGATTATACACACTGGAGCAGTTTCCTCTCATTAAACTTTTGACTGGTACAATGGACACTCAATAATTCCTTTAAAAAAACCCTGTAGGGCCTTTGGTGAACCATTCTTTAAATGGCAGCTGAAATCATTTAAAAGCTAAGGGACGCTATTTGACACAAATTAGTCATAATCAGTTTCACTAGACCTCAAATCTGCCTTTTTCAAATCAAATCTCTAGTCTACTACAGTGGGCCTAAACTGAAGCTAAACTTGTAATGACTTTGGCATTCAACACTGTGTGTTATATCAAGTTATTTCTAGGGCGAATTATCTCTCCTACAGTCCTTTTGGTTCTCATAGAACTCACTAGAATGGAATATACAGAAATTTTGTCCTACCATCCACATAGATGTGGAGGGAACAACAAACCTGGAATTCACGTCATCAAGCACTCTCTGTTCAACATTCACAGCTGCAAAAACAGCAGGCAAACTCCTGACCTCCAAAACAAAATACTAGCCACATTACCTCTGTTATCATCACTGATTCCATCCTGATACTCAGTGTCTTGGTTATAGGGAAATCAGGTCCAATAGGAGAATATACACCATGCAATCCTATAAACATGTACTCAGAAATAGGTCACCTTGAGTTCAATGAGCTTTACTTCTAGGTAACTGGAATCCTATCACTATTTCCCTGAGAATAAGCTGTGCTCAGTGGGACATAACTTTGGGCAGACTTGTAAGGGGAAATTATTTATGATGTTGGCATTTCTCTCTCTTTAAAAAACCTAGAGGGTAGGAGTCTATACATTTGCATTCTTGTCACTAGATCAGTAGCAAAAACAGCTGTAAGAAAACAATATCAAGGAAATAACATACAATCCAAATGTTTCTCATGTTGAACAAGTTTAATGTTTCAAGCCGCAGGCTGTTCATCAGGGGTCCACAAAATGAAAAAATATACAAACAATTTGAACAAAATCATATTTAAAAAGAGATCCATTCATTCCATACAATCAGATTTCACAAAAGTGTAATGTATAAAAAAACCCTTGAAACTCATTGACATCATTTTATAACAATGTCTGTTTTGTGGATACTTACAGATCAGATTGTGAGGCATGCCTAGGTTTTGTATCATGTGATACTCTCTACTCACATTGTGTGTGTGTGTATATATATCTATCTCTGTATCTTTGTGGCATGTAAAAAATTGCCAATATTTAGACATCTACAGCTCAATATGTGATGCAAAGAAGATTACAAATTGCACAGTAAATGTATTAATCTGACACAGGCAAATGAAAGTGCATTTTGGCTGAACTGCCTTTCTTCAGTTCATGCTTACCAAGTGTATATATTTTAAAGAGATTTTTCTGAATTTTAAGACTGCAGTATCTTCCTCATTTCCTTTTTCAAGTAGCTATAGTCAAGAGCCAGTGTGGCATAGTGGTATGAAGTGTTGGACTACAACTCTGAAGACCAGGGTTCAATTCCCAGCACAGCCATGAAACCCATTGGGAGACCTTGGGCAAGTCACATGCTCTCAGCCTCAGGGGAAGGCAATGGCAAACCTCATCTGAACAAATTTTGCCAAGAAACCCCCATGAGAGGTTCACCATAATTCAGAAATGACTTGAAGGCACCCAACAACATATTCCCCTAAAGAAGTACAATGCATCCTAAGAATACATGATATATATTTTTTGTTTTTCACTAAATCAGTTTATGAAGATGAAGAGATATTATCAGGGAAGCTGAAGGCAATTTGGGAATGGCTTTATGACCTGTGAGGTACCATCAAGGCCACATTATGGTGGCTCAGGCCCTGGGCCATTCTAAAAACATCACTCTTTTATCTACACGTGTGAGCTAGCCTAGGAGTGGTGGCATGGAAACTTCCCAACCTTAGGATTTAGGAAATCTTTTGGCAAAGGAAAATCATCAAACAAAGATTCCCTTTAGAAAGGCAGGAAAGAGTTCTAGTTCAGTCTCCCCATAAGGGTGGCTTACTGGGGAAAGGGCTGGTAGACTGAAGAATCTGATGACAGCTTGACTGGCAGAGTGAAGTGTGACCCTTGTTTGTTTGGATAGTCAAAGTACTTAGAGCAAATGTCTCAAGCTCATGTTGTTTTAGATAAAAGGATCCAGGCCTTGTTGTGGGATTAATGGGCTTCTCATAAACCCTTCACTGGATAACCCTGTCAGTTACCCCAACCCGCAGTTTTAAAAAGACAAGAAAAATAAATCACTCTCTACCCCCTACCCCAAAGTATGAGGAGTCAGGAGAGTTTGAATGCCTGGGCACTCCCAGGTCAAAGTAAAGGATTTTTTAAAAAATGGAAAAAGCAGCAGCAGAGTATCTGGTTAGAGGTCTGGGTGAGTTTGTAGAATATGAGGGGGAAGGAGGAGAAGGAAATTATCATCCTTCCACTTAACAAGATGCCCTGCATCATGTACACAAGATTTTAAAAACAAAATGAAAGCTGTGAAAGACACACACCTGAAAAACAACTTAGAAAATTACTGTCACAAGCAGACAGAAGGCGAAACCAGATGTGACCCTGCCCAAAATGTGATTTGACCTCCCTTTTTAAAAATGTGCCTAAAAGTAGCCAAGAAGATAGAGAAAGGGAGAGATCTGGGTTGGGGCTGAAGTGCTGGGAGAGGTGGTGCTTAACCAGAGTTTAGAAACATTACTGTCTATGCTGGCTGGGAAATTTGGGGAGTTGTAGTCAAAAAAGGAACTTTTTCAAGCTCTGGACTTTCCTTTGCACTACCCAGTCTAAGCTATTGAAGGGGAAACATATAGCTAAGATATACATGCTTAGTTATTTCCTCTTTAGAGAAAAAGCACTTTCTGGAAGATGGTGATATTCCTTCACTGATTCCCAAACTTTGCTCCTTCAGTTTTTGGACTTTAGCTCCCAGAAGCCCAAGCCAGCTTGAGCAACAGTCAGGAATCCTGGGAGCTGAAGTCCAAAACATCTGGAGGACCAAAGTTTGGGAACCACTGCTTTATAGAAATGCATGAGGCAATGAGCTAACCTCAGCTCCACCAGCAGAGTAGTGACTTTTACAAAATGAAAAATACAAATAAAATTGCAAAAATGACCATCCTCAAGGGAGAGATGGAAAGTAAGTTGCTTTCCAGTAATTGCTGGAGTGCAGCTCTCACCTTCCCTAACCA
>CM034703.1:279010617-279021396 GCA_020142125.1 Phrynosoma platyrhinos
ACTCAATTTGCACTATTTCTGGCAGTCTGCAACCCCCCTTAGAGAGAAAGACAGGGAATCTTCTTCTCTTATAACAGTAATATGTGGGTAGTCACTCAGTCCACCTGTGGAATAAATCTGGAAAGCACTGCATTAACTTTTCAGTAGGAAAGAAATTTATTGTAGTTCCCAAACACTCTAGCAGATTGCAGGTCCCTGCACATAGGAAATAGTCCCCATAAATTCTGTTTTCAAAGAAGATTATCATTAGGCAACAATAGGTTTATGGGCTTTAGCTTCAGAAGTTTTGACACATCAAGATATCTACATGCTTCATTTGAAAAAGATGCCAACACAGTAAAATGGTATCTCCTCTTGGATCAGTAATGTCCAATAAAAGGCAAGCAGTTACTGAGTTTGTAATCTCTTATCTAGGAACATGACACTAAGTATCTGTACCTAAATATTAAAGATGCCAAAGGCAGATCTTCATGCTAATATGTCACTCAAACAGAGTCAATTGGACAAGGCCAGTGCCTACCTATATCCAGATGACACTGCTAAGACAGACAGAAGATACGCCAAGCAGATATGGTCTGGGATCACATTTCCCTCCTTCAACACAAGTCCTTTTGCTCATCTCTGATTACAGGGGTTGTTCAAGCAGTTGGAGCATGTATATTGGAGTTGCAGAGATTATTTCAGTAGGTTCTGTAGGCAGGGAAACTGAACTACACAGCAAAAGTTGGGACCCTAGTTCACATAGTCTAGGGCTAGCTCTATATTAAGCAGTGTAAGGCAATTTCCTCAGCAGATCTTAGGAAACAGTGGCAGCTTTTTGTCTGTTCCTTATGAAGTTTTATGTATACCACACAACCTGTTCTGGGTCCTCTAAACCTCTAGACTTACCTTTTAAAGGTATCCTATGTGGGTGCCCATTGAGTACAACTGTTTCTTTCTTTTCTTTGGAAACTGACTGCAGACTAGCAGTCTGATTCGTAAAGTAGTAAAGCCTAAAGTAGTAGGCTACCTCTGGTATGGCAGACGATACCATTCCATTAACAGTGGTAAAATGTCAACTGTTAGTCTAGCCAGCTTCTTTATGTGATGAGGGACAGAGCACAATCTTTTCTTTTGCCTGTCTTGGGCACTATCTTCTTACATTGTTTCATGGCAGCCTTGTACCTGTGGATAATCTCGAAGGATCATGTGGTAAAAAGAAGTACATTGTTGACTCCTGTGCACAGTGGTCCTCAGCAAAACAACAACAGCTGTTAGCCAAAATGTAAGGTCTTTGCCCTATGGAGAGCTCTGTAAATTACACAAAACCAATTCTGCTCAAATGCATTTATTCATTGAGTGTCAGTAGTTTGCCCAGAGAGCCTAAGACATTATTTTATTAACAGCCCACAATGACTTTAAAGAGCACTTTGGCTGCAAAAACTAAACCAACCAAAAAGGAAAAAAACAAAACAAAACATAAAAGCATTTGGAATTACTTCATAAAATACTAAATCACAATGTTAACCAACTGACCTTTGCTCTATGCAGACCTGCTAATTTTAGCAATTACAGCCAACAACTTGAACATATCAAGTGGGCAACTGTTTAACAATAATGACATCTGCTTGGAAAATCCAATTATGTCTAAACATCTTTAAATCCCCACTAGGGGATACCTGCTTTCTTTTTGCTACTGTTAGTTCCTGCCTAATAGGATTTTAAAACTCACAGCCTGCTGCATATTGCCGTAGCAATGCCCTGCTCTCCCTGGAGTGCCAACGGCATGGCTGCGATCACATTAAGCAACAAGCAAGAGCCTCTCCTTGGACAGTGATGGAAGCGGTTTGGTTTTTTGACAGCCTAATCTGATAGACAGGCATATTAGCAAGAGCCCTTCACTTCTGGGTTTCCCCTGTAGAGCCCCCTCTCCTTTAACCTCTGGTGTTTTCTACATTAAAAGCAAGTGGTCAGGTTTTTTAGGGATTCCCTAAGGGTTCCTTCATCATAGGGCAGATGACAGATCTAGTTGACCATGCATGCTTTTGTTGAAAATGTGATCTCATGTGTTGCTTTGAATCCTGCACTGGGAGAATGGTGGGATATAAAATAAATGAAGAAATGAAATGTTTGTATCTGTTCATTCTTTGCTTTGTGCTTTTTTCTAAGGAAAATAGACGGCCCAAGGTCTCATCAGATTCTTCAAAAGAAGCTAGATACGTTTCAACTCAGCATTAATTAGTGGCCATTGAAATTCCTATGTAGCCCAATGTTTCCTCCAGGCTGTGGGGAGTGAAGGAGAAGAGGCAGCTTTATTTTGTAAAAAATCTATACTCTAGTATTGCCTTTTAGCTGGAGGAAACATTGGGCAACATAGGAATTTCATTGGCCACTGGCGAAGACTGTGAGTCAGAACATGTTTGGCTTCTGTTTGTATGAAGTGTCTGATGAGACCTTGGGCCATCCATTTTCCTCCAATTTTTGAAAGCAATCTATAGCTTGGAAAATGTACTTGTTGGACTACAACTCACAGAATGCCCATGCTGGTTGGGGGACTTTGGGAGCTATAGTTGAAAACAGAAACTGTCAGAGCTGTTCAACAGTGGATTACGCTGCCTCAGAAGTTGCTGGTCTCTCCTTTGAAGATCTTTCAACAAAGGTTGGGCAGCCATCTTTGAGGGGTTGTGTATTCCTGCATGGCAGGGGGGTTGACTAGATAGCTCACGTGATTCATTCCAGGTCTAGTATTCTACTATTCTATGACCTTTGTCAACAATACAAACAACGGCAATCTATCATCCAAGTTATTGTTCTGTGCCTACAAGTCATTTCTAACTTATGGTGACCCTAGGTCGAACCTAACATGGAGATTTCTTGGCAAGTTTCTTTAGAGGGGGTTTGCCATGGCCTTCCCTAAGGCTGAGAGAGTGTGACTTGTCCAAGTTCACTCAGTGGGTTTCCATGGCCAAGCAGGTATTTGAATCCTGGTCACCAGAGTCAGAGTCCAACATTCAAACTACTATACCACACTGGCTCTATATCATGCAAGTCAAGATGACTATTTTCTATCTCTCAGCAGCCTGTGCTTTAAATTCTTCTGCAGAGGCCCTACTTCAGGCAACAGTCTTACTGTTAAGTCACAAAGGAGAGATCCTTTCTAGCAGTAGCACCTTAATTATGGAATGTCCTCCTCTAAGCCTTCTCTGGTGCCTACAATGTAATCTTGTTTTGGTACCAGTCAAAATGAGGAATAGCTACTGATATGCTGCCAAAAAGGAAAAGGAAAAGGAAAAAGAAAAAAGGCAAACATGCATGACACATGCTAAAAGGGAAAGATTTTTGCATAAAATTTGCTGATTTACAATTTATTTGGAAATAACTATTACAACTAAAATAAAAAGACGATAGTGAGGAAGACTGTGACCAGGTAACCTGTGTGATGTCTGCTTAGTTTGGAAAACAGATTGGGCAAATACCCATGTCCCTTAAGCATAATCTTCCCCATGATGTTGAGATGTATTGTATTTCTCTTTTAACTGTTATAACTATTTCTAAATTTGCACATATATAAATTAGCATATACTCACTTTATGCAAATCTCTTTCATCTTTTGTTCTCTTTTCTGGTAACGCCTTTCCTCTATTCCAGGGGGAGGGGTGCTTTGAAAGTGTCCAACTCTTAGTCAGCTTTTCCACTGCTTTGCTGTCTGTAAAACTATTCCAGGGCAACTATCTCTTTTATACTTTGTCTGGTGACAGCCTCATGAAAACAGCTGGCAATCACAGGGTTAGTCACTCCCTGTGGCTGCTTAACTTTGCATTTCTTGTCACCTCTAGCACAACAATCCCTTCAAAGTGGGTCAGCTCAGAAGTCTTCAAGGATTTGCAATTTCAGCAGCCATGCAGTGGCTTCTGAAGCTAGTTATAAAGCTGCTGCTAATAACTGCTGAGCAAGGAGTGGAACTATTGTAAAAACTGGGTTCTGTTCTGGCTCAGGTTCATCAGGATGTCTAACCTTTTTGGTTTTCAGATGCCTGGCTGGCAGTGTCCTAATGCACAGCTGTGGCGCTGGCATCCTGACCATTTCTTCTATCAGAGAGCAGTTTTATGTGCCCAACAGCCTGTCCTCCCCTAAACAATTCTGCTGTCTTCATGTGTCGTGGGGAATGTTTTTCACTTGGCAGCAAAGAAAGGTTCAGTTTCAATACAGAAATTGGCTTCAGTGCATGGAATGGGGATGAGTGACATTTAGTCTATTGCCTCAAGCTACTGTTCCTTTTGGGCTGGTCCTGTATGGTAGAGGAGCAAATAAAGCATCTACACTCCACACTTTGTGTAATATAATGTGTGATCTTTCCTGGTTGGAGATTAAGACCGAAATCTTGTTTAAAGGGACTTTTCCCAGATCAAGGTGAAATGAAGGGATTCATTCCTTCCCACTTACTTAGGAATACTGGATGTGTGCGTATGTGCCTTCAGGTTGCATTTCATAGGGTTTTGTTAGGCAAAAGATAATAATAATAATAATAATAATAATAATAATAATAATAATAATTTTTATTTATATCCCGCTTATTGGCAAACAATCCAAGCGGCTTACAATAAAACCCATATAACATACCGGTATTTCAAAAAAGAAACAGTAAAAACATATAACAACATTAAAACAGATTACAATATCCTCATCAACCTCTACTGCGTTCCTCATCCATCAGCTACTGATGGGGCCACGAGAGGAACGCAGGAGTCAAGGAACCCAAGGCCGGGGTGTTTAATCTGGAAAGGCCTGCCGGAAGAGATCCGTCTTGACAGCTTTTTTAAAGCTGTGTAATGATGTCAACTGAAGGATCTTGTCTGGCAGGTCGTTCCAGAGTTTAGGGGCGACAACAGAAATGCAACCTCCAACTCCTGGTAGCCATTGGTGATCTCCTATCCAAGTTCTAAACAGGACTGACCCTGCTTAGCTTCCAAGATCAAAGTCATGGGGTGTCCTCCGGACATTTAGAACGATAAGGAACATTTACTGTAGGTATTTTTCTTCTGGCTAACTCAGTAAATACATAGACCTCCCCTGGAGAGGCTTTGCAAATTGCAGCAACAAATGAATTAAGCCTTGCAAACTGTACCAAGATGCTACTCTATTACTTGAGCTGGAGATTAACACACAGTGGTTTCCTCTTGCCCAGAGTACCATCCCCCAAAACTGGAGAATGTTTATCCTTGTCTCTTGCCTGGAGGTGTCCCATGAAAACTGGAGACTCAGGGCCAGGCCCTGAGATTTGACAGCCCTACCCAAAGCATTTTTGCCTAGCCCAGCCTCCTCCCCACATACCCCCCAAAGAAAACCCCCAGATCAGGCAAAATTGAAGCAGGAATGATTTGGTGTCACCTCTAGTCATATAGGGTGTACTGGTGTGGCCTGTGTATGTGTGTGTAACCCTCCACAGTTGTCCACGCTGACACAGGGCTATGGTTCATATTAGTTAGACTCTAATTAAGATCTTCCCATATTTCTAGTTTAAAAAATCAGTGGTGAGTGAAAAATGTTTCAGAGTAACATAGTTTGGCTAGATCTTCCCTTCATCATGCTTAGACCTGGACCCACCCCCTCCCCAAATCAATGGGACAAGTTAGTCATAGCTCCAGTAGGTCTACTAAGAAGTTGGCAGCAGGAGCATTCATAGTCTAAAGTCTATGAAATCTCATGCTGCCAACTTCTTTCTTTCAGTTAATCTCAAAGGAGCTACAAGATCTCTCTACATACTGATTCTACAGATTAACATGGCTATATCCTTAAAAAAATAAAATGGTTGTTTATTGATCTGCTATATTTATTCACTCTTAGATGATAGCCATTTCAGGTTTTAAGGATATTTTTACATGCCTGATATGATCTGATTTTGAATGTTAAATAGGGTCTGTTCTGGTCAGTACTTGGATGAGAGACCACATGCCACAAATTTCTTGGTAGGGCAAGGAACGAATCAAACCTGAAACATTGCTGAGCCCTTACTGTCTTTCAAAGATGACAGTACTAAGTTAGGTGGGCCAATAGTCTCTAATTCCATATTAGCTTCTCCTATTTCTGTGTTGTTTATGAGCTTGGCTGAGAGCCAGTGGTGGACTATTCCTGATCAAATCTAGCTATACTGCAGACCGTACAACTTCTCACAACAATGAATAGCACAGATTATGAGTGTGCATTGTGTAGAAAACTGATTCCTGTTGTTTTCATGCTGCCGCCTGCTAATCTTATTGTATTTTCCTTATCTTTAGCAATTTGAGGGAAAGTAAATAAATGATTTGCTATTCACTTCTTTTACATGATCCATGTCCCTAATCCATTCCAGCTAGTTTAGTTTAACTATAATTTTAAGTATAAAAATCCACTCCCCTTATTCCCATCACACCTCTGCCCCTACTCTTTATGGAATGCATTTCAGAGCCATAGTAATGTTCCTGGCCTTTGCTGAGTCTTTTGAAAATGGGAATGTGGGGAAAGGAGTGGAAGAAACAGCAGGATATGTGATTTAAATCATGGGGCCACAATCTAACACAAAGTTAAGAATATTTAAGTCAGTCAAATGACCCCAAACTCTTGGGGTTTTATCGGTTTAAAGAGCAAAAAATGCTGTGACGGATTGTGATTCAGGTGTGCCATGAATTTAGACAGAAAATGAACCATAAGAAGGGAGAGCAGGACTTTGAAGTTGCTGTTAAAGGGGCCATTAATATTTTGCCTCACACACCCAAATGGCTAAGGTCAGCCTTTTTTCTTCAATCTCACTCAGACTACAAGCTCATGCCAAGGCTTTTCAGATGTCCCATTTTCATCCGTTTGCTATTTGCTCAATACTAAAAATGGAGCTACCAGACTGCTTTGCAAATGGAATCATATGCAAGTTGAATTAGACTTAAGCCCACACTGTACTCCCAAGTTAGTGTGTTAAGGACTGCAGCTTTGGGTCACCGTCTGCTAACTAAATACCCGTTTCTACTCCTACAAGAAATCAAACAATTTTGAAAATCTGGTTTTGGACTTACTTGCATCAGTTTTGTACCATTTCTTTCCATTAAACTGCACAGGTTCAGGGGGAAGCATGCCTTGCTCACATATGACTACATGTCAACATATCAAATTTACCTCCAGCTAGTTATGCTTCAAAGATCAAACATCCCTTAGTGAGGCTCTAGAGCTCCCTGGCTGAGAATTATAAACACCTCCCTAAACTGCAAATCCCAGGATTTCATAAAAGGCAGTCATAGCAATTAAAGTGGAATAGAATGATAGAATCCTAGGAATTTATCTCATTCCCTTTTTTGTCCGATCTGGGCATGGGATGGGGATGTGCATGAACGAGGGGAAATTGATTTTATCACACTTGAAACAGTCGGCAAGCCATCGCCATGCTGTTGCCTGACCACCACCCATCCCCAAGCTGAGCTGAGCCAGCCAATTTTGCTCAGCCAAAAGGCTTCTGTCCTTGAAAAAATGGCTGGCTCAACGCAGCTTGGGGACAAGTGGTGGTCAGGCAATGGCATGGTGATGGCTTGCCGACTGTTTTGAGTGCAATAAAATCCATTTCCCCTTGTTCATGCACATCTCCAGCTTGTGCAAAAAAGGAAATATGATAAACTCCCTAGAGTTGGAAAAGACCACAAGAGCCATCCAGTCCAACCTCCTGCCATGCAGGAATATACTATTAAGGTACTCTTCACGGATGGCCATCCAGCCTCTGTTTAAAAACCCACCAAAGGAGAAGACTCCACCACTCTCTGAGGCAGCATATTCCACTGTTGAACAGCTCTTACTGTCGGGAAGTTAATTTCTAATGTTGAGGTGGAATCTCTTTTCCTGTAGTTTGAATCGGTTGCTGTAGGTCCTATCTGGAGCTGCAGAAAACAGACTTGTTCCATCCTCAGTATAACATCCTTTCAAATACTTATACAGGGCTATCATATCCCCTCTTAACTGTCTCTTCTCCAGGCTAAACATACCCAGTTCCCTAAGTTATTCCTCATAAGGCATGGTTTCCAGACCTTTCACCATTTTAGTTGCCCTCCTCTGGACACGTTCGAGTTTTTCAACATCCTTTTTTAATTGTGGTGCCCAGAACTGGACACAGTATTCCAGGTGAGGCTTCACCAAAGCAGAATAGTGGGACACTATTACTTCCTTTGCTCTAACTCTAACAATGTAGTGTGGTATTGTCCTTAGTGTGTTTCTCACTTGTATTCAGAGTTGGATGAGAGCAGTACTTAAAGTGTTAAGCAGAATTAGAATTCATCCAAGAAACATCTAGGTGACTCAGCTCCCAGTGACATCCACATTACAAAAGACAAATATGACAAGAAAGACAAGGGAGAAGCAAATATCCTGTACACAGTGATCACATTTTTTTTAAAAAAAATCTTTTTTTAAAAAAAAAATATCATGACCCTTGTGTTTCTTCCAGTTTCCAGAATGAGCACTGTTTTCTTATTGCTGGGGTTAAAAAACATGAATTTGCATTACATCCTGGCTCCTGCTGTAATGCTTCAGTCTTGTTTCTCTCTCGTCCCCTCTCCAGAACAACTGATCCTATCGCAGCCTGATTTAATTTCAAAGACGGATTGTGATTTGGCGGGGGGGGGGGAGCCAAGCTAATCAAAAGTCACCATCTGCTGCGTTGCCATGGGGATATTCCTCCCCAATAAATGTGCTCTTTGCCAAAATCACAGATAACAGCACTATAGAGGGTGGGAGGTGGGGTGCAGAAATAAAGGAAAGAAGTTCCGGCAGTCGTGGTAGGAAAAACTGGGAAAGGAAGAGAAACCAGGAGGGAGAAGAAGAGCCTGGCAAGTGGGCACTGGCAGAAGAGGTGGCGGAAGGAGTGCCATCATCCAGCAAAGAAACTACTGTGAAGCAGAAAGCAATAGAAGAGATGTGGAGAAGCCACCAAGGAAAGAAAGATGACAAAAGAAGACAGGCATCAAAAGAACCCAAGAGCAAGATGGGAGAGAGATACTGTGGGGAGAGAGAGAGAGAGATAGGATATGCTATATCAGATGTAAGTTGGGGAGGGGGAAGAATTGAAAAAGATCATTTTATTCAGATGATAAGCTCTGATGATGGGGGAAGAGGAGCAAAATGCTTGAGTAACAAACATCCAAAAGATGTTGGTTCCAGTTCTGCAAGGCATCTTGACTGAAACCAAAGGACAGTAAATCTCCTTGATGTGACACAGAGATGGCTTCTGTCATATCCGTGGGTACTGTGAGAACCAAGCTTTAAGGCTGTGATCTTTTCATGAGCAATGATTTACCCGAGAAGCCTAATGTGCAGGAACCAGATGACTCAACAGGAACAGCTGTCTCTAAATGCCACGACTGTGAGACAGGTTTGTCAGACTGAAACGTCAAAACACTGTGGGCCTACAGTGTTTGTTTTGTGGAGAACTCACCCTTTAGGGTTTCATACACCAGAAAGGGAACATGTTAAGTATATCAATGCAAAGCAGTGGGATAACACACAATCCAAAACAAGAGACATACTTCCAATATCATTTAGCTATTTATTACGTTAGATGTATGCCATCTTTTCAATCAAAATACTATTCATAACACTGAAAAGCTTAACACCAGAAAATGAAGCTATTTAAGTACCAGCTCATCAAGGAAGGAAATCAACTACTTACTACTTAGTGAACAAGAAGTTCTTATGTAAAGTATGAAAGAGCAGAACGGATTAAATCTGGGTGGTCCCCTGAAGGATGAATTGGCACCACTGCTGAAAAGATTCTGCTTTCTTCTGAAAAGGTTAGGACACACAACAATAGCTAGGGTTGGACATGCCAATAGGCAGAGACAGATTTTAGATGTCAAAGTGCCACCTTGAATTCCTATATTGGGAGAAAGGTGGGATATAAGTAAATAATAATAATAATAATAATAATAATAATAATAATAATATAGGGCAGTAAAGTGTTATTTATTTTCCTATGTAAGTCACAGTCTCTCAGCCTTTGAGGAAGACAATGGCGAACCTCTTCTGAATAAATCTTATACAAAAAAATCCTACGAGAGCGTTGCCATAAATATAAGTCAGCCTGAATAAAACAAAAACTAATTATTGTATTTACAAGATAAAGAATAAGGAGAGGTGTTGTGTAACTTTCTGCCTGAAGTACCAAAATAATATGGCTGGCTTAGGCCATATGGGTGTGTCAAGAGGATATGTGTGCCATTTGCTTTTCCACCTTAAGTAGCAAAATGGCTTGGGCTGTTATTCCTTATGATCTAAAGAGAAAAGAAGTGGATGTAGACAAATATGGTAATGAAGGTACTGGTTGTTGCTAATTCAATGATTTGACTGGCTAATCCACAAGACGAACTGAGCTATAGGACCTACTGGGAGAACAAGAAAATAGCTATCTGGCAAGTGAAGAAATCCCTATATGAAATCATTATGAACCTAAATAAAATTCAAGTTGGCACCAAGGAGCAGAAAAGGGATGGAAGAATTCTATAGTTGGTGCGTTACCACCACAAAAGTCCTATGCATAGTACCTTGAGTTCAGATTAATACGTAGAGAGATCTTGTAGCACCTTTGAGACTAACTGAAAGAAAGAAATTGGCAGCGTGAACTTTCATAGACTTCAGTCTACTTACTCAGATGCATTCAGATGAGTTCAGATTAGCAGAAGTACCTAGCTTTTCAAGGATTAGAAATACCCGCATTTGCTGGCATAAAAGATGACCCCCAACTTTTCCAGCTAAAATATAAAGTTTGGGATATACTCGCCTTACAATGAGGAAAAA
>CM034703.1:279023010-279034189 GCA_020142125.1 Phrynosoma platyrhinos
TGTATAGGGGAATAGGGCAGAAGAGAATAGAGTTTCTCTGAAGGACTGTATTCCCCATATGAACCTGCCCATGTTTTGAGATCTTCTGGGGAGGCCCTTCTCTCTGTCCCACCATTGTCACAGGCACATCTGGTGGGACCATGGGAGAGGGACTTCTTAGTTGCTGCTCTCAGGCTATGAAACTCCTAGACTTTCACTGTCTTAACTCTCTTTCCACACCTAAGTGAAGACTTTTACATTTGGCAAGCCTGTGAGAACCAAAGTTTTGTGGGGAAAATGAGCCTTGTATAAATTGCTGAATATTTATTTGATTTTAAAAAATGGCTCATGTTTTAAGTGGTTTTATTATTATTATTTATAATTTAATCATTTTTAAACTTTTGTATGCTAGGCATTTTTAGCTATTTTTTAAACTGTTGTAAGCCTCCTTGAGTACCTAACTGGGGAAAAAAAGATGGGATAGTAGTAGTGGTGATG
This sequence comes from Phrynosoma platyrhinos, assembly GCA_020142125.1. Classification (NCBI taxonomy): domain Eukaryota; kingdom Metazoa; phylum Chordata; class Lepidosauria; order Squamata; family Phrynosomatidae; genus Phrynosoma; species Phrynosoma platyrhinos. The sequence goes on from CM034703.1 coordinate 279,023,488, forward strand.
GTGGTGTAGTTATAACAATAGTTTTCCGGATTTTGAAAAGAAAAGGGGCCTGGAATGAAGTTTGGGGAAGAAATTGGACCTCACTGGGTTCTCTATAACATCACTGGGAGCATGAGCAACTTATAATTAGGCTGAGTATGTAATAAATCAAGCTGTTTTCCATGTCTGGTGAAAAAATTATTTAGATTTCTCTACGCAATTATAAGCTTAACCAGCAGTGTTGTAGTGGAACCTGTGCTCAGAGGAGTGAAGTACTAGGACTTTTCTTATTAACAGTGACATTATTAGTGACACTGGGCAACATCCAGTGTCTAGAATATTGAATCAATGGATTTATACAAGTGTTGACTTAACATTCCTCAGTTGATTCTAATTCCTTACTTGATTCTAAGTGATTATAATGGGTCTAATTTGTTGGGATAGGATTCAAGCCATTTAGGATTTTGAACCACCTTTCAGACTTTCCTAATCCATCTGAGTTTAGTTGTCATACTCACAAGGTAGGGAGATTTTTCCCAGTGATAATATTCTGAGCTTTCTTTGTTATAACGCAAAGTATATTGAAATGGTCCTGAGGCCCATTGTCTTTACAGAATGAACTACTTTGGGTAGAGATAAAAACTCCAAGAACTGGTTTGTTGTACAGATCAACTCAGCTCAGGTTATAGCTACAGGGAGGCAAAGTGAGGGTAGTGCCCTCTCAATAAGGATTCTCCTCCAATCATGACATTTTTCTCTATTCCCCATATTTCTAGCATTGCAGTAACTTAAAACTTCAGTTGAGCATATAGAAACATAGTTTAGGCATCCAAAGAAAATCAGCAGACAGTTACCTAGGCAATGTCAACACAGCAAATATAAAAGAGCTTTAAGGAGTAAATGGTTTTCCCTGTCTCACTCCCTGATGCTAAACTGCAGTGCATTTAGGGATTGGAGGAAAATTTCATTTGCAGGGGAAAGAATTCTTATTTGAGGGGCAATGTTCCATACATCCCCACCACAGTTGCAGCTAATTTTTGTGCTCTCCTTGGTGCTGCAGATCTAGGGAATACCATGATGATCACCTGCATTTCAAAATATATCACAATACCACTTTTAACCAGAAGAGGAGGTTTTGGCAGCTCATCACTAGTACCAACCAGTTCTTTAAGGCAAAGCAGCCCTTTCATTTTGCATGAAGACAGAGCAGTCTTAACATTCATGGAGCACTATAGAGCACATTCAGAGATCTGAAAGACATAAGAGTGTATGCAACAGCCTCAAGAATATGCAGTCATGTGGCTATAATCTGTATCAGTCCAAGAAAATCACTTGCCCAGTATTAACAACACTGACAGCTTTTGTGAGTCTGTTCAGGCTACATGGGATCAACAAGAACAAGCCTAGTATAACTTCACTGTGGATCATTTGGACTCCAAATAAAGAAGCACATATATATGGAATTAAATAATGCTTTGAAAGCTCCAATTGGAACTGTATCTGGTTGCAACTGGACACTAGCATAGAGATTTTAATTTTTCATGATCACCTAAGTCTGCAGCTCTGTGTAGCGTCCTGTATAATTACATTTGGTTCCATTGTTGTTCAGTATCAGCATTACACATTTCATTTTGTTTTGTTTTGTTCAGTATCAGCACTACACATTACACATCCTAAGAATTGCCATCTAGCCTAAGAGGGAGCATCCTTTAAAAATAGAAATTCCAGGACAGGAATATGCACTGAAAATCAGTGGCATCCATGAGGTTAGTGTTACCTGGTGCGGGACGGGGGGAGCACCTGCTGCTGAGGTGGGTGGTTCTGCGGCTTGCGAAGGGCCTGTTTAGGGTCTGGTGCAGTTGTTGGGTGAGTGGGAGAGTGCCCTTTCCCCCTTGCCCAGTATCTATGCCTGCGTGTACCACCCCATCAGGTGACACCCTCCCTCTGGAATAACACCCGCACCCCCTGCACCCACTAGTGATGCCACTTCTGAAGATGCAACTTATATGACCCATAGTAATATGGAACCAACTGTAATGTTCTTCATTTACATACAGACTATTCCTTCCACTTGATATTAACCGGGGGGACAGGACACACAACTGGCTTTCAGTTGGGGGGGTTGGGGTTTGGATTTTTTGAGGGTTTTGAATCTGACATACAGCTTGAGTCTGCCATGATTTCCTTCATCCTGACCCAGCAAGTAGCTGATCCTGACCCAGCAGCAGCATTTTATGAAAACTGAATCAATAATACCTGTGCCAGTTGGAAGCCTCCAGACAATGTTATCTCTTTGCTTTGCTTCTGGCATGATGAAGGAAAATGTCAATCATACACACGTGGGGCTTTGTTTTCAGCAGCCATAGGCCAGTGGGTTTATTGTCACCAGACTACCTATTGTCTTCCATTCATCTACACCCTTCAGGAGTTTTGGTAGAGTGTGACAATTGGTGGCCCAAAGGCACACAAAACTGCAAGACTGGCTTCACAAATCTATAATTTAGACTTTGGGAACTTAACAAAACCTGGCTTTAAAATATTTATTTTCTAGCCTATAGAATCTTTTGCAAGGTCAGCAAAACAGGACATTTCTTACAAAAATCCCATCTTCCTAGGGAAATACCAGTCCCAAGAACACACAACTGTCTAAGCCAGGGGTAGGCAACCTTTCCCCTTTAAGGGCCGAGGGACTTCAGCTCCCAGAAGCCTCAGCCATGTTGGCCAATAGTCCCATGTTGGCCAATAGCTCCTGGGATTCTGGGAGCTGAAGTCTCTCGGCCCTTAAAGGGGAAAGGTTGCCTACCCCTGGTCTAAGCAGTCACTGAGTATGCTCTCCACTTACCTCTTGCACAAGCTATGGAAAGCAGTGCTTGGATGAGGATGATGAGAAAAATGGGGGGGGGGAGTTGTGGTCAGCTCTCTTGTCAAGGCAGGTTTCTGTGGGCAGAGATTTCAGTAGAATTAGCAAGAAGGTTCCCAAATGGAGCTTATTGCATTCTAACGCAAGTAAATGAATAAAGATTACTATCTGAACAGCCCCATCCCTTTGCTCCACATTCAGAATGTTCACAATGCAAAATGACCTGCAACACCAGACATGCAAAAAGGAATGTTTGAGGATAACTTCATGAATTTCTACAACAGCTTAAGAGGCAAACACAAGTGACAAAGAAATGACTGTAATAATAATAATAATAATAATAATAATAATAATAATAATAATAATAATAATAATTTGTATACCGCCCTGTGGCGAACCAATCCGGGCGGCTGACAACAGTAAAATATAACAAAAGTAAAATATAACATTAAAATATTATAATCCCTCCCCCCCCCTTAAGAAAGTATTAAACAGTATGACAAATTAAAAACACAATTATCAAAACATAAAACCATAATTAAAACAAACTAAAAACCCTGGTGTCCCTCTGGAGATCCTCAACCATCACTAAAGATGGGGCCACGGGAGGAATGAGGGTTTTTGGAGAACACAAACAGGAGGGTTCAGTGGCAATGCTTCCCATAGATAAATGATGGGTCACTCTATGAACAGAATATATACTCCCCAATTGTCCTGATTTAGCAGGGAGAGTCTGAATTAACTCTCTGGTGTCCCATTTTTTCAGCTGCTTTTAAACTGTCCCAGCTTCTCTCTCCTCCTTCCAATTTCTCCCTTTGTCCTCAGCTTGCTTCAGCTGTGCAAACTGAGTTTAAAGTGCAAAAGTAGTTTGCACTCTGTTAAATCAGCAGGAGGGAGAGGAGGGGGCAAAATCTTCCCTTTCTCAAAAGGCTTAGGCAAAAGCAACCTGCTGCAACCTCTCCTAGTTTGTGTGTTTTTCCTTAACCCACCCAGTTGCATTCCCCTCATTATTCTCAAGTGGAAGGGATAGTCTGTATGGAAATGAAGAACATTACAGTTGGCTCTGTATTACTATGGGTCATATAGGTTATTAATAACTTTTACCATATTGACCACACTCCAGTGTTGCTTGGTCATATGTGTCCTGATCTCCATCTGTGAAAGGCTATGAGGCTGCTGGCTGAGATAGGGCTTTAGTCTGATTTACCAGGGTTTCTGTTTTCCAATACAAACACTCAAGCCAGGTTTTATGTACTCAGATATTAGAAAGAAGAGCCAGGCTAAGATGCAGTTCTGTAATGACTGGGGAGAAAACCTCACAAAACATAATGGGCCTTACACCCAAGTATACATGCAAGGGATTGAACTTCCACATCTTAGTTGTAGACTGCACAAAGCATTATATAACTGGTGTGTGTGTGTGTGTGTGTGTGCACGCATGCATGGGCAGATATTAAGCCAACACTGTTCCATGTAGAGGGAAAGAAGGGGAGATACAGTGACAATGAGTTAAAATAATAATACAAGAGAGTGAGAGATTTATTTGTCAAACAAAGCCTTTATCCATTCAGACACCTTCTGGTTTCTCTCTCTCTCTCTTTTCCAAATTAAACAGCAAATTATACTTATCAAAGGGAAGAAGGTAAAGAGAAATCTGAAAGGCTGTGGGGGAAAGCTTTAATTATTAGTATAGTGGCATGAAAAGCTGTTGAGCCCCTTAGAAATGTACATGGCCAATTATCAAAAAATATAAGAGATGCAGAATGAAAGGTTTGTCTAATAAGTATGAATCGCGGGCCATTTAGAACATCAGTGTTAAAGCATTAGAGTTAAATGGAAAAGTAAAAAGGGGCTGATGGTTTTAACTATTTCACAGGAGGACAAGAGGTTGATACTGATAAGACAAGCAGTATAGTGAAGTTAATTATCTACGGCCTGTGGTGCACAAAGCTGTTTGAGCTGGTGATTAATAGAGATAAACCATTCAAACTCCACATTTCTAAGGTGAATGAAGATGGCAGAGGAGTTGCAGCTACAGCATACTAACTAATTTGACAGCAGCAGCTCCATTTGCCTCCTGAAGGCTTCTTTTGGATTTATCATTTCCCATTGGGATCCTTCTTTTCCCTTCAGCTGATTTTGGAAAGGAGGTGGTGGTGAGGGCAGATCACCTGCTTCCAAATACAGGTGGGTGCTTGCTGAATAGAAAGAACTGCCAGCAAAAGTGCCTTCTGACAATGGCAAGGTTTATTTTCAAAGCTCACATCACAGAAAAAATATATAATACAGCCACATACCATTTAGGCTTGTAAATAGTCACGTAGCTCTACTCACCGATGGAAAATAAGAACTGCCCCCAAGGAAACAGCTACACAAAGTTTTGCTTTTAAATGGAAGGTTTGGTTTTTGTTTTGTTTTGTTTTGTGTTTTTCAATTTTTTGGGCCACAGATAATTGTCATGGATATGGGAAAGTGGGCAGGCTAATATTGTGTGTGTATGTTCACAAGTAACTCTTCTGGAATTAGTTGAAATGCTGTTTAGAGGAGTACATTAGGTGAATGGGACATTTTCCTGCAGTCTGAAAGGGTTTACATGTGCACAGTGACTTTTGGCAATCCCATTATTTTCATAGGGGTTTCTTAGGCATGGAATACTCTGGTGATTTCATCAGTTCATTTTTCTGAAATATACCTCCAGCACCTGGTATTCACTGGTGGTCCCCTATCCAAATACCAACTAGGGCTAGCTCTGCTTAGCTTCCAAGGTCAGACAGGTTCTAGTGCTTTTAGGGTATTTAGGCCCCATTGCTAAACAGTATTTCATGAGATAGTTCTGCTGTTGACCCTAAACACTTGATCGTCATGAGACTGGTACACAGAAACTAAGCAAGATATGTGGCTGTGTCCATCACCTTCTCTAGGCAAGCTGGGGAGGCAGAATGAATTCAGCATGAGCATTGGGTTACAACTCTGGAGACCAGGGTTCGATTCCTTGCTCAGCCATGGAAACCCACTAGGTGAGTCATGTACTCATAGCTCAGAAAAGCCTGTGATAGGTTCACCTTCGAGTTGCCATAAGTTGGAATTGACTTGAACACACCCCACAACAATGACAAATGCTATAGTTTTGTGCCATCTCCCCTCCACCTTTACATTCATCCAGTTTAGAATATTTCGTAGAAAAAGATCTGCCTAGACATTATTGTGAACTGGATATTATCCATATAAATTCTTAGGCATAAGAGTTTAAGAAGGTGTGATTGTAGGGAAGGGTACTTGACTAGTACACTTTCTGGGGATTCTGGGAGCATTCTAGGGATATTCTGATGGAGGCTTTGTTTTATATCCTGACAGGAAGTTAGGAGAATGTTTTAGTATATAATTTGGAACTGGGCAGCAAAGATGTGACTAAAATCACAGGCAATTCATTCCCTTCATCTTTTTTTGAACCAGATCAGTTGAGCCTGGAGAGATTTACCATATTTGAATCTGATAGATAAGGCATTTAAGGACTGAGGGCCCGTTGTGGACATTTTAGATGAACTGATAGGACCTTATCACACAGGGTCTGAAGCAGACCTAATCCAAAGGGTATCCGTAGCTAATACATATTATTTCCCCGTGTTTACACACGACGTTGCACCGAAACTTGACAGAACCCGGAGCTAATCCGTAACGAATTGAGATCTGTTGACATTTGGTTTTTTGGAGAAGTACAACCGAGCTTTCGGAATCATTGCGCAATGGCTGCGCAGGAGAAATACATATGATCACACAATACGTATTGTGAAGTATTTCCCTGCCCTGACCCATGGTTCCCCACGCTACTTCCCATGGATCTGTGAGGAAGCATCTTATGACGTGTCCGTCCTGTTTGGATTGGGCAACAAATGGGACGGGTAAACATGGTCCTCTCTTTGTAATTTATGGGATTTTCTAACTTGTGTGTGCATGGAGAATACGTTTCCAGGATGCGTGTCCCGGGAAGTGCGATAATTGCGCTATGGTGGTAATTGCATGTGGTAGGCATTTACATATTGCGGGGAGCTCTTTCAGTTCATTTCGGTATAGAACTGAATTTATTCTTATTTCGGTTACTTTTCGCTTCGTGGCCAGCGTGTGATAAGGTCCATAGACTCTAAGCTTGGAAGATGCTCAGCCACGTATCCAGATGACAGTGGCGTGATTCAGGGCCTTCCCAGAACTTTGAGCTGGATCAGCAGCAAGACTTCAGAAACCACCTGAAACATTTTGAATATGCCCATGAGACTATCAATATCGATCTATCTGTCTCAACAGGGATTAACTATGGGGCCAAAATATGGGCATTACCCTCCCCATAAGAATTCTGTCCCTGCAGATGAAATTTTCCTTCATGCCCAAATCTCTAGCTTTGCATAATTTAAAACTTCTGTTGTGCATTTGTGCAGTTTAGGCATCCAAAGAAAAGGGGCAGCCAAAGTTACCAAGGGAATGTGAACACAGCAAATACAAGAGTTCTAGGTGTGAATGATTTGTTGTGTCTTTGCAATTTTAGAAGTTTGCAGACAGAAGGAAAATTTCATGGGAATAACTGAATTTTGAGGGGAGGCAATGCCCTCATTCAGACCACGCTTACTGAAACTCCATGCAAAAAGGTCCTCAGAGTGCATGGGCAACAAATAAAATTCAAAACAAAGCCTGCACAATAAATTATTTGTGCAGCAAAGTGAACTTCAAAACAGAAACAGAAACAGCAGTAAAACAAAGTAGATGCAAAGTAGGAGTGGAAATTAACCAATATCAAAGAACAGTTTGTAAAAATTACTTTTCTGGACTATAACCCACAGAATCCCCCACCAGCAGGTGGGATTCCTACATGGGTGCACAGTAGCATTGTAACTGGGCTGAGAACAAGAGGGAGGGGGTTCGATAGTGGTTATACCTGGTTTCTCCAACAAAGTGTGTTCCTGGTATAGTGCTGCATCATTAATAGGCTGATTAGTAGAAGCTGGGGTTTAAATATACTTTCTCCCCAAACCTCCAGAATCTCCCAGAATATGAACATGATTCATTGTGGAGTGCAACACCCTCCAAATGAGACTGTTTCCTTAGATTCATTTTGGAACTTACCAAAAGTTCCTCTGGTCTTGATGGATGAAGTCTCAGTTTGTTAGCTCCCATCCAGTACATCAATTACTTTTCCAGGGCAAATGGAGGTTTTCTATTGCCTCCAAAGGATCTAATAGAAAAGACAGATATGACTGAATGTAACCAGCCTACTAATAACATTGCACCTCAAACATCCAGGCAGATTTCCTCAGCAGCATTGTATAGCTCTTACACAGTTGTGTCCCAAGCTGTGGTCAAGGAAATGAGCAATAGCCTCCTAATTAAATCCTTCTAGAAAGGATCTGAAACAGACCAAGGCAGTACTGTCCCACCTCAGTCAGGTGGCTTGAAATGCTTTATAGTACTGAAGGCTGCTTAGGGGTCTAGCAGCATTAATAAGTATGCACTGGCCATTCACTTCCTGTCCTACTTGATAGATCACAGTAGGATGACCAAGGCAATTTCAGTCCCAAAATTGAGCCAGATGGATGGAAATGGATCCAGATAATTATCCCATAAATGAAAATGCGTAGTCATTTGAACACTTTGAAAATGGTTCAAAACTAATTTGGAAGATTGTAGAGACCAGTATAGTGGATGAGAACCAGCTTTGAGCATTGGAATATGACTCTGGAGATCAGGGTTTGATTCTCTACTTGGCCATGGAAACCCATGGGGTGACCTAGGGCAAGTCACACACTCTTAGCCCCAGAAAACCCTGTGACAGATTCACCTTAGGGTCGCTGTAATTTGAAAACGATATGAAGGCATACAACAACATCAAGGGATCCATCATGTGTAGTGCTAATAGACATATAGAATTCCAGATATCTGTTGTAGATGATAATTAAATGTCAGAACTAAAGGTGGTTGACTTGGCTTCTCACCATTTTACCAGTACAATCATTGCATAGTATGTGAAGAGGCCATGGGGGAAAAGCAAACTAACTTTGGAAATGTGTCTGTCTAGAACATCATTCAGTAACTTGGCTTATCTATTTTTCCAGTGAGGGAAACAAGACAGGACGTCTGATTGTCAGAACCAAGTAGACTAGAAAAATAATAATAACAATAAAAGGAATGAGAAGAGGAAGTAGAATAGGAATTATTCTAACAGAGAAAGTGGAAGGATAACAAGGAGACACCCATTGCTCTCTGTTCGATAGCCAAAGGCCACCTGTTGTACTTATTATGAAGACTTTACAGATGGGCCATTACTCATGTTGGTTTTAAGATAAAGGTAATACAGTCATCCTTCCCCATTGCACTCTTGGAGTCTATGGTCTCACTCTTTGCGGGATGGCAAGCGGGGAGGGACAAAATGGTGGTGTGTGCCTGTGTGCGGCCCTGCACATGCACCATTATTTTTAAGGGATCTCAAATATTGCCAATTTTCCTTCTCTGGAGGTGTGTGGGTTCCAGAACAGATCCCCTGCAACTTGGGAGGGGCTACTGTACTCAGTTCATTTTTGGGGTTTAATTTTGCAGCTCCACAGAGGACCAGCATCCAAAGAGATCTGAACCTTCCCTAGAAATCTAGATACAAATTATATAGCACAGGCTCATTCTCTGTTTTGACATCAGCTAAAGCCATTGTCCCATAGGGTTCTACTACGGATATTACTGCATCCAATTAGGATGTCACTTTTGAAATTACAGACTTATCTCCCTCACATTGCTCTCTCCATCAGTGTCAAGTTTCTGTTGGTATTAAACAAATGGATTTGAATGGCCAGACACAACAACAGTGAGGGAACTGTTAAAAGAGGATAATGATGTCTGCGTTATTTGTCTTTGGTTAATTCATAGTGTCAAATGCCTACAATGTACTTGGAGCAAGGTCAAGGGTTTATTGGTCGTGAACCCTGCAAACTAAATTGTTTCATCCATTCATAGGTTTGATTGCAGTTGCAGGGAAACAACACTCGCTGCCAAAGAGAACCAACAGGCTCTTTTGCAAAGCAAGGATTAGACAGCACATGCATTACAGTGAATACTGTAAGCTCTGGATGGCCATGGCCAGGCAGTTGAGCACTCATCTGTGTCTGTCTTGTAGTAAATAATACTCTCCTTTCTGGCAGGGGAATAGATATCAGCCAAACTACCTTGGGTGAGAGGTCTTACCAGCAAGGTAAGAACTATGGCTCAGAGATAAAACATAAGGGCTTTTCCAGGTAAGAATGATTGTAGTAGTAACAGAACTCTAGTAAAACCCTTGTTTAAAAAACTGAGAACTATTTCCAGACAGTGTAGACCAGTCTTCCCCAACTTCATGCCTTCCAGATGTTGTGGCCTACAATTTTCATCATCCCTAACCACTGATCATGGTGTCTGATGTTGACAGGTGTTTTAGGCCAAACCAGCTGAAGGGACCCAAGCTGGAAAGGGCTTTTGTAGACCACGCTAAGCCAGGTGGACCCATAGAGCCAGTCAGGTTCGTATCTTAGGGGCTATGCAGACAGGCAAAAAGGAGTGCTTTGAGGGTGACTTGTAGGTGTGGTCTACTTTAGGGAAAGGTAGGGTACATGCTCTGCATGCAACACTCCTTCCTAAAACTTGGTGTAGACAACAATGAGCTAGACAGACCAATGGTCTGACTCAGTAGAAAGCAGTTTTATATTAATGCCTCTAGTTCATGGATAGGCCACATGCATGAATATGCTCTTCCACTTTTCTCTAGTCACAGATTGTTGGTAGGAAAGGTTTCATGAAAATACCACTGTTCGTTGGTAAATGAAGCTTTTTATAGAAGGGAAAAAATGAAAGGTGATG
>CM034703.1:279065339-279076890 GCA_020142125.1 Phrynosoma platyrhinos
ATCGCAAACACAGTGGTCCCCAACAATGTGGGGAAATCGCAAATAAAAACCACTATTCTTTTCACCTAAGAGACCACCTCTCTAGGAATTTCCAGGTCTTCCAATGCAACTCCATGGTCAACTGCCAGAAGTTGACCATAGAATCATGCTGGAGGACCTACAAATTCCTAGAGAAGTGTTTTCTCTAGGAACTTCTAGGTTCTCCAGCACAACTCTATGGTCAATTTCTGGCAGAGTTGCACTGAAGGACCTAGAGATTCCTAGAGATAACATAGTAATCATAACTGTAAATAATCAAAGCCACAAAAGTCAAAGCTGCAAATGTGGAGGGCCAACTACAATTAATCAACTTACAGCATAATGCTGTTCCTATATACTCAGAGGGAAATCACAGTGAGTTCAATGGGACATGCCTGGGTAGGTGGCCATGCTTTCTGGGGAACTATAATAGAACATATCTGGAGGGTATTGGGCTGGGGAAGACTTGTCGGTTCAATTTCAGCATCAACATTTGCATATTGATTTGTTTTTTATAAATCATGGAAAAGACTGGTATAGTATTTCTCTTTAAGGAATAACACTGCATATGTGATATAGTGAAAGCTTGTGTAACACATTGTCTAAGAGGCACTGCTGTTTTAATCTCACTTCAATCATAAATGTATTTAGTCACCACCAGGCTCCCACTGTATCAGAGCTTCAGTTTCCTAATTGTAACATTCATTAAGTATTGAAACTATCTAGCTTTGCCTTGGTTAAATGCGTGTTAGTCTGATTCCACTCTGCCCCTATGCTCCTTCCCTACCCTTCCCTTCCCTTCTCTTTTCTCTTCTTTTCCCTTCTGCCTTCTCATTGGTCTTTATTTCCCTCCATTCAGTCAGTATTCTATCAGTTTATACCAGCTTCACATAGGTTAGAAATCCTTTGTCCATTTTGCTTGTGTGCTGTTTCCTTTCTCCCACCTTGCTCTCTCCCCACCCCATTTTATGTTGGCTTTTTCCTCCCTAATCATCCTTTTCATCTCCCTAACTCTCTTCTTCCACCATACCAGAGATCAGGATGTTCTCTCTCCCTCCCCTTTCCTTCTCTTTCTGACATGGTCAAGTAGGCACACGAATCTCTTGGATAAGGACACTTCGTGCCAGTTGCCCCTTCTATACCTTTGCCCTGCTAGACTTTTAGTGCCTCTTTTTCCTTGGGTGGTAATTGGTCACCAAGACATCCATCTTATGCTTTTCCCGAGACATGGATATAGGGTTTTCATTCTAGTTCCTTTCAATCCAGGCAGCAGTTATTTGCATATTGAGGAAATTGCTAGCTCATTCTGCAACTCATGTAGTGAGTGGGTCATGACAGATTTGGCCAGCAACTATCTGACTGACTTTCCACTTAGTATCACCCTTGAAAGGCCAAACCTGTCATGATCATCTACATCACCCCTTTCAAGGGCCTTTATAGACAGGAAACAGAACGTTGGCTTTCCTCATAATCTTTGCACAGGGTACCCAACCTGCAGCCCAAGGTGTTTTGTGCACTTGTGTCAATGCTTTTCTCTATCATATTTTCATCTCACAGGCTTCCTGATCTTTTAACAGATGCTAGAGATGCAGATATTCAACAGGCATAGCTTTCCCAGGAAGGGGGATTCCACAAAGTTTAGGATCCTTCTGGAGGCATTGAACTCAAATTTGAAAAACAGGCAAAAGAAATCAACAACAAAAAAAGGAGCTGCAAACACCAATATTAGATCAGGCAAGGTTGTTGGAGCCAGAGAGCTGAAATGTACCCCACAGAGAAACAAAAATATGCAAGCAGATCACCCAATAAAGATCCCTCCCAATGAATGAAGTCATACACATTCACAACTATATAGACTATATAGTCATATACTGTATATGACTTAGGTTGCCATACCTTGAGTTAGTGAGAGCAAGATGTGGGATAAAATTTCACCCTCCAGTGAAATGGTTCTGGGGGAAAATGCATTGTGACATTTCAGGCATAGGAAAGGGAGGAGGCTACTACACATAGCTTTTAACTGTGATTACAATAGGTTCAGTGTAGATTTAACAAAGCTAAACATTACTACAGTGATTTTTCACATGAACTAAACTTTTATTTTCAGTTTATGCAATTACTCAATCAGTGGGGAAAATCTGGATACAGACTGACATACTAGCTAGGCTAGGAGTACTATAAAAAGAACAAAAGACACAGATGGACTCTTATTCTGTAAGGAAATGTTTCCTAAAAAAATGAAAGTCACAAGACCTCAAAATCCCATAGTCTCTTCACTGAAACACTACTATATTAATAATAAACAGGAAATCTCATGTACTGTTGAGCTAAGCAAGGAAAAAGTCTGAAAATGACTACCAATGGAAGAATGTTCTCAAAAGAAAACTGAAGTGTCTTCTCTTTTTGACATGGAATATGTTACTTTCTTCCTTTCCAGCAGCCCATCTGGTTCCTGTTTCTATTTGTCTGATCTCCCAGAAATCTCCAGAACATTGGCCCAAAATTCCCTGAGGAACAGAGTCCTTTCCAAAATAACACATGAACTTATTTTTATTTTTTAATTTATATGTGTGTGTATATGTGTGTGTGTGTGTGTGTGTGTGTGTGTGTGTAGATAGATAGGAAGGTAGATAGTCTGGTTAGAAATAAGGGCAAGAAATTTATGGAAGGGTCTCATTTTGAGTCTCCCATTAACAATTTCATTGTGGCCTGAAGCTCATCTTAAAGGTTTCTCCACCTGTTGCCATTGCCATTATCACAGCCAGCACCCTTTTCCATCTGGTACTATTCTGCAAATAAGAATGTAGAATAAACTCTAATGATGCTGCTGGGTTCTTAATCTAAAGCAGTTGGATGTATCAGTCTTCCACCTCCCATGTTAAATTTTTGTACATGTGGACCCAAAAACATTTTGTTTCCTTTAGTTTATCTTGTCCAGTAGTAACTGATCCCACTGTAGAAAGTCTCAGGTGTAATTTGCTTCATTTCTATTTAAAGACATCTCAACAAATCAGAAAATACCTCTGACAGACTCTTTGGAGAGCTATTGCCAGTTGTATGAAGTAATATTGGGTTAGATGTTCCAAAGTTCTCTAACTCCTTGGCCTGCTTACACTTTAGTTTTGACTAGATTTAATTGTCTGAGACAAGATGGAGGATGTGCTGGTCAGTAGAATACCTGGGATTTATCCTGGCATAGAAAGGCTCATGCTCTTCCTGAAACATCAGGATTGTACAAGTGCCTTGTGATCCTGTCCTGTCTCTAGATCTTCAGATGGCAACTGAGGCAAGTGCTGTGCTTAACTAGATTTAGTGTAGTGCTATGACCATACTTGAGTTAGTTTAGACTATTGTAGTGTGTTTTCTGTGGGGCTGCTTTTGAGGAGTGTCTAGAAGCTTCAAAGTGAGCACATTAACCATGATTTTATCACCCCAATACTGAAGATCTGTGCTGGCTTTCCAGATTCCATTCAGGGGTTGAGTATGAACCTTTAAAGTCCTAAGTGGTCTAGAGCTTGGCAACCTGAATTCACCTGTTTTGGTATAAACCTACACATTATTAGGATTAGATAAATAAATCATCTTGAATATTACAACTGGTCCCAATTGTCTTGGAAGAAGACTGCTTGTCACTCCCAAATTCTGGAACATAGTAGTAGAAACTTATAGGGAAGGAATTACAAAAATATCATACATAATCTAACAACAGAAGATTTATGAAAGAAAATCATGATTTGTACCATCGCTAATAATTTATTTGTGATGTATGGTATTGTATGGATGATATTTGTTTTTGTATATGAAGGGAGGGGTAGGTGGTGGGTTAGGAAGGGTTAGGATAAGGGTTGAGGTTTTAGAATGTATGTGTATAGGTATGTGTATATATGTTTGTCAAATTTGTTTGCATGTTTCAATAAAATTTATTATAAAAAAAACAAAAACAAATTCTGGAACATACTGTCTCTTAGAAGTGGCATTCGTTCCCAACCTCTATATGTTTAGAGAAAGGCTTGATGATTTGTGTTTTTGGTTGTTAACAACCCAATGTGACCCCAAAACCTAATTTGTCAGCCAGGCATCACTCCAGCTGAAGGATTTCTGAGTTGCTGCAGATCGGTCTGCTGGGAAATGACATCTGTAGCACTTTCCCGGGCTGTATTAAGAGAAGATGTTGTAGCAGGAGAAACATATTAAAACACTTTTAAAACTATTTATTTATTTATTTATTTATTGTAATAAAATAAAGTATTCATTAATCTCCTTTCAGCTTCACAGAGTTCCCAAAATGAGGCACAGCAGATTAAAAACATTTAAAAAAAAAAAAGATTATAATTCTTTTAAAAACCTTATTTTTAAATGCCAATATTCTTTAGGAAGAGTGTAAAACAGCTCTCAAAGTCAGCATAAGACTGATTTTTAAGGACTGAAGGCCTTGTGGAACAATACAGCTTTGGCTTCCTACCAGAGGCTCAATAGAGATGAAGCCAACCTGACTTCCCTTGGGAGGGAGTTCTATAATCTGTTGATCGATGTTTTTATTCTGTTTTTGTGTGATTGTTTATTTTTATTTTTTTTGTACATCACCCTGACTGCTTTCAGAAAGGTGATATATTTATGTCAGATCAAGCACAGAAACCATGCTGCTCATTATAAAAGAGCCTTTGGTCTGATTGAATTGCAGCTTTCAGCAGTTATGAAATCAAATGGCTTTTCTGGTGAAAGCTCAGCCTGATATGCTCCTATTGACAACTTGAATGACCTCAGTGCAATTAAACAATTCATCAATAAAATGAACCAACAAATAGCCTTCATTTTCTATTTATAAATGTATCCTTCTTGTATTATGTTTTATTTTAGCAAGTGTGCTGAACTGGGTTCTGTGTCTGAATTTTGTTTCCTGCTATTTAGATTTGAGTTTTTTTGTGGTTAGTAGATGAAAATGTCTAGAAGAAAAGCATCACATCAAATCCTAAGAGATTCTGGGTTTTCTATGGAAAAAATGCAGAAAAAATTAACAGGGCACCCAAACAAGTTGCAGCTTGCTACATGTTGTTAACTTCCCTTGAGTTGACCTTAACTCATAGCAACTCTATGGCAGATAAGACATCTCCAAGATCCCCTGTCCTCCACTACTCTACCCAGATCCTGCAGACTCAGGCCTGTGGTCTCTTTGATTGAGTCTAACCATCTGGTATATGGTGTTCCTCTCTTTCTACTGCCCTCTATCTTTCATTGTCTTTTCCATGATCTATGCCAGTGATGGCAAACCTTTTAGGGGTTGAGTGCCCAAACTTAAAGGCCTTCCAGCACTGGGTGTTATCCAGTGCTGAGGGTGGGACTTCTGCCACCTGGGGGGTGGGACTTCTCCCCCCCCCCCCATTGTTCTGAGCCTTTAGCTGCCTCTCCAGAGACAGCTGAAGACCCGGGGTGGTGGTGAGGGGAGAAGAAGAGGAACAGGCACACACCTTTTCCTCCTCTTCCCCCTGCACTGTTCCCAGCCTTCAGCTGCCTCCGGAGAGACAACTGAAGGCCTGGGATGGCCGGGAAGGAGGAGAAAGAGGTGTGCACCTCTTCCTCCTCCTCCTCCTCCTCCCCACCCTCCACATGCCAGGGAAAATGGCTTTGTGTGCCATCTCTGGTATGAGTGCCATAGGTTCACCAACACAGATCTATACCTTCTCATGATGTGGCCAATGTACAACAGCCTCAGTTTAGTGAACCTGGCTTCCAGGGATGCTAATACTCATTTATTTGTCTTCTTGGCTGTCCATGGTATCCTCAACACTCTTTTCCAGCATCACATTTCAAATGAGTTTATTTCTTTGGCTTTCTTCACTGGCCAGTTCTCATGTTCATACGTAGTGATGGGGAATATGATGACTTAGACAATCCTCACTTTAGTGTTCAGTTATATCTTGTCCAGTTCTTCCATAATTGCCCTTCCCAATTCTAGTCTCCTTGACTGTAGTCTCCATTCTGATCAGTATTTGATTCAAAGTATGGGACCTCTTTGACTATTTCAATTTTCTTGTTATTCAGGATGAATTCTTGTAGATCTTCTGTGGCCATTATTTTTGTTTTCTTCATGTTCAGCATTAAGCCTATCTTGGTACTTTCCTCCTTGACCTTCTTCAGTAATTGTTCTACATCTTTGTTGGTTTCTGCTAGTAGTATTGTGTTGTCTGTGCGTCTAAGGTTGTTAATGTTCTTCCTCCAATCTTCACCCCACCTATCTCTGAGTCTAAACCTGCTCTGTATACGATATTTTATGCATACAGGTTGAACAAATAGAGTGATAAAATGCAGCCTTATCTGACCACTTTGGGAATGATTCTGCTTCTCCGTATTCAGTGCTGATGGCAGCCTCTTGTCCTGAGTACAGGTTATGCATCAGGACTATCACGTATAGTGACATTCCTTGGAGGGCATTTCATAGCTTCATGATCTGGACAGTCAAAGGCTTTGCTGTAGTCAACAAAACACATGTAGATTTTCTTTTGCAATTCTGTTGTTTGTTCCATTAGCCATTGTATGTTTGCAATGTGATCCCAAATGCCTCTTCCTTTATTAAATCCAGCTTGCACCTCTGGGATATGTTAGGAGTATTTTCTGTAGAATTTTGAGCATAATTTTGCTTGCATAGGAAATTAGTGCTATGGTCCTGCAGTTACTACAATCTTTTGTGTCTCCTTTTTATGTTTGTGAATGTACAGCATATTGATCACTTCCAATCTCTGAGCCACTGCTTTGTATTCCATGTTTATTGGCTTGCAACATACACCCACAAAAACAGGTGCTGTAAGCATGTTGAAGAGCACAGAAAATTAAAAAGGCTAGCAATCAAGAGTGTGTTGGGTTCTTCTCATTTAAAGGGAAATTTCATTTTGTTCTCTTTATCTGCAGTATGCCTTACTTCCAAAATGATATCAGAACCAGGACAGTCACAAATAAATAAGGTACTGACTTGCAAATGATTTGATGAAAGCAGTGTGGTAAAAGAAGCCTATAGTATCTGTTCTGTAATGAAGTGCAGCTCGCATCTCACTCTTTTCAGTGGAAGTCAATATTATGCAACAGAGCTCTTAATATTCCAGAGGCCCATATTTCATTAAGATTGCCAGGATCATGTACACCCATGGAACCCAAATTCTGTAAGGTATCTGTAACTTAAATTCTTGAGGATATCAGACTACCTTGCAGCTATATTAAGAAATGGAAACCAGGGAGTTCTAATGATGAATGTGACAATAATAAAGTAAGGGAGGTAAATTTAAGACACTGGTGGTGGGAGGGAAAAAGGCCAGGACAGTAGTGGTTACAGATGACGGATAGGAATTATTTGGCCTTCCAGATGTTGAACATCTCCCATCAGCCCTGGCCAGTATAGCCAATGATAAAGAATGCAGGGCATTACAATCCAACAACATCTGGAAGGCTGCATGATTCCTTCCATGCTACAGATATATCCAGCACAGATGCAGAACATTATCAGTCCATGCATAGGAGAATGTGGGTACATGGAAGCATGCAAATGAGCGGGATGGAAGTGTCAGGCATGTCATATATCAATGCAGAGCTAAAATGCAGAGGCATACCCACAGGAATGCATATCAAAAGAGTCATTCAGTCTATATGCTTCTTTTTTTCAGAACACAACCAGCACACAATGATTCTGTGTATGATGAGAAGTACAGTTGGAAGGAGGGACAAAATGATGCATTGCCCTCCAAATGAGAATTCTATGCCTGAGTGAAACTGACCTAAATTTATAGCATTGCAAAGAGTAAGGAGATTACTGCACAGCCTTTTTCTTCCAGTCTGGGCGTGGGATGTAACTGGAATGGAACAATGCTATCACATAGCCCTGTTGCCATCCAGTATTCATCCCGCACCCAGTCCAGGATTCTCCCATTCTTAGTAAAGATGGAAAAAATTGTTCTTAGATGTCAGTATCAGTTTCAGACCATTCTGGCTGATATGTGTGCAATAATCCTTACCGTGCTCAATCCCTCCTTGTGTTGTGATTGGTTGGGGCTCCCTCCTCCCCTCCCTGTCCTGGAACATCCCCTAGACTCTCCTTCCAGTGGTGACACAAGGAGGGTGATGAACAGGGAATTTCATTCCTATTTTGTAAAAGTATAGTACTACAAACATCACAGCAAAAGAACACATGTGCGGCAAAGGATGCATTTAGGACGGCTTGAGCACGAATACTGCTAAAATAGTAAAGGGTGCTTGATAATACTCATTGCCATCCTGTTAACATTGCATGATTGTGAGTTAAATGCGGTAACATACATTCCCATCTTGTTAGTTTTACAGTGTGTTTTGGAAACAAGAACTTAATGTTATAGACGCTAGTGCGATAATCTCCTAAAACACTGAAAATAATTCACATATAAAACTTTTACCTTTCCTGAGTTTTTTCCCCTTGAACATTTTGCCTACCCCTTTTCACTGGAAGCCTAAACAATATTTCTGAACTCTCAACTAAAGTTTTAAGCTATTGCAGTGCTAGAAATTTGGGGAATGAATGAAAATTTCATTTGTGGGGGTGAGTCCATATGTGAGGGGGCAATGCCTTATTTTTGCCTTCTCTTCCTTGCTACATTCTTGGACTGAAGCAGAATTGGTTTTAAGCAAACATATCTGTCACTATCTCATCTGATTTGGCCCTTAACCAGTGATGGATTGACATCTATACTAGCTCAGTGGTACAGCAGATGATTTGCATAATACAGTTCTCAGGTTCAGTCCCTGGAATCTCCAGGTACAGCATGCATGCTCCCTCTATCAGCCACACAGAGCTTGTCTACATGGGTTATTTACTAAAAATGCTGCATTCTGTTTACATGATGCAGGGCCAAAAACCTGAATCAGGTGTTGACCATCTTCATGATGTCTGCACTCAATTTAGCCTTTCCTCCCTTTAACCTGAATTTGAAAACTTACCTTTTAATCTAGGTTTTAAGATCTTTCCTCAGCAACAACAGGTGGATGCCTTTCTATGCTGTCCCTGACACTGCCGGTGCAGGCATGGGTTGCTCTGAGATCAAAACAAGGTGCCCAGATCAATAATATGGCTGGTTGCCTTGTTGTGACCTCAGCAGTAGCAGCACTGAGTGACCAATGAGGACCATATGGGAAGGCAGCCACTCACGATCTCTGTGGACAGAGTACAGGTAACAGGGTGAGAATATTCCAAGGTTGCTCGGAGTATTTTGGCCAGTGAAAACAAACCCTCAGAGAATTTATTTTATTTTTATATTTACTTATATCCCACTCCCCCCCAAAAAATGGAGATACCAAGCAGCTTACAAATTAAAAAGCAATACAGTTAAAAATATACAAAAGTGTTCTGTAGACACCAATTATAATTCAATTAAGGATTCAGAGTGGAAAGGGAAGTCAGGGAAGAAAACATTTATTTTTCTTTCTCCTTCTTCTGTCAGGAGACATTTGATGTTGCCTTGCTTATGCCCTGTAGCGCAAGGAGGGGAAGGAGAGGACTGAATGGGGGGAGCCACCCAGTGAAACTACAAAATGGGTGGTTAGACTAATAGGAAAACATGAAAGGCTATTGGTTGATAGGTTTAATGCATGCTAGGGAGGGGGTGGAGGAAACACAGCTGATGTGGTCATGTCGCCAAGTATAATCCGATATGCTGGGCATATGGACAAAGCAGTACCTTTTGTACTGATGTGACTTCAGGGGAAGAAAATGTGTGGCCCAAAACCAAAGTGTATTCAGATTATCATGGGCATGTGTGACACTAATGGGGATCAACTTGGATCAGCGAGATGAAGGCAAATAATTTTGCCAGTTTGGATAGGACCAAAGAGTCTAGTAGAGATCCACTGCCATCAGTGCCGAGAGTACTGTGTTGGATAGAGTACAATTTGACACAGTAGAAGGCAGCCTGTACTGAGTTTCTACTGACTGAAAACTGAAATGTATCCTTTTTGGATTCTTGGTTAGGTGGAGCCAGTCAGTTGCCTAAGGAAGCTTAGTATAGGGATCATGAAAAGGAAGTAGGTTGTAGGTTATTAAATTTATTTTTGTTTTATGACTTGCTTTTATTTTTATTTTATTATTTTATTTAATATTTATTCTATGACCTGTGGATTTTAATCACTTATCTTGGATGCAGCTTGACTTTGCAGTCTGCCTCAGGCAGCAAAATGTCTTTGAATTTATTTTATTTATTATTTATTTAGGGGATTTATATCCCACCTTTCTCCCAAAATGGATTCAAGGTGGCTGAGCAGTTTGAACAGTCCTGTCTTAATCTCAATAGCTGAAACCATACCCAGTGTTAAAACATAGTGGAAAGAGTTGCTTCAGACTTGTTGAGGTTCTTAAAGTCACTATTAGCTGGAGACAGCCCCTTGCATACAACTAACAAGCCCTAAATAGAATTTTCCTATCAGAATTCTCTCTTGTCAGCATTCTTGCTAATTAGTACATTTTCCATTTTCTCTGAAAATCTATTATAGGAACCAATTAGGCATGGGGAAAGTTTTGTGAGGGCATTGTATTTAAATAAGATGATCTATAGCTATCACCCCCTTTAAAAATACCACATGGTTCCTCATCTTTCAATGCATCTGCGCAATCTGAAATTCTTCTTTTAAAAGAGTGTCACGCTCTTATCAGGCATGCTAATTATGAAGCCTCTTTTAAAAAAATACTGTTTGAAATATATATAAATGATGCTATAGCATGACTTCCTTATCAACTATGGTATATATAATGTTTCAAATGAAGCCTTCCATTGCATTGCACTCTGGGTATTATGCAAACTATGGAATTTTACATACATATCTTTATTACGGCCAAAGGCCAGCATAAAAAAACAAAGCAAATATACAACTTATATGTCCATGCAAAAGTTTTTTATATATTTTATAATTGTCTGCGATCAAGCTCTCCAGCCTTATAAATTATAAAAATTATACAGCTGAACCATAGTATAAAGTAAAATGGTTATAACCCATTATATAAAACAACAGAATGAAACCCCTGTCTTCCAAATTTCATATAAGATAAAAGAATTTTAGTCAATTAGCGTAAATTCTTAATTCTCACCTCTCCGTCTTTCTCATTACCCAAGGAATGGGCTAAGCATAGCAAATTGGACTATGGAATTTTTAAAGCACAGCACTCATACCAATGAATTATGTGTGAGCTTCCTACACAGTCACTCTATAGTATTACATTTGAGGATGAGTATCTGAAAGCATGAAACTTGAAAAAGAGGAATTTACAATTACCCATCAAGGATAAATTCTTATTAATTCAAGGGTTAATCTACACACTTCTGATCTGTGTAGCCAGAGAAAATACAAAATGTTACTTAATACATCCATAGTTTTAAAACTATGTATGGAATAAAGGTAAAGGTAAAGGTATTCCCTGTTGACAAGATTTTCAAGTCGTATCTGACTGTAAGGGGCGGTGCTCATCTCCGTTACTAAGTCAAAGAGCCAGCATCATCAGATAATAATAATAATAATAATAATAATAATAATA
>CM034703.1:279098035-279117418 GCA_020142125.1 Phrynosoma platyrhinos
ACGGAAAAAAATACGTATCAGGTCAGGATTTCGTTTGGGTTCTGACTGTTTTGGGCCCCGTGTGATAAGGTCCCTGGAACAACTACTAAGGAAGAACAAAGGAGAAAGTGCAAAGGCAGGCTTACTGTTGAACATAAAGAAAACTAAAATAATGACCACAGAGAACTCACACACATTCAAACTAGACAATGAGGAAATAGAAATAGTGAAAGAGTTCTCATATCTGGGATCAAATATTGAGCAGAATGGGGACTGCAGCCAGGAAATCAGGAGAAGGTTAAGAATGAGAAGACTATGAAAGAACTAAAAAAGATCCTAAAATGCAAAGACAGACAACTCAGCACAAAAGTCAGAATCATACAAGCCATTGTATTCCATATTACCATGCATGGACATGAGAGCTGGACAGTCAAGAAAGAAGATAGGAGGGAAATCAACGCATTTGAGATGTGGTGCTAGAGAAGAGTGCTGAGGATCCCATGGACAGCCAAAAGGACAAACAAATGGGTCCTAGAGCAGATCAAGTCAGAGATATCCCTAGAAGCCAAGATGACAAGACTTAGACTGTCATACTTTGGACACATCATGAGAAGGCATGAATTACTGGAAAAGACAATAATGTTAGGAAAGGTGGAGGGAAGTAGTAAGAGAGGAAGGCCACATGCTAGATGGATGGACCTTATTAAAGAGACCACGAATATGAGTTTGCAGGTGCTGGGCAGGGCAGGGGGCCCTGGAGGTGTCTCATCCTTAGGGTCGCCTTGGGTTGAGACCAACGTGAAGGCAGTTAACAAACAAACAAAACTCCCAGGTCATAGTCCATGCTGCCTCTCGCCTACATCTTCTAGTACACCTTTTATGGACTACCATAGCAAAATCAGAGAGGAGAGACAACAGGGTTCTTATTTTCATTATTGGTGATTTTGTTATGAATAAAAATAAAATAAACTACCCTCTATTAGGCAGTAAACTCAATCACATAAAAATGGTGACAAAGAAGCAGGCCAAGGATTGAGGTTTTTAATTTTGCAACTGCTCCACTCTACTATATCAAGTCTAGGGCTAATGTCTAATTAAGCCTGCAGTTCTGTATGGACCTACTGGGGAACAAGGCTCACTGGATTCAGCAGGACTTACTTCTGGGTAGGGGTGCATAGGATGGGTAGACAGGCACTCTTGGTAGCCATGCACAGATATAGTCACATGCATTTAATCAGTGGACTTATTTCTTATTCATACATTTGATGAATAAAAACAGCTGAAGAAAAATATATCCTTTTTTGGAACATTAAGGACACATTACTAACTTTAAGATAACAGGAATGCAGTTCTGTTGTGCATCCCACCATCCCATAAGGCTTGGCTGGAGGTTATCTGTGACAGGGCTTTCTGTGTAACAGCACTCGATTCCATCCTTAGAGCTTGTTCCCACTTACATTTAAACCAGTTTGCCATTCGCCTTTGCTCAGTGTTGGTGAATTGATTCCAAAAGGTTCGTCATTCCCATTATGAAAGTGGATCTTTTTATTATCCCCTTGTAACTGCTTCTTTTTTGACACGATTGTCGTTCCCACTAGTTTACACTACTTCAAAATGCATGTCAATCATTTGTGTGTCATTGATGATGCAAGCGGCAACACGGTGAAGATGGGGCTGTTCCAGGTGCTGAGTGGGGAAACTTTAGCAACTGAACCTTCTCTGCCCCTCAGCAACCCAGGCTGCTCAAGCACACCATTTCCCCTTTGAGCAGCCTGGCTTGGGAACTATATATTAAAAAAAAATTACAGGATATGAGATCAATTGGTTTTGCAACTACTTGCCTTGCTGAGCTGCAGTCAGCCTGTAATTGCAAATAGTTGCAAATACAATGGAGCGTAAATTCTGTCTATATTATATATATATATATATATATATATATATATATATATATATATATATATACACACACATACAAACACACACACACATAATGTGCCCATAGGTCACACCATAAGCATAAAGGCAGCACTGGGGGGAGGGGAATGGCTGATTTCCCAAAAACTGAGAAGGGATGGTAAGCACCCTTCTGCCATTAGTCCCTCCCCTCCAGAATGATGAGATTCAGATCCATCATTCCCACTTATTGAACATACTTCGGAATCGATTCTTTTCAAAAGAACTACCAAAGAACTAGTGTCAGGAAACAGTGGGTTTTTTGTGTTTGCCTTGCTTCATCTCAATTGAAACCGAGCTCGATAGGACCAGAACTGGTTTCAAGTGGGAATGACAGTCATATAACCGATTGCCTAGCAGAGGGGCGGGATATAAATAAAAATTATTATTATTATTATAACCTAATCAGCAATTCACTTTAAATCATAGTGGGAATGAGGCCTATGGCAGGTTGAGCTGGATCTATTCATTGTGAGTCTCTGGAAGCTAACCAAAACAGTTTCATTTCAATTGGTCCAAGGTCCTTAAAATTAGGCTGCTCTGGCTATTTTAATTTTTTTTTTAATGGTCTGCTATTTTAGAACTATTTAAAAAAGAAGTTTTTAGAGATTGTTTTAAAATGTGTTTTAGTCATGTATTCATTATTATATTATTTACTGTAATAAATGTTTTTATCCTTTGTACATTATTTGGAGGGTCCTGGTGGGCTGAGAGGCAATAAATAAATGTTTGAAATAAATAAATAAATATGATAAATTTGAGCGGTATTTGCTGATAAGCTACAATATGGTGTGAATGGGAGAGGGCTGCATGATGAGGGAAGTCAAGCAACAGATGGATTCTGTTATCATTTGGAATGCCCTCCCTTATGAATAGTGAACCTAAGCATTGTGTTTGGGCAGTTATAGAGCCAGAATTAGGCCTGTGAGAATCAAGAGATGATAGCCCACCTACCCACAACACAATCCACTGAGGATCAAGCATACACAGAGGCCACAGAATGCTTTGTTGTGGCAGGGAAGGGGAGGCAAAGAAAAACAAAGGGAGACAAATGGCCTTTACAGACTGCCAGGAATAGTGTAAATTGAAGCCACTTTAACTGTCCTGGCTCAGTGCTAAGGAATCATGGGAACTGTAGTTTATTATGGCACCAGAGCTCTCTGGCAAAGAAGGCTCAATGTCCCAGAAAAAAAATACAATTCCCATGATTCCCTAGCATTGAGCCAGGACAGTTAAAGTGACCTCAATTTGCACTATTTCTAGCAATCTGTAAAGGCCAAAATGGGATGGAATATCTTGAAAAGGGGCTTGGTACTTCCTTTGCCTAGGACACAAATGAAGAACAATCAAAATGGGAACATTTAGTACTGACCCACTTTTAAATTCTAACAGAAACATGATGGAGAGGAAGGATGGTATGGAGCAGGTGTAGGCAACCTGTCCCCTTTAAGGGCGAGGGACTTCAGCTCCCAGAATCCCAGCAGCTATTGGCCAACATGGGACTATTGGCCAACATGGCTGAGGATTCTGGGAGCTGAAGTCCCTCGGCCCTTAAAGGGGAAAGGTTGCCTACACCTGGTATGGAACCTTGATGCCTTGCCATTATATGACCACAGTATTGATGCTGAGAACCCAGTGCTGCCAGTTCTAAATCCAGCAGAATCCTTACAGTCAAGGGCTGTAGTTTCCAAACTTGAGTCCCCAAATTTTGTTCCCAGAATCCCCCGGCCAGCATGACCAATGGTCAGGAATTCTTAGAGATTGTAGTCCAATACCATCTGGAGACCACTTGTTTTGACTCTTGCCCAAACTTGCATGTTTAAATATCATGCCTGTAAGGTAACAGGCACAATCCTCCATTTCTTTGCCTAGTTGCTGGGTGCTTATTTAGTGAAAAGGAGAGCAGATAACTTCCTGTTTGACTGGTATATGTCAATAGCCTTTTCTCCTCCAGGGTGGACTTGCGTCAGTGGTCAAGCCAGCAGTAAAATCCACTCTTGACTACAGTCTGAACCAAAAGAATGCTGGTTCCTTTTATATGTGGGTCAACAGTTCTCACTGGTGTTGCGCTTTGAGTGACTCTCCCCTGCTCAGAGTAAAAGAGTCAGGGAAGTATTAAAACTGTCAGATCGAGGCAATTTGTGTACATAAACAGATTCATGTTCAGCTGATTTACATCCCTGATAATGTATTGCCTACAGGTAACAAACACAAACTCCATCTGCCAGTGAGACCAGTTCGAATTGACTGATCCATAAAACTGAGGAGGCCTCCCTCCCTTATCTCCCTCTGCATCAATAGCTGAACACATGCAAAACCACCACAGCCAAGAAGTACTTGTGGAGTAACATGATGCAATAAAGGCTTTCACCCAGCAAATAGAAGGAGAGAGATGTGATAAGGGGGCTCAAGCAAACTTTAAGCGCCAGGGCGAGTGCCCAGACAATTCACTTCTTCCTGATTTGAGCCTCAAGCACTTCAGCTTTTGGCCCATCTGTTGCAATCTGCTCTCCACGATATCACCTCATTTTCTAGGGCCCAGCACA
The DNA here is from genome assembly GCA_020142125.1 of Phrynosoma platyrhinos. Classification (NCBI taxonomy): domain Eukaryota; kingdom Metazoa; phylum Chordata; class Lepidosauria; order Squamata; family Phrynosomatidae; genus Phrynosoma; species Phrynosoma platyrhinos. The sequence continues at coordinate 279,102,514 of CM034703.1, forward strand.
CTAAGTGCCCACTCTTGCTATCTCATAATGCCTCCAAAGTGAGATTTCATCTTCTTCCACTCTTCAGATAATTCCACTGACTCCTTGCACAGTTTAAAGTCCAGTACAAACTTGTTTGATCCCAAAATGCTTATTCTTACATATACAGTAAGAGTTTCTTCCTCAGCCTGGACTGAAAGTGCTATTGTGGTATTGTATGTATAGCTCAGTGCATTCTTGTTGTGTTGTTTTTATGTGCACTGATGTGTGTTGGGATGGATTCAGATTTATGGCAACCCTATGATAGGGTTTTCTTGACAAGATTTTTTAGAGGAGGTCTGCCCTTGCCTTCCTCTGGCACTGAGAGAGAGTAAGGGGGGATGCAGACGGGCGGCCCTGGGCCGCCCCCAGAAGTGGAGGATTAAGGCTGAGGCTGCCAGACACCTCAGCCCTGATCCTCCTTTTCGCCGCCTGCAAAAGGGGCGCCCCAAGAGGTGTGGCGCACCTCTTCAGCGTCTCTTTCGGCTCAGCGTATTCGGATGCTGAGCTGCAAGGATGTCATTGGAGCACCCGTCATGTGGATGGGCTGTCGCTCCGATGACGTCCTTAGGAAGGGGATGGGGTGCCCAGCGTCTGGCTGCCCCTCCCTTTCCTGGGATTGAAGACGGCGCTTTTCACCATCTGCATCCCCCCTAACTTGCCCAAGATCTGCCAATGACTGAGTGGAGATTCAAACCTAGTTTTCTGTATTCCTAGACCGACACTCAAACCACTGCACTATAATGCCTGTCTTTTCTTGTTGAGTACTGCAATATAATTACTGTAGTAATATTACCACACTACTGATCAAAATTGTCTCATTCTCTGCCGCTATGAATATATTTATTTAAATATAAGAATATATTTGGAAGAACAGCAGCAAAAAAGTCACCCTTGTTGACTTTGCCTTCTAACTCACCCTCTCAGACAGATACAAAGGACTCTTCAACACTCTTCTCCCAGTGTGAAAATATCCATCTTGGCCAAGATCTCCTTGTTTGTGTCTCAGCTGCACTGTCAGTTCCACTGATCACATTATAGAGCCCTTGGCTGTGCCTCATTGGGGGCAGCTGAGGTACATAAAGAGGAGGAGGAGGAGGTTCTTCCAAAGCACCCATGCCTTTTTACACTGGCAAGAAGAAAATTTAAGGGTTTTTTTTTGGCAAACTCATGTGGAAGAAAGGTACTAACACACCCTTCCCCCACCTTGTGCTTGCCAGACGTGTTGGACTGCAGTCCACATCACTATCAGGTTCACAACCCAGCATTGCCATGATGATGCCATCTACTTCAGGGACACAGGAAGCAGATGACACTTGTCTTCTTGAGGAATATGCCTTTACTATCTGAATTTGGGCTGCACACAGGTTTCCCACTTAGTATTGAGATAGCATATCTCTAGTTTGGATGTAATCAAGGCATGAAGACTGCTTGCTTTCCCCAGATTTAAAAACTTACAACACCCTGAGAAGAAAGATTCTGCCTTCTTTTATTCCAGATCAGTGCTGTGATATGTAATTCACTATGCAGCAAAAATGCACAGGGAAAATCTAAGGACACACACACTAACAGAAGCAGGATCTAGTTTAGTGGCAGGATCATACTGGATACATAATTCAAGGAAAGAAATAAAGGAAAACCACAGACTTTGGCAGAGTGAGTCAACATGCGAATTTAGGCTTCTTATACAACTGACTGACAGTTTATTGGATCTAGAGTAATACAGTTATATCTTGGGGTCATAATCATTTTCTTTGTTTCTTGTATGTTTTAAGTAACACACTGGCTGAAGCCCAAGTATCTTCTGCACAGACTATGGGGCTCTTTTTGTGTAACTGAGATTTTTCCTTCTTTTAGCTTTTATTTCCTGCTGTTTGTTAGACATCTTGCAATCATACATTTAGTGTTCTGCCTCCTCTTCCTTAACTAGAAACCAATGTTATGCAAAACTCCAAATCAAAAATTCTGGAACCCATCTGTACCCATCTACTTAAGATAGTGAGGATCACTCTCCCTCCACCTCCTCTCTATTTCCCTTCCCATTTCACTCTTTTTACAAGGTTCAGTGAAATACCTAAATAAACTTTTAAGGAATCTTGAAAGCATTAACATTGCTTGTGTACAACACAGTAAAGCTGGTCTTCTTCCTCTGTAGCGTCTCGGTGCATGTGCATAGCCAGCAGTTGTGGTAAATGTAGGAAAAAGCATTCGAATACCTATTGGTTCTACTTGCTAGTTATCATGAATTAAGGAAGAGCTGGAAGACCCAGTAACTCTGGTTCCACTCTTCTTGTCATTCACATATGAGCCAAAACACAAAGAACTCTTTAAATCTTTTGCCATTTTGGGACCTCCACTTAGAGTCTCCAGATTTTCTTAGTAGACTCTTTGTTGCATATCTCTCTCTGTGTGTGCGTATTTAAAAAAACAAAGCAAAAAAGCTGAATTTTTAGTGTACTTATTTATGAGTAAGTTCCATTCAGTAGAACTTAATTTGAACTAATCATGCACAAGATCAAGCTGCTAGATTGACTGATATAATGCAATTTTCTGCACAATTGCTTTGGAGTAAGACACAGGAAATGCACTGGCTGAGTTTCGATGTAAAAATCAGCAATGATTTGCCATTATGTGCATCAGACTCATGCACTCTTTAGTTTTCTAATCCTCCTTTAGTGTGGCTGTGGACAGGAGATCAGAGCCAAGTTGAGTGCTGAAGCCCTAGAGTTCTCTGAGAATTATAATTGCCCCTCTGTAAGTGCCAAATCCCAAGACTTCACAGGGTGTTGCCATGGCAATTAAAGTGGACTTATATCACTATAATTGTGTAATAGGAAAGGTTCCTAAACCTTAAACTGTGGTTAATCATAACTGTGAATAGATGAAACAACCCAGCTAAATAAACTATGGTTTGAATTGTCTTGTTTCAACTAATCTTAATTATGAATAATTGCACCTGGCCCAGACTGAGATGCAACATTTAACTGCAGTTAGCAAAAAATGGAATTGAGAGGATTTGATTTTCTCTTTGCAGCTGTGCTAGAATAGAAAAGAAGAGGAGGAACATCCATAACCCAAGGCTCTATGCAATTAGTTCCGATTACAATAAACCACATTTAATATTACCTCTGAACAAGTCCAATTTTACTGTTAAAATTATTTAAAAAGAAAAAGAAAAAAGGCCTGTGGAACTTGCTTCCAAGTAACAATGCAGAGGTTTAGGCTGTAGAAATCAACAGTAGGAACTCCTCAGCCAGCAGACAAGTACATTTAAGTATAGCACTTATTCTCACTGCTACACATGAATATTTGTAAATGTGGTTGCAATACGACATGTAGACACAGAAGATTGCAATCATAACTTGTGTGGTTGTGCATCCTAGAAAAGTATGTTTTATATATACTAACAAGCAGCAGATTGCAAACAAGCAACTGTTTGGGGAATTGTAATTCACTTCAGTTCAATATACCCCCCAAATAATCATGTTCTTTTATTGGCATCTTCCCTCACCACAATCCCTGCTGTGCACCATATGAAGGCGGGCAAGATCGCAACCATGATCAAATTCTTAGCACTACACTTCATACCATGGTACTCTCTTCTCCCCAAGCTGAGTAAAAATGCTGAATGTGTCATCAGCTTGGTGTTGATGGCCATTTCTCAAATCTTTACGAAATCATTCCATTATATCATTAATGAGGTGCTCCATTGGACAGATGTTAGCATGAACATAAAAAAATGATTCCACAGCCATAAAACATTCCTTCATGTTCTGTCAACTGTAGTGTACTCATTGGAAGGGCATCAAACATTGGAAAGCACTCACATGAGTAAATGATTTCTCAAAAGATGTTGTGGTTTCTGGCTGACACATTTTGTTGCTGCAAGTTACACATTTGATTGTTTTTCTGTAAATTGCATGTGAACTACAATCTTTCACTTTCCACTCTAAATTTAATCCAATTTGTCTTTTTCAGTCTGGAGACCCTGGAACTCATTCCACCATCACTGTTTTTGATAACAACTGAAATGACCATTCTGGCCCCTGAACACCAAATCAGTATCAATTCTGAGGCAATTTCCTGTGTTAATAAAAAATTGTCAGATGTGAAAATGCAGGGAAGAATCGAAGTGGCACTGTTCTTGTGGGAAGCAGGGAGGAAGGAAGGGGATGAAGAATGGGATGCATCTAGCCTGAATGAGGGTACTTTAAAAAGCAGCGTGGGCACTCAAAATCAAAGTTTATCCAGAGTGTATCAGCCATACTTTGCTGCCTGAGCAAAAATTGCATACCCATTCCTTATTGAGACACCAGCTGGACTGGTGGATGAATCTAACTGCAGCCAAAACTTGGAAAAGTTACTTTTTGGAGGACTGCAGTTCCCAGAATTCTTCAGCTTGGCTTGGAGTTGTAATCCAAAACAGTTCATCTTTCAAGCTGTGACTGTAATACTGGTAAAGGGACACTATCATCCACATCACCTGAAGGCAGGAGGCTAGCTTTGGGGGTGCAGAGCCAGTTCCATGGCCTTTAGGTGCTGCCCCTTCACTCTTCACATAGAGCTCTGTCCTCCTCCTTGGTGTCTTTCAGCTACCTGCTCCCTGAAGTGACTCCCTCATTCTGCTTAATGGTAGAGCTATCCCTGGCCATAAAATCATATCACCCATCACTCTCCCTCCACACTGGAAGGCAAGGTAAATTAGGATCTACTGGTAGACTTCAGGGTGAGTTATGGCTGATTGGCAAAAGTTCCTGAGTTCTAGCAATAAATAAATGGCTCCCCACTGCTTCCATACATTAAATTGCTCTAACACTAGGCAGAAAACTGGATGTGTATCTCTATGTGAAATGGGACTATGAAGTCAGTTTACACCAGGGGTAGGCAACCATTCCCCTTTAAGGGCCGAGGGACTTCAGCTCCCAGAATCCAGGAGCTATTGGCCAACATGGGACTATTGGCCAACATGGCTTAGGCTTCTGGGAGCTGAAGTCCCTCAGCCCTTAAAGGGGAAAGGTTGCCTACCCCTGGTTTACAGGGTTGGAATGAGAGAAAAACCCTGTTTAACCAGCCTATGGTCACCATGTTGATGCAAGGGGCCAAAAAACCAAACTGAAGGGACCAAAAAACCAAACTGATTCCCCCCTCTGCCATGAAACCCACTGGATGAACTTGGACAAGTCACACACTCTCAGCCTCAGAGGAAGGCAATGGAAAACCTCCTCTGAACCAGTCTTGCCAAGAAAACCCCAGGATAGGGGTTCACCTCTTATCAGCTGCTGCTTCCTCCTCCTGCCTCACTATGCCACACCACGCCACCCCTTCCTTCCCCCTCCTCCTCCTCTAACCTGACTTCCTCTCTTCTTCCTCCTCCTCCCACTCTGTGCCACACCACCCCTTCTTCCTCCTCCTCTGCCACCTGGCGTATAAGACGACCCCCGACTTTGGAGAAGATTTTCCTGGTTTAAAAAGTAGTCATATGCCAGAAAATACTGTATATCTTTTGAATACTTGCAGGCCACTGAGGAAGACTGTAGTCAAAATGCATCTGGCCTTGAGTTTTTACTAATTACTATTATTATATTATTTTATTTTGTGCATTTGTACACTTTTCAGTGGGGTATTGTTACCCTTTTAGAAACTTTACTGGCTTATTACTTCAGGGTTCAGGGGTTTTTTTGGCCTTGAGTTTTGAAATTTTTATTATCATTATAATATATATATTTTTTTGCATTTGCATACTTTTCAGTGGGGTATTTTTACCCTTTTAGGAATTTTATTGGCTTTTCTGCTCCAGGGTTTAGTTATTCCTTTATTTCTTCATAAAATTGCCTTTTTGTAATTGGAAGTGGTATTATTTTATCCTTGGTTAGTTTTTGGCAGAACCCTTCAGTTTGGTTTTTTGATCATATATCTTGGGTTTTCTGGCTTTAGGGACTTTTGTTGGTTTGATGGAAGGGGCCAGTCAGTCTTCTTTGTGTAATGAATACCACAGCTTTCAGACAAATAAAAAATGAAGTGAAATCTTGAGGTCACAAACCTCCTTCTATATATTTTTGCTGTTGTCTTCTTCCTAACTATGGGCCTCTACAGATGGTGCAAAGTGCCCTTTTGGAAGCAGGGAAGGGGAGGGGCAGCCACACACCAGGCGCCCCAACCCCTTCCCAAGGATATCATCAGAGTGTGCGCCGCTATGCATGGCGCATGCTGTCAGAACATCCTCCCGGTGCAGCGTTATACATGCTGTGCCGGAAGAGGTGCAAAAGAGCTGCTTGGCGGTTCTTCGGGTGTTCTTTTCACCACCTGGGAAAGGAGCGGTGTTTTGGCACTCCTTTCCCAGGCAACAAAAAGGAGGATCGGGGCTGACGCTTCTGGAAGCCTCCGCCTCGATACTCTGTTTTCCAGAGAGGCCCAGTGCTGCCCGTCTGCATCCCGCCTATGTAGCTTTTTTTTTTTTTTTTGGTCATCCACTTCTACTGTTTTTCTTTTTTGAAGCCGTTTCTTAGAATACCAGAGGACAGAGCTAGAATTCTGATTTAGGATTTCACCTTAGTTTCAATGCTGAATGAACTGTTTTGATGCAGATCTAACATGAATAATTGTAACCCAGGGAACCTGTAAATTATGCTTTCCTATATCCTCCCCTCCCACAACTCATTAAGTTTTCTGTATCTTGCACAGAAAAACAATAAATGGATGGCATTCTTTTCAGTCTTTGAGCAGACACTGTGGGTATAAGTTATATTCTGGATCAATCCCAGACCCCTTGACTAGTAATATCAACAGGAAGGAATATTTTCTCAGGTATGCTTGGATTAGGTGTGTAACTCTACCTTGTGAGTCATATTTTGAAAAGTGAGTTAAAGAGCAAGGCACAGAGCATGCCTAAGAGATCTTGTTACTTATGGCTGGCAAGGAAAAAAAATGAGTCCCTCATCCTATACCCAAGTCAAGATCACAAAGTGGATAAATTATTTTTGTAACCAAGGCAGAAAATCTCACAGATACTTCTCACACTCCTAGCAATGAAATGCAACAATACCTTTAAATATTAGCAATTTGCTCACCTTCCATACCACCTCAGACTAGGTGCCTGAGGTGGCTATCCCCCTCTGCCTAATAGCAGGGCTATCATGATGAGCAGAAAGCTGTAGAAATGGTAAAAGCACCAGCTAACCAATGTGTGTGCATCCAAGAAGCAAAATAGAAGTGTTTTGGCTTGAGATTCCCATTAGGTTTCATCTCTTGGCTGAATGATTGCTGCCAGAGAATAGATTCATGGAAAATGAGAGCTGGCATAAAACCAGGATATTTTGCAATGCTGTCAGTGTTCATTCATTTAGTCATTGTCCTCCTCCTAGCATTGCTATGATTTGAAGCATAAGTGAGAAAATGGAGAGCTGCCCTTTTATACTTAACCTCAGACTTCTGCTTAATCTCTCTTGGATAAACACTAAATCATGTCTCCATTGACTACGAAATGGGTGAGGAATCCTCCATTGCATGGCTGTGGCCTCCCAATGGACATGATGGCTCCATAGTTTCTAGCAAATAAGTAAGTAAGCCTCACTATCCAGCACAAATTAAAATACCACTTCTGTTTGCCACCATAAGCATGCTTCAGAAATATGAAGAGCTCAGAGCATGAAGCAAGGTCAACAAATATGGTCCTAATTTCCATGAAGTACCTGGAGGATACCAAAATATTGGTGAACATAATGGCATAGATGAAATTTGCAAAGGAACTGAAATACGTGTGACATGACTTCATAGCAAAATGGTTTGCAACAGAGTTCACACTAAGAAACAAGTTAAGTGTGGTCATTGTGAAGATGACAGAAATAACCAATATGGCAAATGTAGCCATCAACTGGGGCTGAAAGAGAAGTCAGCAATAGAGCATGTATCAATGATGACCAGACAGCGCCAACATATTCCCACATTTCTCCAGTCTTCTTGCCTATAGCAAGGGCAAACAAACCATTGATCTCACCAAGTGACACTTTCTATAGCTGGTCACATATTTATTTCCTAGTGGAAAATGTGCAAAGGCTTATGTCAACTGGCAAAATGTATTTACAGGAATAACACATCATCAAATTTTCATCTAACTTTGCTGACAACCCTCATTCTATTCAAGCCATACAATTCAACATTTCTGGCTCCAGATCTGTGACCAGAATTTTTAGCTTACACTGGAAGATCTGGAGAAGAGAAACTGGTACCAAACCCATTATATATGATGCAACATAAAATAGGATGGGGTGAAAATATGCTCAAATTCCTAATCTAGTAATTTAACAACCTGCTACCTGATCTACTACTCTTAGCAGTGGACTTTGAAAGAGCACATCAGGTTCTAGGATCAGGCCCTCAAAAAGGTACACAGTCAAGAGATATTATAATCAGGTTTGCAAAATAATCCCAGAAGGGGAGAATATATATATATTTCCATGAAAATAAGACATACCCATAAAATAAGCAATGGCAGTATTTGTAAGCTTTGGCTCAATATAAGCCATACCCCAAAATTAAGGCATAGGGCCATGATCTTCATCTTTGCAGCAAAGGTAATGTTTATTATGAAACCTACTTTTGGGGGCGGCAAAGAGCTGGCCTTTGAGCTGCAGCTGTGGCTCTTTTCTGGGCTGTTCCTGGGAGCAGTGGATCCACCGCTCCCAGGGGCAGCCCAGAAGAGAGCCGCGGATGTGGTTCAAAAGGTTGCAGTGACGATCTTCATCTTTGCTGCCCCTGAAAGGAGTGGCTCAAAGGGCTTCTCCTTTCGGGGGTGGCAAAGAGCCGATCTTTGTACTGGGCTGCCCCTGGGAGTGGTGGATGCACTGCTTCCAGGGGAAGCCCAGAAAAGAGCCGCAGCTGCAGCTCAAAGGGTTGCGGCGATGATCTTCATCTTTGCCACCCCCGAAAAGAGCAGCCCAGGGGTGGCAAAGAGATGGCCTTTGAGCCATAACCACGGCTCTTTTGCACCCTTTTGCTGCACCAAGAGGGTGCCCTGACACTGTGTGATGTGCAGACAGGCACACAGCATCAAGGCGGCATCAATAAAGAGTTGGGTTGCTCAGCACTGTGGGTCTCTCCCCCCCAGGACGGTACCAACTAGCAACAGTCTGTGGGTTTCTCTCACCCCACACAAAGACTAGGGGATAGGGGAAAAGCCAGACCTTAAACACCAGCTTTGCTGGTCTATCTCTGTTTTTAATGAGTACTGTATCTGTACCCCCAGACAAGATGAGTGCAAAAAGAAAGAGTTATTCTGTTGAGTATAAGAAAGGAATTGTGGAGGACTCCCAGGGCAAGAATCTTACAGCTTTCTGCAAAGAGAAGCTGGATATCCGAATGGTCCAAAAATGGCGAGCAGAATTACGATAACCTCAGTGTACAGGTGGACAGAGGAAATGCTAAGAAGCACAAGTGTAGTTCAGGTCGGCAACCTTTATTTCCTGAGCTGGAAGACATGATCAGTGAATGGATTGTTGACGACAGCAAAGGCTTTGCTTGTGTGCAGGGCTGATATTCAAGCACTTGCCCTTGCAATAGCACCACAATTCGAAATATCCCCAGAATTCAAAGCATCACAACACTGTCTGGATGGCTTCTCTCAGCGATATGAACTGTCTCTCAGAAAATCAACAACACTGTTTAAATTGGAAGATGCTGAAGTTATTAAGCGAGCACTTACATTCAAGTCCTTTGTTGATGGCATCGACTTTTCTAAATACCAACTTTGCAACATGATTGCTATGGATGAAACTGCAGTGTTTATGGCTCAAGGAGCTGAAATGACAATTGAACAGAAGGGTGGCTCCTCAATCTACATTCCCTCCACTAGTCACAAAAGTTCACGTGTTACCTGTATTTTGGCAATTTGGATGAAAAGAAAGCCACACCTCTTATCATCACTAAGGGCAAGAAAGATAAGATTGAATGTGTTTCTGGCATTTATGTTCTTGAAGCTTGATTTAATGCTGCTACTTGTTTTGCAAGGTGGCCAAAGAGGTCTGGTAGTCTGGGATTCAGCCAGCACTCACCGTGCTAAAGACATGAAGAACTTCCTTGCAGAGAGAAGAATAGATCAAATAATGATTCCTGCAGGAATGACTGCTTATCTGCAGACTCTTGATATTGCAATAAACAAGCCATTCAAAGACCATTTGCATATGGAAATTAACAACTACATTGAAAATAGAATGACAAGAAATCAGCGTGGAAACTTTGTGAAACCTAGCCTGCAAGAGGTTGTGATTTGGGTGAAGAATTCATGGGATAAAATCACTGACAGTGTTGTTGCCAATGCACTCCGAACAAGTTACATGGATAAGAGCTGCTCATTTAATGAGAGCTCTATTGCTCAACATGAAAGATTTGGGCCAATGGTTCTAAAGGAAATGGAATCACAAGAAATTCAGGATGGAATTCCGGGTTTGGAGAGTTATGATGATGTTCTAGAAAAAGACAACTTAACTATATTTGAATAAATGTAGATTGTTGTACCATACTTAATAAAAAAAATAAGACTTCCCCTGAAAATAAGCCATACTGTGTCTTCTTCAGGAAAAATAAAGTTTCTTATTTCCATAGTCTGCAGTTTCTAAGTACTGGCATATAAAGGAGACAATGTGAATATATCCTAGGATCCTTGCCCAAAGATTACTCAGGAAATAGCTTTTAAATCTTATATAGAGCAGTAAAGAGAGGTAAGCATTACTTAGGGAGACTAGAATGGCTCCCCCCTTGCTGTCCTTCCATTCTCAGGCAGAGACTTTTATTTTGAAAGGCTTTTAGAACTATAGGTCTTTAAGGAAAGGATCATTAAGAAGGTGCTGTTTTGTTTTAAATTGTACTTTTAAAACTTTTCTTTTAGTGTATGTTTGCAATTGCTTGAATATTGTTAATATTTTAATTCAATTTTGATGCTGATTTTTGTATGTTTTAACTATATCATAACCATTTTAATTTGTAAGCTATTTTAAAGAAAAGGCATGATACAAATGAAGATGAGGATGAGATGGAGGTGAAGAAGTGATCTCTGGAGCTGCATACAGCCTCTCAAACCTGTTTTTTCAACCTTTCACACTGCTAAACTCTCCAGGCCACCATTTTTCTACCTCCTTCAGTATGAATTGCCCCTCCTTGAAGCCTCCATAGGCCCTCTTGCAAGGGTTTCACATTAGTTTTGATCTATTTGCCAACTTCATCTTGGAGTTTCCACAAAAGAATGTCAGGTATTGTGGCAGCTGGTGGCTCCCATGTCTTTTGGGCAGTGAGTCTGCTTCACTGTTTTAGCTTGAACTTGAAAGGAGCTATCCATGGCACTGAACCTATTTGAGTAGGATTTATCACCTTGGGTAGATTCTTTGAGGTTTGGTTGAAAACTGGAAACAAATTCATCAGCCTAATGACATCAGAGCTGCAAGGAGCTGCTGTTATGCAGATGCTTATACACTAAACAAAGATCTGATGCTCCAACACTGACCAGTCTCCACTAGTTTAGCGAGTCCAAGATGACAAAGCTGAGGTTCCTACACATGAATTTGAAACTAGAACAATAAAGATTCTCAGGGCATTCCTTTCTGGTGGCAAAGGAATAGCGTTCCACTAAGACTTATGTGGGAATTTTTTTATGATTGTTTACCACAGCTATGCATGTTTTCCCCCTACGCCTAACAGTTTTATAACTCTGGAAAAAAAAGTTTTTCATTACCCTGTATTTTACTCACTCATGCCATCCAAACATTTCTCTCATTTTAGTGCTGTGATAAACCTGTATGTAGACCATTGGTCTTCAGCGTTTCCCCCCCCCCCACATTGTTTTGAACATCTAGAGCAGGGGTAGGCAACCTTTTTGAGCCGGGGGCCGGGTTGCTGTCCCTCAGATAATTGGGGGGCCGAAGCACCAAAAATAAATAAATAAATAAATATAAAAATAAAAAGTTTTTAAAAATAAAAAAAATAAAAAATATATGTATGCACACTCTCTCAGCCCCAGAAAAGCCATGGCAAAACCCCTGTGGAGATTTTGCCAAGAAAACCCCAAGAACAAGTAATAACAACAATAATCAATATCATCATGGCGGGTGGCAGCGGCGGCAGCAGGACCAGCCTGGGGCTAGTCCAAAGGCCTGGGAAACCCATGGGTGACCTTGGGCAAGTCACACACTCTCAGTCACAGAAAACACATGATAGGTTTGCCTTAGGGTCGCCACATGTTGGAAACTACTTCAAGGTACACAAAAATACCAGTAGTATTTTTTAAAAAATCATATTAGGCACAACACCCCTGCCTGACTCTTAATGAGATAAAAGTTGTCTTATTGAGTGGATGGTCTGAATAACTCAACCAAGAGATCATACAATCTGAGTTGGAAGGGGCTGCAAGGGCCAGTCTTGCCACGCAAGAATATACAACTAAAGTACTCTTGAAAGATGCCATCCAACCTCTGTTTAAGGCAATCCCACTATTCTATGAGGCACTCTATTCTACTCTCAGATAACTCTTACAGTCAAGAAATTCTCTCTTAGGTGGCATCTCTTTTCTTGCAATTTAGATCTAGAGCAGGTGCTGCTTTAAAGGAGAAAAATCTGGACTTTATACTACTTTGAGAAATGTACTTCCAAAGAACCAAACTGTTATCATGGATAACAGTTTTGTGCAGCTAGATTTCCCAGTTTCAAAGACACTTCTGTCATAGTAGTGGGGGGAAAGTCTCACAGAAGAAACGAGAGAAATGTCTCAATGTGTTAAATAAATGAATAATTTATTAAAGCCCATTATGTTTTGGCTTTACATTTATAAAGGCCTTCTTCAGGGGCTATTTAACTGTAGAAATTTCTGGTGCTGAAACTGTCACACCATTTAATGCCCAAAAAGAAGAAATTCATATTTTTTATTGGAATTGGTTTCTTCTTTTCATCCAGTTTCTGATCGGTAGTCAAACTGTCATTTCACTTGGCCTTCCATTCTTAAAATTAGTGATGGTTGCTCTCCCTGTTTTAGTTTGTGGTTTTAAATTAATTTTAAAGAGTGGTTTTACACCTGTTATTGAAAGTTTTTGTTCCTATATTTAATGTTTTAAATATTCTTGTTTATTATACATTGCCACAGGGACCCTTCTTGGTTGAGAGGTGATGCAATCAATTGATCAATCAATTTCATACCAGCTTCAGTGCTTGTCTTATTCCCCCCCCCCCCATTAAGAGGCATGACTGATGTGTAAGAAGGTTGCGGATTCAACAGATCCAAGCTTCAGACCTAGATAAAATCCTTAGCTAAGGAGGACTATTGATCCAGCAAACCCAAACCTTCTCTAGCTCCAGCACAGCCATGCTACCAGAATACCTCAATATCACAATAAGTTAAAGTATCTTGGTCAGTTTTACTCACTCATGTGAAGAAACAGTGACTTTCTCCCTACCTTAGGTTAGAGTTCTAATTTGGGATGAGTAGCTATCACAGAAACCTCTCTGATGGTTGGGAAGAGAAGGGCAAGGATGGACTATCCAAGATTGGCTGTCTCTCTCTCCATGGTCAAAGCTTCATTAATTACAGAGAAGGGGGTTTCCATTTCTGCCTCTGACCCCAGAAGCATCAGAAACCTAAAGAGTAACAGAAAATGTAACTTTAGTCAGCATATTTGAGGAATAGGACTTTTGCTTATATCCACTCCCACCATCAGCATGGGCGTTTTTTAGTTATCTCCATCCTAGCTGTGATTTTTTTTAATCAATATTCTCTTCTATCCACCCCCTCAAACTGCAAAGTTTAAGGGAAAATGTCCCTATTGGATTTTGGGCCCTAAATCACATAGCCAGGCATTGGTAATGAAGGATTAAATTTTTCATCCCAGCATAGGGGGTTCCAAAGAAAACTGGACCACTCGAACTGGAAGGAAGGAAGGCTAGCTGTAGCTGCAAGACACATTCTCAGTAAATGTGTAGACTTAAGCTTGGAGAGGGAAATTTAGTTATATTTTCATACAAATTCTCAGCCTATGGCATCTTAGCATGAAATATTAAGAGGGCTGTAATAATATGTGGCCAGTATCTGTGTGTGTGTGAGAGAGAGAGAGAACATGGAGGCAAAATGTCTAAGTGGGGAAAAACAACAGCTAAAATTAAATAAAGTAGATAGTAAACACTAATTTATTTATATAGAAGCTATCATGAATCGCAGTATTAACAAGGACACTGATGAAAAAGCTAACCAGAAATTCCATTCTGTGTACAAAAGATGGAAATGGAATAGTGCACTGCTCTGCAAAGGAGAGCATTTGCCAGATGCTCCAAAAACTTATACACATCTAACCTTCCTGATTTGAACTTCATGGATTCCCTTTTAAATGGTGCTGAACTGAAATCCTTTGAGCATGACCATCGGAAGTGCTTAAACCAACCAATTTTTGAAGTTGAGATAAAAGCAGCTATTACCAAACTGAAGCACAGAAAATCTCCTGGCTTGGATGGGTTTCTTGGAGGATTCTATAAATTGTTCAGTGATTTCTCAATTCCTTATCTGAAAAACCTTTTAAACGACATCTTTGGGGAGGACACAGTGGTTCCAGAGTCTAGGGGCCTTTACAGACTGCCAGAAATAATGCAGCTTGAATCATAGGAACTGTAGTTTTTTCTGAGACATTGAGCCTTCTCTATCAGAGAGCTCTGGTGCCACAATAAACTACAGTTCCCATGATTCTTTAGCACCAAGTCAAGGCAGTTAAAGTGGAGTTAACTTGCATTATTTCTGGCAGTCTGTAAAGGCCCTTAGAAACAAATGGGGTACATCATCCTGCCCAAACTACAGATTGGAAACAACTAGTTACACATGCTAAGGACGTTATCACACGGGGGCAAATCTGCTGGTTAATCCAGACAA
>CM034703.1:279121793-279139783 GCA_020142125.1 Phrynosoma platyrhinos
TGGCAGCATGAGCTTTCGTAGACTTAAGTCTACTTCCTCAGATGCCACTCCACCAAATATATCTGAGAAAGTAGACTTAAGTCTACGAAAGTTCATGCTGCCAACTTATTTCTTTAGTTTCAAAGGTGTTATAAGATCTCTCTACCCATGATAAAAGTCACCTTACAATTGCCACAAGTTGGAAACAACTTGAAGGTACAGAAAAACAACAATATGCAAGCTTTTGAAGTTTCACTGACTTCATCAGGCAAAGATGTTAAAAAGCATACAGGAGAAGTGATGATGTCAAAGATGCAGGCCTGCATTTTGTCTCAAATGTTTGTAAGTTATGATGGTCAAGAGGGATATCATTGCAGACAGAGGCCACTTTCCTTCTTGGTAATGTGGGGATTAGGGACAAGGTGCAGTAAAACAGAGGCAACCATTAAAGATACCCTTTCATTACGATCTACATAACTGTGTTCTTTATGAAGAGATCTAGTCTGGATTGGCTAGAAAAGGATAGAAACCTTCCCTTAAGTCTGGTGGCCAGCGAAGGCTCCAGCAGAGCTCTTGCATGCAATTCCTATTCTGTGTTTCGAAAGAGAAGCACAGAAACTTACCTAGGGGGGGCAATGTTTTAAAAGTTTGTTCCACTTCACCTCCCACTCCCCCCAAAATTGCTGTTGCAGATTCAGTTTCACCAATGTCAGTCCATGTGCAAATATGCACTGGAGTGATAAACTAGATGTGAGTGATAGGAAAAGGGCAAAAATGGGAGTGCATGTGTTGCCCAGTAATCATTCTTTTAGGACCTTGCCATTTTCAATAGTGGTGATCAATATGGTTCACAGATTACCTCATTTTGTATGGATTCATGTAACTTTTAACATTTTGGACTGTGTGTGCTTCTTCTTTTTTTAAACGAACCAGGGTACTTTTTCAAGATGTTTGAGGAAGTTGGCATACCTGAAAGTCGGTCTAGGAGTACTCTCAGTATGCAAAGCAAAAAGTGGTGATTTCATGACAACTCTCAGTGACAACTTCAGTGTTGTGTTTCCAGGGCAGAGTGCACACTTGCCCTCCATTGACTACCGTATCCCAATATTGGATTAACATATTGAGGGGCAGCTGGGTTGGCTGTGCCGCAATATACAACAAAATCCACAAAAGAGCCATATCATAGCTCTTTTGTGGGTTTCAGATTTTCCAACATCTGATTGCACTTAGTGTTAAAAACTTTTGCCAGGAGAAGAATATAGTTTAGCTTTGGTGCAGCCATGCTTATCAGTCGCTTGTGCATTATTTCTGAAAGCATGAGGTTGAGGGCACAGTACAGGTTAGATGCGATGACGATTCTGTAGCCATTTCCAATCTAAATCTAAGAAGTTATTCAAAGATATACTGTAGTGGTGTTAGTCTGCACAATTAGTATGTAGAGAGATCTTGTAGCACCTTTGAGACTACCTGAAAGAAAGAAGCTGGCAGCATGAGCTTTCGTAAATTAAAGTCTACTTCCTTAGAGGCATTTGGTAGGAAAGCTCATGCTGTCAACTTCTTTCTTTAGCTAGTCTCAAAGGTGCTGCAAGATCTCTCTAAGAAGTTATGTCTGTTTTTGGCTGGCAATGGAAATAAACAGAGATGTTGACGAGATTGGAAGAAAACGCTTCCTTTTAGTCCATTACACCCAGATCAAAAAGAAAAAAAAAGAAAATAATGGAACTGAAAGAAGGGCTTTTGCCTTTACACTCTCTCTCTCTCTCTCTTTTTAATTTTGCTGACTGACAGAGGATTTAAATGCAAAGTGGATCTAATGCACGCCCTGAAGTCAGCTGGCAGTATGCAAATGACCTGTCAGATTAAAATCTGAATGAAAGAGATAACAAGCTTATCTTCATAACAAAAGCGTCTTACGGGCAAACTATTTGACGCACTGTTGATGTTTGTTTTAACCCGCAGGCTTTGGACAGGGCAATATATATATATATATATACATGGCTGCGAAAGGGGCTCCCGCGCCTCCTCCTCTTCCTCCCGTTTGCAAAGCGCAAAGTGTGTTTGTGTTTGCACTTCGCAACAAAAGGCAAAGGGGCAACAGCAACAATGCATGAAAAAGCCAGCAGCCGAGGAGGGTTTACAAGCGTCGCTTTCAAAGGGGGGACTGCACACTAGCCATACCAGGCAAGCCAGCCCCACAGGTCATTTCTCTCTCTCTCTCTGTAGCAACCCCACAGCTGCAATAAGAATAAGCAAACACAGCAGTAAAGGGGGGGGGGGGGAAAGAAGATTTAAAAACTGGGCTGTGTGTGTGAGAGGCGTGCGGTTTATTCTTCAAGCACGTGCGGTTTGGATCAGCTGTATTTATTTAGTGAAAGGGCCAAAAGAAAAGGAGGCAAGTCGGTGGGGAAAGCGGGGAAGAGAAGAGGATGAATATACCCCAGGGTGAAAAGAAAAAGAAAGGAAGAAAGAAGGAAGGAAAGCAGCTGCAGGTGTTTGGGGGTCCGCCAAGGCCAGGCATTAGCCTCGTAGGGCGAGCTCTCAAAGGGTCAAGGATAGGTAGGGTTGCGCTTGGCAGCTCTTTCTGACTGGGGGTCCAAGACACACTGCAGAAATAATCCAGTTTGAGACCGCTTTACCCGCCCTGGCTCACTGCTAGGGAATCCTAGGAATTGTAGTTTGTTGTGGCACCAGAACTCTCTGACAGAATCATAGAATCATAGAGTTGGAAGAGACCACAAGGGCCATCCAGTCCAACCCCCTGCCATGCAGGAACTCCCAATCAAAGCATCCCTGACAGATGGCCATCCAGCCTCTGCTTAAAGACCTCCAAGGAAGGAGACTCCACTACTCTCCGGGGGAGTGTGTTCCACTGTCGAACCGCCCTTACTGTCAGGAAGTTCCTCCTAATGTTGAGGTGGAATCTCTTTTCCTGTAGCTTGCTAAGAAGACTGTCTCACAAAACTACACTTTCCAGGATTCCCTAGCATTGAGCCAGGGCAGTTAAAGCGGTCTCGAACTGGGTTATTTCTACAGTTGTCTTTTGGCACTGGGTCGCCTCGCATTTGGAGCCTGGCTCGATTTTGGCGGGAGGCGCGCGCGGCCAGGCTGACCAGGGGTCTTCCTCACACAGCAAAGGACAACTGGAAGGCTTTCCACAAAGATATGATCAAATAAAAGCTTTAAAAACTCATATAAATATAAATTATTCATGCTTCTTAGTCCTGCTCCAAAGGGAGGACGTTTTGGAATTCCTCCCTGACAGAAGGTGGAAAATGTAGGAGATGACCAAATAAAAGCTTAAAACATTCATATAAATATAAATTTATGCTTTTTAGTCCTGCTCCAAAGGAAGGACGTTTTGGAATTCCTCCTCAACAGAAGGTGGAAAATGTAGGACTAGAAACACTCGCAGAAAGATAAATCCATGCTTCTTAGCCATGCTCAAAATAGAGGACATTTTGGAATTCCTTCAGGACGGAAGGTTGAAAATGGAGGACATGACCCAATGAAAGCTAAAAACACTTATATAAATATAAATCCATGCTTCTTAGTCCTGCTCTAAAGGGAAGATGTTTTGGAAATGCTCCTGGGCAGAAGGATGAAATGGAGGACAGGTCCTGGGAAAAGGAGGAAGACCTCTGGTCACCAGCCTGGCCCCCCTTGCTTGCTTGGCACTTCTTTGCCCCCACATAAATGTGAGGCGCGTGTGGGCATTCCCGCCCAAATTCTTTCCCTGCTATGACTCCCCCCCCCCTCTCCCTTTGAAAGCCCCCAAATCCCTTAAGCCTCCTTGGTCAGAATGGACCACTGTGCTCTATTCACAAAACACAAAGCAAAACAAAAAGTCAGCCAGCTTGTTTTTCTTTCCAAGGACCCATCCTCACTCTTACAGAATTTCTCATTTTATTCTTTTACAAGTGTTTTTTTTTTTAATTGCTTATCTCTGAGGATTTCAAAATGACCATGCAATACTAATAAAGCAGTATAAGAAAGAGAATACACTCGTCCCTCCACATTTGCGGCTTTCACTTTTGTGGCTTTGATTATTCACGGGTTTTATTAATTTGTTCTCTCTAGGAATCTCTAGGTCCTCAAAAGCAACTCTATGGTCAACTTTAACCAAAAATCTCACTGAAGGACCTAGAGATTCCTAGAGAGAACTCTCCACTAGGCATTTGTAACTCCTCCAGCGCAATTCTATGGTCAATGTCTGGCAGATGTTGACAACAGAGTTGCACTGGAGGACCTAGAGATTCCTAGAGAGGTGTTCTCTCAGGTAAAAACATAGTGGTTTTGTTATTTGCTCTTTTTCCACATTCACAAGGGTCCTGTGCTCCTAACTCCAGTGAATGTGGAGGGACGAGTGTATAAATATAGTAAAACAGTATAAGAAACTGTATAAGAAAACACCATAAGAAAGGGAGCAAGTGTGGCATAGTGGTTTGAGTATTGGACTAGGACTCTGGAGGCCAGGACTGGAATCCCAGCTTGGCCATGGAAACTCACTGTGGGACCTTGGGCAAGTCACACTCTTTCAGCCTCAGAGGATGGCAGTGGCAACCCCCCTCTGAAGAAACTTTCCAAGAAGACCCCACGATGGGGCTGTCTTAGGGTCGCCATAAGTCAGAAATGATTTGAAGGCACACAACAAAAAATGATAAGAAAGATATTAAATCAAGACATAGTATTTTTATAATCTGTGCAACAGGTAATAATGTGTGGCCTTAAAGATCTTGGACTGCATATTCCATAGCCCCTCATTATTGGATAAGCTGTTCAAGCTATGTGGAGGAGGAGGAAGAGACCCAAAACATGGAGGGTTGCAGTTGATTTTTTCTGTTATAGACAGTATGGCTGAACTACACCCAAAAGTACAGTACATTGCTACTGTTTCTATCCAACATTTTAGTTTATACACATGGCTTCATAAATTGTTTAGTTTTCAGACATCTCAAAACATCTGAGCATCTGAGGAATTGTTGTGTGCCTTCAAATTGTTTCCAACTTATGGTGACTCTAAGTTCATTTGTTTAAAGGTTTACCATTGCCTTCCCCTGAAGCTGAGAGAGTGTGACTTGCCCAAAGCCACCCAGTGGGCTTTATGGATGACCTAGGAATCGAAACCTGGTCCCCAGAGTCATAGTCCAACAAACTACTACACCATGCTGGCCCTCAAGGAATCATAATAACAATACTAATAAACTACATTTATTTATATTCTTCTTTTATCCCAAAATTGGGACCCAAGGTGGCTCACAGTTCAAAAGAATAATACAAGTAGACCTAAGTCTATGAAATCTTATGCTACATCTTTTACACAGTTAAGTCTCAAAGGTATAAGTATAGTTAAATCTCAAAGCCACACAATTCCTCATTTAGTTTTTTTAGCATATTCATTTGGTTTTTGTTATTATACATACACCACTCTGCAAGTGAAGTCAGTATTTGTTTCATTTTGCCCAAACAAAAGAGAAGCAGAAGAAAAAGAGATGGAGCAAGCCAGAGTGACATGATGATCCAGTATGAGCTGGCCAGGTGGTAAAAACTCCTGTTCTTACTTTAAGGTGTACTATGAAGTTGTAGTCGCATCAATATAGGCCCACAGGGACACAGTGTTTTTCCTTACTTCACATTCTTAATGTACAGCCATTGATACGGAGTAGAGAGAGGGAGATACCACTTTATGTGGTGAGTGTTGATCAAAAGGGTAGAAGGTCAACTTCATCTGCTTGTCCATGCTTCATTTTAACACCACCTCCTGGTCCCCTGATTTACGGTCAGACATTTTGTATCCCCAAGGGATCCATTCTGGACACACACCCCTGCATGGATACAAAAAATCACAGAACCTCAAGTCCAGTTGTTGCAGATGTGACAACTATGTGACACACTAGTGCAGCTGTGTGCACACACAGCCATTTTGGGTAACAGAGCTTGCCATCCATTGAAGCTCAGATCCATGGATGGTAAGCCCATGGATAGCAAGGTCCAATTATATATGGATTTGATCACTGATCTGGATCTAATGCACAGGCCAGCTGCAATCTTTGGCTAGCTTATAAATTACAATGGCCCACAACATCTCAAAACTTACATGCATAGACACATCTCTGGATCTAATGCACAGACCAGCTGCAATCTTTGGCTAGCTTATAAATTACAATGGCCCACAACATCTCAAAACTTACATGCATAGACACATCTCTACAAGTCCACAGCAAAGATGAAGAGGGACTAAACCCAGACACATTTACTGTCCCTTAAAGCAGTGCTTCTCTGGCTTTTTGACAGGCCTTTACTTACCTTTACCAGTAATTTTATCAATAGCCCAGGGACCGGCACCATATTTCTGCCCATTGGATACAGTTGTTTCTTACTTTCATAGGAACTCTCCAGAAACTGGCAACCCATGGTTTAAGGATCAGCACTAGTCTATAGACCACCACTTTGGGAAGCACTGCCTTAAAGAAATGAAGAAGTTAGAGGATGCAAGAGCAGCATCTCCTATTACTCAAGTGCCTTTTTGCCTACACATCTCTAATATGGCAAGTATTCTGTATCAGTTGCTTAGTTAAGTATACTAAGTATAACTCAGTAACTGCTCTTGGTCTGACTCCCACCCAAACCTGATGGAAGTGTCATTCACCTGTGCTCCCACTGCTGGCAGAATAGACCTCCTTCTCCCCATGTATCTGATGCCCAGTAAAATAGTTGGGGAGAACATTACAGCAATAGCAATAGCAATAGCACTTGCATTTCTATACCACTTTTATAGTGCTATGCACTCTCTAAGCAGTTTACAGTGTGTAAGCCAGTTGCCCCCAACAAGCTTCCCTCTGGGATCCAGGTTTACTCAGCCTTCCATCTTTTCGTAGGTTGGTAAAATAAGTTGTGGCTGCAGTACTGACATTTAACCACTGCAGTTATGATCATGGCAATAGTGTCTCAGTCATGACAAAGTAGTGATTCTGAACACAGAACAGTTACCTAGATTTACTTCCTGTATTTTCCGGCGTATAAGACGACCGGGTGTATAAGACGACCCCCACTTTTCAAGTTAAAATATAGAGTTTGGGAAGAGTATGACTTCCAAAACTTTTGTTGTTTTTGCTGTGCACCTTCAAGTCATTTCCAACTGATGATGACACTAAGGCAAACCTATCATGAACCTCCTTATACCTGTCATATAAGATGACCCCCCCACACACTTTAACCCCAGATTTTGCAGGTTAAAAAGTAGTCTTATACGCCAGAAAATAAGGTACTTGTAATTGTCTACACTCAAATACATGGGGGTGCCACTACATCTGATAGTCTTGATGAGAAATCTGTAGGACAAGAGGCCACCATCAGAACAGCATAACTTGTATGCTGAAAACATCATAAGAAAAGCAGAATTAGAATCAGAAAAAGGAGGAGTTAAGATACGAGCAAGCAACATTAACAACCTAAGGTATGCGGATGACACCATAATATTAGCAGAAGACATTCAGGAATTGGAACAGTTAATAAGGAAGGTAAAAGATGAAAGTGCAAAGGCAGGTCTGATGCTGAACATAAAGAAAACAAAAATAATGACCACACAAGTAATACGCAAATTCTATCTAAACAACAAAGAAACTGAAATAGTCAAAGAATTCCCATATCTAGGATCAAACTTTCACCAGAATAGGGACTGCAGTCAAGAAATAAGAAGGAGACTAGGAATCAGATGGGCAGCTATGAAAGAACTGGAAAAGATACTGAAGAGCAAAGACATACAGCTAAGCACTAAAGTTAGAATTGTTCAAGCCCTTGTATTCCCAATGACCATGTACAGATGCAAGAGTGGAACAGTGAAGGAAGCAGACAGAAAGAAAATCAACTCATTCAAAATTTGGTGCTAGAAAAGAATCCTTAGGATATCATGGACAGCCAAGAAGACAAATAAATGGGTTCTTGAATGATCACACCAAGGCAAAGATGATCAAGTTGAGACTATCATACTTTGGCCAAATAATGAGAAGGCACAGATCACTAGAAAAAACAATAATGCTAGGAAAGGTAGAGGGTAGAAGAAAGAGGAAGACCACAGACCAGATGGATAGACTCGATCAGGGGGTTATTGGCAAGGGCTTGCAGGATTTGGGCAAGGCAGTGGAAGATAGGGATTCTTGGAGATGTCTCATCCACAGGGTCACCATGAGTCAGAACTGACTAGAGGGCAGACAACAACAACAACAACAACAACTGTACCATATTCATGATCTGTTAGTCACAACTGTGACACTATTGTCACAATTGCTATCTCCTCCCTACAGCCTACTTTCTTAAGCAGCTGATGCAGAATATTGACCTATTTATATTTGAGATGACCTTGCAAAACCAGCACAGTCATCCTCAGGGTGACTAGACGTCCTCCTTTTCCAGGATATCTCCTAATTTTTCAGGAAGAATTCTCCCCTCCTACCTGCCTCCACACAGCTGAGCTGAGCCACCAGGCTATGGCTGCTGCTGAAGAGCTGCAGGGGGAGTAGCTGCTCACTTGGCAAGACGGGGAGGAGACCGAGGATTCAACATCTTCTCCTGCTGCCCCCAAAGCTTTTCCTCATGTGATAAAGCTGCTAGCCAGGTAGAAGAGGGAGGAGTCTCTCTTTCTTGCCTTGCCAGCAAACCTGCCAGACTCCAAATTTAGGCATCCCTTTCCACCATTGCACTAGGTGACATTCCCCTCTGAGATGTCACATGGTGTGTTCCACAACTGCTGCATCCCTCAGTGACACCTCTGTTCTTGTCAACCATCTGTCTGCAAAATTGAGAACAGCAGCCATTACTAACTTCAAAACACAAGAAAAGCAGTGTAGAAAAAATTACGGTATTTAAGATGGGCAATTACTTGTTGTATTCTGAAAGCCATATATTTGGGAACTGGGACCAAGAATAAATGGTTTGCCTAAGCGTGACACTGTCTGATGACTATTAAAAGCTCATAATGACACCAGACTCTAGAGCAGGGGTTTCCAACCTTTTTGACTCACGGAGCCCTTTTTAGAATCAATTTCTATGGCGGAGCCCCTAAGAGGCCTACCCTATGTCTTGCTAGTTAATGGTGTTTAGGAGCATCCTCTCCTGCTGTTTACAGGGGTGGGGAGGAAGATGGGATAGATTGTAATTTTCCTGGAGCTGCCACAGAGCACCTGAGAAGTGCATGCAGAGCCCTAAGAGCTCCTTGGAACACAAATTGGGAACTGCTGGTCTAGAGAAACTCCCCTCTAAGCCAGGAAGCAAAGGTTTCACAGATATATATTTTCACACCTAGATCACTTTTCTGGATTTAAGCTATAACCTCAATCCCTATGGGTAAAGAGCTGGCAGCCAGAAACATTGTGTTTTGTGTACCAATAAAAAGTTAGGGAGAAAGTTATGATCATGACAATAGTGTCTCAGTCATGACAAAGTAGTGATTGTGATAATTGATGATGATGATGATGATGATGATGATGATATTGATGGTTATTGATGATTGATTTGACTAGATCTATGCTGATTACCTGGTTGCAGGTAGGAGATCAAATCTAGAAATCTCTCTGCCCAATACAATCTTTTCCCACCCACTTAATATGAGTCCACAGATCATTACTGAGATGAAGAGATTAAATTCTTGTGTGTATGTGGTAAATATGTGAAGATCTGGGTAACATCTACATATCTGGTGGACCAAGAGCCCCAAGGAATAAAACTACCAAAACAAAAATTGTAAAAGATCTGAGCAAATTAAAGGAAAGGAAGAACCTATTCAAGGACAGAGTAGGAAATTTATTGTTCCATCAAGTAAGGACATAAGAAGACACTAGACCTTTTTTACTCCCAGAGAGCATATTGTCTCAACCTGGGGTTCCCAATAAGTGTACTCACACTCCTTAAGATGTGACCAGATGCATTACTCTGAAGCTAATAGAGAAACACACACACAAACACAAAGTTACTTAGAGCATAGGATAGCTGTATATATATATATATATATATATATATATATATATATATATATATATATATAATTTGCTGTCAGAAAGGAGGATGTTCCATTCTAGACACCCAATTGTTCTCTAGGGTGGCTCTGTTTAAACCTTTGGGATAAATAGAAAAGCAGATGGGATTCCAGGGTTGAAACTCCATTGTGGGAAAAATGAGAAGAACCTATCAAGAACTGGAATGTGTCCAACAGGAAACAACAAGCATTATCTAAATAAGGGGCTCTGGCAGGCGCTCAGAGGAACAGATTGGGAGCATTGGCATGTTGTGCTGCAGTAGGAGCCCAGTATCCATGCTGCCTTATTTACCGCTTGACTGGAACAAGAAAGAATTGAAATAAAGATACAAGGATTGAAGGCTTATTTAGATTTCAGCTTGGAAAAAAGAGTAGAAGCAAGAGCAGCATAACAGAATCTTGCTGTAGTTGAGGAACATTCACTCAGAGCAGTTCTTCCAGGACTGACAAGGCAACTTATTATATCTTGGGTATTCCTCCTAGAGGTTTTATGATGCTGTGTTTGAGGTCAAGGGTTCCTAAAGATCCCTGTGTTTCAACACTGCAGAACTCCAAGCAATTTCCTGGTCAATGAATGCTATGTAACCACACAATAACAATATAGAAGACTACTGTACAAGTGAAAACCCAGTTCAGGCATTACTTTTAATAAAATTCCAGAACATGGCAAAGTGCCAAAGAACACTACCATGTGTGGTGAGAACTTCTATACTCTTAGAGATGCCTTGTTGCTTCTTGGAAAGGAAATATTAGTGGAATTATGACATGCCATCTATAGAGTCATTGTAGATTTGGTTATACTTCTAGTACTTCCCCCACATATACCTCAGCATAGTGCAACAGGTCTTCCATTGTACTTTATACATGCCAGAGACAGTATGAACATTTACTCCCACCATAAGTACTCATTCAAGTCTCAGTTTAATTGTGAGGTTTACTGGTTGATCTTTGACCACCTATGCCTTCTCAGCCAAATCTACTTCACAGTGTTGATGCAAGTACAAAATGGCGTCAGACATACATATGCCACCCTAAGGTCCTTGGAGAAAGGGTAGAAAACTAATGAGATAGCATGGAGTAGGCGGAAGAAACTCTGTATGCGTAAGAGATTTTAAAATAATTAATGAAACAAGATAAATTCAGATAACATAAACCTTTCAAGTAGAGTTGGCATCTGCTGGAGATTGGATCCAGGACCTTCTGTGGATATCAAAATCCATGGATGCTAAAGTCCAATTAAATACAATGTAGCCAAAAGTATAGTTAGGGGAATTTTATTTAGCTCAAATTTTATTTGGGTTGGCTACAAGGACCCATGAGACCATTTCCCTATTTGTATACCAAGAGAAAGGAGTATCCAAGGAATTAAGCAGAGGCAGAATTTCATAATTGAAGTGTTTCTTTTATTGGGGGAAAATCACACAACAAATCACATACACACACACTTTCATACAAGTCTCAGGAAATCAGGGGTTAGCTTGGAATAGTTTCAAGGCAGAACTAACGGCGACTTACACAAGACTTGAGCAATGAGGATCGGATGCACCAGAGCTAATCAGAGTTCACAGAGGCAGAGTGTCTCCATGAAATTCAAACTAACACACTGGAGAGGGGTTTGGGGGAGGGTCTTTTATAGGATAAATCTAGCCTCTGGGCAAAAGTGTTTCCATATCTATGGGTGAAATCATGATCTGATGGTATTCAAGGTGGGAATGGGTACTTGATTAAGCCTATCAGGCTCATCCTGTGAGACATCCTTTGGATAATGGAGGCGTTAATGTCCCATTTACAACTCCCAAACTATCTGCTTAGCCTGTCCGGGGGCCTTGTTCTTCAATGGCATTACTTGTTTGTCCACCTTAGGGTTTGGTATGGATGTGTCTCCTTGCTTTGGGGATTATGGCGGACTGCACTGCGGGGTCCGTCTGGGGTCATATGGAAAATTACGCACGCACCAAATTTTCAGAATATCTCAACACTGGTAACAACAATGGTGTAGTAAAATGCTGTCCCATATATAAAATGGCAAAAATAAAGGTTTGTTTTTTGGAATTTATACATTTTTTTGAACATTTTCAAGCCATGGATGGCTGAATCCATGGATAAGGAATCTGTGGATATGGAGAACCAACTGTATTGTAAACCGCTTAGACACTGCATAGTGTGGTATGAAGTGGTATATAAATGAAGCTGCTTTACAATCCTTCACTCGTGCTGACAGTAGTGCTTCCTTCTCCCAGGATGATGTGATGGGAACCAATTATTGGTCTACCAAACTGGTCAACAGCTTAGGTTTTGGCAGGGGTTTAGCTGTACTAATTCGGGTTTTCCCCTGATATCCATACAATATTTTTCCCATCCTGGTGATTGTTTTGTGAATTTCCAATACTAACTACAAATTTTGATTCTCAGTACAGAATGGTGTGGCATTTCTTTTCCCTGTCCTGGGAGTTTCCAGTACAGGCTGGGCTAAATGTAACATCTCTTGTCTGTTACTACTGCTGTGTTGTTGTTTTTTACCTTTACACTGGTGATGTTTTGAATCAATGTGTGTGTATGACCTTTACTATGGAAGTTTTCTGCTGATCTTTGTTTCCTCATTACATTTTTAGCTACTAGACTGATAATTCCTTTTCGGAATTATAGTACCAAAGTAGAACAACCTTTAGCTCTATTGATTATACAAAACATTGTGAAAAGATATAAATAGACAAGTAACCAGGAATGTGGGTAATGGAGGAAAAGCATACAGGATGAAGGAGCCGACTTCATGGAAGGAATGATAGGGAATTATGCCCACCACAAAAGGAGAGAAAAGAGTGGTTTTCTCTCTCAAGGAGAGAAAAGAATGGTCAAAAAGAAATGTGCAGAAATATAGAAGTGCTACCACCAGCAACAAAACGACTGGTACATTTAAGGAAAAATTAGATCAAGGTACAGAAATTACCATTACAAGGTGTGAAATCCTGAAAGAGAATACCTCAATATTTCTTGGAACTATTGGGCAGTCTCTTCCCTGCTTCCCATACATCTTAACATTGCACTAATTAAAAACATCTCAAGTGGCACTGAAAAGCATATTCACTTCTGTTTTTCTCAGTTTGCAGACACAATATGTACATCATCATGTGTGGTTTTTTTTTACATGTACATATGTTAGATCTACCCTGTGCTAAGTTAGAGTGGACCATGATACTTCCTGAAATAGATGTGTTTGGTCTTTGCTCATGGCAGTGTATACACACTAGTTCTACAGCCAATACATAGCTGTGTAAGAAAAATATTATGTGTGTAGTGATTCTAAACCCAGCCCTGCCTGCATCAAAATTGTTTGACAATTCCATGTAAGGGGACAGCTGAAAGCTGAGTATCAGACTTTTAAAAATAAACAAACCACAGTTTATTGATTTCTTACTGTGTCCCCAACTGCAGTGGTTCCCACCCTCCTGAGACAAGAAGTAGAAAACATTTCCACTTTCTCCTTCTTTTCTCCAAATACCCTGCATCATTTTGCACATGAATATTCCAAATCACACAGGGTTTGTGCTGATAGCAATATCATTAGCATTTACATTTTATACCCCTTAATACAGAACTCAGTAGTCTCTAATTAGTTCACATCATGTAAGCTATTTGCCCCCAACAGGCTGGGTACTTATTTTAGCAACCTACAGAAAGATGCAAGGCTGAGTCAACCCTGGAGCCCTGGGACTGCACTCACAACCTTGTTGCTGCAATATTGGCTGCAGTACTAGCATTTAACCACTGCACCATCAGGGCTTCATGCTGATCCCCATGCTGATACATGCTTATACAAATGGCAGGCAAGATCAAGGAAGGAAATATAATACTAGAGCAAATTCCTGCAGTGCTATGGGGAGAGCCTTTCTTGAGGTAGCACCTCTATTTGAACACTATAGCAGTCCCAGCAGAAGCTGCTGTCCATGGTGAAGTGTGGTGGGTGGCAAGGAGAATTCACCCCAATGAGGAGGTGGAGGTATCTTCCATAAGCAGAACCCTTCTGTTCACAGAAAGCAGATCCTGGATTCCACACAATGTGCACATGCTCCAGTTGAAGCTTCCTCTGCATGTGTTGCTACATGGCTTCACTTGTTCAAGTGTCACCAACATTTTTGGGATCAGGGCCAAGGCTTCACCTTGAGAAGAGCTTATTCAACTGTGTCCTCTGCTGCTTCCTCTAAGAGGCTTAAGATCACATCTCAGCTTTTAAAAGAATCAGTCAATTTAATTTCTCTGCTTCTCTGTGTGAAATTGACAGCTGTTTCATTCTCTGTCACAGGTGGCCTGGAAGTTCATGGGAGGAAGTTGCAAAGGAGGTAAAGACTGCTAGGGATACCAGTTGCAGGGCCACATTGATAAGCCCCTGACACATCAATCTGCCCTTTAAGTATGCAAAAGACTTTCTGGAGATGTGGAATCAGTTTCAAGGCTATTCTAATTGTTCTGCGCCTTAGTAACTTCCAGATATGAACAGTGTTTCCATAGGACTGTTAAACAGAAAGAGTGGGCTAAAAGGCAGTGATTTCCTCATCTGTATATAGCCTACCCTGGTGGCGCAGTGGTTAAATGCCTGTACTGCAGCCACTCACTCATAGACCACAAGGTTGCGAGTTCAATACCAGCCAGGGCTGAGGCTCGACTCAGGCCTGCATCATTCCGAGGTCGCTAAAATGAGTACCCAGCTTGTTGGGGGGCAATCAGCTCACAGTTGTAAACCGCTTAGACATCCCATAGCGTGATATGAAGCGGTATATAAATAAGCTGCTTTGCTTTGCTTTACCCCTTCTACCAAACAGCCTAAAGACAATGTAACTGGGGCCAGCCCAAGAGACAAAGCAGTGAATCGTTTGCCCCATACATTCAAGTAAAGGTGTATGGTACCCAAAGACAGTCAATTCTGGCACATCAGACTGAAAATTCCACAAGTACATCTCCCCTTGCTGGCTATAAAATACAGTAAGAATAAAACAATTAACAATTTGCTGCCATAATCCATTGTTGGGGTAGTCACCACACTCTGCTTAGTGGTAGAGCTGACCCTACATACAAGAACATCTGGTATTAGAAGAATAAATCATAAGAAATTGTATTCCATTCTTTTCAATACCTTTCCTTTCACTAAGTACATAAAGCTGTACTTACTGTACACATCACTTCCATTACAAGTAATTTCCCTGATTCAATGTTGTGCTGAGACACTGGACAGAAGAGAGTTAGTAGGAATTTTAAAATTTGCTAATATATTGAAGAGAAAGATAAAAAGCTTTAGGCAGGAAGAAAGAAGAGGGAAAATGCAGAAATCCCATGGCATTCCTAAATGGTTGGGAATTGACTGGCTTATACTTTGGGGCTATTTAAATAAGAAATAAATAAGGAAAATGTTGTTCATTTTGTGCAAGTGCCTAATCCCACATTCTGAATACAAATGGATTTAACCTTGTCCCTTCAAAAGAGCTGTGGACAATCAGAATCATCTTTACAGAAGACTGCGCCTGCTTTTAAATTAGCTTTTTAAAAAGCAGCAGCCATTCACTCCTTTCCCTTTTTCCAGTTCCCATTCACAGTCAGCATAGATAAATATAGGCAAGCTGGGGCTAAAAAAAACAAAACCTGGCCTAAAGTTCAAAGAAAAGTAGAGGGGGGGGGAGAAGGAGAGAGTTCTGCTGGGCCTCCATCATTTATGGAGGTAGTTGTTGGTCTGAATCCAATGGAGATGTTAAGTTTTGATCCATTCTTGTAAATAACTAAACAGTCAAACTGTAAAGTGATTTTTAAAAATAAAAACACTGAATGTGTTTATAGTTGTACACTGCCCTGAAAGCAACTGTTAATGAGACAAGGTCTAATTAATTTCTTTAGAAAAATATCTTGGGGAAAAATTCAAATATATTTTTGAAGAACAGCATTTGACCATACCTGGATAGTGTCTAACCAGTATTATAAATGATGGACCCACCAGCTATATTGAATCTTTGACTTCTCAAGGAATGTTGTTCCAGGCTACACAACAGGTATGTTGAATTACAAGTTTCTGTTCTTCCTCGCACTGATTTCTTCCTGATGCAGCTGATCCCACATCTTAACTTTATGCTGCAAAACAGTAAACTAACTTAAATTCTGATAAACTGAGTAAACTCACACAAAGTTAATATTTTTTTGGTGAGAGCCAGGTTACCCTGTAGAATTTAATTGCCTTATAGGTGATCTAATTTTTTTCTAATAGAGCCATTCTAGTTTAATGGCTAGGGTATTGGACTGGGATATAAGAACATGCTATAGTACCTTGGGCCAGACACTGTTTCTTATCCTCACTTATTTCACAGGGTTGATGAGAGGAGGGAAGCTATACATGATTTCTTGAGTTCACTGAAGGAAAATTAATATAACAAAAAGGCTAGAATCCTCTTAGTGATATAAGTTGACATAAGCCCCAGTTAGATGTATTTGTTTTTGGGTTTTTTTGGGTTTTTTGATGTTGTAGAAGGGTGCATGCTGGACCTTCTTGCACAATATCCTTCACCTGGATACATGTGAGCAGCAGGGATGCTCCACAACCACAGATTGGATGTAGGGATTACCTAGGGATGTTCCAGATGTCCTTGCACACCCTGGAAGGAGGAGAAGCTGTATGCTTGGGTGAAGCTTACTCCATGTTCCCTGGCATACAAAGGCAGCCAGAATGCACCCAGGTGAACCCCCTGCAACCAGCAAGCCAACCACAGAGCCCCAACTATGTCTGTAGTTGTTGTGCCACCCAGGAAAGAAGTAGGGAAGAGACAGCAGCCTCCAACTCAGATAATAGCATAAATATACTGGTGGAAACTTACACATTTCCAGTAGGCTTATTGGATCTCAGCCATAATGTTTATCATGATTTGCTGGAGGGATAAGTCCTGTCAAGATGATTTCCTTTGCTTAAGCAGTTTACCTCTTGTAAAGTTTATCTTGTTTATTTTCACTGTGTCTCGATCCAGGAACCTGGCCTTGGAAAAACTTGACTAGTTTCCTTTAATTGCCAATGTCAGTTGTTCAAGCCTGGAACAAAATTCTTCAGGAAGGCACAGTTACCAGTAGGAGGAACAAATGAGGAACATGGAACATCTGTGCAACACTGAGGAACAATTTGGATCACAGCAAATATTTCAACCTTTACTGAGGCTATCTAAGCAAAAGTGTTTTAGGAAGGTCAGGAGAACTGGAAACAGTAGGCCAAAGCAGATTTCTGGGTTTGCTCTACATCTAGTGAAAAACAAGTGAAGATGAGTTTAAAGACTTTCTCAGACTGCTATGGCCATTTGGGTCTACAGAGAATCAAGGAAACCAACTGCTCTTCAAGTCCACTCAAGCCTTGGGTGCCATCATTGGAATGTTCATTCATTTTAATTAATTAATTAATCTTTGAATCACACCTCAGACACCTAATAACTAGGTGGTGGTGGTGGTGATGCTGACGACAACAGCTTTACATTTGTAAAGTACTTCTGAGCATTCAGATAGTTTCATATGCACTATGTACTTGTAATCCTTATAGCAACCCACAAAGGAAATCATTATTAATAATCTCCCTATTCCCAATACTGCAGATAGGAAAATTGATGAACTTTATAACACAAGTAGAATCTATAGTTTATCCTGTACAAATCCTGAAAAAACATGTAATTATGTGCAACAATTTCACACGACGTCACACAAAACCCGTCATTAAAGTAGTCAGAAATTGGTGTTATCCCAGATCTTTTTACTTTTGGGATATCAGCTAAAATGCATATGCAATATTACTGTAATTGCGCATTTACTCTAGTGTGAAAGTGAAATTTGGTTTATTCATGCAATAATCCTCCTTTCGCTGGTTTTTCCAGTTTTCCCATGGTTCTGTGGGGCCGCTTTTACTTCCTGTTTTGCTTAGGTGACAAATATGCCAGACAAAAGTGTATCCATTCTCATAAAGCAAAAAATACAACTG
>CM034703.1:279168444-279181352 GCA_020142125.1 Phrynosoma platyrhinos
AATAAAAACTAGGCTGTCTCAGACCTCCCAGAGGGCCTTCTCCACGACTGCTCCCAGGCTATGGAACAGCCTGCCAGACGAGATCCATCTTATTATCACTCTTGCTGCTTTTAAAAAAGCAGTAAAGACAGATCTCTTCCGGCAGGCCTTCCTGAAATAATCCTCCAGTGTGAGGGGAGATGGTACTATCATCCCTCTTCTGTGGCTTGCTTCATTGTTGTTTGTTATTGTTGTTTGTTTGTTGCATGTTATTATATTGTATTATGTTTTAAATTTTCAATAGTTTAATTATGTTTTAAGGGGTGGGAGGGCTGGATATGGGATAAGGAATGTTTTAAATTGTATGTTTTAAATGTTGTAACCCGCCCCGATTTTTGTGCAGAGGGGTGGGCTATAAATAAAATTTATTATTATTATTATTATTATTATTATTATTATTATTATTATTATTATTATTATTATTATTATTATTATTATTATTATTATTATTATTATTATTATTTATTACAGCAGAGTCCTGTATAAATAATAATAATAATAATAATAATAATAATAATAATAATAATAATAATAATAATAATAATAATAATAATAATAATAGGAAAAGGCAGTGAGGTAGCTGATCTTTCCTTTAGATATATGTATAATCACTACAGGTGATCCTTCCTTCCTACCAATACATATTATGAACATATATTTTATTTGATCTGTGTTTTAACTGATGCCTTTTTGCTGATGTTCTTGTCTGTTAATTTTTGTTGTTCCCTGCCTCAATCTATGGGGAGAGGTGGGTAAGAAATAAATATTTTTTATTTATTTTTTAAATTTATATTCCACTTTTCACCCTGTTTGGGACCAAGGCAGCACACAAGACCTTTAAAATACGACGCAATTAAAACTCCTAATATAAAAGTTAAAATACAATTAAACTAACTTGTTTAAAATCACAAGTTAAAAACACAGTTAAAACAGCATTAAAAGACATTTAAAACATGATGAAATAAAAAACATCAGAACCTCTCCCCTTTAAAAGCTCTGTCTCCTGTCGCCAAATGGTTTCTTAAAGAAAAATGTCTTTACCTGCTGGCAGAAAGAGAGCAAAAAGAGGGCCAACCAGATCTCCCAAGGAAGGGAATTCTTCTGGGAGAAGGCTGTCTCCTGAGTCCTCACCAACCATAGCTGCGAAGATTAAAAACTGCATGTGGAGAAAGCTGGGGTGCGAGGAGGAGGAATGAAGTTGCATACTGCATGTTCTGTGTGCAGTCATCCCATAACTGTCTTTGGTAAACTGGCTTTGTGTAAACCTATTTGACCAAGGATGACAATGGTACAAAAGCATTGTATGAGAGCCACTGTTGGTGGCTCTGTTGACAGTGGTACCATTTTAGGACAGGACTCAACAAAATGTGAAAGGTCTCCAAAAGCGATAGAGCTGCCTTACAGCACTTTGAAACAAGTGAAGTAAATATCCAGAAAAGGGTGGTGACTTTGACCCTCCAGATGTTTTGGAAAACAGTTCCTATAATCTTTTACCTTTGGCTATGCTGGGTGGGACTGGAGTTTTGTAGGCTAGAAGGCCAAAGGTTCCACATCACTCTATGGACTTTATCACATGGGGGAAATCCCATGCAGAAACGGGATTTAATTGTGGGGGAAACCCACAAAAGCAGGTAGATTTTCAGATGGTGTCACTGTTAAAGTGTGGTTAACCCAAATGGAAAGAAGTCAAAAGCCACTTCTTTTTACTTTTAGAAAATCCTGAAAGTAAAAAAGGAATGGCTTTTGACTACTTTCCGTTTGGGTTAACCACACGTTAACAGCGATGTGTGTGAAAATCTACCCACTTTTGTGGGTTTTCCTCACCTTTTAACTCCCATTTTTGCATGGAATTTCTCCCATGTAATAAGGTTGTATGTGTTTGTGTGTCTGTCTGTCTGTGTTGTGTGCCTTAAAGTTGGTTCTGACTAATGGCGACCCTATGGTAGGGTTTTCCTGGCAAGATTTGTTTGGATGAAGTTTGCCATTGCCTTTCCCTGAGGTTGAGAGCATGTGGCTTGCTCAAAGTCACCCAGTGGGTTGCATGACCAAGCAGGAATCGAACCCTGTTTTTCAGAATTGTAGTCCAACACTCAAACCACTATGACATGTTGGCTTTCTGCATGACCTTAAATCCAAAGCAAAACAGCGCTATTCTTTGTCAGGTCATTTTCAAGTCTTCTAAAAACAAATCTGCCCCCATATTTCATTTTTATGGACCATGTTTTGACTACATGGTCTTCCTTCTTGGTAGCTGCTCCTCAGCTGTGAAAAACCACCTTCCCCTATAACAGAGTAGGGAATGTGCAGCCCTCCAGATTACAACACTCATCAGCCCTAGACAGCATAGCTATTGTGGGGATCATAGGAATTGCAGTTGAGCAACATGTGGAGGGCCACACATTCCTTGTCCCTGCCCTAACAGAGTTGTCAAAACCCAAAAATAAGAACTGGCCTACATGTAGCATCTGCCATTTGGAAATTTCTTTAAATCATTACATGTACCAACTGTCTGTGTTCCCTAAGCTGTGCATCTGGAGTCAGGTTGTGTCTCCTTTATCTGGAATGCCAAAATCTGAAATACTCCAAAAACCAAATGTTTTTTCATGGGTGGCTGAAGTAGTAACTTGCTTTCACCATATAGTTGATCTAATGTTTTTCATGACAACCAAGACACCTAAAAATGATATGAATTGACCATATGAAAAACAGCCTGACTGCATTTTGAGCCGCTTACCATGGTGATAATGGCCACCATGTTGGAATGATCTGAAGTAGCTTCCACATGGATACTGCAGCACATACATCTGTCCATGCTGATTGGGAGATGCTGAGAATTGTAGTCCAAAAAAGTAACTTTTCCAAGCTCTACTACATGGCAACATGTTCAGTGTTTCCAAAATATGAATGTCAAAGTAGTTAATGTTGGGAAATACACATTGTTTCCTGAAGAAGTGATCCATTCTACTTTCTAATACAGGTTGTGTCTCCCTTACCTGGAATGCCAAAATCTGAAATACTCCAACAACAACAACAACAACAACAATAATTCATGAGTTGTTGAAGTAGTAACTTGCTTTCTGATGGCTCAATGTATGAAAAATTTGTTTTATGCACAAAATTATTTAAAAATATTATATAAAATTACAGGCCTTTGCAGACTGCCAGAAATAGTGCAAATTGAGTCCACTTTAACTGCCCTGACTCAGTGCTAGGGAATCATGGGAACTGTAGTTTATTGTGGCACCAGAGCTCTGACAGAGAAAGCTCAATGTCTCAGAAAAAAATACAATTCCCATCATCCCCTAGCACTGAGCCAAGACAGTTAAAGTGGACTCAATTTGCACTACTTCTAGCAGTCTGCAAAGGCCCTACCTTACCTTCAGGCTATATACAGAAAGTGTATATGAAACATAAATTAGTGTTTAGACTTTGTCCCATCTCTAAAATATCTCACCATGTATGTATATGCAATTACAGCTTTTTCAAAATCCAAAATACTTCTGGTCCCAAGCATTTCGGATAAGGAAGACTCAACCTGTAAATGTCCCCCCCCCCCCACTGAAACTCAAGATATTCTAGATCTGAAAATCTCAAATTGTTAGAGGAATCATCTTCGCTAATCAAATCAGGATAAATATTACAACAAATCCCTCAAAGATGTCTCCAAAAGGAAACACCTTGCAACTCAGCTGGTAATTCAATTCCTGGGCCTCAGGCACACACCAGAAAGAATCACAGGGAGCATGGTGACACTCCTAAAGAGCAGATTCCACAAGGAAAGACTTGAATGGGTGGGAAGAATGTTGTGGAAGTTAAGGGATTGGGCTGTAACATCATTGATCAATGTACTTAAAATGGAAGAACAAAATACTGACTCATGAGTAGGAATACTCAAGGAGTTTACATAGTTTGCATTGTTACATGAACTGGTGCATACCACCTGATTTAGAACTCAGAGATCCTTTCATTTTCACACCTCTCTAAATTTTGCAATATACTTCTCAGCTTTATAAAAAACAAAATACTAAAATCCATGTAACATATGTAATATGCTAGGTGTTATTTTTAGTTCCAGTATTTTCTGATTTATTTTAGCTATAAATGCTTTATGTTTAAATTGATTAAAATACATGTTCTTGGGGGAAGATTCAAAAACAGAATGTTTGTGTGTGAAAAATCACAAACTGATTGGAAAACATGATGGAATGATGAACACATGCAAAAGGGATACAGATTGGTAGAGTGATAAGATAGATCAGGGGATGTAGGGTATCTTGATTTCAGTGATGTTTTTGACAGGGTCCTCCACAATATTATTGTAGAAAAGCAGATAAAATGTGGGTGCTGTTGGTAGATGGATTTGTACCTTGTGGACCAACCAAATCGAAAGAGTGCTCACCAAAGTGGGGGTACCTCGAAATTCTGTCCTGGCTCCAATGTTGTTCATAAATTGTTTTTAACAGAGGGGCAGGGTATAAATAAATAAACAAATATTATTATTATTAAATGGCTTGGATGATGGAATAGAAGGCATGCTTATCAAATTTGCAGATAACACGTGGTGTAGCTAACATCATAGAAGACAGGATCAGATTTCAAAATAATCTTAACATAGAGCTGGCCCAAAACTAACAAAAGGAATTTCAACAGGAATAAAAGAATTTAAGATACTTGAGTCAGCTGTGTGATGTGGTGGCCAAAAAAAAAAAAAAAAAAAAAAAAGCCAATGCAATTATAGGTTGCATCAAAAAAAGTATAGCATCTAGATCAGGGGTAGGCAACCTTTCCCCTTTAAGGGCCGAGGGACTTCAGCTCCCAGAAGCCTCAGCCATGTTGGCCAATACTCCCATATTGGCCAATAGCTCCTGGGATTCTGGGAGCTGAAGTCCCTCAGCCCTTAAAGGGGAAAGGTTGCCTACCCCTGATCTAGATCAAGGGAAATACTACTGCAATACTGTGTCCATCTCTGTGCTCCACATTTCATGAAAGATATAGATAAGTTGGAACATGTACAGAGGAGGACAATCAGAATCACCAAAGGTCTGAAAACCAAGCCTTACAGGGAACAAATTAGGTAGCTGGCTATATTTAGTTTGGAGAAGAAAATACTGAGAGATGATATAATAGCCATCTTTAAATATTTGAAGAAGAAACACGTGCTTTCCCTATCAACTGTGCAGTGCCACCCAGTCTGAGAATCATACGTAAGTGCCTCCAATTGATTCAGAATTTAAACCCATTTAATCTTTTTAAGAACACATCCTCAGGAACATATGGGGCCACTATTAAGCATGCAAACAGTATCATGTAGAGGTATTTGTTATGTGAAGTCCTACCTGTACATGAGCCTATTTTAATTTTATTCTATACTTTACTGTATATACCCGTTTATAAGTCAAAAAATTTTGCAAAACAAATTGACCCAAAAAACTAGGTAGACTTGTACACAGGTCAGTACAGTAATAGGCTTGTCCCTGGAGCCTCTTCCCCAGCCCAGTTGTCTACTGAAGGGACAGCTCGCCTGGGGAGAGGCTTGGGAGGCAAATGCTTGCCTTCCCTCCTGGTTTCCAGCTTGGATGTCCTCTGAAGGGACAGTTAAGCTGGGGAGAAGCTTAGGGGAGTAAAATGCTTGCCTTCCCTCCTTGTCTCCAGCTCAGATGTTTCCTGAAGGGACAGCCGGGCTACAAAGGGGGAGGAAGGTTACTGAGACCCTAAGTTTTACCCTCGACCTATCCAGAAGTCACATCAAAATCCCTAATTTTGGCCCCAAAATCTGCCCTTGACTTGTACGTGAGGTTTACTTATACAAGCTTATCACACCACACTCTTAAAACAGGGCTAAGTCGCTTTAACTGCTCTGACTGCTTCCTGTTGCATTTTGGGGTTTGTAGTTTAGTGAGGCTTAAAAGCTCTCTGGCAGAAAATTCAAAATGCCCCTTCCTAAACTACAAGTTCCAGAATGCAACAGCAGGCAGCCAAGCAGTTAAAATGACCTAGCCCTGGTTTAAGAGTGTACAGCGATAGTCTCCATAGTCGAGTATATTTATTACTATACCATCTTTCTCTTGATATGAGATCCATGGTAGCTTAACAACAGGATCAAAACAAATAAAGCTAAAACCTGTTAGTAAAGAAGTTAAAATACAAGTAAACAAACTGTCCCATGAAAACATCAGACAAGCCAATTCATACTACTGCCGTGCATATTATCATGACAGACACATAGAAGAAGCTCCATCTCACACATACAGGTTCTTTTGCAAGGATCATGGGGAATGGTAGTCACCACACATGCACAATGATCATGTGAAACAAAGACACAAATGCAACTGACGGGTACGTGCTATTCCTTCTTTTTCACCAACACTGTTGGCTAAAATCAGGGGGGAAATGTAGTCCTGCCATTGTTACAGATTTGGCCTGTGCTAGTTTTTAACTTAAAGGACATCATCCTTTTATATGCAAACCTAGCTGGCAGTGCTAGTTTTTAACTTAAAGGACATCATCCTTTTATATGCAAACCTAGCTGGCAGCAAGGAAAGAAAATGTATACATCTAAGTCTGAAACCTGAAGTGTTCTGTGAGGGAAAAACGAATATGTTTTAGCCTTAAAGGGATCACAGACTGCAATTATATATTTCTTGTCAACTGATGTTAAAGATAGCTTGGAAAGAATGTATGCTGAGGCCCTGTAATAAAATGAGCTCCTTTACTCCTTTCAAATGTTTGTAAGCCTTGGAGGTTATCCAAAGGTCAAATACAGGAAAAGTCTTGGTGAACAGAAAACATAATCAAGAGCTTGCTTCTTCTTCTTTTTAATACTGGCCCTTTCTGTAATAAAATAAAAATCAGTTGTAAAGGAGGGGGTGGACTGGCTCTGTCTCCTCAGATCTAGGGCCAGAGGGGCTGAGCTTTAATCAAACGCTGCTGTTCTGCCTTCCTCCCTTGCCCCCCAACTGGGCTTATCACTTAAAATAGACAGAACCCACTAAAACCGCATCAGGGTGTGGTGTAGTTTTTTAAAAAGTATCAGGAAAAAGAAAGATTTAAAGCACACTTGGGAACATGTTTCCATAAAGATGAGTGTGGAATCACCCCACCCCCCCCTTAAGCACCCTGAAACAACAGAACCTGAATTCACGTTCTACAACCAAATCCTGTTTTGCCAAATGAAGACATCTTTAGGCTCAAAGCATGGATGGCGTTTTTACTCTTGTTAACCAAGAGAGCCATCAGTGAAAATCTGCATATTTATATTTTTATAGAATATAAATACGCAGATTTTTGTTGATGGCTCACATGGCTAACAAGAGTAACAAAGCCATCCATGCTTTGAGCCTATAGACATCTTCATTTGGCAAAATAGGATTTGGTTGTAGAACCTGAATTCAGTAATGATTGTTGATGTAGACAGAGAATGCCCAGCCAGGGGCCATTTCATACAACACAATTCATACACCAGTTCAGGGAGGCATTAGAGAATTCTAAGTACCCCATCTGTAGATTGCAAATTCCGGGATTTCATGGGATGGAATCATGGCCACTAAAGTAGAATCATAGAGCTGTAACATGGAAAAGAACCCCAGCTGTTTGCTATACTTTCTTGCTCACAGTTTAATAGTAACCTCAGGGCATTGTGTTCTTCCCATACAAATTATGCTCTATGTACCTATTCATACCTCAAACTTCCCCCCAAAGAAACACAAAGGTTAATTTTTTGACCCCTGACCATCTCCGGCTGATGCCTCAATCTTGTGAAATGAAAAGTGAACATAAAAAATTAAGAGATTACCCATTTTGGTACGCAAGCCCTGCACTGTACTTTATTGTTTGTATTTTAAAACATTTAATACATTTAAAAAAAATAAAAATCCAAAATTGTTTTATGAAGTGCATATGCCAGAATCAATCTCTGCCAATGAAATATAGGCAGGGAAGAGGGCATCTGTTTCATATCTCTCCCAAATGAAAATCTTGGGACAGGCCCATATTGCCATTTAACTATCACTTCCTCAGTGTTCACACATTAAGGGCTACCCACTGGATATTTGTACAGTACACCATAGCATAATAATATCCTCTCAAAGTCATTGAGGCACTATCACCAGGCAAGGGTGTTAATCCAGCAAGGAATAAAAGGGAAGTGGAGTACATTATCACCCCTTTACTAAAAA
This sequence comes from Phrynosoma platyrhinos, assembly GCA_020142125.1. Taxonomy (NCBI): domain Eukaryota; kingdom Metazoa; phylum Chordata; class Lepidosauria; order Squamata; family Phrynosomatidae; genus Phrynosoma; species Phrynosoma platyrhinos. The sequence goes on from CM034703.1 coordinate 279,176,658, forward strand.
ATGGGATTTTCTATTGATGTTTCCCATCTGGCTTTCTTTAACAAGAAAAGTCTGGCCTGAAGGGCTAAATTTGCTGGGAATCCAATAAAAGAGACATCTACTAGAGGTGCTAGTCACATTGGGGTATTAAGTACTCAGGTTTAGGGAAGGAGAGGAGAGGAAGGGAAAAGGAGAAACATGCAGAGCCCAACCTTGCAAGAACTGCAGTAGTTCCTATCGAAGGAAACCTGCAATTATTGCTTATTGCCATTTTCCTGTGAACTGAGAACTGGAGCCAAAAGGCTGATTGTCATTCCCTTAGCCAGGAAGCAAAGCCTCTCCACTCAATATATGTATCCATTCTTTCCCTCTTAAAAACAACAATTGATTAAAGAATTATGTACATATCATGACTGAACAATTTAATACTTTGATTCTTTACTCTTCCTGCTGAGTTATCTTTTGAACTGCAGTCCTGTGATTGTTTATTTGGTTGTTTGGTTGTTTGTTTTCCTGCTTTCCTCTGCAGAGCTCAAGATAACATATAGAATTCTTCCCGCACCCATTTTGTCCCTGCAGCAACCTTGTGAAGTAGATTAAGTGAGAGGGTGACTGGCCCAAAGTCAACCAGGGACTGATTCTCATGGGTATACATTCATGGACTCTTCCCTCCAGCTATCATTGAGTATCCATTCACAAGGTCCTATCAGAATGTCAGCTTGTGGACTGACTGGTACAACTTTTGGGTTTATTTTTATTTTTATTCTTTTTAGCTTGTGAAGGAATTGTTGATGTACGGCACCATGGTACCTTAAACAACAGGATGACCACTAGGGTGTCACTCTTCCAAGTATAGAAACAAGGGCATGCAACTTAGGATGCAGAACACCTTTATTGATCAAATGTTTCCAAAGGCTGACACAAATACCATCACTGGGTGTGATTCACAGTTTATTACCAGTCTAGCATAATGTGTGCCTGCTGATTATTTTCCCCTTTATTTCCTTTTATTAATTTCATTGTCCTCCAGTTTGTGCAAAAAGTGATCCTTTTGCTTCCAGCTTTCACTTCTTCTTCTCTGTTTCAGCTAAAAAGGAGGAATATGTGTATTAGAACTCTCAATAAAAGGACCATAACTTTCCTTTAGAGAATCAAAGAATTCCTCGAACACTTCACCCTTAATGAAAGTGGAGAATCAATTTGACTTTGAAGTAAGTGCTGACATCATACTGACATCTATAGCCCAGAATTCAAGAATTCAAGACTGACATCTATAGCCCAGGCTATTCAAGAATCCTTTGGTTTTTCTTTCTCTTTTGTTTACTCTTCACTCACAACAATTAAGCCAAACTCTTTCCCAAGAACATCTATGAGGTGCCACATCTCCTTTTTCCTGATTAACACCCAGTCACCCACCCATGCAAAAGCCATTATCCCATTGCTTAATTCCATAACCCCTTTAACCTGACTCTCAACCAAAGCCAAAACTTTTTACATATATAAAAAAGCCCAAGTGCATGTGACCACAGTGGTCACCCATGTTTCTCACTGCTGAAATGTAGATTATATTGGCAGAACCTGTCTGCTGTTAATCTGAAGTCCCCATAATAACCTTCCCTCTTCTGTCCTTTTAAGAACATATTGTTCTTAAACCCAGCAGGCTGGCTGGTCCAGTGTTTTGTTCCCATAATGACCAATGAGAAATGCTTAACAAGGCACAAATGCAACTGCACCTTCCATTATATGTTCCCTATCAACAGGTCTTTAGAATCATGCTGCCTTAACACATAGGAAGCAGTGCACAGGCATCATAGACACTGATAATCCCATCCTTGATGAGTCTGTCCTGTTTTCTTTTAAAGCTACCCAAGGTGGCAGCCATTATTGCATCTTGTGGCAGTGAGTTCCATAATTTAACAATATGTAGAGAGATCTCGTAGCACTTTTGAGACTAACTGAAAGAAATGAACGTCCTATGCTCAAGCCACCAATACAATCACCGCATAGCACAATGCCATCTCTGCTCGCCTCCTTCTTCTTTTCCGTCTTCTGGGTCTGTTGGGGGAATGGGAGAGGGAATGGAAGAATAAGATGGCAATGCTACTCCTGTGCAGGAGCAACTGGGGTCTGCAGGGCAGGATGGGACTCCTGCCAGTGTCAGTCTTCTTGCATGGTTTCATCACTACTGACAGATTTTAACCTACCCATCAGCCTGCGATGAAGAAGAAATCCGGGATTTATTGCTTCAACTGGCCCAGCTGTTTGGGACATTTTTAGACCCTTCAGTCCAGGATTTTCAGGTTTTCTGGAACAAATGGCAATCCTACTCCAGAGATAAAACCTTTCTTCAAGCATTACCATGTTTTCTTGATTACAGGCGCCTGGGAGGACTTGGCCTTAATTCCTGTCACTTCTTTCCACATATGGAAAGAGATGTGCCTTAAGAGGAGAGGTTTCTGGTCACACAAGCAAGAAGGCTGAAAATCATATGGTTTCCATGTGGAAGCTTCCATGTGAACAGGAATTTCTCTTCAGATGGCATGAGGAAAACAATGACAAGGGGGCTGGCACTGGGGTAGTCACTTCCTTGTTCCTGTTTTTAAGAAGATGTGGTAAGAACAGGATAGGCAGAATCAAATTTTCTTGGTGCATTTCTTATTTTCTTGAATGCTGCCCATTTCAGTGAGGCAGTAGAGATTAGCACCAGAAGATTTTCAAAGGCACAATTCATGCACAGCATGGCAGCCGGTGGCTTTTACATGGCACCCTGGCCATGGAAATAGTTTGGCAGCTTGGAGAGCTGATTTCAAGTTTGGACTGAAACCTGGAGCAGATTCATCATACCATTGACATTAGCCACCAGCCTCACTGCCTCCATGGAAATACCTGCAGTGACTGCCATGCGCTTGTGCATCAGTCAAAATCAATGTGATGGTAACTTACAAAACCTGTCCTGGACACTACATTAGTTTTGGTTAGTTTTGTTTTCTTTACTTACAAATTCTGATTTCTGAAAAAGTGAAACTATGGGCTTGTCTACATGATTAAAATATTCCCCAATCTAGTCAGATAGAATGTGATCTGGCCACGCGTGATTTGCAAGCATTTGGGCTATTTGAAGGGTGAGGGACTCCTTAAACTCAGCAGAAAAAGGCTTCATGGTTTTTACCAGAGTATCTGCAGAAATCCTAGAAATGCACATTATCATGTGTGGCTGTCGGTCAGCTTCACATGAATTGAGATGGTTGCGCAATTTTGGCAGAGGGTGCCAAAATTGGAAGGGTGGTAGGGTGAATAGATGCAAAAAGATGCAAATTTGCCCAGAAAAGTGAAGACAATTCATCGTGGATGTGAATGTGTGAAAATCCACACCAATTTGCATTATATACTTATGTTTAGACTAACCCTAAGGCTGGCATGCTATATTTATGATGTTGTAAACTAGATTTATGACTTCCTAGGTTTTGCTACTCACAATTACAATCATGGCATCATTACAAATGCCACCTAAAATCCACCTTAAAAGCCAGCCAGCTAGCAAGCCAAACTAACTCAAGGAGTTTCTTGTGGGTTTTTCGGGCTGTGTGGCCATGTTCTAGAAGAGTTTCTTTCTGACATTTCGCCAGCATCTGTGGCTGGCATCTTCAGAGAAGTCAAGGTCAGAAAGAAACTCTTCTAGAACATGGCCACACAGCCTGAAAAACCCACAAGAAACTATGGATGCCGTCCATGAAAGCCTATAACTCAAGGAGTCCTGTGGTGCACAGATGGATGTCCTCCCCTTGTTGTACACACCTCAGCTTGCTGGTAGAAGGGGACTAGATGCATTATCTTCCAGCACCCCACCTGTCAGTGCTGCAGAACTACTTTGATTGGAGCAGCTACTAGGCTTTTAAAGTGGGCTTTAGGGGGTCAAATCAGGAGATGGAGCATAGCTACAATATCATAGCTATGTCTCCCATTCAGAATATTGACATGCATGTTACAGAGGACAGAGGATCCACTGGGGTTTTGTTCCAGGATCCCACATGGATACCAAAATCCATGAATACACAAGTCCCATTACATATAATGGCATAGTAAAATGGTATCCTTTATACAAAATGCAAAAACAAGGATTTCTAATGTGAAGTCGTAGGCTATCATGGCTGGCATCCATAGTTTTTTATGTTTTTTTCGGGCTGTGTGGCCATGTTCTAGAAGAGTTTCTTTCTGACGTTTTGCCAGCATCTGTGGCTGGCATCTGGCAAAACGTCAGAAAGAAACTCTTCTAGAACATGGCCACACAGCCCAAAAAACTCACAAAAAACAAGGTTTTCTTGTTGGAATTTGGAATATTTTCAAGCCATGGATGGTTAAATCCATGGATAAAGAATCAGTGGATATGGAGGGCTGACTGTATATTAGGGAAAGACCATACAGCTCCAGGTATTTGTTTTATTCTAAAATAAGCATGGAGCACTGGATCTAAACAGACAGACAGACAGACAGACAGACAGACAGACACTGTTGATTGTGGGCTGTATTGAGGATTGGTAATTGTTACTAGGGGAGAGATTAGAGATCTGGAGCTTTGAAGTATAGGATTAAATTTCCCCTCCCCACTGCAGATTGCCCACCTGTGTCTACCCATATTAGAAACCAGCTTTGCTGCTTGTTGTTGTTAACTGCCTTCACCTCGATCTCAACCCATGGCGACCTTATGGATGAGACATC
>CM034703.1:279197647-279210733 GCA_020142125.1 Phrynosoma platyrhinos
GCCTCCATAGGGATCCTACTAGTGCTAGGACCTGGCTGCTCTTCCTCCCCTGGCGCTGGGAGGACAGGGCTGGGATCTAGCAGGGCAGGATTAGAACCTGGTAGAGCCTCCCTTTCCTCCTGTACTGAAGTAAGGTCATCCTCCTCCTCATCCTCCAAGTCCAGCTCCTGACTGACCATGACATCGAGGCTGGAAGAGAAAGAGTTTTAACGAGTGCATCATTCCGGGGAAACTCAGTTCGGACACTAACTCATCTGTAGCAACCGCTGTTTTTGAAATCCAGAATAAATGATCATTTAACCTCATTTCAGTGGCTCAAGTGGTTAAGACGCTGACCCTGTTGATTGCAAGATCAGCAGGTTGGCAGTTCGAGGCCCGGGTGATGCATGATGGGGTGAGCTCCTGTCAGTAGTCTGAGCTTTAGCCAACCTAGCAGTTCAAAAGCATGCAAATGCAAATAGATAAATAGGTACCACTTTGGTGGGAAGGTAAACAGCATTCTGTGCAAACATGCTGGCCACATGATCACAGAGTAGTCTCAGATAATGCTGGCTCTTTGATTTAGAAACAGAGATGCGCATTGCCCCCCATGGTCAGACATGACTTGACAACCTTTGAAATGGGGAATACCAGTGCCTTACCTAATGTTTTCTTGGCTCTTCAAACCTTGGTCAGCTATACATGACACTGTGTCTGAACTCCCTCCAATGCCTTGTCTGGGGCTAGCAGCTCTGGGCCTAGCCACCACCCTTCCCGAGATGAGCAGAGCAGCAGCTCAGTGGCCACAGCCTGGGAAATATGAGTGAATTCTGGCCAGGGAGCTGGAGTGAAAAGACCCTGAAGAGCCAAGGGAGGCATGGGGAGCAGCAGGTGGCTTTGGGAGGAAGCCCTGCTGGCTGTGTGGAGGTGCAGAGAAGGATGGTCGTCACACTATGAGTACTGGGAGGACTCATCTATGGAGGATGAGGAGGCTAAGAAAACTTCCCACTGGCTATGGGAGGAAGCCCTGGAGGACCTGCTAAGCGAAGCAGAGGAAGACAAGTGGTTCCAGATCGCAATGTTCAGCAGGAGACTGGAGCAGCAGCAAGGGACACTGGCGGGGAAGTGGATGCTGCGGGATGGGGTGGCCAAAGAGGTGGTGGCCAGGCTTGCGGGAACCACAGTGAAACCACCAACCCCCACAGACCTAGGGATGCCAAGGAAGACACAGGGAATAAAGGTTGGCTTCAGGCAAAAGCCAAGCAGCCTGCCTGGAATTGCATGGAGGAATGGTCCTCTGGGGATGAGGACACAGCAGACTGATCTTTAGGTGATGAAGATAATGCTGACATGGGGGCTTGGCTATGTAAAGAAGTCATAGATCAGCTTGGGGGGGAAATGCAACTGGCTGCGTGGAGCCACACAGGGGGGTGGTCCTCAGAGAACAAGGGCACTGCACAGACAGAGAATCAGCTTGGGAGGAAGGCTGGGAGGACTGGGAGAATCAGCTTGGGAGGAAGGCTGACATTCCTGGAGAATGATAAGTGGTCTTGGACCCAAATGCCTAACAAAAAACCTCCGATGGCACAGAAGTGCACCGCCATATGGTCCTTGGAGGACGAGGATATAGAAGATGGGTCATCTGACTCTGAAGATGATGTGGAAACCGAGGACTGGCTTGGGGAGGACATCCAGCCAGCACTGTGGAGTGATGGGGAGGAAGATGAGTGGGCCCAGACCCCAGGGTCCAGTGAAAACTGGCAGCGGCCCAAGGACCTCTGAGGTGCTGAGGGAGGTACAGAGGATGGAGGGTAGCTTTGGTAGAAAGCAAAGTGAGATGTGCAGGGTTGCTTAGGGATGTGGCCCCAAAACTCCACCCAAACATAGACAAATGGAAAAGCACAAGACAGGCTGCATGGTGGCAGAAGATCCAGAGGCTTCGGAAAAGGGGCCCAGGAAGGCTACATGGCAAGAGGGAGAGAATCTAGCTTTTGAGCCCACTATCCAGGGTGGACAAGAAAACACAGTGTTGGCAAAGTTGGACTGCAGAGTGAGTGGTGAGTGTCCTCCAGAGGAAAGTAGCAAGGGTTCTGAGAGGAACCAAGGAGGAACATTCGACCTACGAAAAAATGGAGAGGTCAGACAACCAGGTGGTCCACACAGGGACAGAAGACTTTAAAACACTCCAAGCCTGTATGGGAGCAGTGGCTCCCCTAACACCAGGCACCTCCCCAGCCCTGGTTCCTCAATCCCAGGACCGAGCAACAGGGCTCACAACGCTGGAGGACACCTGAAAAACTAATAAACCAGATGGGGAAGCTGGGGAGCCAGGAGTGGGAAAGAAACTAGATAGAGCCTTGGAGGACCCAGCCAACTGACCCACTCAGCAGAGGGGGCAAAAAAGAGAGCTGGAGACAAACAAATTAAAAAAAAACCCAAAGCAATGACAAAGGGCTCCATTACTTGCCTCAGAGGACAGACAATAATAAAAACCACACAGTGTGAGGCTCCAGAGGACCTGGCTGTTGACACAGCAGTGATAAGCCCTGAAACCCTATATTTTACTACCCAAGGTGTGGGCGCTGCATTCCCCTGAGGCAGGTGGGAGGAACTAAGAAGTCAAGACAGGCTGTGGGCTGATGGGAAGCTGCCCAACCCAGGCCACTCCACATAAGCCCAAGCCACTATGGTCCCAAAAGGGAGACAGGAGGAGATGAGCCTTGCCCAGAAACTTTAAAGCTGTGGCTTGCCCAGCAAGGCTCATCCAAAAACTGGACTAAAAAGGTGGTTCTGGAGGAGAAGAGGGTCAAGCCCTAACCAGATGGAAAAAACTCATAAAATGTCAACAGCAGTGGTGGTTGCCCACCCAGACTACTTAAAGATCACAGCATCCAGAGATTCCAGAGATAGACCAAAGCCCTTTGGAAAAGAGGAAAGAGGTACAGCAATTGGCTGAGTTGCTCCCAGGGCAACTTCAGAGAGTGGTGGAAGGCCAATGTCAGACACAAGTGACCACAACTCAATGGTGAGTGGAGGGACCCCCCCCCCCATACATTCTGAGAGCTGAGTTGAAAAATGACTTGGCAGCACCGCTACTCTGGCTACACTGGAAAAATGATAATCCAAAACAGAACTAAAGACAGACACTGGGAGGCAGGACAGTTTTACTAACCCCCAGCAAATGAAAGACACCCTCATAGAAAAATGCCCACCAGGGAGGAGACCCAGAAAGTGCGGCTTGTGGTGGTGGCACTCAGGGGGGAAAAACAAGGTTAGAATAAGCTCTACCATGAGTGACCAGGAGACCATGGGAATGGACAGGCTACTAATACACCACCCCAAAGCTGGGAGAAGGTTGGGAGAACAGGTTCCAAATGATCCAATATACAGAAAAACACTCAGGATCCTGATTGGGATTTGGGAGGGAGAGCACAGGTTGCACAGATTTGGCCAGCCCATTGGTGAAAGCAGGTGGGAAAAGCTACCCAAAAAGACCGATTGGGCTACCCTCTTCTATCACAGGGACTTGACAACATAGTGGTAGAAAAGAAGAGTGATCAGCTCCCTTTCCACTGGGAGGCGAATGATACAGCTGAGAGAGCACCGGGAGTTCAGGACTCCAAACCAAAGTTACTGTCAAGTAACCCTTTTAGATGAGGGCCATCAAGAGATTATAAAACTCTTCACCCCTGATGAAGATAACAAAAGGCTAGACCCACAAGAGACATTAGGTGGGATGACATGACACCAGGGAAATTTGGTTTAAGGAGGAAGAGAAGCCCAAACCCTAAAACAATGATATCAGAGACTTTGGTGCCAAGGGACTATCCAAAGCTAAACCCCAGAGGAAAAAACACCAAAGACCCACACCAGTTAGAGACTTATGAGTAAGGCCCAAAGGTCCTAAAGGTCCCTAGAGGCAGAGCCGACAGCAGAGAAATCCTAAAGGTGAAGAGAAAAACCTTAGAGATTAGTGAGACCCTCTTATTCGCTGTAGTGGACTGGTGGTCCTAAAAGACCACACTGATAGGGACTGTTCCCCAACACTTCAAGAAGAAGGGGAGACTAGAGACAAAGACTTAAAAACAGACTAGAGAGTCAGCCAGAGAGATGCTGACCTGGCGGGCTCCACATACAAAACTGAACTACAGAGCCGGAGTGATATGTTGCCCCCCACCTCAAGGGGAAACATCAAACAGGCTAGAGACCTTGAGTCCATGCCAGACAAGATCCTTGATGACCCTTTTCTTCAGAAAAATCTTTTAAAAGTCACTCAGGGGCAGGAAGGGCCAGTGGTGGTGTCGATCATCCATAGATTACATCGACAACCTCATCAGATGGAGATGGGCTTGGCAGTCCCAAGGCTGTGGCCATCAGACAAACCATAGAGGCTGCTGAGAGTGTGGGCAACTGCTTGATAGCTGCCCATATCAAGACCAAAACCATATTAGACTCTAGATCTGAATGAGAAACTCCTTGAAGCTAGGACAAAGACATGAAATCAACACAACTTCAGCTGTTCTGACTAAATTAATTAACTGTGGGAAAACGGGGGAAACACACCCAGTGATCTACATAAATACAGACTAGGTAAATACTTGTGATTTGATAGACAACTTTATGATTCCATATACCTAAAAAGGAAAAAAAATGATGGTGATCCTGACTATTTTGACTACTTAAGACCTTAAATGACACAGAATAATATATAGATTGTGTTGGTTTTATGCTACTCATGATAATGTGTTGACCCTGAGAGAATTCCAATTCTCAATTGACTAATACATAGATATATAGATATAGAGAAAGACTTGATTTGGTGATGTTTTGTTAAACAAACAAACAAAAAAGCATAAATACCTCTAAACCGGTTTGATTGTTTCAAAAATGATTTAATTTTATTGTTTCATGAGCATTTTCCAGATAAACCAGGAGGGAATTAAAAGGGGAGGGGATTTAAGCTCCAAAGTAACGGAATGTCAGAATCCAGAAGTGTATGGATCTGTCATGATATTGTAATATGTGAGGGGATATTGTAATATGTTGATATAACAATATGGGAATATTTTGATATGGTGAAATAGAAACAATTGGATATGATGACACAGCACTATGTTTAAGTAGAGGGAAGCGCAAAGGGAGGGAGTCAAGCAACAGAAGAGGAATATGCTTGAGACAAATCGGAAAGGGGGCTGTAATCTGAATGAAATGCAAAATGGGGACAGATGGTCAATAGCAGGAGAGGCTTGCTGTTTTATGACTTTGTTTACTTCCTAAGACAAGACTTTGATTACCAACCAGGTGACACCATCCTTTCCTTGGGCAGATGTGGGAGATAGCAGACTGGGGGGAATCGGACAGTTGAAATAACCTTTTGAAGTACCCAAGTTGCTTGTATTATGAGCCAGGAAAGGGGGGCTGGAAGAGAAAGGGTTTTAAAAAGTGTATCATTCTCGGGAAACTCAGTTCGGACACTAACTCATCTGTGGCAATCGCTGTTTTTGAATAAATTGTCAGTTAACCTCACTGTGATGTCTTATTGGCTCTTCAAATCTTGGTCAGTTAAATGCTGCTTTTAAAGTCACAGAAGCTCTGAAGCTGAAGTTGAAACACCTGTTTCCTCAGCACCTCATGACTCACAGCAACTTTCATGACTCAGCCTATTCAGACAGTGAAAATAATCCAGGATGAATCTAGGTTGAATCTCTGTTGTTCACATGCATCCCAAATGCACCCAATTTAATTTGGGTGGCAGTTGCCAAAAACCTCACTTAACTTGGGATAATCGATAATGGCTTTTTTTCATGAGTTTTTAAAAAATATTTGCATAGTTGGCAGTGTGAATAAGCAATGTGAATAGTCTCAGGAAAATTTGGGATTAAACTCTGCGTGCCTTGAATGTGTTTCAAATACATTTGCATTGTCGACTCCATGTTTATTCAAGTGCTGGCATGTGTGAGCAACCAAACTCCCAGGAATGAGCATAGATGCGGTTCCATAGTACAAATAACAAACACAGAGTGAGATTATTTGCATCATCACACTAAAAAACCCAAAATCTGAATGACCCCCATAGTCCTTCCTAACTCCCTACAAAGGAGTATTGGATGGAGTACTGAGATGCTAGAATACAGGTGAGCAACTATGGCAGGTCTGGTGGCTAGTTTCTCCCAACCCCCTTAAAAAAGTTGGCAGACACCCACACACAAAAAGAAGCCTTGCATCCCACAGGCTTCATGTTGCCCAGATGTTGAAGTATTTTTCCTCAAAAGTTGGTTCCACTGAGGTCAACTAGGAAGGCTATGCAGGATTTTAGCACTGCTTAAATTGTGGTGAAGGGGAGGACAGATCTCTTTAATCAAAGAGATTAATGAAACCTGCATGCGAATCCCTCCATTAAGCCAATCATGGCCCCTCCTACATTGTTCACAAAATAGTAGCAAAAGGGAGGTAGCACCCCCTCCTCCAATAATTCAAGCCCAGGAATGAAACTTAAGATGGAAAGCCTATGGATGGGGGAGCTGTCCTTTCAAATGTTCAGACCTAGAGGGATGCCAATTTTGTCTGTTTTGGTTTTGAAAAGAACTGACCAAAATCCACAAATATGACAGAAATAATGTGTGATTTAGCCAGTCCAAATGTAGGCAACAATGACAGATTTGTCCTTCCTGAATCATATGACTGTTCTTGATGTGAACTTTACTCTTCTAGCAAGACTGTAGGGTAGAGGTCAATATTATTACTGCAAATGGGAATCTGATGCTGAGAGAGGGGATAGTTTCCCAAACAGAGGCTTGATGTCCATCCATCAAGAGTGCTTTGATACTGTGTTCCTGCATGACAGGGAGTTGGACTGGATGGCCCTTGTGGTCTCTCCCAAGTCTATGATTATTTGTGAAGTCGTAGGCTTTCATAGCTGGCATCCATAGTTTTTTGTGGGTTTTTCGGGCTGTGTGGCCATGTTCTAGAAGAGTTTCTTTCTGACATTTCGCCAGCATCTGTAGCTGGCATCTTCAGAGAAAAAGATGCCAGCCACAGATGCTGGCAAAACGTCAGAAAGAAACTCTTCTAGAACATGGCCACACAGCCTGAAAAACCCACAAAAAACTATTATTATTTGATTCTATAATTTCCCAAACCACCTAAGAGACAAGAACAGAGGCAGGTTTCAGACCAGGAAATGTCTTTTTTCATTACTCATTTTCTTAGCTGTTATCCCATACTCATTCTCTAGCATAACAAAATGTATCTGAGACATGCTATTTATAATGACAGATTGCTTTGGGGTGTGGAAGGCTCACTTTGTTGAATTTCAGTTCCATCACTTCTTAATGCTTTAAGAAGAGGTTGGTCTGTCCAGGCCAATGTAACTACATCCTGTACTGTGGATCCTACACTGAGCAGGACTGAGGGCTGCAATTTAGGGAGGATTCTTGAGAAATTTGATCTTTGTGAATTCCTATGTAAATTGACCTGATTGGCATCCCCTGGACAGAATAGAATGCAATTATCCTTTTCAAAAGTATTTTAGGAAACCAATACATTCAGAAGAGCATACATTGAAGCCCTGTAAGGGTTTTAAAAACCATGAGAAGATTCATAAATAGCAATTTAAATATTTATTTTTGAGTATATTTTCTCATAAAGTAAGGACCCACAATGCATTTTCTCTGTAATCCCTGCCTGAGTGTTAGCATGCTTTCTTAAACACAGAAGCAAAGGAGTACCTAACCTCAACACACTCCATCATAGTTTTCCTCATGTGAAAAGCAAAGCAAAGAGAAGTTCCTGTTCATATGGAAGCCATCTATGATACATTTATGACATAAAAGCCTCAATGAAATCAGAAGTTTCTCCTCTTCAGATATATCTCTTTCCAAGTGAGGAAAGTGAAAAAGGAAGGGATGGGTAGGCCTTCCTCTGCTCTTGTGTTCAGAGAGTGCGATGATAATTCCCAAACAGGGATTTAGAGAAAATATGTTTGCTGATGTCCACTTGGTGAGAAAATATATTCAAAAATAAATATTTTAATACTGACTCACCTGTGGGAAACCCCACATACACACACTTTATGCTCATAGGTTTCTACATGTCTATTGTTCACAAACCTCAGCCTTGTAGCATTAAGAAGTGATGGAACTGAAATCATTTCTCAAATCTGAGATCACATGTATCACAGTCCATACTAGGGGAAGAGGACACATAAAAGCCTTGTGGCATGTCATGTCTCCCATCCAGGGCTAGCCTTTAGAGGAAGGCAATAGGAAACCTCCTCTGAATAAGTCTTTTCAAGAAAATCCTAAAACAGGGCTGGAATAAGGCATAGCTGACATGAAGGCACATAACAACAACAAGCTTTGTCTTAACATGTGCCTTTCAATTTCATGATTTTCAGGATTTCACAGATTAAAACAGTCCAATCATCACACATGCATGGCACCTCTTATTTCTGAAATGATGGTTCAAGAGTCTTAAGTTGTATCAGCTTCTGTTATCTTTTGACTGATAGGTCTAAGCTTACCTTTAGTCAGAAGCTTTACTTGACAACTACTTTTACTGTTTTGCTGCTGTTTCTTCTTGCTCTTGTTGTTGTGGTGGTGGTGGTGGTGTGCTGTTAAACCATTCCTCCCTACAACAGAAGGGAGGTGGAAAACATAAGCAAAAAAAGGAAAGGTAACAGTCAGAAGTTGAAAGAGATTTTTTTTTGGCCTCTTTTTATCCAGTGCTTTAGATCACAATATTAATTATTTAGAAGAAATCACTTGTCCTTTGCCTGATAACAAACGTAATGTATTAACAAAATCAATATTGTGTGTCTGTGGTATACTGCTTTGTATTTTATAGTATCACTCAGATACTCTTGGGACAGCAGGATACAAGTGATATTAACCTTGTATCCTTGTGTGTTATATGGATTTTCCTTCCGGGCACTGTTGGATAAAAGAATCACAGAACGATTTGTACTTTCTGAATAAAGGCAGAAATAAAGGCTCAGTCAGGACCTGCCATTATTTTCCTCCCTAAACAAATATACATGAAGAATATGAGGAATGCAGATTTTGCATTGCAATCCAGCCAAACGCCCATGCCCAAACATTTTTGCAATTTGCTCTCAGCATTCTGAAGAACCTTTAATTGTTTTTGCCCAGAACTGGCATGACACCCAGTGACTTAACTTGATTTTATCTTCCAACATTTTACAGCCCTTATGAAATATTGCTGCTTGCTTAGGCCAGTCTCCTATGCTAACTATTGCTTAGGGCCTTGGATGGCCAGGCTGCTGGAGGGACAGCGTGGTATAGTAATTTGAGTGTAGGACTCTGGAGACCAAGGTCTGAATCCCAGATCAGCCATGGAAACCCACTCGGTGATCTTGGGCAACTCACACATGCTCAGCTTCAGAGGGAGGCAAAGGCAAACTCCCTCTAAACAAATTTTACCAAGAAAATGCTGTGATAGGGTCACCTTAGTGTCTTTAATGTGCTTTATAGACTATAGCAAAGCCTTCGACTGCATAGATCATGAAAGGCTATGGAATGCCCTTAAAGACATGGGAGTGCTAGCACATCTGATAGTCCTGATGTGAAATCTGTACTCAGGACAAGATGCTACTGTCAGAACAGAACATGGAGAAACAGAATCCTTTGCCCAATTGGCAAAAGGGTCAGACAAGGCTGCATCCTTTCACCCTATCGGTTCAAATTGTATGCAGAACATATTATAAGAAAAGCAGGCTTGGACACAGAAGAAGGAGGAGTGAAAATAGGAGGAAGGAATATCAACAATCTAATATATGCAGATGACATCATAATACTAGCAGAAAACATCACAGACCTGTAACACCTGCTAAGGAAGATCAAAAAAGAAAGTGCAAAGGCAGGTTTAATGCTGAACATAAAGAAAACAAAAATAATGACCACCAAGGACCTTCGCAAGTTCAACCTAGACAATGAAGAAATAGTAATAGTAAAAGAATTCCCATACCTGCTATCAAACATTGATAGAAATGAGGACTGCAGTCAGGAAATCAGAAGAAGATTATGAATGGGAAGGGTGACTATGAAAGAACTAAAAAAGATTCTAAAATGCAAAGATATACAACTCAGCATAAAAGTTAGAATCATACAAGCCATTGTATTCCCTATTACCATGTATGGATGTGAGAGCTGGACAGTTAAGAAATATGGTAGGAAGAAAATCAATTCCTTTGAGATGTGGTGCTGGAGAAGAGTGCTGAGGATCCCATGGAGAGCCAAAAGGACAAACAAGTGGGTCCTAGAACAGATCAAACCAGAAACTTCCCTGGAAGCCAAGATGACTAAACTGAGACTGTTGTATTTCAGACACATCATGAGAAGAGAGGAATCTTTGAAAAAAAACATTAATGCTGGGGAAGGTAGAGGGAAGTAGGGAGAGAGGAAGGCCACATGCTGGATGGATGGACTCTATTAAGGAGGTCATGGGTATTAAAGGGTTGCAGAATTTAAGCAGAGCAGTGGAGGACAGAGGGTCTTGGAGATGTTTTATCCATAGGGCCGCCATGAGTCAAGATTGACTCAAGGGAAGTTAACAACAACAAAAGTGTCTCCGTATGTCAGAAATGACTTGAAGACACACAAAAACAACAACAGTCTGCCTGTTGGCCTCCAGCTGTCTGGGGTAACAGTAACCAGCCATCCCAACAATGTTTAAGGTGCTCTCTGCTCAGCAAATGGTCTTAACTACTCACCTTTTGCTGCTTTGTACTCTCCCAGGTGTTCCTCTTAGCACTCCCATATTAGAAAAGCACATCTTGTAGTCGAGCATATACCATTTATTTTAGTAGGGAAATGTTAACAGATAGTGACATTTGCATCTCATTCTTCCACAGTTGTATGAATATGTCAGATAAAGTGAGTACAAGATCTGACCAAAAACACTGACTGAATAGGGACACATCTCTGAGAATGAAACGAAGTAATCATATGGAATTTTAAACATGAACACTTTTATTATGGCACTGAGTCATTACAAATTTGTTTATTTACGGGCTCCTTTTGGTAGGGAAATATATTGGTAGGTTACAATATTTGTTGCTGAAATTCTCTTTAAAAGAACATCCAAATTATGTTGCTGCTGTCATGGAATATCTTCTTGCAGTTTCCAGCATCAGCTGCAACATTTTATTCCCACTCCCAAATGAAGTTCTTTTTCATTCTGAGACATATTGAAACAATACGTTTCATTCTCATCTCCATTTTTTTTAGAATTATAGTGCTATAGTATGTCAGTGAAATAGCACTTTGCATACAACTCTGTGATGCTAAAATAAATTTAAAAACAATTCAGAGAGGAGAAAAGTTGCCCTTCAGTCTATAGGACCACCTCAGCAAATGATATACTATTGTTGTTGTTGTTGTTTTTCAATAATTTGGAAGATTCCCAAGTGAAGACCAAAGAAATTGCTACAATCAATGAAAGAAATAGATGCAGAGGAGATGACTGCCAAAAAAAAAAAAAACCTCAACAAATCTCAAGGAGTTGATGTTAGGATTGGGTCCCAAGGGAGAATGTACATTGTGGAAAAGTGCAGTGGCCATGATGACACAGCATTTGGCCACAGCTGAGTCATGCAGCCTCATGCTGATGTAACAGGACATGACATCATGGGGATAATCACCTGGTGCTGGAAAGCACAAACTGTTGCCAAAGTGCTGTGTCACTCAGGTGAGTGACAGGTGTCCAGCAGGAAGAAGCAGGACTAGAAAGCGATGTGGAGCACAGGCTATATAAGACACAAGCCTCTGGACACACATGTGGAGTGTGGGTTGTTGAGTTGTTGGATTGTGGATTGCGGATTGCTGTTGGAGTTGCGTTGGTGTATGCTGTACATATCTGTATATAGAGCAACAAAGATTAAAGCCTCATTCGTGAGATGTCTGGCTGTAGAGTCTCTGTGCTCTATCTGGAAGGGGAGAGGAGTTTCTCCAGCTGACAAGCAGCCTGCTTCATCGGAGAAGTCTGGATCCGGGTGCTTCACGTTATGTGGTCTCCATGCGTTGTGTTACCATGCCTAACATGGGTTATGGGTCCAGTTTGCGCCAGCAGTTCTGACTGGATGCAAGTAAGTGGCTGTTTGTGTCTGCATCCAGAAGAGCTGCTTTCTGCTGTCTATAGTGCCGGTGGGCAAAGAGTTAAGACACCTTGCTGTTTAGCAGTGTTTTCTTATCAACTCCTGATAGTGAAAGCTGGGAAGGCTGCCAACGCTGAGTTTTGTTTTGATTACTGGCAAGAATGGAATTTCTGAGGTTCCCTAAGTTGATGGACAGCAACTATTCTCAATGGGCTGTGTACATTGGGGCTACTTTGATAAGAGAGAATCTTTGGGAACCGGTGGAACAAGGTCTCACTGCTGCGAATGCTGAAATAGACAGAAAAGCACTCATGACTATCTGTCTCAGTTTGGACTTGAGGCAGCTGGTCCACATGCGAGATAAAAGGTCTGCCCAGGAGGTTTGGTTAGCTTTGAGAAATGTGCATCAGTCTGACTCCTCCCTGTCAAAAATGATTTGGTAAAAAGACTCTATGCTTGCAAAATGGTTCAGGGTCAGCCTCCAGAGGAGCACCTAGCCAACATGAAGCATTTGTTCCTGGAAGTGCAGTCCAGAGGAATAACCCTGTCAAGGGAGCAAAAGGCATACCTTCTGCTGAGCAGTTTGTTCTCTGACATTGACCATATATTGTACAGCCTCCAGGGAGTGCCAGAGAGTCAGCTCACAGTAGACCTAGTAACTACACGTGTTTTGGAAGAATGCCAGAGATGGCGTTTTGAGACTGGCATTCTGAGACAGTGACAGACTGGGTCAACAACAACAATCACACCACCAGAGGCAGTTAAAGGGACTGAGAGTGCAGCTGTCTGCAAGGTCAAGAGATGTTTTGCTTGTGGACAGCCAGGGCATTTCCAGAGGAACTGCAGGAGGTCACCTGCTGCCAGAGGGAAACAACTACGTCAGTCTCCTGAGAACAGGAAAGGAGTTGTTTCAGCAGTAGAGGACAGTGACTCACAAGTCTATCATGCTGATGCTGCCAGACATCAATGGATGGTTGATAGTGGCGCAACTCACC